>CATNEN010000038.1:6880000-7480000 GCA_950097015.1 Macrostomum hystrix
GCATCGGCCAGTCTGGCGGTGCGCGGCTTCGGCAACTCGCCGAGGTCTGTGAGCTACGCCAGCAGAGCCACGTCCGCCGGTGGCGGAGGAGCCGGCGCAGGCAGGAAGAACTCGACAGGACTCAGGGCCGACTACGGCTTCTGAGTAGGCCTTTAGGCAGCTCCTGTGCCCAGTTTGTGTGCCTTAAGCTTTTCTGTTGCTCATCTCACTGTACATTTATTTTTTATTAGTCCATGAAGATTCTGCTTTATCAGCTTATGATGAATTCAGTCAACTCCAAGCAGCAACCAACTCGCAGCCAGAATGATCTGTCAACTAATTGTTTCTGATCGCGTCATGACTCATTTGTCACAAACTGAACTTAATCTAAAATTAACTTATTGCCAAGGCTACAATGACCTCTCAGCTGCAATGACTAACATGCAGCTACAATGACCACCCATACAGCTACAATGACCACCCATACGGCTACAATGACCACCCATACGGCTACAATGACCACCCATACGGCTACAATGATCACCCATACAGCTAAAATGACCACCCATATGGCTACAATGACCACCAATACAGCTACAATGACCACCCATTCAACAACGACGACCACCTATGCAGCTTCAATGACCACCCATCAGCTACAATGACCACCCATGCAGCTACAATGACCACCCATACAGCTACAATGACAACCCAGCTCGATCCCAGCTACATGTACAATGCAATCTCTCTGCTATGCAATGACCTATTGAATTCTATGGGCATGAAATGTATCACTTTTTAAAAGAACTACAAAATCTTGAAGCACAATGGATCTCTTTAATCAGAGATTTTTTTGATGGCCTTTTAATGCGCAGTTTGTAAGAAATGTTTCTTTCGCTAAAAATACCATGTTAAGCCGGAGTTTATTTATTCGAAAAAAATACTTTAGATTTCATTTGGTTTTTTTACTTCTCAACAGGTTTAAACAGGACCAAAACACTAAATAGTGCTATTGGTTAGCAAATTAAATTTATTTCTGCTGTACGAAATCGAACACTTCAAATGTTGACTCGCCAGGAAATACCGATAATTTTTTTTGTCTGGCCTGAATTCCTGAGCGCGAGCTGTCGCCATTTAGATGTTTTTTATATCTCATTATTCTCTTCAATCTACGAGTAGTCTGAGTACTGAATGAGTACGTTGGACGACTCCGCTTGGTGAAATTCTGCGCGAGGCACTCTTTCCCTCAGAAACCTCACCGCTCTGCTTCTATACTCAGGCCATTGTTTAGCTGTTCTGTTCTAAGTTTTTGTACTAAAAAAATGAGCTTTACTAGCCAGCTAGCTTTGATGGTTACTATTCATCTTTCAAAACTGAATTTTAAATGCGTTGAAGCACCAGCGCACTATACATAATTTTGCTGACTACATGACAATAGGCATCGCTAGCAACAATACACATTGCATAGTCCGGCGGATATGGCTATCGAAATCCTGTGAATCGGCATTCTGTGTGAATCAGGATTCTGTGTGAATCAGGATTCTGTGTGAATCGGCATTCTGTGTGAATCAGGATTCTGTGTGAATCGGCATTCTGTGTGAATCAGGATTCTGTGTGAATCGGCATTCTGTGTGAATCAAGATTCTGTGTGAATCGGCATTCTGTGTGAATCAAGATTCTGTGTGAATCGGCATTCTGTGTGAATATGTCTTCATGTGAATCGGCATTCTGTGTGAATCAGGATTCTGTGTGAATCGGCATTCTGTGTGAATCAGGATTCTGTGTGAATCAGGATTCTGTGTGAATCAGGATTCTGTGTGAATCGGCATTCTGTGTGAATCAGGATTCTGTGTGAATCGGCATTCTGTGTGAATCAGGATTCTGTGTGAATCGGCATTCTGTGTGACTCGTAATTCTGTGTGAATATGTCTTCATGTGAATCGAGATTCGGTGAATCGGGATTCTGTGTGACTCGGGATTCTGTGTGACTCGGGATTGTGATTCTTATTTACTTTGTAATGGTACACGCCATATGTCAGTGGATGGGTGACTGCGGTAAACGCGTTTCTCTCGCACTAAGGTCTTTGAGCTCGATGCCGCGGCAAAGCCACATTTATTTGGGGCGCAGCCACTAGAGAAGGCTTGGGGGCTTGTCGAACAATTTACGCCCTTGAGTGCCAACCTCCAAGGCACAGTGAAACTGCATGTACATTGTTTGACAATAAGAAAGTCAGAGAAGTTGAAAACACCAGTATGAGCGTTTGCCTACGTACAGTATCTGCTCAGGAGTCAGCGAAATGGGCAGAATTGCCTCCTCGCTGGCTGCAGGTCTAGTGTCACCATATGATGTGCCGTTTCCCACAACCCTTCCTGCAAAGATTATTAATAATTTTTGTCCTTTATCATCAGCACCGCAAAATCGCGTAGTATATGTCTGTTCACTACTTTAAGTAGAGAGAAGCTGTCGCTATCAGATTTTAGTCAATGAATAGATATTCCACACAGTAATTAAGGGTCTGCTTGCAGATTGGCCCCAGTTCGTTGGCCAATCATTTGTTTTGACGATTATTTCGACATAAGAAGGGCTCGCTCCTAACTAGATAAGCTTTAAAGCATAAACCGATCTTGCCCTGTCAGCCTTTTTCTGATGGAGAGCGCCACCAAGCCACCACGAACTCATGACTGCCGCTGCCACAGCAAACTTGGAGACTGTTCAGCAGTGTCTGAATAGCGGATCGAGACCAAGCGAATCCTTCGAGTTCTTTGAGATGCAGCTCTCGCCTCTCCAGTTAGCCTGCTCGCTCGGCAAGCTGGAGTCTGTCAAGGCGCTTTTTAACGCTCAACTGGAGGCTGAGCACTCTGGACAGGGCGAGTCGCCTCTGATTCTAGCGTCAAAGAACGGACACCGTAAAGTTGTGGACCATCTCATCAAACTGCAGGTTGACATCAATCTAACGGGTCCCGCTGGCGAGCCTGCGCTCTACGGCGCGGCACGAAACGGACACGAGAAGGTTGTCAAAGCGCTGGTCAAAGCGCAAGCCGATGTTAACCAGCAGAGCCGCAATGGGCAGTCAGCGCTCTGGATTGCGGTGCAGAATGGTCACAGGCGAGTTATCAAAGCTCTTATCAAGGCGCAAGCTGACGTTAATCTTTCGACAATCGATGGCGGCTCACCGTTATTGATAGCCACACAGATTGGCCAGACAGCAATCCTCACTTTACTCATCGCGGCTCAAGCCAATGTGGAGTCTCAAACTCCAAAAGGTGATAAAGCTCTTCACGTGGCCGTGAGCAGTGGTCATTGGAGAATTCTGAATGCCCTCATCAAAGCGCACGCCGATGTCAACGCTAAGGATAGAAGGCACAGCTCTGCTCCGCTTCATCTTGCGGCGGAAACCGGTGCTCAGAGTATGGCTGATGCACTCATCAGGGCTCAGGCGGATGTAGATGCTCAAAGGAGCACGGGAGCCACGCCGATCTTAATTGCCTCTCACTATGGCCACAGAGAAGTTGTTCGATTGCTTATAGGAGGTCAGGCGGATGTGAACATTCAGAGACTAACGGGCCACTCTCCGGTATATGTTGCCGCCCAGAATGGGCATACCCGTATTGTCACTCAGCTCATAAGAGCACACGCGGATGTTGACTCACAAGAGACAAACCAAGGTTCGTCACCATTGCACATTGCAGCCCAGAACGGTCACTGTCAAGTCGTAGACTTGCTCATTACAGCTCAGGCAGACGTCAACCTTATCGAAGATGTCTATGGGTCGTCGCCAATTTACATAGCGTGCCTCAATGGTCTTGAGCAGGTGGTGAAATCTCTAACCAGGGCGCAAGCTGCAGTTAGCCTTCCAGCCAGCGCTGGCGTGTCGCCGCTTTACCTCGCGTGTCAGGGAGGCTATCAGCGCATTGTGAACTGGCTAATAAAAGCGCAAGTCGACATCAACCAGACAAACTCTGGCGGTTCATCACTTCACGTATCGGCGCACAATGGCCACAGGCAGGTGGTGGAGGCGCTAATCAATGCTAAAGCTGATGTCAACATTCAGACAGCCTCCGGAGAGTCGCCGCTCCACACCGCATCGCAGAACGGTTACTCAGACATTGTACATTTGCTCATCCGAGCGCACGCCAGCGTTGATATCCAAAAGAATACAGGTGAGTCACCACTATACGTCGCATCAGACGGAGGACACGCAGACGTTGTTGATGTCCTCTTGAAAGCGCAAGCCCAAGTCAATCTACAAAGGACGAGCGGCGACTCGCCTCTTCATGCGGCATCACACAATGGTCACCTGGGGGTTGTGAGGTCGCTAATCAATTCACAGGCTGATGTCGATCTTGAAAGAAATGACGGATGCTCGCCCATCTATTTCGCATCTCAGAATGGCCATCGCGATGTAGTTGAATTGCTCATCAGGGCTCAAGCGGATGTTAATAAGCAAAATGACTGCGGGGAGGCGCCACTCCACACCGCAGCGCAGAACGGCCGTCAGGAAATCGTGCAACTGCTCATCGGACAACAAGCCGATGTTGATATAATGACCAAAACGGGGCTCCCACCACTCTACTTCGCAGTTAATAGTGGCCAAGGCATTGTGATTGATTTACTCATTAAAGCAGGGACAAGGCTAGACCCCCCATCTAAATTGGAAGTCAGTCAGCCTTCGATCATTTACCTTTCATCTCTGAGCAATCACCAGCTCATTACGGACTCCGTAGCGAAGGCACTTGCTATGCAGAACTACGCTCCCTTTGCTGCCGATGACTATCTAGCACCTCAAGATGCTGATGATAGTGTTGTTCTTGAAGAGGCTCAGAGGATTGCTGATGCGATCTCAACAGCTCACGAGGACTTTAGACAAAGTCAACCTGATTGGGAATCACCATCCCACAATGAACAGGAGTGAGTAATGAACTTTTCACAGCAAGCATTTTTATTTATCTTTGACATAATGTTAAACTTTTAATTAAGACGCAACCTAACCCGTTTTTATTGTAGTCATTTTTTGCATTTACCGACTGCTAAAACTGACGGCCGTTAAATTTTTTGCTCTTATAGCTACTAAAGCTAACTAACAACTCAGCCCACACGAACAACTTTCAGAGCCTATGTCAGTGAAGCGGAGCTTAGCGAACAACTATACAATGCTCTCAAACAGTCAGGCTTCGTACAATCAAGAGCTGCCCTGCAGAGCGCTGTTGCTGACGTACTGCAAGAGATTCTTAGAAAGCGAATCTCCGACAACGAGCTCTTTGTCGTTGGCAGCTACTCCGAGGGCTGGGGCAATAGTCTGAAGACGCAGGATGGCAGGACAGATATTGAATCGGACATCGACATGATGCGACTCGTCTCAGGACAGGTGCATCACCCACTGGGTGTTTGCGAATGCCCTGGAGTCAGCGTTCGGCCTGAGTACTCAAACGGCCACATTATGTGCCCCGGCTATGGTGAGAAAAATTCATTTCAGGCCTTAGAAAACTAGTCCGATTAGTAGAAAAAGCGTAAAATAAAATATTACATTTTAATTTTCGCAGCGTCGAATCCAGCAATGCCATCGTTTGGATCCAATCTAAGGCCGGCGGTGGATCATGTTGTCGCCAGTCGAGTCTGCCGCTACCCAAACATTGCGCCGTTGCAGCCCGCCCGATTGTCTCAGTCGAAAATTCCCAAACCCGTGCTGCAGTCCCTCCAGCAGCATCTCACAGCCTCGTTTTCGCCCTGTCACGTGGTGCACGCAGCCTCACCTGGACGTGGAGGCCAGGAGCTGAGAGTAAGCACAAGCTTCTTGGAAAAGCGGCTGTTACGAAGTCTTGACACAATACAGGGCCAACTGTTTGTCACACTCAAGTACTTAGTGAAGAAGGTGATAGCCCACAAGTCTGGCTTCGATGTGCAAGGCCTGAAACCGTACCACATAAAGACAGTCACATTTCGAATGCTGGAGGAGACGGCGGCTGAGGACTGGCGGCCCGAAAATCTCGTGAGTTTAACGAGGCGGTCATTGCAGATGCTTCTGGACTGTGTGGAGAAGAACTGCGCATCTGACAATGTTCACGGAAAAATCATGAGCCATTTCTTTCTGAATGATACGGCGCTGTACCTTAAAGGTGTGGGCAAGAAGGAAAATATGAAAAAAACACTCTGCACCATTGCGAAGACATTGAGAGCAGTGATAGAACAGCTGCCCCACCTGCTAAAGCAGTTTTTGAGCAGACTCAAGCCTGTTGGTGAGTCAGGAAGATTCTACTTCCACCCGTTTCTCATCCTTCCGATGATTAGCTCCAATCAGGTGTCCGGCAGCTCAACGATCCCGTACCATGCGATCCCCGATGTTGTTAGGGAGTGCCTTCTGCGCCTTTCTATTCAGGACTGCGGCAAACAATCTCAGAAGAGCCTCGTTGAGCTGGTCTCTTGCCTACCAGACTGTGCCTACTCAGCACGGGAGGCTCTCATGGCGCTGACCTGTCTGAAGTTCGGCGACCGAGACGCGGCAGTAAGAATTGTGAGCGACTGTAGAGGGCACGAAGTGAGCTGGGGCATCGACTGGTCCTCTGAAAGGTCCTCGATGGATGCCACTGCCAGCTTGGTGTGGCAGCACCTGTTGAGTCGGGACTCAGCATGGAAATTCTGCCTTTTGCTGGATCAGCGCCCGGAATTTCGGTTTGTTTCGGTAACTCTGAGCGAGTGCTTCCCGCTGCAGATGGTGCTGAACAACACCAGCTTCTTCTACATGAACTTTGACGCTCTGCTGTGGGCCCTGCGATTTGAGCTGCGGACAGAAAGTGAGCAGGTCACCCTGGACGCCCTCCGAGCTCTGGCCGAGCGAGACGACGCGGACGAGCAGGAGCTGCTTGTGGCTGCCCGATTCTGTCCGGAGGATGAGCTGAGGCGGGAACTACTCGAAAGGCTCAATCAGCTAAAACTGCGGCAAGTTGTCTGTCAGCACTGAATTGGTCAGAATAACGTTATACGACTATAAAAACAACCCTATTTGAAACTGACCTGACAAGTTTGTCGGATGCACAACCAGTGGTACGCTCGTACAGCGGTTACCCAATCGTACCCATGAACTTGCGCTTTGGGAACCCAATTGGTTCATCGAGGCTGAGATTCGATCCTCTGACCTTGAAACTGTGAAAAACTTTTAATATTCATGGAAGCGTGTCAGTACTTTGCGAGTATTAGAGAACATGATGTTTTCCCGCAAGAGTTCCCGCGAGAGATTTTCCTGCGCCGAGGTTTTCTCCCCCCACACCGTTCAGTGCCAAGTTTCAGCAGAGACTTTTAATTCTAAAGATTCTAATTTAAACTTCAGTGCCTGAAAATTCATTGTGTCTAGCTAGCTGCGATTTTCACAGTTGCGCAAGGTTCAACAGTAGAAAGACCACGCCTTTCGCAGCAACCACTCCGTCCAATCAGCAATGCGGCACATCTTTTCACATGGGGAAAGACCCGGGTGGCGTATCCCACCCCTGTGGTGTTTCTACTGTTAAGCTGCATAACCTATCTTAAATTTTTATCTGCATATTTACAGTACCGCTTCGCCTGAAAGTTGGTGAGAGAGTGCGTACATTTTGTCCGCTAGCTCTGTCTGCACAGCTTCGGCTATTCAATGCTAGCAGTGTACAAAAAAAACAGTTTCAACACACGAATGCTGTTTCGTTTATTCATTGTACTTACTTACGAGCTCGTACCTACGAACTAATTAAGTCTGTGCATAGCAACTAAGCCCTGTCGTAATAAAATGAGCTGTTCTTTCTCATTCAAACCCCCAACACACCTGAGATAATAATAAGACCCAGGAAAAAAGCATTGTAAGAAAACATTCTAATAACGACAAACAAGCTTAGTACGAGCAGAAAAAGTATCTTTTCTAAGATTTGGTTTGCCGGATTGCAGGTTTGATTTGAATAGGAAAAATGTACATCTACGCTCGTTATAATTGTTAAAATGTGCTTTACTCGTATTCAACGCAATATAAAATGTTACACTCTAGCAGAGATAACGCTCGTACCTCGTATTTTTAATTAAAAATGCAGTCTTGTCGACTTTCGCATCAATAAATTCCTGGGACAGAAATGGCATTGGAAAAGAACAGGAAAGGGTCAGGAACCAGACAGGTAAAGGACAGACAAGGTCGTAGTCGGTGTCAGATCAGTCTAAAACAGGCGGACAATTTTGAGCACAGGCAGGAACAGCAGGAAAGCCGGGCAAACGATGCGTTTTTAGCTCAGCCACAAACAGAAGATGAGCAAAAGGCCTCCGCCTCCCCGAGGGTATTTTACTAGTAAACTTCCAAAAAAATTATGAGTTGACAATAAGATGTCCATGCCTTAGCAACCAATCGGACACAAGCACCAATATTCTTTTAATAATAAAAGAGGAGCTCGAAGCGACCCTGGGCTGCCTCAAAGCAGCTCAGCAACTAGCTTCAGCAGCGCTCAGTCCTCATGGCTGCGCCGATCAACAAACGGCGCCTGCTGCTGATGTTCTCAGCAGCCGTGGCAGCCGCCGCTTGTCTGGCAGCGGGCAGCCGCAGCTTCCTGCGACCAACCGCCTGCGCTGCTGGTGCGACCTCCGTGAACTCCAGCGGAGCTGCGGGCGGCCTCGCAGAGTGCGCCCTGCGCTGCATTGGCTCCAGTTGGTGTGCCGCATTGCTGATTGGACGGAGTGGCTGCTGCGACTGCGCCCTGATCGACTGGGAGCTGTACTATGGCTCCTGGTTCGGCCAGGGAGCCGTCTGTCCCAGTGGCTTGTTTGAGAATGAGACAGGTGAGTCGGTCTTGCTTGTGAACGATGTTATCAGTGCAGCTGATCTGAAGCAGACAAAGTTTGATTTCCAGTGAAAATTATCCCATATCAGGTAACAGGTATCGTCAGGTACTTGTACCAGGTATCAGCAATTAACGCTCGTAAAAATACTTCTGACAAAAATAATTTTCTGCCGTGGAGCTGCTGCGGTTTTCCAGCTGCCAGCAGATCAACGGGACCTACGGGGCCACGTGCTTAAGGGCCATGGACGGCATCACCCAGCAGAATTATTTCGCTGGGTCCTGCACGCACACTACAGCAAGCAACCACAACTGGTGGCGGGCCAGTCTGCCCGAGCGGGCCTTCATCGAGACCATCGCTTTGTACAACCGTCAGGACTGCTGCTCACAAAGACTGAACAACTTCACCATCAGCCTGGATGGCTCAGTTTTTGCCTCTTACTTTTCTGCCAGCGTGTTTTCAACGATGAACTTTAGCTGCAGTCGAGTCGGCCAGACGGTGCAGGTGGACCAGTACATGACGAGCGACAATTTCCTAACCCTGTGCGAAGTGATGGTGTACGGCAGGCGTTTCCAATGACCCTTTCGTGATACAATGAGCCATTTACTATTTCATGCGAATGTATCCGCGCAATTGAGGAGAGTGAAAAGAAGAGCTTGTTGCTATGGCGATTCGGAAATGGACTTTTCTTAACGGAACGCTTTTTTACGACACGAGGGCAGCGTCATGAAGGCTGTCAATTATGCAACCGCGTATATACTCAGCAACATAAACGTGACAATCCCGAAGAGGAGGCAAAAATCTCTCTCACTTGAAATTGTGAATGACAAGTTAAACAGCCTCAAAATGCACTTCAATGCATAGAGTAAGTCTTCACGACTTAAGCATGAGGCAAATTTTAGTTTCTCGCCAGGAGAGCCACCACTTTTTGCTGAAGCTAAGTATAATTGACCATTTATAGTTGGAACGGTTGCTGCAGCATTGTTCGTTGTCCAGCTGCTGGGCCGGCAATGACTACCGCCTGTGCAGCACTCCAGAGCACGCATCTGGGGTAACTCCTTGCTAGATGATTATGGCGGCCGGGAAAGCATGGTATTTTACTGCTTTGCCAAAAAAAACTGACAATTTGTTGGGAATTATTTTTTGTCATTTACGCTCGTATAATACTATAGAATGCTAAAAGTGCACTAAGGCCGGGTTACGGCATAGAAAATGCACAAGCATTTTACTGCAATTAGTTACTGCCGGGGTCGGATTCAAAACTGGTGATCCACGACGACTTCAACTAATGAAATGAACTATTGTTCTCCGCATAAAGATAAACTCGTACATACGTAAAACATAAAACTATAATACTTTTAGCATAACATTTTTACATTACACTGTGACCGCTTTAATTAATAATAATAATATAATTAGCGGTAATAATACTAATAATAATAATGAGTTATAAGCTCCTTTTGTAGTAGGGAGTCGATCGCACTTTGGTTAGAGATTTGGACTTAACTGTCTGGCTTGAGAAGTCGGAATTTATAATAGTCCTATTAATTTTTACGAGAGCTATTAGTTTGTGTCCCATATAGGACCTATTTGAAGGTATATAGACAAAATTATCTGCATCAGTTCACGCCGCCAGCTGCAAATTCGCTATAGATCAGATATCGGCATCAGGCATCGATATCGGGTGGGAATTCCAGTTATCGAGATGATCTCAAATTAATTAAGGACAACTGAAGTTACGTTATATATATATTACTATTACTATTACTAAATTACTATTACTATTATATATTATATATTACTATTACTACTTCAGTTGTCCTTGGGTGATCTCTCTGAAGTCCACGGACTGAACAGCTACACACAGCCTGGAAGCGACCGCGAAAAAGCCGCGGTTTTTCCTCAGATTGTAATACATTGACGAGGTTCCCTTCAATGCGAAATTAATTGGCGATTTCACTTGACTACATGTATTCCATTCCATCCAAGGAAGGGGTCTTTTAGACGGAACTTTTAAGAAAAACGCCATGTAGCGAGTCAAGCTGGATGTCTAATCTGCACCGTACCTAGCTTTTTACTCCGATTGTTCTGCAATTTCCCTTTTCACCGTAAACCCTTTCTGTCCTGAGCTGACCTGCTGTGCTGTGGAGTACTGTTTGTTAATTTAACGAAAATCTTTCCTTTGCAAGTGCACATTAATCAAGTTAAAACTGTTCATATCAAAAGTATAAAAACGAAAAAAATAGTTTATAGTAGATGCATACAACAATGAAAATACAAATGTTAGGAAACAGTGGTTACGAATATAAATTTAAAATGCAAACAAAAACTAGAGTTTGTTATTTTAGCAATATTTAATCATCAGAGACATGCTCAGCTTAAAAGTTTGTTAATCATGTCTATAATTTACAATTTTTGCGATGTTTCTATTTTTCTTTTTCTATTTTCGTGCTCAAATCTGCAGCCTTAATCACATCATTCACTAGAGTTCAGACATCCTCAGTTCGTCTTCATGGTTGCTGTAATGCTATTTAAAGTAGCTAAAATTGTAATAACTAGGGGCCTAACCAACTGAGACTATATACAATATACCATAGTCAGGAAGGTGGCCTTTGCTAGGCCTATCCCATGGAAAATTCTGGTGCACACAGGGGCCCTTGGCACACACGACCCCACAGAAACAGCACACAGATGGCACACAGTTTGACCCCCTAAAATTTGATCAGGCATATACTGCACTGCTTTCCTGACTATAGACTATGTATAGACCATAATTTTTGCTATCTAGGCTAAAGCCTATACTACAATGTACTGTAGTCTGTAGGGCCTAAAACAAGCTACTATACTCTAAATGTGTTCTTTATTACTTGCTGTTTATTACTCTTCATTTTAATTACTCTAGTATATAGCTATTTCAATAAGGCAATATTTGAAATATTTTACATTTAAAGAATATAAATTCTAAACAGCTATATAATGTACTGACACTTATTTAGTTATGGTTATAATTCAATTGCTATGGTTGCCCATAGTATTATATGAAAGAAGTGGCCCAAAAGCAAATTTTCAGTATAAGACAAAATAAAAATTCTTACTATACTGAAATCAAAATATGTCAAAAAGTTTAGAAACCTATTTTTACTGTCTATTTATATAAAAAACTTGTGTAATATTAATTGCCTAGTCAAAGTAACATGTCTCTTTAAACACATTTTTAGGATTTCATTTTTTCATTTCTCTTACAGTCAGAGTCATTTCTGCACATGTAAACTTAAACATACTAAGAAAATGTTGCACTTAAACAAAATCAAAGTGTCATTTTTTTTATTATAAAAATGCAATTAAAGTTCTAAAGCCTTGGAGCCAATAAAAGGCTCTTAGCTCATTTCTCACTCATGACAAACACACAGAAACCTAACTGTCTTGTGCCAATAAAGTTGTTTAATAATAATAGGCTTACAACTACAAATGAGTATTGTAAAATGTGTTGATTATATTGACATCAATGATTGAAGATTCACAGTTGTCACTGTAGTCTTTTGAACTTTCTATAAATGTGTGCTTTACAATCTAACAATATCAAAGTTAAAAAAATCAAATCACTGAGTTTCATAACCAATAAATTTACCCAAGTCTGCTCAATCCAACATTGTTTACAACTTTAAAACCCCTTCAAAAGACACAATTTTTTTAATAAATCTCATCCCAAATTAAAAATTGCAAAGATTTTTCAAAGATCAGCGATTTTGTTCAAAACAGATCCAAAATACTAAAATCTGAATCAAAATTTCATCCCCTCTCTAGTAGCAAATATCATAAGTGTCTAAGTGACAAAACACTGTTCTGAATAATAGTAATAATAAATAGATGACCGGGGGCAGGTGAAATGACCACATTGTATTTTAGCAGACAAGCTAGATGCAGATAAAATGTAGTAGACAAAAATTGTAGATATTTTCTTTTTGAAATAAATTACTTTGTTAAATATTATAGCAGCTCTTAGGTCTATTAAAACAATCAATTTTATTAGAAAATATTTGCTTGACTTCAGCTGTTTCATAAAAGGCATTGCCATGCTAATGTAAAAAATACATCTAGAGAGTCTACTTTCTTTCAATATATTTAGTTGGCTTCTTTCAGGCTTTGAGCTTTATTTAATTTAATTAATTTAGTATTATTTTTTCTTATTTGAATTTCATGAATATGATGTATAAATTAAAACATGTAATTATGTCATCTTGTCACTGAAAACATATTGCATACTCATAGAAGTTTTTTCTATACTTAACAATTTTGATAAGTAATTGACAAGCTTGAGCAATGTTCACAGTTCAGTTACTATTCAATGAAGTAAATATAACTTTTTATATAGCTTTGACAAAAATGCAAAGTCATGAATATCGGCTAATGCATGCATTTCATGTGTAAAGCTGCATGACAGCTAAAGCTGACTGTCACACCGGGCTGCAGTTGACACCAATGGACGAGTCCACGCCAGCTGGTGGGCACGTGAAGCGCCCAATGAATCCGTTCATGGTTTGGGCTAAAACTCGGCGCAAGGCCATCGCTAAAGAGAATCCAAAGATGCACAATTCCGAAATTAGTCGCAAACTTGGCGACGAGTGGAAGAACATGCCCCCGGATGAGAAGCAGCGCTACATCGACGAGGCCAATCGGCTGAAGGACGAGCACAGGAAGGCAAATCCAGACTACAAGTACAAGCCAAAGTCAAAGAAGCGTGTCGTTTCCAGCGCTGGTGCCAGCGCCCCGGCCGCAGCATCGTCGAGTCCCGACCAGAAATTAAGCGTTAAGCAGCAAAAGCTGAAGCAGAAGCAGAAGCAACTGCAGCAACAATTGTCCATTGACGAATCTGAGCAGCAGCTTGGCGCACAGCAGCACTACCAGGCGGGTCCGATCAGCGATGCTCCGATCGCTGTTGCTCCAGCTGGTAATCACCTCCACTTGCTGTCCGCGGGCCATCCTCACGACCAGCAGTTCAGCAGCTACCAGATGGTCTTGAGCTCCGAGCAGCAGAATCAGCAGTCATTCTACGCACCCTACATGATCAACATCGATTCGCAGTCGTCTCTTTTGATGCAGCAGCAGCAGCAGCAGCAGCAGCAGCAGCAGTACCACCACAGCGCCTTCTCTCATCTGGACTCCTCAGCGGCTCTGGATGTTCCACTGAGCAGTGTGCTGCACCCGCATCTACACCAGCAGCATCAGCATAGCATGTTTAGCGGGCTCACTGCTCCTTATGCTTCGCCTGATCATTCCTTGCACATGTTTCAGCAGCAGCATCAGTTCTGCCATCATCATCTGCAGCAGCAGCAATCTGGACTGTGCGAGCAAATTCCCGTGCCGTCAAACCAATCGTCTAGCGTCTATTCCATCGACTATGACGTTGCGGGTAGCGGCGGTGTCGGTGTTGGCAGCTCAGCTAGCGACTATGTTGTCGCGGATGCCAACAGACAAACTGTGCCAGTGACACAGCTGTGAGTTCGATGATCTCATTGGTTCATTGCAACAACCTGGCCTTGCGAGTGCACCTGCTGGTTCTTGTGGTACTAATCAAAATGGTTTGCCTTATGAAAGTGTTTAGTTTTTTTACTTGTCTTTTTTGTAAGCCACTAGAAGTTCTTGCCTTTGATTACAGTTTTTTAATTAAGAAATCAGTTGCTCATTTTCCCGCCCGATTTAGTCGCATATTTAAGTTATATCATGCTAAACTTTTTTTCATGGACCAAGTTTCCGGCAAGCCGCATGCAGTGTACAGTCCATGTGAAGATGCTGGAGCGCTTCTGGTACATCGGAATGAGTTTTGAACGAGTGTCTTTTTATGTCCGTCCTGTGAAATTGTTTTTATTTTTAATTTTCTTCTTCTTTTTTATTCAACTCATTTAATTCCTTTTTTATCAGCTAATTCCATGGCAACATGAGCATACATCTCGCAGATTTCTATTGGGTGTAATTTTACCAAATGATGCCTGTGTCGGCAATCCGATGTGGCTGCCTTCTGTTTTTACATTTTTGTCCTTTTAGCTGTTTTAGTAGACTTGTTTTTATTTTAATTCTGCCATTTTTTTCTCGTTGCCTTTTTGCGATTTCCTTCTGATTCTCAATTTTTTTATGAATGTAACAAAAAGTTGAGCGGACCATGACAACTGATCGATGTTTTGCCTTAATCTCGATTACTGTACATATTATTTCTAGTACGCGTCTACAATATTTGCTGTCAATAAGAAATCCGATCCATCATTGTTTCTGTTTCCTTGCCTTGTAGACAATTTTTATTGAATTTTTTTGCTTCTTTTACCTTGTAGTGTTAAGTTGTTTATTTTAGTTGCAGTTTGTTTGTCTGTTTGTTTATTATCTGTCTCTCCGTTTTGTAAAACGATAATTTGTATAACAAAACTAACTGAATTGCCTTTATCAGCCAAGATTTTATTTAGTAGGAGCTGTTCTTTGCTGCACCCGACTCGGTATGTAACGATTCTCTTCTCTCCATCGAGAATGCCTAGCTCTTTTGCCTTTTTCTTGTCTTCTATCTCACAGGAAAGATTTCAAATGAAGAAATGAACAGCGAAAATGTGGTCCTTAGGTTACAGCAAATCGAGTTTAGACTACAAACCTAGCTAGATCTTCCAGCCATATGTACTTAGCTGAGTTACTCAGCGAAGCGCGGCGCTTCTATGTGTAGTTTTCTCCTAATAACACACACCAATAGCAGGAATGAAATATTAGCTTATGCTAGCACAGATTCCACTCTTGGACAGGCTGGTTAGCGGCAGAAAGCAAAAGAAATAAACTGGAACAGTCGACTGCCGTACCACCATGCTTACTCGCTCTCAGCTACTTGAGCTCTGTCTTTACAGTATCTTTTCTATCCTGAGTTTTGGCTCGCTCACTGCAGCGGCCCCGTGCCTTTGTGTGCCGGCTACGTACAAAGCTTTATAATATGCTTTACATTCGCCTGCGGAGGTTGCCTCAGCTGTTTTGTTAAGAGCTTTTGACTTATCAGCTCACCCTACTCTGGCTGAAGGGTTAGACATTTTTATCGATTTTTCGCGCCACTAATTGGCGACCCTCACCCGGGTTAGAAAATTTTATCGATTTTTCACGCCATTTGCTGGCCAACCCTCGTTATTTAAGCTTCTTTGATGGGTTAGAAAATTTTCTTATCGATTTCTTATCGCAATCCACATTCCTCGAGTACAGTTGCTGCCCCGCAAACCCCAGATCAGCCAAGTACGCAGCGTTTAACCCACCCAACTCCCTGACATATCGTCACTCGCACAAGCCCCTCAACTCATTCCACCCAACCGGATTCAGACTAACCAAAGTTAATTAATTAATATAATAACTACTAACTAACCACTTACTAACTTAACCATGTTTGTTTTATTAGATTCTAGTAGACAATAAAATTTATAGTAAACTAAGCGAAACATTATTTGCAACATCCCTCACTACTGCTTATTCTGCCGGCATCCAAAATGCCGTGCTGTATGTTTTAATATTTCGGAGTTGACTCTATGCAACTCTTATTTCATACTTAGCAAATGAAATAATTGCTCACCCTGAAAAAAACGTTTCCTTTTACTTTCAGTAGACGCGTTAGGTTAAAAAAAAATAATTCGTGTCGAAAACAAAACTAGGCGTAACATATATCAGTTTAGAATAGCTTGCCAATCCCTGTCGCATCATTATCCAATATATGCATGCATGTTATTTTAGCTGGTGAAGACATATTTCTTGCCCGTCTTCTTTGTTTCTCAGTTCAAGACGAATTAAAATATTATTAATTCATTATGACATTATGACATTTAAGCTTCTCAGACATTATTGCATTATCTTATTTTCTTAAGAAAATTTTTTACGATTTCTGTGACTAATTTAAGTGGCTTAACAGTCTGTGTTCTTTGAAATTGTAGATTAAATTGCCGTAACTCCACGCTTTGCTGTGCACTAATTGAACCCATGTTTGTCAATTTTTCCTTGTCCTATCTGTTTTTGTACTTACTACTCACAAGTAGTGAGTACAGGAAGTTGGAGGTTGATCGTGTTGAATCTCAATCTGTCTGCTTATAAGAGACGTGTCTGGATGAATAATTTTTGGAACAAATCTCAATATATTTCTGTCGACGCACAATCTCGGCAGTTTTTATAGCTCCTTGTTGGTATACTCGTAATCGTGCTTGCTCTCCTTAGCACTTACTGTGCCGTATCATAATCCTAGCTTGCAGCTTTGCTCAATGTGTAGTCTTCGCTTTTGTGCCCTCAAATCGTGACCTAGGCTCATAGAGTAGAGTCTGTAGAGTTGAAAATACTCAACTATAGGTAATTTTGGTTTATTGAAATGATTTAGAAACTTCGAATTGCAAATCTCTGTTGCCTCATTTTGATTTTGCTATCTTTCCTCTAGTGACGTCCTTAATTCCGCGTTGAAATCTAGTATTGCTGATGATGTGTTGTTGCTTGTTTATGTACTTTAGTATATTTTCCTTGTCGTGTTTTGTTCTTTTTCGTTAAACCAAATATTAAAATCTAAAGCTGCACCTTTTAACATCAAGAAGCTAAAATATAATATCGATTTGGTTATTTCTGTTCCTTTCAATCCTGTAATCTGTTCCTCTTTTATTTACTAATCGTCATTTTGTCATTCGGAGTAGTAATAATGAATCTAAAAAACGCAAAAACTGTTTTATTTGCCTTGCAATTAATTCAAGAAAATATTAGTTAAAACAAGTGCTAGTTTAATAACGGATCTTTATCAAATCTACAGAGTTCAGCTTAAATAAAAAATATATTATTACACGTGCCACAATCCGACTATAGATGTGCAGCCGACAGCACAGCCGCAGTCTGTTAAGTCCATGGACTGGGGGGGGGGGCGCCATACTTACCCTCATTTTTCCAGAGAGCTAAAGCTGCAGGTAACCATTTAAGAATTAACTCATGGACTCAACTTGTTGAACAGCACTAAAATTTGCTGAACAGAAAACAGAACGTGGAATACGCGTTTCATTAATGCTTTGGCTAGAACTATAGAACTCTATATGAATTTATTTCCTGCAGGGGGTGTGTAGAGACGGTTGATTATTTGTTTTATTAGATTCTAATCTTGATGTTTCACTGTATTGTTGAGCTCTCTTGCTTGCATTCATAAGTACAACATTTTTCTCTTCTGAACAAAACCCTATAGAAACTATACTCTACCCTCCGATAATTTCTCAAATTATTTTCAGCCTTGTTTTTAATATACGGTGTGTGGTTGGCCTGGGAAGCTTAGTCCACTAGAAGCTAAAAAGCCTTATTTGCTAAGCTGAGTGGTTTACCAGGGTTTAGATACATTGAATGAGTATGATAGCTTTCTGAGCCCATTTGCCTAGACGGCGCCATAGTACGAGTGTAACACGAAATTGTATGTCCTCGAAGTGCATTTTATTGTGCCGCTGATAAGGTTAGAGCTTCTGCTTTTGTCTAGATTGAATGTGGTTTCCACTGACGCAGTTTCATGCCATAGTTTGGGTAAAGCAGACAATTTGCTCGAATAATTCAATTGCTTGCTCACAGGCTTAACTAGCTTGCGAAATAGGTTGTAGCCTTGTGGTTAGAGCGTCGGACTCACGACTTGAAGGTCGGGAGTTCGATTCCCGACTCCACTGGAACATTTTGTGTTCTTCAGCAAGACAATTAACGCTGCGTTGCTTCAGTTCACCTAGCTGTTAAACGGGTACCATAATTAGCTGTCCATGGACTGAACAGCCGTAATAGATGCGCTGCGTAATCGCTGCGGCTGCGCTGTCGGCTGCATATCTGGCCTAATTGGGGCAGGTGTAATCAATTATTATTATTTAAAATTCCCTATCGCTCAGGAGTCTGTAATTTCTATTGCCTCGCGGTTTCGTTTTGACGGGGCCAATTAAATTAGTTTTTGTCTACGGCAAACTTTTTAGTAACAGTTACGGTTAAAACAAAAAGTAAAATCCATGCTTAGCTCTACGCTCGTACACAATTAAAAATCATAATCATAGTCGACACGGCTTACTCTCCATCAGTCAGCCGTTCTGACGGCCTCAAATCTGTGTGGACTCTAACGAAATCTCTGCTGGTAGCTGTTTCAATATTACGAAGCACCTAAACTATAGGATAGTTTTAGCTGTATGCTAGCACACCCTTGTCAGGAATCCAAGTGCTCTATTTTGGCAAAGCAGTTTCGGGCCGCGGGCCTTACTGCTAGAAGGCCAAATTAATTGCGAATCGTCAGAACTTGCTTCATACAATTAGCTGACTGTGACTGTCGGGTTGGTGCCAGTATCACGATGGGGTTTTTAGATTAGCAAGGCCAGCCGCCCTGCATGGCTTCTCATGATGGATGGGTGAGGCAACCTTCTCAACAATTCAATTTGCATCAACTCATTTTTATGAGCAGACGCATTTTATTTAACGAGTTCTGAGTATAGACAAGGCTTTCAGATCCAGGGATATTTTTCTGTGTATGACTGTTTATGCATAGAAGTGGTCACATGCCCTAGCTGCAGCTCACTGCAGGCCAAGTGAGGAAACCGGTGTGTTGACGGCTTTGACACAGCCCTCCCCTCCCCAAACCCATTTCTACCCAAATTGCCACAAGTCGGGACGCTGGCAGTATGGGTGTGGCTGCATTGCAGTGAGTTTGTAGTCCCGTGCAGGGTTAGAACAGAACCGACCAAATCCACCTCGGTCAGGCCAGATGTAGCATTCCTCGCAATTCAGTGAATGAATGGGTTGGGAAGAGAAAATCCCAACCGCTGACAGAACCGGTTTGAATCGGATTAGACCAGGGCTGCTGGCCCAACCCCCGCCCCAGGCGATGAGGAGGATTGGGTGGGGCCTGAGTTGAGTATAAAGCAGGCAGCTCCTAGGTCCGACCGTGACACCGCTCCTCACTGCAACAGCTGCCATCAGCTCGTGCCATTTTCGCAGATTCTCTTCCAAGCTATAATTAGGCAATCGACATGTCTGAGAAGGAATTGTTCGCCGCTTACGACAAGGACAACAGCGGCTTCATCACCTGGGACGAGATCGTCGCTGCCTGCGGCAAGCTGAGCCCTCCGATGTCAGAGGCCGATGCCAAGGCCCTGATCGCCAAGCACGACTTGGACAACGACGGGAAGATCAGCTACGAAGAGTTCGTCAAGATGATGAAGTCCAAGCAGTGAAGCTGAGCAGGGTGTATAGCTGCAATTGAGACAGCTTTGAAACATTAAGCGGTGCCTGCATTGGCTATTTATAATTCATTTCCTCTCTTGCACCCACCGTCCGAATCTCATCTGTTAACCTGGTCTAGTTCTTTAACACCCATTTCAGCTTAGAACAGTCATGTTAAGCCCCCTCTTCAAATTGAATTCCTTACTGTAGATTTCCTTTTCTGGTAAACAACGCTTTTTCAAATAAACACACGATCAGCTAAACAAGTTTTCATTGAGTAAAACTGAAATACCTATTAACCTACTACGCTTTGTGAATTATTTCCTATGGTTATATTTGAAGCACAATAGTCTGCCTTTGAAAGAATTTACAAAACCGCAGTCTCTAATTCAGATAAGAAATAATGTTGAATTCGATGAAAATTGTAAATGGCTTTTTCTATACTAATATACTACCAAGACAAAAAAATTCTGAGCTTAATTTTATAGCTAAAGAATACGAAGAAGACCCGCTTGCTTGTTGCCATGCAGGGCTAACATGCAAGCCTCTTGGGGTTGGGCTGGGTGGAGCTACTCAATAATTTAGATGTCAGGGCAGTGGCTCCATCAGCTACATGCACCAGGCAGCCATTTCCTAAACAGACAGCGTCAACTTTGGTATGAGAGAAGCAAACAGGGACAAGCCTATTGTCTCCTGCTTAAGCCCCATCCAATGCCCCCGCCCCAGCCGGGAGCTCGCAAACCAGCCTAAACTGGAATATTTAGCAGCGTTAGTGGATTAGGCCATCAAAGAAGCCCACGTTATAGAACCAGCTGCAGCTGCTTCAATTCTCGGCCTTTCCTGCTTGCCTCGTTAAACTCACAATGCTTCTCGTCGCTGATAATTGACATTTGCATGGATGCTTTACTGGCTCAGTGTGCTAATGAAATCATAATTAGATATTGGTTGGATGTGAGTGCGAGCCATCTTTCCAGATAAGATTTCGCGTCTAAACTTAGATCGATACAAATACAAAAAGTGCATCCTCGCTTCTCGCTTCTCGCTCCTCGCTTCGTCTATACCTACCTGCCTCTGTTGGTTGTCAACGACAACGCGCGAGGGCTATAGAGCATTGTGTGGAGGAAATTTTGGCGCCAAATTAAGGGCTAGGAAGGCAGCCTGCTGAGGGAAGGATGATTCAATGAAAGTTCTTTCCCTCCTTTGGTCCCACTCTCCCTACTAGCTGTTAAAATGCGTCAGTTGAGAGTAAGTCGAGTTGCATCAGTCATATAATCCTGTTCGCAAAAACAAGTAGATCGTCAACACAGAATTTCCCATCGAATTGAAGAGCATTGGGCTCATTAATGACAGGAATGTTGTAAATACTATTTGCAAAGGTGATGTGGTTCTCGCGAATCGATTGGCGACAGTCGACCAGGACCGCAGTCTCTGCGGCCCAAGTCCCAAGAGTCCCGGTAAACAGTAGAACTAATACCCCCGACCATGGCGTTTTTTTGCTGCGAACTGAACGGAGCAGCTCGAGCACACGAAACTCAAGATCTAGGGCCAACTTTTTGTTGCGCATCTTCTGTAACGAGAATCATGTCGCCAGCTCTTTAGACCGTCGAGATACCTTTATCTAGACCGACTGCTGGACCTTCAAGGGCTATAACAGGTGGAACTTGGCCACTATGGACATCCTGACGCGAATTTTTCTAATTTCACTGATCAAGCCTATTAGGCGCAGCTCAACCGATCAGGACACCCTCGCCTGGTCTGTCTACAAATCAGTTACCACGCTGGGGGGAGAATGTATGAAAACGGGCGGCAAAATGGCTTCGTAGTCTTACTTTTAATGCGGCCTGATCGCGACACCCAGCTCGGAGACTTTCTTGCGAGACCCGGAGTTAAATTGTTATTATAAAAACAGCGATTGTACTTTTAGTAAAAGCTTTGCTACACAATTCCCTACTTTTCGTGCAGCCTTTTTTGCACAGTCCGAGTCCTACGCTCATTAACACAATCGCGCATGCAAGGCATTCTAAGCCAGTAGAACTCAAACGATTGAGTCCGTCAAGTCAAGTACGAGTTCTGTAAACGCATGTGCAATTCTTTCAAGTCCAGTCATTCAACCTTTTCACATTTATAAGCTGTTTCTCGATGCTCCCCTGAACGAGTATCATCGCAAATAATGCACATTGGAAAGTGGTTTGTTTCTAACGCCACGCAGTCCATCTATAAGCAATTTATTTGCTTCTCAATCGTTTTTCAACACGCTTCATTGTTTCAAAGGCCGCCTCGGGTCGTCGAGGCCATTTTATTCATTTTTATGTGCACACTCACGCGAGTGGAGCATTGAGTCGCCCCACACAGTGGAGGCCCTCAGGCGAGCAGGGCCAGGCCCGCAGGTCTGCTGCTTGGTTGGATGAGTGCGGCTGCGATGGCCGAAAATGAGAGTGAGAAGGAGACACGAAAAAAGAGTGAGAGTGAGAAGAAAGAGGCACCCAACTTTATATATAAGTATAGCGCCACTGCAGTCGCCACATCACAACAAACACTGCCACGATTCGAGTGACGAAACAAAAACTGCAGAATCTTTATAAGCACAATGTCGACCGACCAGGCTGCCATTAAGAAGGTGTTCAAGGAAATAGACCTGGACGGCAACGGTTTCCTGTCGGCTGACGAGATCAAGAAGGCCATGATCGAAATGCGCTGTCCGATGAACGACGCTGAAATTCAGAAATTGATAAAAGAGTGCGACAAGGACGGGGACGGCCGCATCAACTACAATGAGTTCGCCGAGGCATTGGGCAGGATGTAGGCCTGCTAATGAAGCACCTGCTCGCATTGAATACCTATCGCGCTTACTTTGGCTGACCAGAATATTCTTTGCTATCATTATATAATTCACTACTGTTGTCCATTGGTTTACTGAAATTTAATTATAAGGCACGCTACATTTACTGTTCAGTTAAACAAAACTTATTGATGACTATAATGGTCATCGGCCCTGATAATTTAAAACGTTTATATTTCACAACATTTCACAAGTGATTAAAATCAAATATAACATCTTGTGTTTTAAAAAAATTAATAAATAATAGTTTTCGTGTTTCGCTTCTGATATTTTTCATTGCGATGTTTCGACTGTGAACAGGTGAACTGTATGCAAAGTGTCTTTATTGAGACCCATTATTATAGTCTCATTATCGTCCTTTTATACGGCTGACACAAGCAATAGCAGCCAATAAAAAATCGGAAGCAATAAATTTATAATTCCAGCCGTTACTGATTTGCCCATATAAATGCATTTTGAGGCGCGGCAGACATCTGTGGGCTTAACTAAAACTTGGTAAGATAATATAATATAATAGCTATTACAATATTGTTACAAGCTTCAACTACATGTATATGTGTGCTTTTAATTGCACACACGCACTGGTAGGCACAGATTCCATATTACCAGGTTGGCACTCAGGAGAACTCAGGAAACTCAGGAGAACTCCGAGAAGACACGGCCGATCAATAAGACGAAGGCGAACAGCCGGCTTACGAATACCAAGAAGACTACGAACTACTATTCGCACTAGAAAGAAGATACCAGTACAGTAAGTGTCACGTGACTTTATAAATTCTTAGGCAATTGTCCCCCATTGTCTAAGTTGTTGGAGTTTTGTGTGCAGCCCTGATCAACACACCGGTCTCTTCAGGACGTTCTGGCATCCCACACAGCTATTTCGAGTGAGTGTTGTGTTGTCTAGTGTTGTCTAGTGCGACCTAAAAGAGCTTGTTCTGGATATTCTCGACAAGAAATCGGGTTGGCATGTGGCCTGAATGTTTCACAGACATGAAACTACTGAGTAACAGGTACAGGTTGATGTTGCAGCAAACATCACCAACAAGAGCCCATTCTGGAAGCTTAAATGTCGCAAGATTATCATGTAGAAGAATTTTTTTAATTGTCACATTGAGGAAAAATTGCTTAGTAACTGGAATTCTCGAGAATGCCTTGTTCCAACACACTGACATCTCTTCGGCATTGCCATGCGCTAACAGTGGGCTGCGTAGCATGAACACTAGCAAGACCAGGGGGTATTTCAAACACCGCTGCCTACTTGGCGGTAGCTCCCGAACCGAATAACCGATTTTCGTGAAAGTCCACTATGGCTCCAAAGTTTCCGCTCTTTATGATGAACTCACTTTCAAAGCCGTTCAAGTCAGCATCGTCGAGATATTCAGCGATTCTTGTCGAAGACCCTGATGACAAGGACAGCTGACATTGCTCGTATGAACCTGTATGGCGAATCCATATTGCTTAAAAAGCAATAGTATAAATTAATACAGTATATAGTCAACAATCATAGCCAACATGGTGGTTTTTGCCACCAGACACCCCCGACGTTGAACATGACGATGCCGATGTTTTTAATTCCGGAAGTTGTCTCATCGGACAAGCGAAGTCATCAGGCTGTCAATCTTTTTGAGCTGATGGCAACAAAAATATACTACAATTTTGGCAATTCAACTTTTAGAACTTATGTCTGATAAATAACAGTTCTCGTTTTTAAACGTACTTAAAGTGCAGTCCACTGGCTAGAACAGACGGACGCACAAGCTCCAACCACTAGTAAGTTGCTGGGATTATATTCAGCTTTCTAAAAAAAACATTTTTTAGTATCGAAACATGGATCCTATGAAGCCTATATACTGGTAAGCATAATGAGGGCATGGCGCGTGTTTGTCTCTCTAGGTTCTATATTCAGAGCTTCATTTACAGTAGTCTTGGGTGTCCACGATTAGCCATGGTGTCCTCTGTTAGATATGTGTGTCCACTATAACACAAGGGTGTCCACTGTTACACAAGGGTGTCCACTATTAGCCATGGTGTCCTCTGTTAGATAATGGGTGTCCACTATAACACAAGGGTGTCCACTGTTACACAAGGGTGTCCACTATAACACAAGGGTGTCCACTGTTACACAAGGGTATCCACTATAACACAAGGGTGTCCACTATTACACAAGGGTGTCCACTGTTACACAAGGGTGTCCACTATTACACAAAGGTATCCACTATTGCACAAGGGTATCCACTGTTACACAAGGGTGTCCACTATTAGCCATGGTGTCCTCTGTTAGATATGGGTGTCCACTATTACACAAGGGTGTCCACTGTTACACAAGGGTGTCCACAGCTGTTACACAAGGGTGTCCACTATTAGCCATGGTGTCCTCTGTTAGATAATGGGTGTCCACTATAACACAAGGGTGTCCACTGTTACACAAGGGTGTCCACTATAACACAAGGGTGTCCACTGTTACACAAGGGTATCCACTATAACACAAGGGTGTCCACTATTACACAAGGGTGTCCACTGTTACACAAGGGTGTCCACTATTACACAAAGGTATCCACTATTGCACAAGGGTATCCACTGTTACACAAGGGTGTCCACTATTAGCCATGGTGTCCTCTGTTAGATATGGGTGTCCACTATTACACAAGGGTGTCCACTGTTACACAAGGGTGTCCACAGCTGTTACACAAGGGTGTCCACTATTAGCCATGGTGTCCTCTGTTAGATATGGGTGTCCGCTATTACACAAGGGTGTCCACTTTTGCATAAGGATGTCCACTATTACACAGGGGTGTCCACTATTACACAATGGTGTCCACTGTTGCAAAAGAGTGTCCATGCACTATAACACAAGGGTGTCCACTATTACACAAGGGTGTCCACTATTACACAATGCTGTCCACTGTTGCAAAAGAGTGTCCACTATAACACAAGGGTGTCCACTATTACACAAGGGTGTCCACTATTACACAAGGGTGTCCACTAATAGACAAGGGTGTCCACTGTTACACAAGGGTGTCCACTAATAGACAAGGGTGTTATGAGACTAGACATGAGTTATTATATTTGAGACCTTACAACGTCACAAAGTTTCCTATCTCTGTAGTGCAATTCAACGTTAATGATATTTCGTCTTTGTGAAGAATAGAGGCGTTAAAATTTTGGAAATTGTGAAATTTCGATCTTATGAAAGTTAAGCTCGACGTTGTAAAATTACCGGTTTGTGAAACGCCCGCTTCTTTTCGTGCAACTTTTTTTAGTCTGAGTCCCACGCTCATGAGCAAAATCACACAAGCATTCCACGCTAGTACTCAAACGATTTTGCCCGTCAGTTAAGTAAGAGTTACTTTAATAGTAGAAAGATCACCGTATTTTTCTCTTTATCTCCCAAAATATTCAACCAATCGCCATCAAAATCCCGAACACGGACTAAAATTTTCTCTCAATTGGCATACATTTTCTGCTCAAAAAGTTCCAACGTGTAACCGAGTCGGCTATTATTGTAGACACAGTTTTATTGATAATATTATTCGCTAGTATATTTTTTAACCCCAATAGATTCGCCACGTAGGCTTATGTAGGGCAATGTTTAACCTATAATATAGTGTGCATTAGTCACCGCACAGAATGCACACTGGAAAGGGGTGTTTCCAGTGCAGTCGCTAGTTAAGCCTTTTTTAGACACGTCTTATTGATTTAAAGGTCGCCCCTCGGACCGTCTATTTTAGTAATTGTTTTCTGTTTACTCTCGCTTCGTCGTGTGTTATTCTCAGGCTCAGGCCCGCACTGGTTTGACCTCCATGGCTGGAAGGGGGTTGCTGCGATGGCCGAAAAGGAGAGTTGGCTATGGATAAACAAACCCACCCACCTTTGAGTATAAGTAGCGCCCCAGTCGCCCCACTACAGCAGACGCTCGGCACATTCAAGCGACGACACTAAAACCTGCAGTCTTTATCAGCACGATGTCGGCCAACAAGGATTCCTGTCTGAGCGTATTCAAGGAGCTGGACCTGGACGGCAATGGCTACCTGACAGCTGACGAGGTCAAGAAGGCCATGAAAGGCCTGGGGATCCCGATGAGCGACAGTGAGGTTCAGCAGCTGATCAATAACTGCGACAAGGACGGGGACAGCCGCGTCAACTACAAGGAGTTCGCCGAGGCGCTGAGCAAGAAATAGGTCCGCTAATGATTGAGCCTACTTTAGTAGACCAGCATATTCTTTGCTATAACTATACATAAACCAATACTGTTGTCTAAGCATTAATTAAAATTTATACTGCACTTTCATTTTTACGTTCCCTTTGTTTATGTATGCCATTGTAATCGGCCGTGATATTTAGAGCGCATGTAATGGCGCGTAAATTGGCAAATATTACATCTTGTGTTTTTTAAACAAATAAAAAAAATGACTTATATTTTCACTGCTGTTAATTTCCATTGCGCTAATTGTTATTACGGATTAACAGTAAGGACGGGGTCTAATTAAGACTAATTTCATGGGACCATTTCAAACTGCCGTGAGATTATGGATAAACTGCCATGAGATTATGGATAAACTGCCATGAGATTATGAATAAACTGCCATGAGATTATGGCTAAACTGCCATGAGATTATGGATAAACTGCCGTGAGATTATGGATAAACTGCCATGAGATTATGGCTAAACTGCCATGAGATTATGAATAAACTGCCATGAGATTATGGATAAAGTGCCATGAGATTATGGATAAACTGCCATGAGATTATGGCTAAACTGTCATGAGATTATGGATAAACTGCCATGAGATTATGGATAAACTGCCATGAGATTATGGATAAAGTGCCATGAGATTATGGATAAACTGCCATGAGATTATGGATAAACTGCCATGAGATTATGGATAAAGTGCCATGAGATTATGGCTAAACTGCCATTAGATTATGGATAAACTGCCATGAGATTATGGCTAAACTGTCATGAGATTATGGATAAACTGCCATGAGATTATGGATAAACTGTCATGAGATTATGGATAAACTGCCATGAGATTATGGATAAACTGCCATGAGATTATGGATAAACTGCCATGAGATTATGGCTAAACTGTCATGAGATTATGGCTAAACTGCCATGAGATTATGGATAAACTGCCATGAGATTATGGATAAAGTGCCATGAGATTATGGCTAAACTGCCATTAGATTATGGATAAACTGCCATGAGATTATGGCTAAACTGTCATGAGATTATGGATAAACTGCCATGAGATTATGGATAAACTGTCATGAGATTATGGATAAACTGCCATGAGATTATGGATAAACTGCCATGAGATTATGGATAAACTGCCATGAGATTATGGATAAACTGTCATGAGATTATGGATAAACTGCCATGAGATTATGGATAAACTGCCATGAGATTATGGCTAAACTGCCATGAGATTATGGATAAAGTGCCATGAGATTATGGATAAACTGCCATGAGATTATGGCTAAACTGTCATGAGATTATGGATAAACTGCCATGAGATTATGGATAAACTGCCATGAGATTATGGCTAAAGTGCCATGAGATTATGGATAAACTGCCATGAGATTATGGCTAAACTGTCATCAGATTATGGATAAACTGCCATGAGATTATGGATAAACTGCCATGAGATTATGGATAAAGTGCCATGAGATTATGGATAAACTGCCATGAGATTATGGCTAAACTGTCATGAGATTATGGATAAACTGCCATGAGATTATGGATAAACTGTCATGAGATTATGGATAAACTGCCATGAGATTATGGCTAAACTGCCATGAGATTATGGATAAACTGCCATGAGATTATGGATAAAGTGCCATGAGATTATGGCTAAACTGCCATGAGATTATGGATAAACTGCCATGAGATTATGGCTAAACTGCCATGAGATTATGGATAAACTGTCATGAGATTATGGATAAACTGCCATGAGATTATGGATAAACTGCCATGAGATTATGGATAAACTACCATGAGATTATGGATAAACTGCCATGAGATTAGGGATAAACTGCCATGAGATTAGGATAAAGTGCCATGAGATTATGGATAAATTGGCATGAGATTAGGATAAATTGATATCAGATTATAGTAAGTACTGATATTACTGTGATATTGTTTCGAAATTATTTAAAAGTGCAATCAGCTTTTCATATTAAGATTAGACTATAAGCATTGAGATGAGATCACGAGTATTACGAGTGCATTAAGAAACTTTTTCTGCTTTTGGGACATGGGTGTCCACTTATTTGACACGGGTGTCCCTGTTTTACATGGTTGTCCACTGCTACTCGTAGATTCAAGATATTTTAAGGCTATCAAAACTACTTCACGCGAGTACGAGTAGTATCTTTCAAACCATTAGCAAAAAATTAACAAACTTCCTATAAAGAGCGACCTATAAAGAGGATTACAAGCAACAAAGTCAAAAGCATCTGCTAGATAAAAGTATCAGCTGTTAGATAAAAGTATCAGCTGTTAGATAAAAGTGTCAGCTGTTAGATAAAAGTGTCAGCTGCTAGATAAAAGTGTCAGCTGTTAGATAAATGTGTCAGCTGTTAGATAAAAGTGTCAGCTGTTAGATAAAAATGTCAGCTGTTAGATAAAAGTATCAGCTGTTAGATAAAAGTGTCAGCTGTTAGATAAAAGTGTCAGCTGTTAGATAAAAGTATCAGCTGTTAGATAAAAGTGTCAGCTGTTAGATAAAAGTGTCAGCTGCTAGATAAAAGTGTCAGCTGTTAGATAAATGTGTCAGCTGTTAGATAAAAGTGTCAGCTGTTAGATAAAATGTCAGCTGTTAGATAAAAGTATCAGCTGTTAGATAAAAGTGTCAGCTGTTAGATAAAAGTGTCAGCTGTTAGATAAAAGTATCAGCTGTTAGATAAAAGTGTCAGCTGCTAGATAAAAGTGTCAGCAGCTAGACGAAAGTGTCAGCTGCTAGATAAAAGTGTCAGCTGTTTGACGAAAGTGTCAGCTGTTAGATAAAAGTTTCAGCTGTTAGACAAAAGTGACTGCTGCTAGAAACATAAGTATCAGCTATCATATAAAATTGTCAGCTGTTAGATAAAAGTGTCAGCTGCTAGATAAAAGTGTCAGCTGTTAGATAAGAGTGTCAGCTGCTAGATAAGAGTGTCAGCTGCTAGATAAAAGTGTCAGCTGCTAGATAAAAGTGTCAGCTGTTAGATAAGAGTGTCAGCTGCTAGATAAAAGTGTCAGCTGTTAGATAAAAGTGTCAGCTGTTAGATAAAAGTGTCAGCTGTTAGATAAAAGTGTCAGCTGTTAGATAAAAGTGTCAGCTGTTAGATAAAAGTGTCAGTTGTTAGATAAAAGTATCAGCTGTTAGATAAAAGTGTCAGCTGTTAGATAAAAGTGTCAGCTGTTAGATAAAAGTATCAGCTGTTAGATAAAAGTGTCAGCTGTTAGATAAAAGTATCAGCTGTTAGATAAAAGTGTCAGCTGTTAGATAAAAGTGTCAGCTGTTAGATAAAAGTGTCAGCTGTTAGATAAAAGTATCAGCTGTTAGATAAAAGTGTCAGCTGCTAGATAAAAGTGTCAGCAGCTAGACGAAAGTGTCAGCTGCTAGATAAAAGTGTCAGCTGTTTGACGAAAGTGTCAGCTGTTAGATAAAAGTTTCAGCTGTTAGACAAAAGTGACTGCTGCTAGAAACATAAGTATCAGCTATCATATAAAATTGTCAGCTGTTAGATAAAAGTGTCAGCTGCTAGATAAAAGTGTCAGCTGTTAGATAAGAGTGTCAGCTGCTAGATAAGAGTGTCAGCTGCTAGATAAAAGTGTCAGCTGCTAGATAAAAGTGTCAGCTGTTAGATAAGAGTGTCTGCTGCTAGATAAAAGTGTCAGCTGTTAGATAAAAGTGTCAGCTGTTAGATAAAAGTGTCAGCTGTTAGATAAAAGTGTCAGCTGTTAGATAAAAGTGTCAGCTGTTAGATAAAAGTGTCAGTTGTTAGATAAAAGTATCAGCTGTTAGATAAAAGTGTCAGCTGTTAGATAAAAGTGTCAGCTGCTAGATAAAAGTATCAGCTGTTAGACAAAAGTGACTGCTGCTAGATACATAAGTATCAGCTGTTAGATAAAAGTTTCAGCTGTTAGATAAAAGTGTCAGCTGTTAGATAAAAGTATCAGCTGTTAGATAAAAGTATCAGCTGTTAGACAAAAGTGACTGCTGCTAGATACATAAGTATCAGCTGTTAGATAAAAGTTTCAGCTGTTAGATAAAAGTGTCAGCTGTTAGATAAAAGTATCAGCTGTTAGATAAAAGTGTCAGCTGTTAGATAAAAGTGTCAGCTGTTAGATAAAAGTATCAGCTGTTAGATAAAAGTGTCAGCTGTTAGATAAAAGTATCAGCTGTTAGATAAAAGTGTCAGCTGTTAGATAAAAGTATTTGCTGTTAGATAAAAGTGTCAGCTGCTAGATAAAAGTGTCAGCTGTTAGACAAAAGTGTCAGCTGTTAGATAAAAGTATTAGCTGTTAGACAAAAGTGACTGCTGCTAGATAAAAGTGTCAGCTGTTAGACAAAAGTGACTGCTGCTAGAAACATAAGTATCAGCTATCATATACAATTGTCAGCTGTTAGATAAAAGTGTCAGCTGTTAGATAAAAGTGTCAGCTGTTAGATAAAAGTATTTGCTGTTAGACAAAAGTGACTGCTGCTAGACAAAAGTATCAGCTGTTAGACAAAAGTGACTGCTGCTAGATACATAAGTATCAGCTGTTAGATAAAAGTTTCAGCTGTTAGATAAAAGTGTCAGCTGTTAGATAAAAGTATCAGCTGTTAGATAAAAGTTTCAGCTGTTAGATAAAAGTGTCAGCTGTTAGATAAAAGTGTCAGCTGTTAGATAAAAGTGTCAGCTGTTAGATAAAAGTGTCAGTTGTTAGATAAAAGTATCAGCTGTTAGATAAAAGTGTCAGCTGTTAGATAAAAGTATCAGCTGTTAGATAAAAGTGTCAGCTGTTAGATAAAAGTGTCAGCTGTTAGATAAAAGTATCAGCTGTTAGATAAAAGTGTCAGCTGTTAGATAAAAGTATTAGCTGTTAGATAAAAGTGTCAGCTGTTAGATAAAAGTATTTGCTGTTAGATAAAAGTGTCAGCTGCTAGATAAAAGTGTCAGCTGTTAGACAAAAGTGTCAGCTGTTAGATAAAAGTATTAGCTGTTAGACAAAAGTGACTGCTGCTAGATAAAAGTGTCAGCTGTTAGACAAAAGTGACTGCTGCTAGAAACATAAGTATCAGCTATCATATACAATTGTCAGCTGTTAGATAAAAGTGTCAGCTGTTAGATAAAAGTGTCAGCTGTTAGATAAAAGTATTTGCTGTTAGACAAAAGTGACTGCTGCTAGATAAAAGTATCAGCTGTTAGACAAAAGTGACTGCTGCTAGATACATAAGTATCAGCTGTTAGATAAAAGTTTCAGCTGTTAGATAAAAGTGTCAGCTGTTAGATAAAAGTATCAGCTGTTAGATAAAAGTTTCAGCTGTTAGATAAAAGTGTCAGCTGTTAGATAAAAGTGTCAGCTGTTAGATAAAAGTGTCAGCTGTTAGATAAAAGTGTCAGTTGTTAGATAAAAGTATCAGCTGTTAGATAAAAGTGTCAGCTGTTAGATAAAAGTATCAGCTGTTAGATAAAAGTATCAGCTGTTAGACAAAAGTGACTGCTGCTAGATACATAAGTATCAGCTGTTAGATAAAAGTATCAGCTGTTAGACAAAAGTGACTGCTGCTAGATACATAAGTATCAGCTGTTAGATAAAAGTTTCAGCTGTTAGATAAAAGTGTCAGCTGTTAGATAAAAGTATCAGCTGTTAGATAAAAGTTTCAGCTGTTAGATAAAAGTGTCAGCTGTTAGATAAAAGTATCAGCTGTTAGATAAAAGTTTCAGCTGTTAGATAAAAGTGTCAGCTGTTAGATAAAAGTATCAGCTGTTAGATAAAAGTATCAGCTGTTAGATAAAAGTTTCAGCTGTTAGATAAAAGTGTCAGCTGTTAGATAAAAGTGTCAGCTGTTAGATAAAAGTGTCAGCTGTTAGATAAAAGTATCAGCTGTTAGATAAAAGTTTCAGCTGTTAGATAAAAGTGTCAGCTGTTAGATAAAAGTATCAGCTGTTAGATAAAAGTATCAGCTGTTAGATAAAAGTTTCAGCTGTTAGATAAAAGTATCAGCTGTTAGATAAAAGTATCAGCTGTTAGATAAAAGTTTCAGCTGTTAGATAAAAGTATCAGCTGTTAGATAAAAGTTTCAGCTGTTAGATAAAAGTTTCAGCTGTTAGATAAAAGTGTCAGCTGTTAGATAAAAGTATCAGCTGTTAGATAAAAGTATCAGCTGTTAGATAAAAGTTTCAGCTGTTAGATAAAATTGTCAGCTGTTAGATAAAAGTGTCAGCTGTTAGATATATGCGTATTAGCCTTAATCTTACAGCAATGAATTACAGTTAATAATTCCAAAATTGCGAGATTTGTACTAATATTTATTACTAATATGTTCAGATACTACCTGAGAGATACCAATCTACTTCTATTGCAATAAATAATAGCAATAAAATGCTTGAACTTCCTGCGAACTGTGCTTGCTTCAGTACATTCAAGCTACCCTCGAAACTTGCTGCCTAATAGGCGGATAGAAAAATACAGGTTGAAGCTCGCATGACAGTTTTAGTACAGTGCTATCGTCAGCCTCGGACAGCCCAAGTCTTCTAGACTGCTGGAGATGGCTTGAGCAAATAGGCAGCTTGGAAACTTTGTTACCTTGGCCACAAACTTCGCGTAGTGGGGTCGGCTGCGTAGGCTGCCATACCTGCGAGCTTGCCACCTCCAGCCTTTGGCAATGCCTCTTTGTGTGTGGGGGGAGCCTCTGCAAGCCTTTTCCGCTGGGCCCTAGGACCGGCACCTTGGAGACGAGAAATGTGGCGCGCCCCTGCCAGTACAATGTATGGACTCCGCCCCCTCCTGCTGCTGCACATCGCGCTGCCGCGGTGTCACCGACCGACAGTTTTTGTGTCTGTTCGATGTTTAGTCATTGCGCGGCCGGTTGTTGATGCGGAAAGGAGAGAGGCTGTGGGCGGCGGGGAGAGAAAAGCCTGTCTCACTGGCATTGTCCGGTCCCTTCAACCGAGCTTGAGAAGGTGTGCAAGTGTGTGTGTGTGTGTGTGTGGGTGCGGCTGCCAGCACGGGCCAAGCAAGTGACCGACCAGTATTAAAGCTCGCCCACCACTTGGAGTAAGAGCCGCACAGTTCCTGTGTCCGATCCTGAGCACTTGCAGCCTTGAATTTACAACAAGCAGAGAATGGCCGACCAGCTAACCGAGGAGCAGATCGCGGAGTTCAAGGAGGCCTTCTCCTTGTTCGACAAGGATGGCGACGGTTGCATCACCACCAAGGAGCTTGGCACTGTCATGCGCTCGCTGGGTCAGAACCCGACCGAGGCTGAATTGCAGGTGATTTTTACTTTTCTTCTGTCAATAAAAAATTAATTTCAGCCTTGAAAGTCTGTTTATAATGAGCGCGGACCAAGAAGATCTATATGTCTTCGCTGGCAAGCGGCCTTCAGCCTCGCTGTACACTGTGGCTGTAGTCAGGGCATCCCGGGGGAGTCGATTGTGCAGGCGCCGTCTCTGCATGGGCGGGTGGGAAGAAATTTAAACGGATTTTTTGAGACGGGAAAATTCTGTCTCCTAAATTCATCCACCAGTAAATGACTGATCGTTCCATGATGTACCCATTGTAGGACATGATAAATGAGGTTGACCAGGACGGCAATGGCACAATCGACTTCCCGGAGTTCCTCACCATGATGTCGCGCAAGATGAAAGACTCAGACAGCGAGGAGGAGATCCGGGAGGCGTTCAGAGTCTTCGACAAGGACGGCAACGGCTTCATCTCGGCGGCGGAGCTGCGTCACGTCATGACCAACCTGGGCGAGAAGCTGACGGACGAGGAGGTCGAAGAGATGATCCGCGAAGCCGATCTTGACGGCGACGGTCAGATCAACTACGAGGAGTTCTGCAAGATGATGACCAGCAAGTAGGCGGCAGCTTGAAGCAGTTCCAGACATTCGTTTTGCTTCTAATTCGCTACGAACTAATTGTTTGAATTATTCTAACACTCATGTCTTCAAGCCCTAATCAGCTGTTTTAACTCTTCCAGTTGTGGCAGCAGCCATGGTCAGTTTTTGCTTATTTACTAAAAAATATATTTTACACGTATTAGCCGTCACAATAACTACTAATACGTTAAGTTTTAAGCTGTACTGCTGAGCTCACTCCAGTCGTTGTGATTTATTTCTGGTGGAGACAGAACTTCCGGACAAAAATTACACAAAGCACTTGACAGCAGATTGATTCGAACTCCCGTCCTCTCGGTCGAAATTTGGAACCCAAATGATCAGAAAGTCGATGATTATGACCATTTTCATAATTGTCGTGCAGGAGTACATCGAGGAGGTGGACCCGGAGCTGACCGGAGTGCTGGAGCAGGCCACCTTCATGCGCCTCATGGCCGACAAGATGAAGCCGCGAGACACCGAGGAGGCTGTCATCGAGGCGTTTCGAGTGTTCGACAAGCAGAGCACCGGCCTCGTGTCCGCGTCCGAGCTGCGGAACCAGCTTACCCAGCTGGGCGAGCGACTCACCGACGAGGAGGTCGACGCCCTAATTAAGGAGGCCGATTGCGACGGCGAGGGCCAAATTAAATACGAGGAATTTGTCAGGTCAATCATCAATCAGTAGTGCATGGGCAGTGCTCAGTAAACTATCTCGTGTATATTAAAAAATAGTTTTTTTGTTTGCTTATTAATTAACTAATAAACAGAAAAAACTTGAAATTTTCAATTTGCATTGTGGCTTTCTAAGGTTGTATGAGCTAATTTATTGATCATTCTATAGTGGGCCATACATCTGAAGGCTGCATAAGGCTATTCAGTCCATGGACTGGGAAGATGCCACACCCACTCTCACCCACAGCTGGGTGAACTGAAGCAATGCAAAGTTAAGTGTCTTGCTAAAGAACACAAATTGTTCCAGTGAAGTCGAGAATCGAACCCCCGACCTTTCATGAGTCCAAGTCATGAGTCCGACGCACTAACTACTAGGCTACAACCCAGCACCAACGCGTATTAGCCTAACTAAGGGTGGCTAGGGTGGGAGTGGGGTGGCTGGGTTGGGACAGGGGTGGCTATAGGGTGAGAGATGGGGGCTTGGCGGGGAGTGGGTGGCTGGGTTGGGACAGGGGTGGCTATAGGGTGAGAGATGGGGGCTTGGCGGGGAGTGGTTGGCTGGGTTGGGACAGGGGTGGCTATAGGGTGAGAGATGGGGGCTTGGCGGGGAGTGGGTGGCTGGGTTGGGACAGGGGTGGCTATAGGGTGAGAGATGGGGGCTTGGCGGGGAGTGGGTGGCTGGGTTGGGACAGGGGTGGCTATAGGGTGAGAGATGGGGGCTTGGCGGGGAGTGGTTGGCTGGGTTGGGACAGGGGTGGCTATAGGGTGAGAGATGGGGGCTTGGCGGGGAGTGGTTGGCTGGGTTGGGACAGGGGTGGCTATAGGGTGAGAGATGGGGGCTTGGCGGGGAGTGGTTGGCTGGGTTGGGACAGGGGTGGCTATAGGGTGAGAGATGGGGGCTTGGCGGGGAGTGGTTGGCTGGGTTGGGACAGGGGTGGCTATAGGGTGAGAGATGGGGGCTTGGCGGGGAGTGGGTGGCTGGGTTGGGACAGGGGTGGCTATAGGGTGAGAGATGGGGGCTTGGCGGGGAGTAGGTGGCTGGGTTGGGACAGGGGTGGCTATAGGGTGAGAGATGGGGGCTTGACAGGGATTGGGGTGGCTAGGTTGGGAGAGGGGTGGGTGAGATGCATGGAGGAAAGAATAGAATGGAGTGCCAATCTGAGCCGGTTATTTTTGTTTCGCTCGATCTTCCTTATTAACATCCCGTTCCCCCCCGTTCCTTCCTATTGGCTCGTGACTGCCATAGACGAACTAGTTTTCTTCCCCCTCTGAAAGTAATATCCTTGCGTATTTAGAGCGTACATCAAAATATGCTTTTCAGAGTATTAGTTTCTAGTTTAGCTCAGCTAAGCTGAGCTGCCCTTCGCTGCCAGAATCGCATGCATTTTAGTTCCCTTAGTTTTATACTTTTCCGTCATGCCTAATGGTTCGCCGCCCGGTGCTGTCCTGTGCGAAAAACACTTGATAGCTCTGACATCGTCATCATGCAATTACAAGGGGCTCAGTCTCCTGGTAAGAGCCGAAAGCGACTCAGATCAAACTCTGTGCCCAAGCCGAGATTTCGAGCTGACAACCAGTTGGATGCTTCAACCTCAGAGGAGTCACATCATCCAATGACGAATCAGAATCGTAAGGAATCAATGGCAAGTCGGGTAGAGCAGAAGCTGACTCAAAAGAATGTAAGTTTGCAAAAGCTGAAAAGCAAGCTGTGTCGCTCGCAGGCCAGCTCTATAGCTCTACGTATGTGCTATTCGCGGAAGTTAAAGCACTATCGTAGGCAGCTGTCAAAAAATACTCTTCGACTGCATAGAGCTTTGGTTGAGCTTAAAAAGGTGAAGAAGCACTTAAAGTTATCCAGCGAGGCCACCGATCTCGTGCGGTCCTTTTTTACGGATAGTGGGATGCTTCTGCTGAAAGAGAGCACTAGAAATATTTGTGGCTCATTCTCGGAACCAATCAGAAAGTTTGCATCTCAATTGCATTACTGTTCGCCGAAGGCTTACTCTATCATCAGGCGGTTTATTAGACTACCCGCTCCATCAACCATGAGAAACTGGCTGAGTAACGATGACGGAAATTTTTCTTCCCTTTGGCTGTCCCTTTTGCTATTTTCTTCACATATTGTTTTCGTTGTACGGAACGACTTTTGTATATACACTGTAAAATATACCGTATCTGCACCGTATTGTATCTGCAGCTCATTGACAGGATTTAGATTAAATCTTATGACTTGACCTAATGACGCTACTTCCAGTAATATCTCTTTTCTCGGCAGTTTTTTTCAACGAAAGAGCCTCACGGTATTTGGTCTGTGATTCCATAATAATTCGTAACACGACTGCTTAGTATTATATTACATATTGCATAGTTTCTAGTGATTGAGTTTGTCCCGACTTTTCGGGTTATAAATAGAGATGTCTATGGCAAATTCGACAGCTTCTAGTTAGGTCGAAGTGCAGTCCGGAAAAATTGCCAACGAGGAGCGAAGCGAGCGAAGCGAGCGTAGCTCCTCGTTGGCAATTTTTTCGGACAAACGAGACCGAGATAAGATGTCCCGGAGACTCCCCCAACGTAAAATCAACGTTTTAGAAAATAAAATTGATGCAGAATTAAAACCACTTGAGATGAAACCATGTGTGACCCCTCTATGGACGTAAAACATTTAGGGCTACAAGATGAGTGACGTGAAAGTTCCATAGCAACGCGTCTTGGTTGCCATGGCAACAAAAAAGTGACTTTTTTTAGACCCATCGAAATCTTGAATCTTAAAAAATAAGGATTCACAATATGGAGTCAAAAATTGATTGAACCCAACTTTTGGTTGGGTTTTTAGACCTTCAAGACACTGATTGGTTATTTTCCGCTAAATGCTTACCTTGATAGGTAATTCTGTAAAAGTGTGTTTTTTAAGTGTCAAAAAATGCACATTTTTTTTAACTTTCAACTGACGCAGCTCAAAGGTCGCGCGTCAGCGCGACCTTTGAGCTGCGTCATTCTAACGATGGCACCTGGGACTCTTACATGACGCACGACTTTAACCAAGATACTCACTTTAACTGTACATTCGCACCTGTTAATTACATTCGAATATTCGACGGGTAGGTATTCGAACCGAAATAAAGGAAATTCAACCTTGTTGCGAGGCTCTAAAAAGTACATGAATGCGGTCATTTAGGTAAGATCTACATGTTTATAATACATTTTGAGCCGTTTCGTTCCACTGACTCTGAGCCATACACTGCTAAAGTCGATAAACGTGATTTAGGCTATTTTTATGCATTTTTCATGATACAAATGTACAAAAAATAAGCAACGACGACATGCTAGGAAAATCAGACTTTTTAGGCAAGGTGCACAACTAAATTTCGCACAATATGTATATCTTGAAATTTCGTCTTAGTTTATTGAAGTCGCTGCCGGTACAGAAATGTACTTTAACGACGGTACGGGGGGCTTGCATATCGAACATACTTTTTAGCCTGTAACTTTTGAACGGATTACCGGAGCGCGACGCACTTGGTGTCATTGAACTACATTTTAGATGTACTTTAATTTGAATGTATGTTCGCTGTCATTGCACGATGCGTTGTACACCTCAGGACAGGTCACGTGACTTGCTGGAAATGAAATAATGACTTTGTACCTATACTAAGGATAGGTGAAGCGTAAGAATGAGCCAAAATTTGTACTTATTAGAAACATCTAGATGACTACTGTCAGAAAAAATGATATTCACGTCTGTCAGTTGCAAAATTTTGTTATAATTGACTTTTAAAATCGAAAAACGTGATTTTGTGCAAAAACAACCCATATGAGCACACATAGGGTGAAAAATTTATTGATTTTCGCTATGAGGTTCTTAGCTTCCAAGAGCACTATTGTGCCCAGTAAACACGTACAGATGACTGCTATCTTCGTTAGTGTGCGAAAATTCGTATTTTTACGCTAATAACATTTACCGAATTACGAGGTTCCGGTGTTATGCGTTTTTTTGCTATATTTCACGCTGCCATTTATTAACGATGCTACGCCAGGCCTTCAGTGTGGTGTCAATAGTTAGCATTTAAAAAGTGCTTTAATTTGAGTGTATGTTCGCTGGCATTGCACGATGCGTTGTACACCTCAGGCCAGGTCACGTGACTTGCTGGAAATGAAATAATGACTTTGTACCTATACTAAGGATAGGTGAAGCATAAGAATGACCCATATTAGTACTTATTAGAAACATCTAGATGACTACTCTCAGAAAAAGTGACATTCACGTCTGTCAGTTGCAAAAAAAATTTTTAATTGACTCTCAAAATCGGAAAACGTGATTTTGTGCAAAAACAACCCATTTGAGCACTACATAGGGCGGAAAATATATTAATTTTCGCTATGAGGTTCTTAGCTTCCAAGAGCACTATTGTGCCCAGTAAACACGTACAGATGACTGCCATCTTCGTTAGTGTGCGAAAATTCGTATTTTGACGCTATTAACATTTTACCGAATTACGAGGTTCCGGTACTATGCGTTTTTTGCTATATTTCACGCTGCCATTTATTAACGATGCTATGCCAGGCCTTCAGTGTGGTGTCAATAAATAGCATTTAGCAAGTGCTTTAAGATGACATCATGCGCATTGCGTTGCGTAAAAGTGTGGGTCCACAGTTTCGTAACAAGTTAAAATGACCTGATTTCGCAAAAATCTTTAAAAGAAAAAATACCAAATAGATAACTAAAAAGCCTTTTGAAACTGAATAAAAAATGCATATAAAAGTGCTATTTTGTAACGTAAAAAGTCTTGCGTCCTGCAAAAATCTTCTATGGTGACTTTTTGGAGCCGTGAAGTGTAAAAACGTGCGCATTTTTAAAGCTGCTGAACTTACTTTTTGAGGTATATTTTGAAAATAAGCATTTTATAAATTGTATAACAAAATTTAATTGAAGAAAGAAATAAGTTGCTTCAAAATCTGAATTAAAATAATTTTTAAATAATCAAATTGTACATTTCAGTCGTTCTGTTTCATATGGTTTCTACACGAAAATAAAATTCAAATCGACTATGTTAACATAGCATTCGAAATTTTTGTCGTACGGCAAATTTGACATAAAAATTTCAAAGCAACTTAACCAAGCAATCACTATCTAAATCTGAATTTTTTTCAAGCCTTTAATCTGTAGCTATTATATTCGCTTTTTACTCTATATATTAGTATCCTACTACCTTATAAATACTTGTTTTACAATATATTGTGTTGTAGGGCTATTTACTAAAATCTCACAGCCGTCACCAGTTGTCGTAAAGCCCTTCTCTTTATTTTTATTCTTTATAAATTACTTATATTTATCCACTGCAAAAATGCTTATTTAAATGTCAACTTTCGTTATGTTTTAAAAATTTCCCTATTTATAGGGAAGTATAACACTTTAATATAAATTCAATTACTGTGGTAGCAAATCATAAGTGCCCGAGTGGTAAGACACTTTTACTTTTAACTGTATAGAATTATTCTTTTAATACTTATTGATCACACCCAGTCTTTAAAGGCTCCAACTGATTGGAGGGTACCAGACAAACACAACATATTTATTTCTATCCAAAACTGGCCTTTTGCTATCGTCTCGATAATAAACTGCCCTCCAATACGTTTTATGTATTCCCATTGTTATTTCCTCTTTATAACAATTTTTATTCAAAGAACACATGCATTCAGCAAATCTTATTCTTGAACTTGGGTTAAGCTCCCAAAAGTTAGTTTTTCTCCCTACAGCGCGCATATATTTATAGCAAAAATTGGGGGTGGGTGTGCATATTTAAACAAAAATTAAAGTGTAGTTAAACAATGGTGAACAACGGTAAAAATATATATTAAATTGGAAATCAGAATGATAAAATTCCTAGCCAAGTTTTCTAAGAAAGCCATAATAAGTGCTACTAATTATTAGTACTTACTCCAGTAGAAGAAATATCTGTCCTGACTCCTGACCATTAATTAAACAAACCCGGTAGTTAGTCCTCGCCGGTCGTCTACGCCGGTTCGTCATATTGCACGACGGTTAGCAACACGCATATAAATAGCATTCGATTCGAGAAATATTCGAACAATCGACAGTTTCGGAATCGCCATCGAATGACCGCACAGCAAGTTCTGCTGGAGATAGGCCTAAGCAAAGCTAGGAAATGGTAGCGTAGTATGCATAGCTAGAACATCGGTAGACACTGGCATCAGCCATTCTTTTGCATCGCTGTAAGCGAGAAAACATCCAAAGCCGAGACCAACCAGTCGTACTAAGTTTGTCTTCGGCTCTTGACTCGGTTGATCAGGAGACCAGAGCAGATTCAGATTGTTGCAAGTAAGTCCCATCAAATACACGGACTCTTTGTTCATCACGACCAGTCGGCGACTGACCACTGCGATGTCGACAACATTTTCTACTGGAATCTGAGAGCGCTCTTGAACTTCCAATGTCTCCGAAGACAGGCACAAAAGTTTTGAGTTGCTACCGAGAACGAATATTTTGCTGGCACAGCCCATTACTCACAAAGGGTGCTCAAATTGGAGTAAGCACACAGTGTGGAGCACTGAGCCAGCCAAATCTGTCACCACTAGGTTTGAATCAAAAAACAACAAATAGAACTGCTGTTGTTTGTCGCTACAGTAACAAGACATCAGGTCAGATAGGTGTGACACTTCCCATTTGGCGATGTGGAGAGGCTCTCCGCTTGTAAATATATAAATATTTGTAGAAATTGATTTATTAGGCCTAGTCTAAATGTGCGCTAATTAGACAATAAAAACAATTGAAGTATGTAGCTAAATATTTTGAAAAGCCTACTCCTAACATTTACCAAACTAGTGTTTAGCATTAAGAAAGTATATTTGCCTGTTTAAATTGCACTTTTTGTTGTTGTGATTTGGAATCACATTAACAACAATTATAACACAGCTGTTTTAATAACAAAATGAATAATAAATAATACACAAATGAAGAAAAAAATTTAAACAATCCATTTTAGATTTAAAACTATAAATGATTATAATGTTAAAGTTAGAAGCATTATATTTCTATAGGGCCTATGCTTTGTTTTTATAATAATAATTGTTGTACTCGCGACTTCCCGGAGGGACGCCCCTAGGAGGGTCAGAGTACGCGGGCCCGTGCTGGCCTGCGTCAGGGCGCGAGTGTCCGCACGGGACCCTAAGTCTGGGGCATCAGGACGCACCCAAGTGGCCGGCACACGCGTCGGGACACTGTGATGTTGATCACCCTTCAGTGGGGCGTCAGGGCGCACAAGCTGGCGTCTGAGTACAGCAGGCGTACAGTACAGGGTGACCCCTGGCTGGCAACCTGGTCTAGTCCCCCTCCTTAGTCGGCGTCAGGACACATGGACGGTTCCCACTACAGCCCCCGAAATGAAGGAGACAAGGCAGCGACTTACTTTTGGTTCACTTGCACTCGTGCGTGTAGTCAACTTCGTGCAGCGGACTTCTGATTGCGGCTGGCAGACCGGGTGGTCGATATTTATTAGTTATTATTTGTGCGTGGGGGACGGGTTATGGAAACAGTAGTCAGGCGTTGTAGAGCGTGAACACGCGCACGGGGCAGCCACCCGCCCCCGGCCGCGCCTTTATAGGACACGGCTCACCAAGGGCCGGGGCCCCCCCCGCCCCACCCCCACCCACCACCCCGGCCCAGCCACCCACCGGCCAATCACGGCGCAGCTGGGGGAGGGGCAGCCTGGGGCGAGGACCAAAAAGGGCGGCCCAGCCAACCAGCGCGCAGCCAACACAATGGCGGCTAAGCGGCTTACACCACTGAGCCTTTAACGCCAAAACAACAATGCCAAAAACAACTGCGAGTGCACTTGTTGCGCGGGGGGGCGAGTGCACTTGAGCAGTGCAAGCGCACGTGCACAACATAATATAGACAATATGATATTTAAGCCTAACTATCTTTGTTTGTTCCTTTTTAAACAGCTATAGCAGTGTAATATGACAATATAATATGGTGCCTAGAAAATGTAGTGTCCTAGTTGTGCCACTATCAGTAGGCCTAGGCCTATTTGATATCATTGGATGAGATGCCTAAGCAACAAGATAAGCAAAGGCAAATTAGCAGATTTGTTATTGACAAAGTTAATAGTACTAGGTGTACAGGTGGATAGTAGCATGGCCAATATAGCATTGGGGCCTAGTCAGTAAAATTAGTAAAATTTTACACCACTTCACACCTCTTCAGATGCAATGCCAGGCCTACGGAGATCACGTTAGAAAACCTCTGGACTGATCCTGTTAAGGCCGCCACCTTCCTGAGACTACCGACGAGCGAGGTAGAGTGTGAGCGTCCCGAACTAGCCTAAAGGAAGGCTACAACATACAACACATTGCTAATCCGGGCTGCATCTCGCTGCTTTTATATATTTTTTGTTAATTAAAAGTAAAGTACTTGTCTTCGTTCCTCGAACCCAGTTTCTGTTTAAGGCAGTGTTTTCACAGTGTACTCTTTGAGCACTCTTAAGTACTCGTACTCTGGTACTCTTTAAGGGCGTAGCAATAGAGTACTCTGGTATTCATTTAAAGTGCGTACTTTGAAGTGGGCGAGTACTTTTTAAAGTGCAACGCATTTCAGTCTGTCATCATCAATCCTAATTTTGTACTATATGAAAGTGTCAATAATCGCTGGTACATTAGTACATTCTCGCAACGTAAAATTAGTAGATTTATTATATGCATTTTAAAGATACGTTGCTTAGTAAATAACAGATATGTTATCAGTCCCATTAATTATACCCTACGTACAGAAGTAACACAACATAATATATATGGTAACGTGGCTTGATGGCACTGCTAATGTGTGTGTCTGCCCATTCGTGTTGTTGCATGTACAAAACAAGTGCTGTTTGGATAAATCTTTCCTTTAATTATGTTTTACGTTTTTTGACAGATGGGCATAGATAGATAGGTAGATAGATCTCATACTGTCTCTCTCACTCTCCGATTCTCCGCGCTCCCTCCCGCTGTTTTAATTTTGTTTATTTTGTTCCCTAATAAAAACATAAATTCACCCTCTCCCTCCATATGTGGGTCCCACATTCGGCTGTCAGTCAGTCAAGGAGATATTAGCGCTCATCAAGATTTTGATACAGGAGTCAATGATGCAGTAGTCTGCTCTATTAAAGTGCTTCAGTGAGTATCCTCAGTACAAAGGCCGCTAAGTTTTGGAATATTTATTAAGTTTTTTGTTCATTTTATTGGGTGACATGATCAGAAGTAAAAAATAATTTCGAAATATTGAGCAATTAATGCACTTCGACCTGCTAAGGTGGCACACCTTCAATCTAGTTACGGTACTATGCATATTATGAGACCTAAACTGCTCTAAAACGCATGGAAAGGAAAAATACAATAATAGAATTATTGCACATGCAACACTCGACCATCCAACAATTGTCTTTTTTTCTCACTCTGCAATAGTCTAAACAGATCGAATTAGCCTAGTGTACATCTCTCGCCGTAGAGAAATGTTTTAAAACCATTTCTACCCTTTGCTGTCTTTTTCTTACCCAACTCCAAAGGGCAGCAATTGCACTTGGTTAACTGCACTCTTAAACAGTTTGTATAGAGAAGGCAGGCAGCCAGGTCTGGTGCCAGGACTATTGCGCGCTGCAATTCAATTATTAGTTGAAGTCAGCAGCTGCACTCAACAAACAGCCGTCGGATCATGTCTGCGGCGGAGCACCTCACCGAGGAAGAGCTGGCTCTGTACAAGGCCACCTTCGGCATCTTCGACAGAGACAACGACGGCTCCATCACAGCCGACGAGTTGGGCTCCGTGATGCGCTCTCTTGGCCAGCAACCGTCCGATGCCGAGATCAAGGTTGGCCTCTGATTACAGGGATTCAGGGTTTAGGGACACCAGATGCAGGGTTTAGGGACGGAAGATGCAGGGATTTAGGGACACCAGATGCAGGGATTTAGGGGTGGAAGATGCAGTGATTTAGGGACGGAAGATGCAGGGATTTAGCGGTGGAAGATGCAGGATTTTGGGACACAAGATGCAGGGATTTAGGGACACAAGATGCAGGGATTCAGGGACACAAGATGCAGGGATGTAGGAACATTGCGTCACACCTGCATCGCAGGAGATGATCAACGAGGTGGACGAAGACGGCAATGGCAGTGTGGACCTGTCGGAGTTCCTGACGCTGATGCTGCGCAAGACCAGCGAAGCCGATGCCGAGGAAGAGATCAGAGAGACATTTTCAGTGTTCGACCGCGACAAGGACGGCATGCTGTCGGCCAGCGAACTGCGTCAAGTGATGGCCTGCTTGGGCGACGAGGTGACGCTGGCCGAGGCCGAGGAGATGCTGCGAGCGGCCAAGGAGGCATCGAGCTCCGAGCCGCTACTCATCAGCTTCGAAGAGTTTCGAGACCTGGCCCTCGACAAGAAGCCGTCGAAATGAACATGCTTAATTAATGCTACTTTGATGTAAAACAGACTCATAGCTTGTGGTCTGCAGATATGATTGCAAGGGTAAATTACTGTATCCGCTGTAATAAACTTCCATTAATCTATTCGGCCATTACTCTTAAAACGCTTTAAACTTTTGAGCAATCATTTTTCTGGCGAATAAGTTCAGGGTACCTGAAAAACTGAGGAGACTGAATGTTTCAACCTGAGGTTCTGAGTAGACTGAATGTTTCAACCTGAGGCTCTGAGTAGACTGAATATTTCAACCTGAGTCTCTGAGTAGACTGACTATTTCAACCTGAGATTCTGAGTAAACTGAATATTTCAACCTGAGTCTCTGAGTAGACTATTTCAACCTGAGATTCTGAGTAGACTGAATGTTTCAACCTGAGATTCTGAGTAGACTGAATGTTTCAACCTGAGTCTCTGAGTAGACTGAATATTTCAACCTGAGATTCTGAGTAGACTGAATGTTTCAACCTGAGGCTCTGAGTAGACTGAATAGTTCAACCTGAGGCTCTGAGGAGACTGAATGTTTCAACCTGAGGCTCTGAGTAGACTGAATAGTTCAACCTGAGGCTCTGAGGAGACTAAAAATTTTTAACCTGAGATTCTGAGTAGACTGAATATTTCAACCTGAGTCTCTGAGTAGACTGAATGTTTCAACCTGAGATTCTGAGTAGACTGAATGTTTCAACCTGAGGCTCTGAGTAGACTGAATATTTCAACCTGAGGTTCTGAGGAGACTGAATATTTTAACCTGAGGCTCTGAGTAGACTGAATATTTCAACCTGAGGTTCTGAGGAGACTGAATATTTTAACCTGAGGCTCTGAGTAGACTTAAGATCCCAATCAGGTCGGAAAGCCGAGGACTTTAGTGAAATATAAAAATTAAATTTTGTTTAAAAAACAAACGAAGAGTGAAAGGGACTCAAAATGTCAAAAGGCAGTTATTAGTCCAAACAATCGGACAATTGTAGAAGGCTGGCCTAAAGAAAATGCCATGTTCAGAGCTGATGATTGTGATTACCGACTAAAACAAAGAGGCAGTTACAAAGCACACAAACAAAGCGAGTAGTAAGAAAAAACTAAGAAAAGTCACTCTGATTTTTTATTATCTAAAATTGAACGCAGCTACCGGGCCGCAAAGTTTGATTGACAAACCAACTAATGAGCGCATAGACTGTGACTCATCTCAGGTGTGGGACGGCTAAAGTATAAAAAATGTTAATGAAATACGCGAATAACGGGCAAAGCGCTGAGTGAGTTAAACTAGCTACTGTAAACTGCCAGCGGAGTAAAAATATATTATTGAGAAAAATACAATTAATAAAACACTTCCGATTAGGCTCATTAAAAGCAGTGCCTGTTTCATGAGAATTAGTGCCTATACTCAATGAGAACTTCTATGGAATCTATATTCCATGAGAAGTAGTGTCTATAATCTATACTCCATGAGAAGTAGTGTCTATATTCCATGAGAATTAGAATCTATATTCCACGAGAAGTAGTGTCTATATTCCATGAGAAGTAGTATCTATATTTCATGAGAAGTAGTGTCTATATTCCATTAGAAGTAGTGTCTATAATCTATATTCCATGAGAAGTAGTGTCTATATTCTATGAGAATTAGAATCTATATTCCATGAGAAGTAGTATCTATATTTCAAGAGAAGTAGTGTCTATATTCCATGAGAAGTAGTGTCTATATTCTATGAGAATTAGAATCTATATTCCATGAGAAGTAGTGTCTATATTCTATGAGAATTAGAATCTATATTCCATGAGAAGTAGTGTCTATATTCCATGAGAAGTAGTGTCTATATTCCATTAGAAGTAGTGTCTATACTCCATGAGAAGTAGTGTCTATATTCCATAAGAATTAGAATCTATATTCCACGAGAAGTAGTGTCTATATTCCACGAGAAGTAGTGTCTATATTCCATGAGAAGTAGTGTCTATATTCCATGAGAAGTAGTGTCTATATTCCATGAGAAGTAGTGTCTATATTCCATTAGAAGTAGTGTCTATATTCCATGAGAAGTAGTGTCTATATTCCATGAGAATTAGAATCTATATTCCACGAGAAGTAGTGTCTATATTCCATGAGAAGTAGTGTCTATATTCCATGAGAAGTAGTATCTATATTTCATGAGAAGTAGTGTCTATATTCCATTAGAAGTAGTGTCTATAATCTATATTCCATGAGAAGTAGTGTCTATATTCTATGAGAATTAGAATCTATATTCCATGAGAAGTAGTATCTATATTTCAAGAGAAGTAGTGTCTATATTCCATGAGAAGTAGTGTCTATATTCTATGAGAATTAGAATCTATATTCCATGAGAAGTAGTGTCTATATTCTATGAGAATTAGAATCTATATTCCATGAGAAGTAGTGTCTATATTCCATGAGAAGTAGTGTCTATATTCCATTAGAAGTAGTGTCTATACTCCATGAGAAGTAGTGTCTATATTCCATGAGAAGTAGTGTCTATATTCCATGAGAAGTAGTGTCTATATTCCATTAGAAGTAGTGTCTATATTCCATGAGAAGTAGTATCTATATTTCATGAGAAGTAGTGTCTATATTCCATGAGAAGTAGTGTCTATAATCTATATTCCATGAGAAGTAGTGTCTATATTCTATGAGAATTAGAATCTATATTTCATGAGAAGTAGTGTCTATATTCCATGAGAAGTAGTGTCTATATTCCATGTGAAGTAGTGTCTATATTCCATGTGAAGTAGTATCTATTCCACGAGAAGTAGTGTCTATATTCCATGAGAAGTAGTGTCTATATTCCATGAGAAGTAGTGTCTATATTCCATGAGAAGTAGTGTCTATATTCCATGAGAAGTAGTGTCTATATTCCATTAGAAGTAGTGTCTATATTCCATGAGAAGTAGTATCTATATTTCATGAGAAGTAGTGTCTATATTCCATGAGAAGTAGTGTCTATAATCTATATTCCATGAGAAGTAGTGTCTATATTCTATGAGAATTAGAATCTATATTCCATGAGAAGTAGTGTCTATATTCCATGAGAAGTAGTGTCTATATTCCATGTGAAGTAGTGTCTATATTCCATGTGAAGTAGTATCTATTCCACGAGAAGTAGTGTCTATATTCCATGAGAAGTAGTGTCTATATTCCATGAGAAGTAGTGTCTATATTCCATGAGAAGTAGTGTCTATATTCTATGAGAATTAGAATCTATATTCCATGAGAAGTAGTGTCTATATTCCATGAGAAGTAGTGTCTATACTCCATGAGAAGTAGTGTCTATATTCCATAAGAATTAGAATCTATATTCCACGAGAAGTAGTGTCTATATTCCACGAGAAGTAGTGTCTATATTCCATGAGAAGTAGTGTCTATATTCCATGAGAAGTAGTGTCTATATTCCATGAGAAGTAGTGTCTATATTCCATGAGAAGTAGTGTCTATATTCCATGAGAAGTAGTGTCTATATTCCATTAGAAGTAGTGTCTATATTCCATGAGAAGTAGTATCTATATTTCATGAGAAGTAGTGTCTATATTCCATGAGAAGTAGTGTCTATAATCTATATTCCATGAGAAGTAGTGTCTATATTCTATGAGAATTAGAATCTATATTCCATGAGAAGTAGTGTCTATATTCCATGAGAAGTAGTGTCTATATTCCATGTGAAGTAGTGTCTATATTCCATGTGAAGTAGTATCTATTCCACGAGAAGTAGTGTCTATATTCCATGAGAAGTAGTGTCTATATTCCATGAGAAGTAGTGTCTATATTCCATGAGAAGTAGTGTCTATATTCCATGTGAAGTAGTGTCTATATTCCATGTGAAGTAGTATCTATTCCACGAGAAGTAGTGTCTATATTCCATGAGAAGTAGTGTCTATATTCCATGAGAAGTAGTGTCTATATTCCATGAGAAGTAGTGTCTATATTCCATGAGAAGTAGTGTCTATATTCCATTAGAAGTAGTGTCTATATTCCATGAGAAGTAGTATCTATATTTCATGAGAAGTAGTGTCTATATTCCATGAGAAGTAGTGTCTATAATCTATATTCCATGAGAAGTAGTGTCTATATTCTATGAGAATTAGAATCTATATTCCATGAGAAGTAGTGTCTATATTCCATGAGAAGTAGTGTCTATATTCCATGTGAAGTAGTGTCTATATTCCATGTGAAGTAGTATCTATTCCACGAGAAGTAGTGTCTATATTCCATGAGAAGTAGTGTCTATATTCCATGAGAAGTAGTGTCTATATTCCATGAGAAGTAGTGTCTATATTCTATGAGAATTAGAATCTATATTCCATGAGAAGTAGTGTCTATATTCCATGAGAAGTAGTGTCTATACTCCATGAGAAGTAGTGTCTATATTCCATAAGAATTAGAATCTATATTCCACGAGAAGTAGTGTCTATATTCCACGAGAAGTAGTGTCTATATTCCATGAGAAGTAGTGTCTATATTCCATGAGAAGTAGTGTCTATATTCCATGAGAAGTAGTGTCTATATTCCATGAGAAGTAGTGTCTATATTCCATGAGAAGTAGTGTCTATATTCCATGAGAAGTAGTGTCTATATTCCATTAGAAGTAGTGTCTATATTCCATGAGAAGTAGTATCTATATTTCATGAGAAGTAGTGTCTATATTCCATGAGAAGTAGTGTCTATAATCTATATTCCATGAGAAGTAGTGTCTATATTCTATGAGAATTAGAATCTATATTCCATGAGAAGTAGTGTCTATATTCCATGAGAAGTAGTGTCTATATTCCATGTGAAGTAGTATCTATTCCATGAGAAGTAGTATAATTAGAAGTAGCAATAGATTTGATGCGCAGTAGAAGCAATTCCAAAAGTATCATTTCATGTTCTGGTATGTGCTATATTATAGAAAAGTTTTGGCACCGATTTGAAATCGAGTACACAATATAGCTGCTAATCGTAAAAAACAGTTGAAAGTAAATTCCCAGAACGTTAATTAAATCAGCTAAATGCAGAGTACAGGAATTAAATTGGCCAACGGATAACGAAAGATAAAAACGGAACAAAAATTGGAGTAATTTCTAGTATTTAAGCTCCAAAAATGGACTACTTTAGACAGCAGAATTTTAATCACGCTACTAGTAATAACAATAAATAATGAAAATATGACAGTATAACAAAAACAACAAAAAGTATATCAAAACTAACTGCCAAAGAAACTGCTAAAGTAACTGACGAAGAAACTGCTAAGGAAACTGACGGAGAAACTGCTAAAGTAACTGACGAAGAAACTGCTTAAGAAACTAACAAAAAAAGCGGACAAATAAACTGACGAAGAAACTGCTAAAAACGGACGAAGAAACTGCTAAAAAAACTGACGAAGAAACTGCTAAGAAACTTCTTAAGAAACTGCTAGAAAACTGACGAAGAAACTGCTAAAGAAACAGACGAAGAAACTTCTTAAGAAACAGACGAAAAAACTGTTTTAGAAACAGACGAAGAAACTGCTTAAGAAACAGACGAAGAAACTGGCAAAGAAACTGACGAAGAAACTGTTAAAGAAACTGATGAAGAAACTGACGGAGCAACTGCTAAAGAAACAGACGAAGAAACTGCTTAAGAAACTGCCAAAGAAACAGACATATGAACTGCTACAAAAAGCGGATGAAGAAACTGCCAAAGAGACTGTTAAAACACGGGTAAAGAAGCTGAAAAAGTCGCTTTTGCTAGGGTAGCCACCAAATAGCACAATTAATAAACAAACTAAAAAAACTTTAAAACGAATCGCCAGACAAACTTCTGGGGTTGGCAGCGGTGGACTCCGTCATGCATCACCAGCTCGCCGGATTGCAACTGATCCGACTGTCGGCTGCTTAGCTAGGTCCGGATGGCACAGCAGGATGTGGTGCTGGATCCTGGCGGCTGTTGGCAAGGTCACCCAGCACTGGGTGCACACGCAGCTGGCGGATGGCACCAGCCGGCTGTGCTTGACGGCGTGGTGAAGCAGCAGAAGCTGCGAGTCTGGGCACTTGTGGCCGCACTCGAAGCACAGCCAGTGGGCCGGCGCTGCAACTGGGGAGCGGTTGAGTACAGTGAGAACTAAATAGGCTGCTGAGCTAGCAGTGGGAGCATAGTTGAGCTGGGTAACTCACCAGTTGTTGGGGGCAGCAGTTTCTGAAGGCGCACAGTCGATTGCTGGGCAAAGTGACACTGTTTGCCTGTTTGCGGAATGCCAAGCCTGCGCAGTATTGTGGCGGAAAATAAGAACATCTCATAGAATCATCTCAGCCTGAAGGTTCAGGGATAGCCTGGGAAAGGCATCTGAAGGTTCAGGGATAGCCTGGGAAAGGCATCTGAAGGTTCAGGGATAGCCTGGGAAAGGCATCTGAAGGTTCAGGGATAGCCTGGGAAAGGCATCTGAAGGTTCAGGGATAGCCTGGGAAAGGCATCTGAAGGTTCAGGGATAGCCTGGGAAAGGCATCTGAAGGTTCAGGGATAGCCTGGGAAAGGCATCTGAAGGTTCAGGGATAGCCTGGGAAAGGCATCTGAAGGTTCAGGGATAGCCTGGGAAAGGCATCTGAAGGTTCAGGGATAGCCTGGGAAAGGCATCTGAAGGTTCAGGGATAGCCTGGGAAAGGCATCTGAAGGTTCAGGGATAGCCTGGGAAAGGCATCTGAAGGTTCAGGGATAGCCTGGGAAAGGCATCTGAAGGTTCAGGGATAGCCTGGGAAAGGCATCTGAAGGTTCAGGGATAGCCTGGGAAAGGCATCTGAAGGTTCAGGGATAGCCTGGGAAAGGCATCTGAAGGTTCAGGGATAGCCAGGGAAAGGCATCTGAAGGTTCAGGGATAGTCAGGGAAAGGCATCTGAAGGTTCAGGATTAGCCAGGGAAAGGCATCTGAAGGTTCAGGATTAGCCAGGGAAAGGATCAGGGACAGCAAGCTAAATGCATCTGAAGGTTCAGGGATAAGAGAAGAGTATAATGTAGAGCTTGAATCTTACCTAAGAATTGCTTCCGACTTGGTGCGTCTCGGCGAGATCTTCTGCAAGAAGCATTGATAAAAATATAAGTTAAGGGTGATTTTCATAGACAGGAGCAGTCTCAACCTGCCTGTTATTCAAATCCATGGTTTAGAAGATTAATTTTCAATTAGGGGATCAGGAAATAAAGTCAGGTAAGACAGTTTTGGGTTAGGAAGATTCTACTAGGATTGGTACGATTCTTAAAGGATTGGTACGATTCTTATAGTATTGGTACGATTCCTAAAGGATTGGCACGATTCTGACATGATTGGTACGATTCTGATGTGATTGGTGCGATTCTGATATGATTGGTACGATTTTTAAAAGATTGGTAGGATTCTTAAGGGATTGGTACGATTCTTATAGTATTGGTACGATTCCTAAAGGATTGGCACGATTCTGACATGATTGGCACGATTCTGATATGATTGGTGCGATTCTGATATGATTGGTACGTTTTTTAAAAGATTGGTAGGATTCTTAAGGAATTGGTACGATTTTGATAGGATTGGCACGTTTTTGATATGATTGGTACGATTCTGATATGATTGGTGCGATTCTGATATGATTGGTACGATTTTTAAAAGATTGGTAGGATTCTTAAGGGATTGGTACGATTCTTATAGTATTGGTACGATTCCTAAAGGATTGGCACGATTCTGACATGATTGGCACGATTCTGATATGATTGGCACGATTCTGATATGATTGGTACGATTCTGATATGATTGGCACGATTCTGATATGATTGGTGCGATTCTGATATGATTGGTATGATTTTTAAAAGATTGGTAGGATTCTTAAGGAATTGGTACGATTTTGATAGGATTGGCACGATTCTGATATGATTGGTACGATTCTGATATGATTGGTGCGATTCTGATATGATTGGTACGATTTTTAAAATATTGGTAGGATTATTAAGGGATTAGTACGATTTTTATAGGATTGGTACGATTCTTATAGGGTTGGTACGATTCTTATAGGATTGGTACGATTCTTATAGGATTGGTACGATTCTTATTTGATTGGTACGATTCCTAAAGGATTGGTACGATTCTTAAAGGATTGGTACGATTCTCAATTATCTATGACGATTCCACTATGGCTTGGATAGATTTTTGGATTCTAGCTGTTTGGAGCGGCCCTCCTAAAAGAAACTTAACTATAAGAAACTGACAAAAAACTAACTTCTGATATTTAACGCGCATTCAAAAGCCGTACTCACCCGTATCGCTCCAGTCCCGTTGCTTTCAGTAAAACTAGAGGCAGCCTCGATCGGCTCAGAAACAGTTTCGTCTGGCGAGTTCTCCACCAGCTCAGGCAGCCGGTCCAGCTTGACAAACGCGCCCAGCATGTGCTGATACTCGCCCGTGGACACATCCGGTGGCGGACGAACGCTATGACCGCGGCGCCGTTTTGACAGCGTCCCGCTGCCGCTGCTGACATCGTCGATGCTGCTGCTGCTGCTGCTGCAGTGCCTGTCGCTCTTTGACCGTCTCTTCGGTGGCCTAGCGTGCTTCAGCTTGGCACTACTCGACAGCTGCCGCAGCTGTGACAACAGCTGAGCGGGCGAGATGTCAATCGAGCTGCAGCCGGCCTCCGTTGAGGATGGCAGGAAGTAGCGCCTGTGGCGCGGTGCGGCGCGACTGCGGTTTTCATACCTGCCAGGTGTTTTTTTTTAATCTATTGATAGCTGGTTTAGTCTCTGGACTGAAACTCTAGGCAATTAATAGGACAACTTCTCAAGGACACAAACTGTCACCCCGAGATTGAGCTTCGAACTTCCGACCTCACGGTTAACAGTACAAAGCTTTAACTAGGCAACAAGCTTCATAGTGGTGTCTATGGCAAGAATGTACATAGAGTACACGGACGATACCTTACAGTAGCCTGATGATTTACTATGTAGTCAGTTGATAGATCAGAATGGGATTTTAGTCAGTTGATAGATCAAGAAAGGGATTTTTAGACAGTTGATAGATCAAGAAAGGGATTTTAAGTCATTTGATAGATCAAGAAAGGGATTTTTAGTCAGTTGATAGATCAGGAAGGGATTTTATGTTATTTGATAGATCAAGAAAGGGATCTTTAGTCAGCTGACAGATCAAGAAAGGGATCTTTAGTCATTTGATAGATCAAGAAAGGGATTTTAAGTTATTTGATAGATCAAGAAAGGGATTTTTAGTCAGTTGATAGATCAAGAAAGGGATTTTTAGACAGTTGATAGATCAAGAAAGGGATTTTTAGTCAGTTGATAGATCAAGAAAGGGATTTTAGTCATTTGATAGATCAAGAAAGGGATTTTTAGTCAGTTGATAGATCAAGAAAGGGATTTTAGTCATTTGATAGATCAAGAAAGGGATTTTTAGTCAGCTGATAGATCAAGAAAGGGATCTTTAGTCATTTGATAGATCAAGAAAGGGATTTTAAGTTATTTGATAGATCAAGAAAGGGATCTTTAGTCATTCGATAGATCAAGAAAGGGATTTTTAGTCTGTTGATAGATCAAGAAAGGGATTTTAGTCATTTGATAGATCAAGAAAGGGATTTTAGTCAGTTGATAGATCAAGAAAGGGATTTTTAGACAGTTGATAGATCAAGAAAGGGATTTTTAGTCAGTTGATAGATCAAGAAAGGGATTTTTAGTCAGCTGATAGATCAAGAAAGGGATTTTAGTCATTTGATAGATCAAGAAAGGGATTTTAGTCATTTGATAGATCAAGAAAGGGATTTTAGTCATTTGATAGATCAAGAAAGGGATTTTTAGTCAGTTGATAGATCAAGAAAGGGATTTTAGTCATTTGATAGATCAAGAAAGGGATTTTTAGTCAGTTGATAGATCAAGAAAGGGATTTTAGTCATTTGATAGATCAAGAAAGGGATTTTTAGTCAGCTGATAGATCAAGAAAGGGATCTTTAGTCATTTGATAGATCAAGAAAGGGATTTTAAGTTATTTGATAGATCAAGAAAGGGATCTTTAGTCATTCGATAGATCAAGAAAGGGATTTTAAGTTATTTGATAGATCAAGAAAGGGATTTTAGTCATTTGATAGATCAAGAAAGGGATTTTTAGTCAGTTGATAGATCAAGAAAGGGATTTTAGTCATTTGATAGATCAAGAAAGGGATTTTTAGTCAGTTGATAGATCAAGAAAGGGATTTTAGTCATTTGATAGATCAAGAAAGGGATTTTTAGTCATTTGATAGATCAAGAAAGGGATTTTAAGTTATTTGATAGATCAAGAAAGGGATCTTTAGTCATTCGATAGATCAAGAAAGGGATTTTAGTCAGTTGATAGATCAAGAAAGGGATTTTTAGTCAGTTGATAGATCAAGAAAGGGATTTTAAGTTATTTGATAGATCAAGAAAGGGATTTTAGTCATTTGATAGATCAAGAAAGGAATTTTTAGTCAGCTGATAGATCAAGAAAGGGATCTTTAGTCATTTGATAGATCAAGAATGGGATTTTAAGTCAGCTGATGGATCAAGAAAGGGATTTTTAGTCTGTTGATAGATCAAGAAAGGGATTTTTAGTCTGTTGATAGATCAGGAAGGGATTTTTAGTCAGTTGATAGATCAGGAAGGGATTTTTAGTCAGCTGATAGATCAAGAAAGGGATTTTAAGTCAGCTGATAGATCAGGAAGGGATTTTTAGTCAGTTGATAGATCAAGATGGGATTTTTAGTCAGTTGATTGATCAGGAACGGATTTTTTAGTCAGTTGATAGATCAGAATGGGATTTTTAGTCATTCGATAGATCAAGAAAGGGATTTTAAGTCAGCTGATAGATCAGGAAGGGATTTTTAGTCAGTTGATAGATCAGGAAGGGATTTTTAGTCAGTTGATTGATCAGGAACGGATTTTTTAGTCAGTTGATAGATCAAGAAAGGGATTTTAGTCATTTGATAGATCAAGAAAGGGATTTTTAGTCAGTTGATAGATCAAGAAAGGGATTTTAGTCATTTGATAGATCAAGAAAGGGATTTTTAGTCAGCTGATAGATCAAGAAAGGGATCTTTAGTCATTTGATAGATCAAGAAAGGGATTTTAAGTTATTTGATAGATCAAGAAAGGGATCTTTAGTCATTCGATAGATCAAGAAAGGGATTTTTAGTCTGTTGATAGATCAAGAAAGGGATTTTAGTCATTTGATAGATCAAGAAAGGGATTTTTAGTCAGTTGATAGATCAAGAAAGGGATTTTAGTCATTTGATAGATCAAGAAAGGGATTTTTAGTCAGCTGATAGATCAAGAAAGGGATCTTTAGTCATTTGATAGATCAAGAAAGGGATTTTAAGTTATTTGATAGATCAAGAAAGGGATCTTTAGTCATTCGATAGATCAAGAAAGGGATTTTTAGTCTGTTGATAGATCAAGAAAGGGATTTTAGTCATTTGATAGATCAAGAAAGGGATTTTAGTCAGTTGATAGATCAAGAAAGGGATTTTTAGACAGTTGATAGATCAAGAAAGGGATTTTTAGTCAGTTGATAGATCAAGAAAGGGATTTTAGTCATTTGATAGATCAAGAAAGGGATTTTTAGTCAGTTGATAGATCAAGAAAGGGATTTTAGTCATTTGATAGATCAAGAAAGGGATTTTTAGTCAGCTGATAGATCAAGAAAGGGATCTTTAGTCAGTTGATAGATCAAGATGGGATTTTTAGTCAGCTGATAGATCAAGAAAGGGATTTTAAGTCAGCTGATAGATCAGGAAGGGATTTTTAGTCAGTTGATAGATCAAGATGGGATTTTTAGTCAGTTGATTGATCAGGAACGGATTTTTTAGTCAGTTGATAGATCAGAATGGGATTTTTAGTCATTCGATAGATCAAGAAAGGGATTTTAAGTCAGCTGATAGATCAGGAAGGGATTTTTAGTCAGTTGATAGATCAGGAAGGGATTTTTAGTCAGCTGATAGATTAAGAAAGGGATTTTAAGTCAGCTGATAAATCAGGAAGGATTTGAGTTATTTGATAGCTTATTCAGATAGATGAAACTCACCAATCAGTCAGGACTTTGTGCAGGAAGCGGCACAGGGACCGTCTCTCTCTTTCTCCAGCCTGATTGCTCCTTGCCACCGTATTTCTGAAGTCGTTGCGGTCGCTGGAGAACTCCTTGCAGATTAGCGCCGCGGCTAGCCAGTGAAGCTTCTCAAAGTAAGGAAACTGGAAGCGAGTTTCCGTGTCCAGCAGCAGCTCCATCTTGTAGATGCTGAAGCGAAGGAGAGAACACCAGGTGATAGATGCGTGATTTTTTATACTAGGGCTACTTAATGAACTACAGAATGGGATTGTGAATGCGCTGTGATTTATTCTGAATCAATAGAGAATGTGAAAGTAAACATTTTTGCAAAGTAAGCAATCAGTGAAGGCTAAGCATTTCATACGTCCAGTGGACCAATCAGAGAAGGCTAAGCATTTCATACGTCCAGTGGACCAATCAGTGAAGGCTAAGCATTTCATACGTCCAGTGGACCAATCAGAGAAGGCTAAGCATTTCATACGTCCAGTGGACCAATCAGTGAAGGCTAAGCATTTCATACGCCCAGTGGACCAATCAGAGAAGGCTAAGCATTTCATACGCCCAGTGGACCAATCAGTGAAGGCTAAGCATTTCATACGCCCAGTGGACCAATCAGAGAAGACAATTCATGAGATATTTTTATAAATGTAAAAAGTCAACAGAGAACCACTCTCGACTTACCGAATCTGCGTTTTCAGGCTGTATAAATGCAGAAAATTTCCGCCAAACACCATGCTGTCAGCGGGAGTGTAAACAGCGTGCACCCAGCCGGAGGGCAGCAGAACAGTCTGACCTTCGGTGACCCGGAGCATTTTCGGCTGAGTAAAACAAATATATATTGCAAAACGCTTTAAACATTTATCAAACAGACAGACAGTTGGCTATTCATGTCTTTTAGGTTATTCAAGCTTGAAGATCTCTGAATGGGGAGGATTTAAGCCTGAACATCTTAAGGAGGGATAATATTCATAGCTGGATTCTAGTGAGAATTTAGGAGAGAAATCAGCCAGTGTTCAGAAATCGCACCTGTTTCTGACAGCGGTCTCCAAGGAAACTGGTCAAGTTATCCTTGGACTGCATCCAAGTCTCGTAGCACTTCAAATTGGCCTCAGTTGGCGGCAGCAGGTAGAAAATCTTCTCGCCTGACAGCACGTGATACCAGACAGAGGAGCCACCAAAGTCTATGTGAAAATCCGTGTAGGACCCGGCCGGACTCAGCAGGCAATACTTGAGCAGCTCGGGTGGCTCCTCCTTCTCAAAATCTTCATCGTCGTCAGCTAAATCTTCAGCCGCGTCCTGGCCATTGTCAACTGGAGCCGCGGCTCCTCCTCCGTCAGCTGACTTAGTCAGCTGATAGCTGGGCCAGCAGCGGTTGACCAGGCTGAGCTGCCGCACAGCCAGGGGAGCCTGTACCATGTCGCCTAGCTGGCTGTCCGAGATCTCCAGGCTGAGCAGGTTGAGCAGGCCCGATCCACTGGGGTCACGGCTACGAGAGCGAGAGAAATGCGATCAGCTACTTATAGTAGTCCCATGTCGGACTGGTCATATAACTGGTCAAATCCCACACTAAAAATTAGCTGAGAACTGGATCGAATCTCACCCTAATGGACTGAGAATTTCACCCTAATGGACTGAGAACTGGATCAAATCTTACCCTAATGGACTGAGAACTGGATCAAATCTTACCCTAATGGACTGAGAACTGGATCAAATCTTACCCTAATGGACTGAGAACTGGATCAAATCTCACCCTAATAGACGGAGAATTGGATCAAATCTCACCCTAATATACTGAGAATTGGATCAAATCTCACCCTAATGGACTAAGAACTGAATCAAATCTCACCCTAATGGATTGAGAACTAGGTCAAATCTCACTCTAATAGACTGAGAATTTCACCCTATAATGGACTGAGAATTTCACTCTAATAGACAGAGAATTTCACCCTAATGGACTGAGAACAGGATCAAATCTCACCCTAATGGACTGAGAACTGGGTCGAATCTCACCCTAATGGACTGAGAACAGGATCAAATCTCACCCTAATCGACTGAGAACTGAATCAAATCTCACCCTAATGGACTGAGAACTGAATCAAATCTCACCCTAATGGACTGAGAACTGGATCAAATCTTACCCCAATGGATTGAGAACTGGATCTAATCTCGCCCCAATGAACTGAGAACTGGATCGAATCTCACCCCAATGGACTGAGAACTGGATCGAATCTCACCTAGGTTACTGAGAACTGGATCGAATCTCACCCCAATGGACTGAGAACTGGATCGAATCTCACCTATGTGATTGAGAACTGGATCGAATCTCACCCCAATGGACTGAGAACTGGATCGAATCTCACCTAGGTTACTGAGAACTGGATCGAATCTCACCCCAATGGACTGAAAACTGGATCGAATCTCACCTAGGTTACTGAGAACTGGATCGAATCTCACCCCAATGGACTGAAAACTGGATCGAATCTCACCTATGTGATTGAGAACTGGATCGAATCTCACCCCAATGGACTGAGAACTGGATCGAATCTCACCCCAATGGACTGAGAACTGGATCGAATCTCACCTATGTGATTGAGAACTGGATCGAATCTCACCCCAATGGACTGAGAACTGGATCGAATCTCACCTAGGTTACTGAGAACTGGATCGAATCTCACCCCAATGGACTGAAAACTGGATCGAATCTCACCTAGGTTACTGAGAACTGGATCGAATCTCACCCCAATGGACTGAAAACTGGATCGAATCTCACCTATGTGATTGAGAACTGGATCGAATCTCACCCCAATGGACTGAGAACTGGATCGAATCTCACCTATGTGATTGAGAACTGGATCGAATCTCACCTATGTGATTGAGAATTGGATCGAATCTCACCCATGTGACTGAGAACTGGATAGAATCTCACATATGTGACTGAGAATTGGATAGAATCTCACCCATGTAACTGAGAACCGGATCGAATCTCACCCTAATGGACTGAGAACTGGATCGAATCTCACCCATGTGACTGAGAACAGGATCAAATCTCACCCTATGTGACTGAGAACTGGGTCATTTCTTACCCCATGGGACTGAGAACTGGGTCGAATCTCACCCTAATGGACTGAGAACAGGATCAAATCTCACCCTATGTGACTGAGAACTGGGTCATTTCTTACCCCATGGGACTGAGAACTGGGTCGAATCTCACCCTAATGGACTGAGAACAGGATCAAATCTCACCCTAATGGACTGAGAACTGAATCAAATCTTACCCTAATGGACTGAGAACTGGATACTGAACGTGATGAAATCGAGAACATTCTATTCGATGCCAAACTTCCCGATCCCCATCAAACACGCGAGAAGCACTGCTCACCTGTCGCTATACCACCAGTTCTCAAAGTCGCTCAGCCGCATGCTGAAGTCGCGCTGCTCGGACACGTTGATGACGTCAACTTCGCGCTGGGCGCCAGCCAGGCGGACAGCCTCGGACACTGTGAGACTAGGCGGCGGCACGGCCATGTCCAGGTGGTCGGGCCGTTCGATAACGACAGGTTTGATAAATTGCGTACTTTGCAGAAGCTCGTACAGTCTGAGACCATCGGGCAGGAAAAGCACCTGGCGAGCGCTGCAGCTGTAGAAATATACAGTTTTATGGCGGAATCTAACTACAACTTTGAGCGACTGAATGAGCGAATGCATAAGCAGACAAATGAGTGACTGAATGAGCAGACGAATGGGCGACTGAATGAGCGAATGAATGAGCAGACAAATGAGTGACTGAATGAGCAGACGAATGGGCGACTGAATGAGCGACTGAATAAGCAGACAAATGAGCAGACAAATGAGCGACTGAATAAGCGAATGAATGAGCAGACATATGAGTGACTGAATGAGCAGACAAATGAGCGACTGAATAAGCGAATGAATGAGCAGACATATGAGTGACTGAATGAGCAGACAAATGAGCGACTGAATAAGCGAATGAATGAGCAGACATATGAGTGACTGAATGAGCAGACAAATGAGCGACTGAATAAGCAGACAAATGAGCAGACAAATGAGCGACTAAATGAGCAGACAAATGAGTGACTGAATGAGCAGACGAATGGGCGACTGAATGAGCGACTGAATGAGCAGACAAATGAGCGACTGAATAAGCGAATGAATGAGCAGACATATGAGTGACTGAATGAGCAGACAAATGAGCAGACAAACGAGCGAATGAATGAGCAGACAAATGAGCAGACAAATGAGCGACTGAATAAGCGAATGAATGAGCAGACATATGAGTGACTGAATGAGCAGACAAATGAGCAGACAAATAAGCGAATGAATGAGCAAACAAATGAGCAGACAAATAAGCGAATGAATGAGCAGACATATGAGTGACTGAATGAGCAGACAAATTGGCAGACAAATAAGCGAATGAATGAGCAGACAAATGAGCAGACAAATGAGCGACTGAATGAGCAGACAAACGAGCGAATGAATGAGCAGACAAATGAGCAGACAAATGAGCGACTGAATAAGCGAATGAATGAGCAGACAAATGAGCGAATGAGTGAGTTGGTAAATGAGCGATTGATTTTTACAATAAGAATGAGTGGCTAAATAATTGATTCTGGTCATAAAAAATCTCAGAAAAAAGGAGTTTGAAAACTCACCACTTAAAAGTTCGCTTTAACAGCTGTTGCTTGAATTCTGGCGTGCCGGCTCGAGGTGACATTGCTTGGCCCGAAAATTTGCTAAAATCCAGATATTTAGATATGCTACTAGCTTCGCTGTTGGCATGCAAACTTTGCTAGAAGTATTTCGATAGTTGTGAGTCGGCTTCGGGTACTGAAATATAGTTCAGAAATTTCGATGCAAAACTACTAAACGCACAATTAGTGCAGACTTATTGCTACACGGGACTTGCAAATATTGGTCATGGGTGCATGTACATATGCTGGATCAGACAGCGTGATTATGAATCGGACAGGGGAGTGTATGTACATGGTGTGGATCGGACAGGGGAGTGTATGTACATGGTGTGGATAGGACAGGGGAGTGTATGTACATGGTGTGGATCGGACAGGGGAGTGTATGTACATGGTGTGGATCGGACAGGGGAGTGTATGTACATGGTGTGGATCGGACAGGGGAGTGTATGTACATGGTGTGGATCGGACAGGGGAGTGTATGTACATGGTGTGGATCGGACAGGGGAGTGTATGTACATGGTGTGTGTACATGGTGTGGATCGGACAGGGGAGTGTGTGTACAAGGTGTGGATCGGACAGGGGAGTGTATGTACATGGTGTGGATCGGACAGGGGAGTGTATGTACATGGTGTGGATCGGACAGGGGAGTGTATGTACATGGTGTGTGTACATGGTGTGGATCGGACAGGGGAGTGTATGTACATGGTGCGGATCGGACAGGGGAGTGTATGTACATGGTGTGGATCGGACAGGGGAGTGTATGTACATGGTGCGGATCGGACAGGGGAGTGTATGTACATGGTGTGGATCGGAAAACAAGATAGTGTGCTATACCACACAGTTACCTATCTCGACTGTAAAAAAGAGTAAAAGTTAATAGCTAAAGAGACTAGGGTTGCAGCGCAATTGGAAGACTGCGGAATAAAAATATAATTCAGCATTGCAGCACGTGAACACAATTACATTATACACACCAGAATGTAGCGAATGAGGGTACACAAAACTTACGAAAAATGATCAAGTTGAAAGTGCATGTGGCGAAAGAACAAAAATGGTCCGCAACAATAAATCGGAAGCTGTTAGTCGTTGATATTCAGGTGCGAATTAGTTAAATCGGAAAATTTTGTTGATAAATTCCAATGTAAACATCCGACAAAATAATGGTCACAGCCAATTGCAGTAAATTATTAGAATTTTAAGAACAGCAAAATACTTACGTACGTAAAACTAAGGCGATACACAAGGCTTGTGATTATTAAACACGACAACTAGGGTGCTATGAATGAGTCACTGTGACTCACTTTTGGAGTCACATACATTGTTCTGATTCCAGAATGCCATTCTCAAGGTCACAGTGAGTGACTGATGGGACTGGGTTCTGATTCCAGAATGCCGTTCTCAAGGTCACGGTGAGTGACTGATGGGACTGGGTTCTGATTCCAGAATGCCGTTCTCAAGGTCACGGTGGGTGACTGATGGGACTGGGTTCTGATTCCAGCATGCCGTTCTCAAGGTCACGGTGAGTCACTGATGGGACTGGGTTCTGATTCCAGAATTCCATTCTCAAGGTCACGGTGAGTGACTGATGGGACTGGGTTCTGATTCCAGAATGCCGTTCTCAAGGTCACGGTGAGTGACTGATGGGACTGGGTTCTGATTCCAGAATGCCGTTCTCAAGGTCACGGTGGGTGACTGATGGGACTGGGTTCTGATTCCAGCATGCCGTTCTCAAGGTCACGGTGAGTCACTGATGGGACTGGGTTCTGATTCCAGCATGCCATTCTCAAGGTCACGGTGAGTCACAGATGGGACTGGGTTCTGATTCCAGAATGTCATTCTCAAGGTCACGGTGAGTCACTGATGGGACCGGGTTCTGATTCCAGAATTCCATTCTCAAGGTCACGGTGAGTCACTGATGGGACTGGGTTCTGGTTCCAGAATGCCATTCTCAAGGTCACGGTGAGTCACTGATGGGACTGGGTTCTGGTTCCAGAATGCCATTCTCAAGGTCACGGTGAGTCACTGATGGGACTGGGTTCTGATTCCAGAATGCCATTCTCAAGGTCACGGTGAGTCACTGATGGGACTGGGTACTGATTCCAGCATGCCATTCTCAAGGTCACGGTGAGTCACTGACGGGACTGGGTTCTGATTCCAGAATTCCATTCTCAAGGTCACGGTGAGTCACTGACGGGACTGGGTTCTGATTCCAGAATGCCATTCTCAAGGTCACGGTGAGTCACTGACGGGACTGGGTGTGATTCCAGAATGCCATTCTCAAGGTCACGGTGAGTCACTGATGGGACTCAGACAAGAGTTGTCTTTCGATTTTCAGATTTTAAACTTGAAATTAACCGGAACTCATTAGGTTATTTTCACAAAGAATTCGTATTGTTGCCGTGTAAAACAAAAACTCAATTAAGAGCAAAAAATACAAGCAAATCAAAAAGAATTACCGACAAAAACTGCCTGAAAAATTGAAGTGCGCTGATTAACAGAGTTTTGACGAGCTAGAATAAAAGAAATTATTGCAAGGAAGAATGACTCAATGTGGAAGACGGTACAGTTAAACGCAATTAACACATTTAGAATTAAAGGGATCAGGACTCCAATAAGGCGGACTGAAATTTCCCCCGCGAAGATAAGGATTACAGAAATAATCCTTTAGGCGTTAATCCCACCTTTGATCCCACTAATCCGGCATGCGAATTTACGAATATTAGCGAAAAGCCGAGAAGCGAATGCTTCAATAAAGACATAAAAGGAAGAGATAAATTTATAAATAACACCTGACTATGCCCTACATCCACCAGTCAAACTTCTACCCCACCTCATGCTGGTGTCAATTTTACTGCTTGTTTGAACTGAAGCACCAGGGAATTGAGTGTCTTGCACAAAGACACATTTTCCTTATGCTCTAGGCTAAGATTCGAACTCAAAACCTCTCCCGAGCTACGGGAATTTCTCTTACCCTGCAAAAAGCGTGCAAAAACACCTGTGAAAAATCTAGCAGGACTGCTTGATTTCCCTGTAAAAAATTCGGCTGCTTCTTCGGCGGGTTTTTGTGCAAAATAGGAGTGGAATCTACCAAAATCCCCCCTATCTCGTAAGAGTTAAAGAAACCACCCAGGAAGCAGCCGATGTAACCGTAAATTGTGCGGAAACCGCCGAAGAATCACCCGAACCAGTGGCCCATGGGACAACCAGAGAATTATTTACGGGCGATTCCTCGGCAGTTTCTGAGCATGGAATCTTCTGAACTGGAGGATGTTTCTTTTTCTGGAAACACCGCAGATTCCAACTGGAATCACCCAAAGAAACATCCCTATTTTTTAGCGGGTTGATTTTCTGACAACTCGATGTATTTAAAAAGTAGAATAATTTAACGTTTACATCAGCGACTGTTTTGACAAACATGTTGAATACTAGCCTTGGTGTATTGACGTAGCCATTAAATACTTCATAAATGATTGCACACTGTAGAAACAGACAAAAACTGATTCTGGGTTAACTTTCACTGATGCAGAAAACAAACACTTTAACAGTAGGACTACCAAGTCATTTTGCCGCCCGTTTATATACCAAGGCGGATTGCCCCCTGAAAAGTTTTTGCCAGCGCCTGAATGCTAACAGCGTTGGGTGGTGACTGATTGGTTGTCAGACTAGGCGATGGTGTCCTGTGGTTGAGCTGCGCCTAATATTTAGGCTTGATCAGTGAAATTTGAAATATTCGCGTTAGGGTGTCCATAGTGGCCCATTTCCACGTTTTGTAGCCCTTGAAGGTCCAGCAGTCCGTCTAGTCTAGATAAAGGTAGGTGACCACAGTAGACGGAGATGATGCAGGCACATTCGGGTGACATGCTGATCAATTTTGAAGGCCTGGTAAGGCAGCACTGAGGCGCAGTGCTAATTCGTGAAGAGTGTATGAAGGACACTAGCTCTTCTGCGAAAAAATCTGACCTTCGGCAAGAAACATTGAATATCTCGACGGTCTGAAGAGCTGGCGACTTAATTGTTTCGCAAGATACGCAACAAAAGTTGGTCTGTGTTCTTGAGTTTTGTATGCTTGCGTTGCTCCATTGGGTGCAGCAGAAAATTTTCAGGGGAGGAAATTCACCCCCCCTTTGTAGTTCTACTGTTAACAGCTATGAGAGTGTGAGACACAAATCTCAAACTGCTATGAGATTCTCAGACACAAATCTCAAACTGCTATGAGATTCCCAGACACAAATCTCAACTGCTATGAGATTCCCAGACACAAATCTCAACTGCTATGAGATTCTCAGACACAAATCTCAACTGCTATGAGATTCCCAGACACAAATCTCAACTGCTATGAGATTCCCAGACACAAATCTCAACTGCTATGAGATTCCCAGACACAAATCTCAAACTGCTATGAGATTCCCAGACACAAATCTCAACTGCTATGAGATTCCCAGACACAAATCTCAACTACTATGAGATTCCCAGACACAAATCTCAACTGCTATGAGATTCCCAGGCACAAATCTCAACTGCTATGAGAGTGTGAGACACAAATGTGCTATGCTATTTAAAAGCTAGTATTTCTCTGAACTGAAAACCAGTCAAAACCGATTAGCAATGAGAACGCTGAGTCCGCATGCAGCTTAGAGAGGCGGCGGTTGGTTGCCAAAGCGCAGGCGGTCAAAGCTGGCCTGTCCACCGCCGGCAAAACAATTTTCGTCGCCATCATCACAGTCGCCGACTTCGTTGTTTCGCTCGTCGTCATCTTCGTAAAAGTCTGGCATTTCAGCCGGCGGTCGTTCAACTGGCAGCACCATCGGGCGCGATGTGCCCAGCGTCATCGCTTCGGCTTCGAAAGCAGCTTCGAGCTCCTCGGCGAAGATCACCGGCACGTGCTTCTTACCGACGAGTGAGTCGTGCCAGAAGACGCCACCGCCACCAGAAGAGTCGTCGTCAAGTTCGCCATTGTGGCGGCGCCTTTGCCGGCTTCTTCGTCTGGAGCGCCGGAAGCAGGGGCAATAGCGGCGACAGCAGATGACTAGCAGGGCCATAGACAGCAAGACAACGGCCACGGCCAAGCCGAGTGTTAGCAGCGGCAGGAGGTCGGCAGCGTGAAGTCGGCTGTCAGAGTCGGCGGCGGTGGCATTCGAATTGGCGGTGGAGTTGGTCCGCGCAGCCGGCGCTGAAGAATACAGCTGGGAGCTGGATAATTCAAAGGCTGCCTCGCTGACGGAAACAGCAGCAGCAGCAGCAGGTCTAGCTGTAACGTTGTCTTCCTGCAATGTTCGTAACCATATGAAATGTAGCAAAAAATCAGGTCATATTCCACTCAGACTGAGGAAAACCACTGAGAAAGCACACTCACTACACTAAGCAGACTGAAGCAAAGCGCTGACAAAAACAGAGCCAGCCTATTGGGCATAGCTTGGGCTGGCTCTTGCGGGCTGTGGGAGATGGAATTAGACTCAGTGAGATGCAACGGAGGCGGTCAGGGGTTATCGGACTATAGATAAAGGCTGGGTAGCGATACCTTCCTTCCTGACTCTCTGTCCCTTAGCTGACTCTGAGCTCGATTCGCTCTGTCTGCAACCAATCCGATTAATAATAACCTGGCTAGGGAGAGCACAAGGCGATGGGCAGGCGGGCAGTGAGTGGGGAGTGCCAAAATGCGGACACAAACAGTCAGGCGGATCTACAATTTCTGAGAGAATATTTTTCCTCTCAGAGCAAACACAGACGATGCGGACAGGTGGTTATTGAACTAGAATTACTTAAGAAAATAGAACACAACTAACTCAAACCAATGAGTAATTAAAGAGGCAGGTACAGGAAGGCAAGGGATGTTAATTAAAGACTAGGCTAGCTTGCCTCGAGCTCTAGATATTCGATGCGTTGAGCCCTACATAATTGGCCGTCACAGGATCAGGCGGTGGCTGAGTTTGAGCATTCTTGTTCGTTTAATATCGAATCATTCGCTTCACGGCGCGGCGCGTCTGTCTGTGCCTTATTGGCTTCGTTAAAAATATAAGGGGAACAGAGCAAGATAGCAAAAAAACGCGAAAAAGCGAGGAAATCTTTCCTTCCCAGCTCACGCCTTAATTTCTTATCGCTCAGCCTTGGGCCCGGAGTTTGTCCGCTTCACTGAGCCCCGCCGCTGACTAGACGTCTCCATTCAAGCTTTGACCAGCTGGCGTTAGAAATACGCAATAGTGCAAAACAGTGGCACTGCAGACTCTAGCCTACACAAGTGGCAGCCGCTGATTGGCTGACAGGAATACACAACCACCTCACGTTTTCTCAATCGCACTCACGCAGGAGCCTCTGATTGGATAGTAGCAACGAGCAAATACCCCGTATTTTCTGTCACTTAGCATTCATTTATTTTATCCACCTCAACCGTAGCCACTGATTTTCTAAACGAAAAAAAACAACCACCACCCCACTCCACGCTTCACTTTAAAATCATATACTCTCGTATTTGCACCCACCTCACACCGGAGCTTCTGATTGGCTGATAGAATTCGCAAATCACTCTCCATATGCACTATTCATATTTTATCTAGTCTAAACAATTTTTTCAATTTGAGAAAACGTCTCGTTTCTTTTAAGTCAGACAAAACTACCTTTAAATCTGGAATGCTCTCAATTTAAAGAAATTCATCGCGAGAAACTTCTCTCTTTTGTGTAAAATGAAAGATTTAGTTCGGATTTTGAAAGCTCTCCTCGCTAACTATTTGGCTGCCCACTTAAAAGTGCTCAACTCCTGCTCAAAGAGCGAGTGAAGCCATGCGTCTCAAAAACTACTCATTTTCCCACACGAGGCTAAGCTATATTAAACATATCGGCGACGTCCCGCGTCACACAAGAGCTCTAAGAGCAGTTTCTTACTTCTCTTTCCCCCAATCGCGTGCTCCTTTAAGTATGCTGCTCTAAAAAGTGGAAACAGAAATTATTTCTTCAACTTTTGAGACTGATGTATCGCATTGAGTGATCTGAGTTGTTACACTGCTCCAAGAAGTTAACCTACAATTAGTTCCAGGGCTTAGAGTGTAAGTAATTTTTTAAACTATCCTGTGTTTCAAAATGCTACTGAAAGTAGTAAATAAGAGTTGCCAAACATATTTCAGAAACAAAAACTTGCTGTAGAAGTTCACCATATATTTCTGATGTAACTGACTTGACTTTAAATATGCATGATGTGTGATAACAAAAAATTTAAACAAATAGATGACTTATCTATTAGGATATTAGAACAGGTATGGAGAACGGGACATTAGAACAGGTATGGAGAACAGGAGATTGGAACAGGTATGGAGAACAGGAGATTGGAACAGGTATGGAGAATAGGAGATTGGAACAGGTATGGAGAACAGGAGATTGGAACAGGTATGGAGAACAGGAGATTGGAACAGGTATGGAGAACAGGAAAGCAGAAGACTGGAAATATTGACAGGACAAAAAGTATCGGAGCAAAAAATACAAGACAGAAAAGCATAGAAAGACAGATCCTTTATTATTTAAAAGTGCACAATAAAGCCAACAGGAAGTCTTATCGAATCTGGACGCCAAAGTTGTCCCGCACGGTGGCGGCAATCTTGGCGTGCAATTGTCTGGTCTCCTCAACTGTGAGGGTGCGTTCGTGAGATCGGTAAGTGATGCGGTAGCAGTGGCTGATCCTAGAGTCTGTAGGATGCTGGAACTTGTCAATCAGTGACACCTGCTCAACCAGGTCGCCTGCTATAGACCGAACTACATCGTAGAACTCGTTGTCATGGAAACTGGTCGGGCCAGACTGGCCGGCTGGCAGCCAGAAGCTCAAATCCAGCGGGCAGGGCGGGTAGGCGCTGATTGGCTTGTAGACAATCGGCCGCCAAATATCGGCGCTGCCATCGGCGAACTGGGCAAGGAAGGCTGGGTCGCGGCACCAGAACAGGCGAATGTCAGGCACTCTGAATAGCCGCATAGCCCAGCGCTCGAGGCCGAGCCCGAAGGCCCAGCCGGTGCGGTTCGGGAGGCCGCAGGCGTCCAGCAGGCGCTGTTCCACGATGCCGCAGCCCAGCATCTCCATCCAGCCCTCGGACCCTTCGGCAGCAGCCGACTGCGGACGGACCTCCAGTTCCCAGGACGGATGCGTGAACGGAAAATAGGCCGGCACCCAGCGGTAGGCCACGCCCGGGCCAAACAGACGGCGGGCCAGACCTTCAAGGCAGGACTTCAGCTCGTGCTCCAGCAGCTTGCTGGTCTCAACGCTGTGGCCGGCCTGCGGGAGGCACGTGCACTTTTAAATTTAACTAGCTGCCTTTGAAATCCGAGTTGATGTCAGTCGAATCTATATTAAGCTCTTTGTCGGTATAGTAACCGCCTAAAGCACTACTAGTCACCATATATGTGACTAGTCACCATATAGTCAACATATAGTCACCAACTAGCCCCTGTCAAATCCCAACTAGTAACCTGTCAAATCCCAACTAGCCCCCTGTCAAATCCCAACTAGCCCCTGTCAAATCCCAACTAGCCCCTGTCAAATCCCAACTAGCCCCTGTCAAATCCCAACTAGCCCCTGTCAAATCCCAACTAGCCCCTGTCAAATCCCAACTAGCCCCTGTCAAATCCCAACTAGCCCCTGTCAAATCCCAACTAGCCCCTGTCAAATCCCAACTAGCAACCTGTCAAATCCCAACTAGCAACCTGTCAAATCCCAACTAGCAACCTGTCAAATCCCAAATTGCTACCTGTCGAATCTCAAATCGCTACCTGTCAAATACCTAACAGTCACCAATCAAAGCAAGTGTCAGTTCAATAACTGGACTTCACCTGCTGGTCCTCCGAGCGTCCCCGGGTCGGATCGAACATCCGCAGGGTGTCAGCCGAATCCCTGGAGCTGGCAAACAGCTGCTCCTGCGAGTAGATCCGCACTCCCTCCATCTGGTGGAACACAGGAAAATGGCACCGGTCGATCTCGTCTCGTCGATAAACATCGCCTACAACTAGGAAGGCGTCCAGGCCCTGACGCAGCAGGTCGCATTGGTGGGCGCTGGTGTGACCGCGCAGCAGGTGCGAGCGGTTCAGGTAGTAAACATCAGAGGGCCGCCTGCTCGGGTGCTCAGCCGGGATGAGAAGGCTGTCAAAGTTCTGAGCAGGTGTGACTACTGGGCTGAGGTTGTCCACCACGGTGAATAGCGGGCGCGACCGCGACCTGGTAGAAAGAGTTGTAAATTGAATGCAGGGAACGGACAGCAGGTGGGAGTAGGGAACGGACAGCAGGTGGGAGTAGGGAACGGACTGCAGGTGGGTGCAGGTAACGGACAGCAGGTAGGAGTAGGAAAAGGACAGCAGGTGGGAGTAGGGAAAGGACAGGTGGGAGTAGGGAAAGGACAGAAGGTGGGAGTAGGGAAAGGACAGAAGGTGGGAGTAGGGAAAGGACAGAAGGTGGGAGTAGGGAACGGACTGCAGGTGGGAATAGGGAACGGACTGCAGGTGGGTGCAGGTAACGGACAGCAGGTGGGAGTAGGGAAAGGACAGCAGGTGGGAGTAGGGAAAGGACAGAAGGTGGGAGTAGGGAAAGGACAGCAGGTGGGAGTAGGGAAAGGACAGCAGGTGGGAGTAGGGAAAGGACAGAAGGTGGGAGTAGGGAAAGGACAGCAGGTGGGAGTAGGGAAAGGACAGGTGGGAGTAGGGAAAGGACAGCAGGTGGGAGTAGGGAAAGGACAGGTGGGAGCAGGGAACGGACAGCAGGTGGGAGTAGGGAACGGACAGCAGGTGGGTGCAAGCAACGGACAGAAGGTGGGTGCAGGGAACGGACAGGTGGGAAGCGGCATGATGGTAGGGTCGCATAGCAACAGTGATGTTAAGTATGACAATCGCAGTCTCATGCATCAGACCTAGTATAAGTGGCATTAAAATGCGCCACAATGCGATTAGTCAGCAGCCAAAGAGGGTGTCCCCGCTGTCGATGAAGTCCACGATCGATCCGCTCAAGAATGCGATCTGTCACATTCGTGTAATCGTCGCGCTCGAACTCCTGACCGCAGAGGCTCAAAGGCGACTGTTGACTTTGCCGTCTTTGCGAAGCAGCACTAGTGCTAGAATGATCAGCGGCGCCGCTGTTTGTTGAACTGCTGGCGAGTCGAAACAGAGCAAGTGGCAGCCGGCGTTGCGGCGTCTTGAACTGCGCCACAGCCCGCAGAATGAAACAATCCTGAAAGAAACAAACCCAATAAAATTGTGTCCATATTCATGTCAACTTTATTGGGACTTTATATATACTGCTAGGATTTAGGGGCATGACAGCAATGATTGATCGATTATATATATACTATAGTATCTATATTTTGAGCTTTGCTCCATTGCAGTTGCTTTGCAGTCTGTTGCAGTCCATTTCAGTGCTTACACAGACCAAACCCTACATTGCTAGTCATAGCAGCTTCTATAAATCACACTCAAATGATTTTCTTTGTTTTCATAAATGTGTTTCACTCCAAACTTTTGTTTGAACAGAAGAATTTATGACAGATAATAAAAGCATCATGTAAGTAGTTTTGAAATCTATCAAAAGTAAGTTGCCCTGGACAGGTGAAATTTTGACATTGGACATGTATGATACAGAATATCTAAGGGGCATGATTAGCCATGCTGTGCCTATAATGCTAGGATTTAGGGGCATGGCAGCAATGTTTGATTGATTATATATGTACAATAGGCCTAGTTTAGATAGATTAGAAGTTAAAACCAAAACCCTAGTGTTATACCAAAACACCATGGTCTACCTAAATGGTATAAAAATATAATACTGAATGATATCAACCATAGGCTCTTGCCCTAGCTAGACATAAGCTGTCTATCAACAAGACAATGACCCAATAATATGTATGAGATAGCTAAATGTGACAACCCAGATAATGTAAAACTTTGTGATGTAGACCGAAAACTAGTATATTTGAAAACCCGCGACTTTTCCCTTTTTGTTTAAATTGTGGTAAATTTGTTTTAACGTGAAATTAGTTTGTTTGAATATGCTCTAATTTTTGTTTGAAATGATACAAAAATTAGTACAAATACAGGAGCGAAAGCAAGAGAGAAATAACCTTGTTCAATACAATACTCAGAATTGTGTTCTTTCATTCTTTATAAAACATATGGAGACGAATACTAAGAAAGGTTTAAGAGAGAGAAATAGAAAGTATTGCTGTACACTTGAGATCATTGGTAACACTCTTCGGAAAGCCTATAGCCTACTCAGAAATACATACATGCAATAAAGTAATCGGCCAGAATAACTAAATATGCTACCTAGACTAACTAAATGCAATACTCAGAATAACTAAATACGCTACCAAGAAATTCTTTTAAATATATAAAATACATTCTCAGAAATTAATTCTAAGAAAATATTGAAATTACTTTCAATATTATATTCAAATTCAAATATCCTACCTCTATAAAAATGACTTTTATAGAACATTAAACAATAAGAAATACAACAACATTGTGAAAGTAAAAAGTTAGAAAGTAGTAGAAAGTAAATAATAATTATCCCTAGCACAACTTTGGTGGCATTCAGTGGGATATTAAATATTATAAAATAAGCCCTAGTACATATGCCCTAAAATGTATGTGCATTGTTGTTGCCTACTAAATTTGAAATGCACAGTTGGCATGTCCCATGCACTTTCCTCACATTTATTCTTGGCATGCAAATTTGGTGCAAAGGGTTGGTAAAATACATTGAGTAGACCTGACACTAATGACTAGCCTAGCCTAATAGGGGCCTAGTAACCAGAAAACTTGTTAACAAAATAATATTGTCCACTAGGCCTACCTATGTATCTATTTTTTTCGCATCTTCTAACTTTAGGCCTAAAGCATGTAAAATAAACAATTTCAACATGCACTCTGGTATAAAAAATATTTGTGTAGGCCTGCCTATCTTTTTATTGATTAGGCCTAGAATAATTAGTATTCTGGTGGATAGGCCTAGTGTCCAGGGCACTTATGCTTGTTTAATGGTGCATGGAATGCAACATTGCCAGGTATGGCATGCCATAAGGCACTCACTGGAGCATAGATCAGGATTCAAGAACTTGAATAATAGCTCACTAGGCCTAAATAGTGGTCAATGCAATCCCAAGCAAGGATACATAGGCCTAGCATGTAACTGTAGGAAACCACAAAATGGATGGTTTTTTTAATTCAGCATAGCAAAAAAACTAGGCCTAGGCTTAAATAGTCACAGATTTATGAACCGACTAAAACTTGAACTATTTATTGGATTAAAGTTCAAGAAGCCCCATTTTGGTGCCTATGCTTTTTGTCACCAGGCATTTTGGTGCCCCATCTTGTTTTTCATTTTCAGTCCAAGAAATTGATATCTAGATTCTAGACTAGAGACCTAGAATATCTAGCTCAAAAGCCAAATTATTAGGGCCGGATCCTAGACACTTCGTCATCTTACAACTTTGTCATCCAGCCAATTGGCATGCTTTAAGTTTGGTCAGTTCGTCATCTACTGATAACAAGCAATCAAGTTTGTCATCAATAAAGTGAGAGTGGGGTGGTGGGGCAGAGGTGTGAACACACTTCACACTCTAAATTGTCAAAAATGTGTGTGTCAAAACTGTATAAGAGTTGAAAGATAGGTGCCAACACGATGTGAGGAGGTGGCCAGTGGGGAGGGGTAGGCCTAGCCGCCTAGTTCTGTTTTAACTTTGAAAACTTTTGTTTTATATATGACGAAGTGTCCACAAGTCTAAGTCTCTTCGTCATCCACCCTCTGAGATATTGGACAGATCGTCATCTGGATGACGAAGTTGTAAGATGACGAACACCAAGTGTCCATGGGTAGGCCTACTATTAGGGCAGGGCCTAGGCCTAGAATTCCGAGCACTCTTCTTATTAGGGCCTATAGGCCTGTCCCTGATTAAGCAGCACAACGCCAGATCGACAAATTAAGGTCCTGATTTGATTAACATAACCTTTTGTCGACATATACAAAAAATGTTTGCATACATACTTCTCAAACGAGACTTGTGTGACATGAGTCTTGCCTTGAATGCTTGATTTTGAATAATCGCCAGAGGGCCTTGAAAAAGCCGCACAGCATGCGCGATAAAAAAGTAAAAAAAAGAGGAAGGCAAGGCATTACTTAAAAGAATAGAAGCTTACGGCAAGTAAACAAGCGCAAAAGCTTTTTTAAAGCTCTGCGTTGGCGTATGAAATATTTACAATTATTATATATATGTAGCAATAGATATATATTAAATCAGCGATAAATTTACGGCTTTTAAATGGATGCGTTCATGTTTCACTCGTGTAGCTCCGGTTGTTAAAAAAATGACAGGTAGGTTGCGAATAGGTTCGATGGCGGCCTAGCCTAGCTTGTATATTTGGCAAATTATATCAATAGGCCCTAGGCCTAACGCAACTTAATTGTGTTAGTGCTAATTCATTATAGGTAACAAACATTAGTCAGTCATATCTTAGTTCTGTTCTTCATCCTATGATTGTCATTTTAAAGTTCGCTACAGTTAATAGTAGGCCTAGGCTTATTCATTTTATTATTATGCCTATATGGGGAATGGGCAGGTCATGCCTGTGGCTATGGCTAACTATTAGTCTAGTATTAGACCTACACTTTTTTGTTCAATGATTCTAAAAAGCAGTAGCTAGGCCTACTCTGTATTGTAGCTAGTTGCTACAATACAGATATAAAATATCTGATTGCTATAAAATTTGCTTAGGCCTACTGAAGTAATGAAGTTTACCTGCAGAAAGTTTGCTTGCTAGATTGTGTGCACCTTGTAGTTGCTTGCCTTGTCTAAGCCTAGAGTTGTGTATCTTTGCTTGTTTGCCTATGGCTGTATAGGCCTATATATCAGTATTCAGTAGGGCCTATGTGACTGTATGTCTGACTCTGCCTATATATAGGACTATAGGCCTAGCCTATTATTGGCCTGCTGCCTGCAAAGTAGGCCACTTTGTCATTATTTTGGATGCTTACAATAGGATTCTGTTTTTCATAGGCCTAGTGGATTGCAAAATTTCAAGTACAAGATTAAATCAGAAAAATTTCAAACTAAGGCCCTATATAGGCCTATCTGTTCATTGTTAGATTGTTAATTAAAATTAGGCCATATGCCTCAAAAGTTACATGTCCATGTGGATTAATGGCCCAGATTAGTGATTGTAGCTTGTTATTTTAGCATGATATGGTGATAAATCTTTTGAACAATTGAAACTTGTTTGTATTGACAAATATCAACTTAGATGACAATGGTATATAATTTATGCAGCTTATTCATGGAATTATGAGGTAAATTAAATATATGGTTACTATATGCTTAGCCTCATACATGCCCAACTTCAAAATTTCACCTGTCTGGTGTGACTTACTATTTGTCCAGATTTGCCACTGGCACTTAGTTCCTCTTGATTGCAACTTAGTTCCTCCTGATTATGACTTATTCCCCTGATTGCAACTTAGTTCCTCTTGATTACAACTTAGTTCCTCCCAATTGCAACCTAATTTTCAATTTGTAAATGACTTTTCTTGCCCTTTTCTCTTTTTCTCTCTCTCCTCTTTCCCTCTCTCTCTTTTTTCCCTCCTTTCTTTTCTATTTCTCTTCCTCTTCTTTCTTTCTTCCCCCAATTTTTGCTTTTTGCATTTTTGATTTTGCTACTTACCTTGGCAAGTGGCCATTTCACCCGTCAGGTTTGGACAGGTCAGACAGGTATTGGGTATGTATGATTTGCCGTAGGGTAATGTATAATCAACCGAACAAGAATATGCCTTTTTTTAACTTTAAACCTAAGCTACAGATTTTCTATTTAAGATATCATGATAAATCAAAAGCCAAGTTATAGAAAACAGTTTTGTCTTTCTAAATAGTATCTGCTTTTGCAATTTTGTCAAATAGAAAAAAGTTATTCATGTTTTTCATCTAAAACCAAACAATGATTTTCATGTATCTTCAAACCAAACAGAGAATTTGATGTTTGGTTTTAAAATTTGAGTGAGTGGTTTACTCTTATTTTAAGGAGTGAACTATCATGAATTATGTCATTTCAAAGCATTTTTCATGCTCTATAACTACATTTATGGTAATTTAATTGGAAAGCAACCACATACAATATTAGTCTAAAGTATGTGCTGAAAAAATGCTGTTAAAAAGTATGCTTTTGTGATAAAAATTTCTACTGAAACAACCATATCTTTCTTTCCTTTTAATGCTTCATTGCATGTCATGCCTTAGCTTGTAAATAATTTCATTGACATTCAAAATAGTTGTTCTGTGAAATACAATAGCTTGTTTCTGTCTTGCACAAGACCAAGGAAGGAGTCAAAATTCTTGTTCAGTTTTGAAGATACACTGTTCGGTTGATGATACATTACCCTATATCAGCTGTTTGACTTCAGGCAAAATTCTACAATACAGCAAAAGTCCAGCAAAGTTTGGTTAGACCCTAGCTTAGATTCATTAAACTCAACAAGTAGCTTTAGAATATATATTCAGTCATTTGCGTAGCCAAATTTTTGTCTAGGAGAGTTATAGTCATCATTGTCTACCCTATTGCTAGTATCTGTTTCTATTTCAATTTTTTGGCATAAATGAAGGCACTTCAATAATTCAGTTAAATCAGTTTATTAATATTCTTTTTTTTGTTCAAATATAGCTCATGATAAATTGGCAAGTGTGGCAGCTGAATAAATCTAAATCATTCTGATTGGATATCTGCTCCATTGGTTTTTCCCAGAGTCTTATTAAAAATGTTTTGTACCTTATACTTAATAATAATAAAAAATTCTACTTTACAAAAACATGGCTTTTTTAATTTATGCCTATGAACATATTACATTCTAATTCTACTACAATTATTACAGCTTTTCCCAGCTATTACCTGAGGTTACAAAAGGTGCCATATCCTAGCATTCACTTACCTATATACACCACCTGACAAAAATGGCTGCAAAGAAGCGCTGGTTGTCTATGGCTGGGGTTGATGACCTTGACGAAGCCACACCTCAGCAGCAGCAGCAGCAGCAGCAGCAGACGATTGAGACGGAGGGTGCCATGCCACTGAAGAAGCGCCTCATGCTCCAACTGAAGCACCAGGAGTCTCAGAAGAAGCGCGTCTCCCTTAGTGAGTATTATCGCAAGAAAACTACAAGCGGTTCCACTGCGAATGCTGCCGAAACCTCTACCGCTACAATATCCGAAGCTGCGGCCTCGGATGATCGAGATCCCAGCGCTGACGCTGGCGCCGATGATGACATGGATATCGCGTCCAATTGCGACGTTGATGTAGATGTCAGCACGGGCGGCTCCTACGACAAATTCGACATGCTGCCAGCAACGCCTAATAATGATCTCGATGCGTCTGCCGATGGGGACGTCCCTGGTCTGGACGATGACATTGTCGCTGACGAACCTGTCAGGGGTGACGAACTAGAGCACTCTTCGTCAATGCCCAAAACAGCAACGTCGGCAACTGCTGGCCAGCTGCAGATAGACGAACTGGGTGAGGCAACCGACGCTCGCGAGTATGTACTGCAACAGCAAAGCCGAAGGCAGAGTCACCGTGATCAGCAGCAGCAGCACCATAGCGGTCGTCACGGGGATCGGCATCATCAACGACACGAGAGGCACAAGTCCCACCGACATCATCAGCCCAGTCACGATCGGCACGAGCGACGCGCAGGCGATAAGGAAAGTCGCCGTCACCGGCATCGTAAGCACGGTGAGCATCGGCATCGACATCGCGGCGAGAGCGCATGCGGCAGCGATGAGTCCAGACGCGCGGCCAACGCTTTTGACGCTTTTGTTGAACGTCAGATGCGTAGCATGCGACAGAGGCAGGCCGATAAGGCGCGCGACAGAAAACAGAACGCCTCCAAGGCCGCTGCCGGCCCCACGCCTGCCGAACTGCTCCGACTGCAGCTGGAGTTGCGAGAAGGAGAAAAGGTGCGGTAGTCTCCTGCGTTTGTCAAATATATGTCACAAGGTGGGTCAAGGTTAGTTTATTCCCTCGACACAGAGTAGGTCAAGGTCAGTGTCTTGGGTTGCTCACTGTCCTTGTGGGTCCAGATAAGGCATGTTTAGACTCGTCATCTTGTGTCCAATCACCAGGTGCAATGATGGGTCAGGATACATGTAAGTCATTTAGTAATTATTTTTATGAACTTCACATAAGATTTAATGAACCTGCAGGTTCAACGTGCCGAAAGCTTTATCTACGGAGATCCGGCAGACGCCGCCGCCCAGCCCATTGTGCCAGTCAGCAGCTCTTTCATCGATCGAGTTGTTGCCAGCACCAGCGGGGGTGGCCAATCTCACACCACTGGCACCGCCAGTCAGCAACCGCCCCAGCAACGCCAGGTTGGACTTTTAATTGCCATGCTGGCAGTAGGGGAACATTTGCTAACGTCGAAAATAGTTTTTTTCGCAGTAAATTAGTCACGAGCCTCGGCTAGAATTTTAGAAGGATCACACACATCTAGAATCGTACCTAAAGCAATAGCTAGAGGTCTCTAATAGAACCAGGAACCGCAACTAGAATCGTTACTTTATCAAGCAGCTAGAATCATAGCAGGAACCGCAGTTAAAATCCTAACAGGATCCGCAGCTAGAATCGTAGCAGGAACCGCAGTTAAAATCCTAACAGGATCCGCAGCTAGAATCGTAGCAGGAACCGCAGCTAGAATCGTAGCAGGAACCGCTGCTAGAATCGTAGCAGGAACCGCAGCTAGAATCGTAGCAGGAACCGCAGTTAGAATCGTAGCAGGAATAGCAGCTAGAACCACAGCATTAGCGGCTATCATTTCAGGTGGCCGTGGTGAAGCCCCAAATCAGCTCTCTATTAGGTGGCATTGTTCGCCTTGTGGCAAGCAGTCTGGGCGATGTGCAACGAAATCTGCAGCGCCAGATGTTGCAGCAGCAGCAGCAGCCACTCCCGCCTCCACCGCAGCGGCAAGTTAAGCCATCGATATCCTCAACAGCCAAGGCGGGAGTTAACAGCGACGGCTCGAGCGGAGACAGCGGGGGCGCGGACGCCAGCGACTTTCTGGGCGTCGCCGGCTATGGCAACAACAGCAGTGCCGGTCCAGCCAGGACCTCGAAGTCGTCAAAATCGCGACGGTCTTGAATAAACGGATTAAAATGATTGTTAATATTGAAGTGTTAGTTTTATATGATTCCGCATTTCCCTATATTGTAATAAATTAGTTACTCCCGACGTTAAGCCGATGCTTGCAATTTCTCTTCTTTTAACTAAAATGTTTCTATTAACAATGATTCCCCTTTAACATAAGAAATTGCACGCTGTTCGCCATAGGGAAAGACCACGTGGTATTTCAAATACCCACTGCCTACACCCCGTTTGCTCCTAAACTAAATTCCCGCTTCGCCGAAATTCCTGACTCGCCGAATTCCCGATTCACCGAATCCTGATTCAATACATCTTACTTTATCATAAATTTAAATTAAACCGCATAACCATTGCCCTCTTTGAGTGTTGGTCAAATATTGGAATTCTTTTTCTGTTGTATTGAAATTAATTAAAAAACTTACTTGAATGAAATGCACTTTCTTCATTCATTAACTTGTAAACTTGCTTCTAAACTTTATTAACTTTCTGGAACGTACGAGCGCGTAGATTGAGTGAGCAAAGAAGAACATCACAGGTACTTCGGAAAAAGCAAAACTTGCTGGACATCCTTGTATAGCCGAAAATAAAATTGTAATGAGGTACGGTAGCTTAGCAAAAAATGTTCTTAGCAATTTTTTCGGCAAAGAGGGAATTCGGCGAATTGGGAATTTTGGCGAATCGGGAGTAAACCGGGTATTTGAAATACTCCCGTGTGGTCTTCCTACTGTAAAAATTGTTACGGTCTACCAAATGCCTCCTAATTATCGTTAGCTTGTTCATTGTATTATTGCTAGCTGTCTATTATAGTTGACAAACTATTGCAATCGGATTGTGTGTGCTAAACTGCGCCAGATAATAAACTAACTTTTGTTATTTTTCTTTCGTATAAATTTGACTCTACAATGTGTTCAATTAATTTGTAGTCCTGCGTTCTGTATAGAAAGAGAAATAGGACTTGTGACTTGTGTCTCAATTTGTTCAAACTTTAGTGTCAAATAATTAATTTATTAACCCGCTCGTGTTTTGTTTTGCTTTTCTTCAAAAAGCATGTAAGCCACTATTGTAGGAGTCACTAAATATTACTTCATTTCGTCTGTTTAACCACAATTTACTGATTGGTTGGCTGTTTGGGGGTGGGTGTCCGATATTATGTACATTATAACAACCATCCCACTCAAATAGCCAGCCAATCAGGTATTTCTGGTTGATAAAACTGCTTTACGTTTTCTGTTATTAAATTTCAATTATTGTATGATCAGCCCAATTGTAAAATTTCTAATACGATTCTATCTACCCTTATCTGCTCTTCTATTTATAATTTCATGTTTTGCATCAGTGACTATGCTTGCTTGTTTATCTCATATTATTTACATTTTCATTTCTGCTAACAAAAACAGCATGGTCATTGCATTACCATCGGCTATTTTTGCTGACTTGTTTCATAACAGTGTTGCTTGCCAATTAGTTAGACTTGTTAATAAACAAAATGTTATCACTTAATTTTTGAAGGCCTTATTTTTTTATTAACTGGTTTTCCTCGGGGCGTCAAAAGTATATATTTTAGACAGCCACTAGTATAAATCAACTAGTATAATCAACTCCTCAACACCCACTGGTTCACTCCCCAGCCCTTCACTACTCAACCCTTCACTCCCCAACCCTTCACTCCCCAAGTCTTTACTCCCCAACCCTTCACTACTCAACCCTTCACTACTCAACCCTTCACTCCCCAAGTCTTTACTCCCCAACCCTTCACTCCCCAAGTCTTTACTCCCCAACCCTTCACTACTCAACCCTTCACTCCCCAACCCTTCACTCCCCAAGTCTTTACTCCCCAACCCTTCACTCCCCAAGTCTTTACTCCTCAACCCTTCACTCCCCAACCCTTCACTACTCAACCCTTCACTCCCCAACCCTTCACTACTCAACCCTTCACTCCCCAATTCTTCACTACTCAACCCTTCACTCCCCAACCCTTCACTACTCAACCCTTCACTCCCCAACCCTTCACTACTCAACCCTTCACTCCCCAACCCTTCACTACTCAACCCTTCACTACTCAACCCTTCACTCCCCAACCCTTCACTACTCAACCCTTCACTCCCCAACCCTTCACTACTCAACCCTTCACTCCCCAATTCTTCACTACTCAACCCTTCACTCCCCAACCCTTCACTACTCAACCCTTCACTCCCCAACCCTTCACTACTCAACCCTTCACTCCCCAACCCTTCACTACTCAACCCTTCACTCCCCAATCCTTCACTCCTCAACTCTTTACTCCTCAACCCGTCACTCTTCAGTTCGCCACTATTTTTGCCACCAAATTCTACCAGCTTAAACTCACACAAACTCAAAATATTCGTTACCACATGCATTCACTTTCAAAATCTTAGAGCTTTTAGTGTTAAAATCCGCCAAAAAAATATAATTGTATTGTATTATTGTCGTTTCTTATCCGCAGCTCACCCGCGCCTGTACTTGGCTGCTGAGGCAGCAGCGACTCCTCGGCTGTCAGCAGCAGCGCTGCGGAGCCGCCACAGCCGCCCTCCTGACAGACGAATCCGCGCCCGAGCGGCACTCGCTGCAGCGGCACGTTGGCCTGCTGTACAGACCGGATGAGGCCGACTGGAACCTGGTCACGAAGCATTTCTGCCGGCCCGAACTGCGCAGGTGAAAATGATTTCACTAATCCCTGGTTTGCTTATTTGAATGTACTTTTACTTGGCCATTTCCCAATCCGCTCTCGGTCCTCTCGCGCTGCAGGCTGTTCGACACCCTCGGCCAGCGGGCCATCATGGTGCGCCGGCCGGCGCTGGAGATCAACGAGCGGCTGCGAGGCCACACCGGAGCTGGCCGCCCCTGCCTGCGGTTCGTGCTCTACGGCCAGCGGGGCAGTGGCAAGTCCTTGCAGGTGCGAGCCTTCGACAGGCACTGTACCAGATCCGCCAGTATTTCAGTCCCAATTGCCAGTATTTCATTACCAAATCCGTTAGTATTTCAGTCCCAATTGCCAGTATTTCATTACCAAATCCGTTAGTATTTCAGTCCCAATTGCCAGTATTTCAGTCCCAAATTCCGCCAGTTTCTCAACCCGCCTCTCCCACAGATGGGTCACGTGGCCGCCGCGTGCCACCGCCAGGGCTGGCTGGTGCTGAGCGTGCACAGTCCGCACCTGTGGATGCGCAACAGCCGGGAGCTGCACGAGAGCGCCCACCGGCCTGGCATGTTCGACACAGCCGGCTACGGCTGCAGCTGGCTGCGCCACTTCTACGCCATGAATGAGGCCGCCTTCGCCAGCCTGCGCGTCACCAAGGAGCTGCGCTGGAACGCCAAGGAGTCAACGCCAGAAGGCGCCAGCTGGAAGGAGGTGCTTGACTACGCCCTGGCTAGGCCCAGGTACAGTTGCGCCGCTGTACAGTTCCTGGTGGACGAGATCAAGCTGGGCACTGTGCCGATGCCCACACTAGTCTGCTTCGAGGTGGTCAACTGTCTCTGGTGGCACCGGTCTGGTATCAAGAATGAGGTCATTCAAAGGACGCCTGCGTAAGTTTCTCGGGTGTTTCTCGGCAGTCTCACACCTCGGTGGGGTTGGATTTTCAGGAGCTGCGAATTCTCACACCTCGGTGGGGTTGGATTTTCAGGAGCTGCGAATTCTCACGCCTCGGTGGGGTTGGATTTTCAGGAGCTGCGAATTCTCACACCTCGGTGGGGTTGGATTTTCAGGAGCTGCGAATTCTCACGCCTCGGTGGGATTGGATTTTCAGGAGCTGCGAATTCTCACACCTCGGTGTGGTTGGAATTTCAGGAGCTGCGAATTCTCACGCCTCGGTGGGATTGGAATTTCAGGAGCTGCGAATTCTCACACCTCGGTGGGGTTGGAATTTCAGGAGCTGCGAATTCTCACGCCTCGGTGGGATTGGATTTTCAGGAGCTGCGAATTCTCACACCTCGGTGGGGTTGAATTTTCATGAGCTGCGAATTCTGACACCTCGGTGGGGTTGAATTTTCAGGAGCTGCGAATACTCACACCTCGGTGTGGTTGGAATTTCAGGAGCTGCGAATTCTCACACCTCGGTGGGGTTGGATTTTCAGGAGCTGCGAATTCTCACACCTCGGTGGGGTTGGATTTTCAGGAGCTGCGAATTCTCACACCTCGGTGTGGTTGGAATTTCAGGAGCTGCGAATTCTCACACCTCGGTGGGGTTGGATTTTCAGGAGCTGCGAATTCTCACACCTCGGTGGGGTTGAATTTTCAGGAGCTGCGAATTCTCACACCTCGGTGGGGTTGAATTTTCAGGAGCTGCGAATTCTCACACCTCGGTGTGGTTGGAATTTCAGGAGCTGCGAATTCTCACACCTCGGTGGGATTGGATTTTCAGGAGCTGCGAATTCTCACACCTCGGTGGGGTTGGATTTTCAGGAGCTGCGAATTCTCACACCTCGGTGGGATTGGATTTTCAGGAGCTGCGAATTCTCACACCTCGGTGGGGTTGGAATTTCAGGAGCTGCGAATTCTCACACCTCGGTGGGGTTCGATTTTCACACCTCAGGTGTAACTTTCAAGCTGATCTCATCCACTATTCAAACCTCCGTACAGCAAGGCCGAAGATCCGGTGTGGCGTGCTGACATCACGGCCAAGCAGCTGACCCTGCTAGACGCCTTCAAGCAGCTGCTGGACACGGACTGGCAGAACGGAGCGGCTGTCATGTCCGTTTCGCCGCAGGGTGCAATCTTAGATCGTCGCCGGGACTGGATGCCGCGCCAGTTGCTAGGCGACGAAGGCTTCGCCTACCTGGACCCATTCCTGCCCGTGTACGTTGAGCCGTACGGCCCAGCTGAGATGAGCAATATGCTCAACTGGTACAGCGAAGCCGGCTGGCTCACTAGCGAGGCTTCGGCAACCGACGCTGGCCGAGCCGAGATGGCCTTCCTGTCTGACGGTAACGCTGGCGAACTGATGCGAATCAGCGGCGAGTGGTGACAGAGTCATCACTCGTGTGAACTGCTAGAATTAAGCATAATGGAAATAAAATTGTTTGAAACGGTCGTTAATTACGCTGTAGCATTTTTTATCGCCTGGAAATTATTTCCATGCTGAATCAAAACGACTCAAATTTGCTGGACCTTGAAAGAGTTTGTCACTTTGGGCAGTATCAGAAACAAGCTAGACTTCTGACTTAGTAGGTCGGGAGTTCAATTCTTATGTCGAATAAAAACTAATTATTGTCCTTGAACAAGAAAACTAACTAATTACTTTAGTTCAATAAGCTGTAAAATATTTCATTTGCGATCTGATTAGCTGGATGATTTTGCATTCCAGCTAAAGATACAACACGTCACATCGAATATGAACATTTGTAAAAACATTAGCTCGTAATTAAGAATATAAGAAGTGATTACGAGTATTTGCTTCGGCAATGACAAGACTAGTTCAATAAATGTGCGACGCATGTATTGCTCATTCGGTTAAAACCTCCGATATAAAATAAAGTTAATTAATCAACTCTAATACGTCAATAACACAAAGTTAGTTCAATAAAGTACAATACATGTAGATTTAACAAAGAAAAATGTTAACTCCGCAGTATAAGCACTTCTGCATATAAACCCTCCGTTTGTGTCTTCTGTCTGCTCACCCTCCGTTTGTGTCTTCTGTCTACTCACCCTCCGTTTGTGTCTTCTGTCTGCTCACCCTCCGTTTGTGTCTTCTGTCTGCTCACCCTCCGTTTGTGTCTTCTGTCTGCTCACCCTCCGTTTGTGTCTTCTGTCTACTCACCCTCCGTTTGTGTATTCTGTCTACTCACCCTCCGTTTGTGTATTCTGTCTACTCACCCTCCGTTTGTGTATTCTGTCTACTCACCCTCCGTTTGTGTCTTCTGTCTGCTCACCCTCCGTTTGTGTCTTCTGTCTACTGTCTTCTTTGCAGTGCTTCAATTTTGTTTATGCAACTGTATTCTTTTACGCTCTTAGCTACGGAAAGTTAATGCGTGCAACAACGATTTAGTCTGATGTCTATGGCCTAAGTAATAGCCAGCTTAGCAGGACAAATATACTCTTAGCAAGCAGTGTCCATAGATAGTCAAGGGGTGCAGCAATCGGCCCCCATTGGTAGACCCTAAAAACCTCTAAAATAATACAATGTCACTTCATGTTAGGTTTTAATTGTTGCAATATTGAAATATCACATATTTGCTCGAATAATCATTTTTGTTTATTTATAGTTATGAGCTTCATTAAGAATTCTCTGCCCTGCCACTGATCACAAAGATAAAGTGAGCAATCACAAAGCCATTGAGTATAATGACAAATATATAAACGCGTTTCACCCGACATGTTAGAGAAGTAAGCGCAACACGATTGAATGTACTTTGAATGCAACGATAAATTCGGAACAGTCACGTGTTTAGGCAAGAAACTTAAATCCTTTAGTTTATAAAAGCACTTCAGAATGAATTGTTGGTGTTTTTTGCTCTAAATTTGCTCTAAATTAAACGTTAAAAAAGAAGAAAAAATAAGCATTTACCAGTCACCAGTTTACTATGCGAAAGAAGCTTTGAGGAGGTCGCAAACCAGGATGCGGTCAAAGGCTTTGTTTAAATATGTCACGAGAGGGATCTGAAAATCATTGTCTAATAATATCCAAAATTGAAAGAGAAGAAAATCAAGAAAGAGAACTGTTCTATGCACACAGAAACGAAGGCGGGGAGCGGCCGGTACTACCTGACCCTGAGCCTCTTGCCGGAGCCAAACACCAGGTACACCACAGCGCCAACCACACAGATAGCGGCGGTGTTAAGAAACACTGCAGGCCAGCTCTTTGTGGTCTCCAGGATGTGACCGACCATGTAGACGCCGACAAAGCCCGGAACAGCGCCGAAGATGTTCATGACGCCGAATAGGGCGCCGCCGTGCTCAGGCAGCAGATCGTGCGGGTTGACCAGGATGCCGGAGTTGTGAAAGCCGCATGCGCAGATGGCTAGGGCCATGCAGGCCAGAGATTGCGCGTAGCTGTGCGCGTGGCACAACAGGTACAGAAACAGCGCCGTCAGCAGCAAACTGGCGCCCTCTAGCAGCTTTCTGACTGCGGTGACGCTCATCCGTTGCCTTAGCAACCAGTCGGCCAGCAGGCCGGAGCCCAGCGACGCCGGGATGGTCACCATCCAGGGCACCACGTTGAACACCCAGGCTCTTGCGTCGGGGAAATTGTCGTGAAAATAGGTCGGTATCCAGCTGAGCAGGATGAAGAAGGAATTGGCGTGGGCGAAGTGGCCGACAATCATGGCCCTGGATGGATGTGTCGGAAGAGGGCAAACAACTTATTACTAAAGTGTGCTCAGCTTGAAGTAAAAGACAAAGAAGAGCACTCTACTCACCAGAATGCAGGCGATTTCACAACAGCAGCCCAAGGCACGCCTTCTTTCTCACTGTAAGCAGCAGCCGTCCTCCGCGCCTCCTTATCCAGTTCAGACCGGTCGGCTAGGCTGGCCATGTGGGCCCCGCTGAAAGACATCTGCAGTCCAGATGGCGCCGATGGATTGTCTAAGGCCGCGACGGTTGAAGCACCCGACGGCGGAGGTACCGGTGACGGCTTCGATGCAGAGCTAGCAGCAACTTCTATGGCTTCTAATGCGTCCAAAGCGACGGCATAGTCGATGACTCGCTGGCGCCGGCGCAGCAGGGTGGATCGAACCACGGACGCCCAGGCAAGGCCGCACAAACCGATGATGATGAAAGCGGAGCGCCAACCGTAGCTTTCAACGATGAGGGAGCCGATGCTGCCGCACAGCAGAGTGCTATAGATGTTAAATATACAGGATGCGGGATTAGATTTCCAATTTGTCTAGGACAATAATTGACACAGAGGATAGAGTAGCATGGAGTGTAACCCTACAATCTAGACCTGCTATGCTACAATAATAATAATAATAATAATAATAGTTAACACCAGCCCCGATCGGGCCAGATCTGCAGCCCACAGCATAGCAGCAGCTATTGCGCTACGTACGACCGTTTAGTCCATGAACTGGGAGGGCGCCACACCCACCCTCAATTACCCCAGCTGATGCTGCTTCCCATTTAACAGCTGGGTGAGCTGAAGTAATGCAGAGTTGTGTTGCTTAATGACGTAGATTGTTTTACTGGAGTTCGGAATCGAACCCCGACCTTTAGGTATTGAGCGGGACACTATAACTAGGCTACAACCCCTGCTGCAATGCAGTTATAAATATATACCATAGATATTCTATTATGGGGACTTCAACATCAAATACTTATTGTGTCTATGACCCTCGGCAGCCAATAGAATGGAGTCGGGGGAGGGGGGGAAATATCTCTATCGGATGAGTTTCCCTAATGAAGGATTGGATTATAGCCCAACTTACAACATCACTATTCTTATTTTGGGACACCAATCATTCTGCTGTTAACGAAGTCAAAGACAAACCCGATGTGAGCACCGCAGCTGCCGAAGCTCCAGGTGTAAGCTCGCTCCTTTAGCTGCACCCGGTGGGCCATGAGGCTGCTCATGCCAGGATAGTGAAAGCCCTGGAAAGCGCCTGCCAGTACGCGGCATACAAGGAATGCAGTCAGGACTAGCCCGCCATCGTCTGACAGCCAGGGCAGCAGGGGGAAGACCATGGTTACAGCGGCCCAGCCAAACGCAGCCATAGTGACAACGAACTCTCCGCCAATCTTATCGGCTAGGTAGCCGCCTAGGAACTGAGTGCAGGTGTAGCCCCAAAAAAATGCCCCCAGAACCATGCCAGAGGTGCTCTTGCTCCAGTTGAGCTCAGTGCTAATAGGCACATTGCATAGAGGCATTATGGTGCGACTCAAGTACAGACAGGCTGAGCCAACTAGAAGCGAAGACATCCACTGCTTGCGTTCGAGTCTGCCAGAAAGTTTGAGTAAGACCAAAATTAGTAGCGAGCCAGATAGGGTCATGTACAGTGTCATGTACCAGCTTCTTTATACAAGAAAAAAAGGGTTTAATAATGACTCACCTGCTCCATAACCCAGCTTTGCACTTAGTGATCAAGGGGCCACCCTTATCTTGAGTATCAGACATGGTAGTCAGTTATATGTTTATAGTCCTCTATGTGCCACCTTGAAGAACCATTCACTCATCTGGTCTGCAATGTTTCAATCAATAGTGCCAACTTTTTGTCAATATTTTAGTCACATTTCAGTCTATGACTTTTCAAATTAGTGATAAGCTAAAATGTAAATATACTATAGTATATTATTTGAGGAGGGCTCTGTTTAAATGCATTACTCTTGAGGACTTGGAAGATTAAAACAAAACTATACATCTTAACAAAGTAACAATAACATACATGTGACACAATGAGGTAGAAGGGAATTCAGGCCAATTTTAGAAACTGAGCAACAAGTGAGATAGGGTTTCCGATTGTTTTATTTTTCCTAGAAATTGTTCCCGTGAAATTAAATATGTTTTGTTTTAATGTTGCGTAAATTTTGTTTTAGTGCACCATTTGTTTGTCTGCACCGAAAATTATAATAGTTATACTGAAGTCGCGGAGATGAAGGGAATTTTAGTATAAATACACCCGAAGCGAAGAGAGAAAAACCAACTCGTACCACCTCGGTTGGGAAAAGAGTTCAAAGTAAAGAAAGCTTGAATCTTGAAGTGTTCATATTGAAGTTATTTGAGAAAGAGACATTGCGAAAGAGAAGTGAAGGAAAGCTGTAACTCTAGATCCACTGGTAAAGCCCAGAAGACGGACTCAAGATTAAATTGAAGGTTAACTGAATAATAATTAAAAACAGATAAAGACTGATAAAGACGGATAAAGACTGATAAAGACGGATAAAGATTGATACAAAGTACTTATAGAAATAATACAGTTATAAGTAGAAGGGAATATAGAGGAAAGATACTGGCCATATTGAAAGTATAACGCTAGGGTAATGTATCATCAACCAAACAAGAATGTGTATTTTTTTAACTTCAAACCTAAGCTACAGATTTTCTTTTTAAGATATGATGATAAATCAAAAGCCAAGTTATAGAAAACAGTTACATCTTTCTAAAAAGTATCTGCTTTTGCTATTTTATCAAATAGAAAAAAGTTATTCCTGCTTTTTTTATAAAACTGAACAATGATTTTCATGTATCTTCAAACCAAACAGAGAATTTAATGTTTGGTTTTAAAATTTGAGTGAATGGTTTAATCTTATTTTAAGGAGTTAACTATCATGAATTATGTAATTTGAAGGCATTTTTCATGCTCTATAAATAACTACATTTATGGTCATTTAACTGGCAAGCAACCACATACAATCTTCATCTAAAGTACATACTGAAAAAATGTTGTTAAAAAGTATGCTTTTGCAATAAAAATTTCTGCTGAAACATCAATATCTTTCTTTCCTCTTAATGCTTCATTGCACATCATGCCTCAGCTTGTAGATAATTTCTTCAACTTTCAAATTAGTTGTTCTGTGAAACACAATAGCTTGTTTCTGTCTTGCACAAGACCAAGGAAGAAGTCAAAATTCTTGTTCGGTTTTGAAGATACACTGTTCGGTTGATGATACATTACCCTACCATATTTGAATACATAAATGCTACCAATTGAAATTTAAATAAAGCGAATAAAGTAAAGACAATAATAAAGATTGTACTTGAATAAAAGAAGCCTAGAACAACTTTGGTGACAGCAGTAGAATTAATTTAGCCCTACAACAACTTTGGTAACAGCGGTGGGATTCGCATTATTGGAAATAGAGTTTAGTAAGAATATAGACAGAGGCCTGTAACACAAGTTGCATTCATTAGAGAATTCTTACTGTGCTATAGTCCAAGGCAAAAGCTTAACATAGGCCTACTGAGCTATTGGGCTACATGCCATAGTCTAGATCATGTTGGCTGCACATCAAGGATGCAGAGTTTTTTCAAATTGCATACTAGTGCATACCAGTGAAAATTGCTAGGAAAATTATAGCCAATTAAATATGTTTATGATATATTACTATATAGGCCCCTATTGACCTTTTGTTCATAAAAAGTTATTTATTATAACTGCAAAGCCAAAAGAGGCCAATATTATCATTTTTATGTGGCATTAAGGTATGGGTAGATGCAAGTGATTATAAAATGTACATTTTAAAAATATTTCAAGGCCACAAACTAGGTTGGTCTAGCTGCTAGCAGATTACAAGACAAATATTTAAGAACTTATGAATAATTATGTTACTTATTATTCTCTCAGACATAATCTAATCTCTAGGGAGTTTAGCTAGGTGTAGTAAAACGAAATGCAAAATGCAAAAATATGAAGCTTTTTACTCTGCTAGTCTTACTATTTCTTTACAACTGGTCTGATCAAGCATTCTGATTCTGAGTATAAATGACTAAGTAGACCTACTATAACTAAGTATGCCTGAACGGTTGCCGCGCATTTTGGTGCCTGTGCTTTTCGGTGTCGAGCGTTTCGGTGCCCGGTCTTGCTTTTCGGTCCCCATCCAATTTTGCATTGTCAGTCAGTAAAGCGCTTTAATACTGATGATATTAAATGCCCTACCCTATTCGCATGGAACCATGCCAATAAGCACTGCCTTCTGAGTGCTTATTGTGCTTAAGATATGTCGAAATTAATGTGAAAAGCAATATAATATTTTAACCAATGTACAATTTAATAGGCCTACGCTTTCTGAAATAAATTATCTTTAAATAAAATGACATTACTTTGGTGCTTTAAATAACTACCTCAGCATTATCATACCTCGTTATAAACACTCCGGAAAAAATTATTTAAGGCGGAGAGCGCTAAAGTCGGACTGAAGATCAAACGCCTCAAAGAACAAGGTGCTGCACCTTGGAATCGTAAAAAGGACCGACCTTTAACGGCCTGACAGCGCGCTTGTGGACGCCTGTTATGATTTCTGCTACCTGGGCGTTTCGGTAACGAGCGCTGACGTGATGGTGGAGACACAAAATTGTGTATGGCCTGGCGCGCTACGCACCTTCTGCGCTCGATCTTCAAATCCGAGGCCGCCGACCAGCTCAAGCTGTCCTTATTCCAAGCAGCAGTTGAATCTGTGCCTATGGCTTGGAAGCAGTTCCCTCAACGCCGACGCGTGATTCGACGCTGCTCACCGGCAGCTGATGCGATCGTAGCTCTGGGCATCAGCATGTAACGATATCATCAGCAATGGGACCTCTACGCTCGGAGCGGCAAGAAGCCGTTGTCTGCCACGCTGCACCAGCGCCACCTGATGCTGCTAGGCCACTGCCTCCGCGACCACCACCGCAACTGCGGTCAGTCCCTGGCTGACATCCAGCAAGGGGCACCGCTGCGCAGAGAATCTTACATAACTGTACCTTACTTGATACTTTCTATGATGACATGACGTTGATTGGCCTGATGCCTGTGACTGCTTCTCGCTTTGACTCGAAGGCCTACAAGCTGCTTGCGCTCGCTGCCTAACAGCGTCTGTTATTATTAATACGCTGTGTAAAACACGCTGTGTTGGCTCTAGCTATCTGCTTTAATCAAATTATATCCCCAGAAATATCAGATGAAAAAAAGTTAAATCACTGATAATAAAAACAATAAATATTAATAATAACAATACATCAGGCCAATCGACGTCATGGCAATCTTATCTCGATCTCGTTTGTCCGAAAAAATTGCCTCGCTTCGCTCCTCGTTGGCAATTTTTCCGGACTGCACTTCGACCTAACTAGGTACTTTTCCTGAGCTCTTCCGAGCTCCCTAAACCCCGCTATTGCAGTTCTAAATCATGTGTGAATATTGTACATCTCGTATAATTATATATTACGTTTGAGGTGGTCATTGTGATTCAAAAGAAAACGATCAGATTGCACCAAGCTAATAGACGCATTGATCACGGCACAATGTAATGAGTGCTGCAAGCAAGGTGACTTGTGCATGGCCTGGAAATTTTCTCGTACCTAAGTACTCGAGTTCGCCGCAAGTTGTTGTACCTAGCTACAATTTAACAGGTGCTTGTACTAGCTACTTGCTGAATGACAGGTTGAAGAAACAATAGAAATGACAGAAGAAATTTACATTTCTACAAGACACATGGCAGCAAGGACAATTAACTTTCAATCGGATGTCTATTCCGTTAAATCTTAGCCTCTGACTGCACTTAAAACTGCGGAGAGCTCTCTTGTCTGACAACGGTCTGGCAAAAAACTGACAGCTGAATGCGCGGATGGAATCTATGTGGAAATGAGTGGCTTAGACGTCTTAGTATGAAAGTAACGCGCATGTATCCTCGTGACAATTTGCCTCGAAAAATTAATTTTCTTTGGACTAATGCTTAGCTTAAGAAGAAATATGACGTTGTACCCTTTCGTTATAGAATCTGTCAATTATCAGGACGAAGAATAAATATGCCGACAATCATCATAGGCAGGTAACTCGTAAATGATTGTGCAAAGCTGCCTGGATACAAAAGTATCAGCAAACTTGATCGTACGTATAAACTTCAGGTACTGCATCGATCTCATCGATTAACTGCAGCAAAGACTAATTTAAGACTAAAGCATTATATAGAGATGCATATCCCAGCAGTTGTGGCTCTCCTGCTCTCGCATAATTCAAAACCATATGCAAAATTCTATTATTAGATAAACAATATTTATTCTCGTGCCAAAGCGAGAGTCACAAAATCTGCGGAAATGCTGAATTTAGTGTTAAAAAACCAACAATCCTTTCTACTTTGGCCTATCTAGATGTCGTGCAAATATCCAATCCTCAATGCTTAGTACCGCAGTCCTTAATGCTTAGTACCGCAGTCCTCAATGCTTAGTACAGCAGTCCTCAATGCTTAGTACAGCAGTCCTCAATGCTTAGTACAGCAGTCCTCAATGCTTAGTACCGCAGTCCTCAATGCTTAGTACCGCAGTCCTTAATGCTTAGTACCGCAGTCCTCAATGCTTAGTACCGCAGTCCTCAATGCTTAGTACCGCAGTCCTCAATGCTTAGTACCGCAGTCCTCAATGCTTAGTACCGCAGTCCTTAATGCTTAGTACCGCAGTCCTCAATGCTTAGTACCGCAGTCCTCAATGCTTAGTACCGCAGTCCTTAATGCTTAGTACCGCAGTCCTCAATACTTAGTACCGCAGTCCTCAATGCTTAGTACCGCAGTCCTCAATGCTTAGTACAGCAGTCCTTAATGCTTAGTACAGCAGTCCTCAATGCTTAGTACAGCAGTCCTTAATGCTTAGTACCGCAGTCCTCAATGCTTAGTACCGCAGTCCTTAATGCTTAGTACCGCAGTCCTTAATGCTTAGTACAGCAGTCCTTAATGCTTAGTACAGCAGTCCTTAATGCTTAGTACCGCAGTCCTCAATGCTTAGTACAGCAGTCCTTAATGCTTAGTGCCGCAGTCCTTAATGCTTAGTACAGCAGTCCTTAATGCTTAGTGCCGCAGTCCTTAATGCTTAGTGCCGCAGTCCTCAATGCTTAGTACCGCAGTCCTCAATGCTTAGTGCCGCAGTCCTTAATGCTTAGTACAGCAGTCCTCAATGCTTAGTACCGCAGTCCTCAATGCTTAGTACCGCAGTCCTCAATGCTTAGTACCGCAGTCCTCAATGCTTAGTACCGCAGTCCTCAATGCTTAGTACCGCAGTCCTCAATGCTTAGTACCGCAGTCCTTAATGCTTAGTACCGCAGTCCTTAATGCTTAGTACCGCAGTCCTTAATGCTTAGTGCCGCAGTCCTTAATGCTTAGTACCGCAGTCCTCAATGCTTAGTACCGCAGTCCTCAATGCTTAGTACCGCAGTCCTCAATGCTTAGTACCGCAGTCCTCAATGCTTAGTACCGCAGTCCTTAATGCTTAGTACCGCAGTCCTTAATGCTTAGTACCGCAGTCCTTAATGCTTAGTGCCGCAGTCCTTAATGCTTAGTACCGCAGTCCTCAATGCTTAGTACCGCAGTCCTCAATGCTTAGTACCGCAGTCCTTAATGCTTAGTACCGCAGTCCTTAATGCTTAGTACCGCAGTCCTTAATGCTTAGTACCGCAGTGAAGACTAAAGTCAAGTCAAAGTTGCATATACTATCTTACCCTGAGAACAATTGAAAGTGAAAATAAATGACACATTATTAATTGTTTAAGCACCAATAGATGGCTTCAAAATATGGTCACAAAAGTAATGTTTGTATTTATAAAGTGTTTATAAATATCACACTCTTGTAAAAAATGGATCACATAAGGCATGCAGCCTTTTCAATAAAGTTAGAAGCTTCGTACAAGCTTTGAGTAATAATGTGACCAGTCAGGAATGGAATTGTAAAACTAACTCAGCACCAATTAGAAAAAGAACTGCAAAGTTATCTTGGCAGTGAAGTGGCATAAAAAACTTTGGAATCTGGACAAAGGCTTGAATATCAATGGGACTGGAAGCACAATGGGCATGATGACCATAGAGAATCACAATGGGCATTGTGGTGATTCTCTATGGTCCGATCTGAATGTCAAGTCTGATAGATAGAGAATTTAGCTGACGGCGATGTCAAATATGGAATGATCGGGCGCAAGCATGAGCCTTCAGCGAACCTACCAAAGTACATATATTTTAGTAAAAAAAGCCATGATATAAAAATACAAAAAAATTGGGCTATTTGAGAAAACAATAAGAGAAGCAAGCAATCATACAGACACAATGTATGCTCCAAAGGGCCACTGGGAGTAGGAGGACGTGATTAATTTGTGCAGAAAATGTGAAACTTTCGTATCTCCTTTTCTAAGAAACGTAGTCCTTCGACTCTTGTAGTGGTCTTTGAATCCCCATTTCTAAATCAAACTATGCCAAAACACGTTTATAGATTAGGCCTAATCCCTAGCCAATGGCCAGAGACAGTTTCGGATTGACGGCCCAAATTCTGAGTAGCTGGGCATCCGCTGCCAGCCGGCGTCGTTTAATGTTGCCGCCCAGCTCAAACAGGCGAAGGCCCGGCTGGCCGGGCACGAATTTGTTTAGTACGCCCGACGCGCTGATGCCCGACGCCAGGTTGATAGTCAGCTGCTTTCCATCGGGCAAAGTCAAGTCAACAGATGCCTGCGGTGGTTGGGTTGATGGACATTGTTCCTGAGTACACAAACTCACTCACACGAGTATTACATCATTGATAGGGGCTTTAATGAAATCAATGAAAATATGAATAGCAATAGCAATATTAATTATATTAATTGCAGAAGGGCTGCAAGCAATGACACATCATATGGTGGCACTAGACCTGCAGCCAACGAGGAGGCAATTCTGCCCATTTCGCTGACTCTTGAGCACACACGCATGCACACGCATGTGTATATCTGCACCTTGACTTTATCATCGTCGGCCCTCAGGGGCGTGAATTGCACGACAAGCCCCCAAGCCTTCCCTAAATGAATGTTGCGTCGCCGCGGAATCGAACTCATGGAACTCGGTGCGAGAGGCGTCTACCGCTCTGCGGCTCACCCCCGCCCTAGAGCTTTCGTTAGAGCTCTGTCTGGACTCCTACTCGAGAGGTCACGAGTTTGAATCTCAGCCTAAAGCAGTTAAAGCCATTGAACAAGACAACGAATTCCCAAAGCCCCAAATTTGAATGGTTGTGGTCGCTCTTAGGAACAAGTGAAGTGAAGTCACCTGTTTTGCAGACTCCTCCGCTCTGACCGCCTCATCCGCACCATTTGCAACCTCGAAATCGTTCAGCCTTGACAGGCCGCAGAAGAAGAAGCCGCAGGTTCGCAGGTTCCGCACCAGAGTTGTGGGCACTCGCCACAGTAGGTGCTTGTAGGCTATCAGTAGTTCCACAATGACCACGGACCGTTCGCTGTCACCCAGAGTGGAGGTGAGCTCTTCGGGCAGCAGGCTGGGCGTCATGACGGTTGCTAGGGCCCGAATGGACATCCGGTTGGTCTCTTTGTGGTCCAGAACTCTGGCGGAGTTAATGGTATTCGAATAGTAGTGAATCATGCTAGTTGTACTTAAGTTTTTTGTACGAGTATTTTCTAGGCTGTTGTGTTAGGCCGGTTCGCTTGGCTCGCTCTCTCTTACCCTCCGCCCCCGTCCCTGCTCGGTGTGCCCGGAGCCGTCACCTGATTGGCTGGGCGCGGGCGTTGTCTCTCAGCTCTGCGCAGCTATGAACGTCCACTGGGCCAGCGAGCAAAATCCTACCCCTCCTTAGCACTGGCGTCTTGACCTCGTGTTTTGTGCATCGGTTTTCCTGTCTGCTCCGCACCCACCCAAGTAGCTGCCTTTTTTGTAGTACTATTTTTGCAGCGTGCGCTCGTGCGTTTGATCGCGTTCTGCTTCAGAACGTAACTGCGTAACGTAAACGTAAACGTAACGTAACTGACTTGCTCCGTAACTGCGAATTATCAATTTAGTGCGTAATAAACAAAACATTTCTGAGTCGCTTAGAGCAGCCAGACCGCTGACACCAGCCAGGGGTAAGTAGTTTCTCTTCGTTCTTTCATCACTTGGGGTCCAGCATCGCGACACTAGACGCCAGGGCCTGCGCGTTCATGCGACCCCGGTTGTGAGTGATTGCCAGCACGTTCAATCCAACAGTTGCTAGCGAGTAGGCCTGGAGTGTCGAGTCTTAATGCTCAGTGAAGAGCTGGTCCGTCTCGGGACACAATAGCTTTTTTAATAATAACAGAAATAGAATTGGGAGTTGGGACATTGTGTTTAAAAGGACAGTGGTAATCGAAGTTAGGAAGGCTCACTTTCTAAACAGTTCAACGACAGCTCGCAGCGTCTGACAGGCGGCTGGTGGCAGCAGGATGACGAGCAGATTCAAGCCGATGAGGCGATGGCGCATGTCGGGCAGTTGGTCCAGGCTCCGGTAGTACTCCACATAGGGACCGCTGAGCAGCGGCCGCGGCAGGTCTCTTAGGAAGGCCTTCAGCAGGCCGGCGACGTCGTGCGGGTCGGCAGCGGCGAGTTCCTGCGCGTTTGGGCCGGAGGCTTCGATGCGAGCGCGCAGATTGCGGACGGCTGCCACCGAACCGCTGATGCGAAGGATGCCCTCCTCCTTGAGGCCGCCACTCTGCAGCCGGTCGATCATAGCAGTCACCAGTTGGGGCACCTGATTAATTGGTGCAGAAAATGTGAAACTTTCCTATCTCGTGAACTTTCTCAGGAGACAATGGGAGGGCTTTTATAGTTAAGTAAGAGTCCAATGCTCGGCTTGTGACCAACAGTTTTCTAGTTATACTGTTGACAGTAGAGTACAAAAATCATTATTAAAACTCATTTTGGACTATGAGTCGGATAAAATAATGTAAACACTGAAATTCTAGACTTAAGTTGCTAGGGCATAACTTGGGGGTTGTAGCCTAGTAGTTTGAGCATCGGACGCACGACTTGAAGGTCGGTAGCTCGATTCCAGACTCCACTGGAACAATTTTTGTCCGTTAGCAAGGCTCTCAACTCTGCATTAATTCAGTTCACCCAGCCTTAATGGGTGCCAGCATTAGCTGAGGTAATTATGGGTGGGTGTCCATGGACTGAACAACTGTACGCAGCCTTCAGATGCGCCGCGCAATAGCTGCGGCCTTGCTGCGTGCTGCACACCTGGCCGAATTGAGGTAGGTGCAATAGAAAAAAAACAGCAGATAATACTAGTATATTTGCCACTTCGAGTTTATCGTGACCACAACATGTTGACGATTGCTCAAAATGTGACTGATTCGCAAATTATGAAAGAAAGAAATTTATTATGTGGCTTTAATTGCAGTCCCAGCCTTATTAAATAATATTAAAGTGAGCTGGTGTACAATTTATTGAAATGCCTCTGTTACTTTAGTTTCAACAGCTAAAAATGGGCACCAGCGTTAGATTTTGGTGGATCCAAATCCTGTGTCCCAGATGTAATTTTAATTGGGATTTATTTATAATAAAGCGAATACCTGCGACTGAACCATGCCCTGTCTCTGCTCCTTCTGTGCCAGCTTCTCCTCCGTGGCCAGAACGGACTCCAAGGGCACGCCAAACCAGCCGCTGCCGCTGCCGCTGCCGCCCGACCTGCTAGACGAGGACGACTTGCTCCGCCGGCCGAACAGACCGCCGCCGGAGTTCGGCGAGGGTGGCGGCAGCGGCGAAGCTGGGGCAGCGGCGACGGTGGAGCGAAACACCGGACTGTGACCGGCCTTCTCAAACTGGACAGCTAGCTCAAGGTGCGCCAGGGCTCGCAACTTATCCATGTCCTCCACTGAGAAGTCGTCAACATACGCGTGGCCAAGTGGGTCGTCTGCCAACTTGTAGATTTCGAAGCCGTCTTCCGAGTAACTTCGAGTTTCTTCCGGTTCAGCATTGGCCGACGCGCCAACTGCACTATCCTGCAGTTCTTGGCTAATCTGGCGCCCAGCTGTTTGACTGTTTTCAGGGATTCTTAGAGTCAGCGGCATCTCCACCGTGCTCTGTTCTGAGCCGTCGAAACCGGTCGCCATGTCGATGTGCCGTTTAACCACCGCCCAGTGCAGTGGCGACGGCATTCTGAGCTGGATGGCCCGGCTGTCAAAGCTCTCGTGTTTCTGCAGACACTCCGCGATCTCAAACAGAAGCGCCGACTCGCTCTTGGCCAGCCAGTCGATTCCAGCCTGAGAGTTCGAGTCCTCAGCCACCTCCAGCAGCAGCTTTGGAGCCGACAGGCACCCGCCGTCCTGCTGGTCCTTGGTCCTCGATGTGGACTTGCGCATCACTGCTGTTGCTTGATGGCACTTTACTCTGCAAACTGAAAAAAACTGACTTGTTTCAGTCAAAAAAACAAAACAGTTAAGCTGTCCGTGATTTTATTCATATAACCTAAAAACTGTCATTAAAATATTATTAAAAAACATTTCTAACAACTAAAATAATTCTAAAAAGTCAAACAATTTTTTACTAGTTAGCTGTCTAAAATACTTCTAAAGCTGGCTGCAACAGATTTAGAACTGTTATAAATTTATAATGAAAATAACCTTAAAAATATTGATCAGACCCGAAAATTGCAATATGACATGATATTATACTAAGAAAATAGCATTCTGGAATTTATTCGCTTAAATATTATTTCATATTACTTATTTTACGAATTTTACTTAATTTTAACTTAAAACACATACATTACATCTAAATACAATAAACAATGTATTGTCACAAATAAACTAGAAAAACTTTTGCTCTCGATGACTAGAGCATACATAGAGATTGAAACTTCAAAATTATAACTGTAACGTCGTAGATAAGACGATAAAGTAAACAGAGTCAAAGGTTCATGTGTTATCTTACAATTATGGATCAGTATATGTATAATAAATTAGTTTAAATTGCAAGCCACTATTGCTCGAGAGAAAGGAATGCGTATAGTCCATTATAAAACATTTCTTCACACTTCACACACGGATGCAGAATAAAAAGTGTACTATTAATGCTCCGCCTAAAATTAAATTAGTAACGTTTAAAACATTTCCATGGACCATACACAAGTTAAAACAAAAGAAAAAATTATTTTTGAAATAAAACAATATTGGAAAAATATCTTGTAAAACTATATATACTACAGAGAATTTAATAATACATTCAGTTCCTTTTATTAATACTTCATATAATTTATGAGACTACTTGATTTTTAACTTCAAAGATTTTTAATGTAATGAAATTATTGGTCGGTGGTCGCCATTTAAAATGAATTGTAAATCGTTTTGAAGGGCTGCAGCTTAATGTAATATAATTAGTAATATAATTAGTGATAGGGCCTACTTCTGTTATATAAATTACGCCGCTTTGCTGACGCACGCGCTTACAATATAGAGCAAGATTAGTTAAAGGTGGTTATATTAATTATAATCTAATGTTCGAATATTCTAATTATCTAAACTTAGTGTCTAATCCTGATGCGCGCGCGCGGGTCAGAAAACCGGTTGCAACTGGTGTCACTTTATATTTAACTTGTCAAGAGTAGATTTAACAAATACTAAATACATAATTAATACAAACATCCGTACGAAAATACCGGTTATATGAGAAGATGATTAGCATAAATTTAGTTGTAATAATAACAGTACACAAGAAATATTTTGATTTTACTAACAATTTAAAATAGACGAATTATTTCATTACATCATCCTCCTCAACAAAAGTCAATGTCCTCATTGAAAATAACAATAAATAACGTACATATGGCATTACAATGACTTCAATACATAGCTTCATATCGCGATTATACTACTAGCAGTACAAATACAAGGTTCGATAATATATATTCTACACGAAGCAATAGATATCAAGCGACAACACCGTTCAACAGATACCGAGCAACACAAGACGAACAGCACAAAATGTACGCTTGGGAGCGGGGACTGCGAAACTGACAAACAAGAACCGACAAGAACTTGGGCGATCGAAAGCTGCACCACGCACCGAAAAGACGGGGTAGCTTCGAATCCCTAAGCCTCAGCGAGCCTCACAAAACTCTACCGAACCAACCTGCCGGGCGATGACAAGGAGGACATTTCAATGCCTCCTGCATGCCTGGCTGTGGCAGCGGCTAGAAGAAAACCAAGACAAACTACTAAACATAACAGTAACTATGACAACGCGGATACAGTATAAAATACAAAATTGCAAAGTCTAAAAATACAGTCAATACAGTCTACAGGTTTCTTACGGTACAAATAGACATTTAATGGATAACGAACATCACGACAAAACTTAAACTCGATCAAACTTCGACTAGTTATTTGGATTCATTCGACATCAACAATAACGAGGGAATAGTCAGTGGTAGGTCCATTCACAAACAATAACTCATTGAAATGCGCAAAATTGTGTAAACGCAAGAAAACATATACAAAAACTAAACATTTGAAAAACACGATTTTGACGAGTAACGAGTAACAATTAATCATATTGGGACTTTAAAATGCATTGATCACGAATGGCGGTAAATTTTATTGCAAAGCAACCGATACACTTAAGGATATTGGAAGTGCAAACAGAAGATAAATAACTTCGAGATACACGCAAACGAAAGAATTTTATTGCAGCGAAAAGCATTCTATTGACGACATATTGTTTAAATATTAACGCATACGCATGGAAAATTAAAAAGTGCAATCAAACAAAAGTTTACTTGTAGCTTATAGCAACACAGTCGGGCATCTGAAACAAAATCTGCATTAATTTCGGCCATAGCGACATAATTTTTTTTTATTCAAACCTAAAATAACCTAAAATTCTAGAATAATAGTAAAGCATATCTTCCCTTAATGTAATAAGTGTCATTATTGTGTCATTTGGAATACTGGATCGGAAAGAGAAACTTCAAGGATTTCGGCAGTGATCGACTTATTCTTCCTCGATATCATCTTGCCAGAGACTCGGCAGCTTCTGCGAAGGTTGGACGACTAGTTTCATCTTTCCCGCATGGACAATCTTCCCCTTACCTTGATCTTTACCTTCAACCTGACGGACAACTTCGTAGTTTACTGGAGATGTCTTACGCACTACTCTGAATGGGCCAGTCCATGGAGCATGGTGCTTGTGCGACCAACGAGAATCCCGCTGTCGCAGAGCTAAAGGAGGGGTAAAAACCCACACCAATGCATTCTCATGGAATCTTTGCTTCTTGATATTTCTATCGTAGTACCTCTTTTGAACTCTTTGGACAGCTTTGGTGGCTTTCCTGACTGTCTCATAAGCGTTAATTAGTTGCTCTTTAATCGCGTCAGCAAAGGTAGTAGGAGTTAATTTAGGCTCAGGCTCGCGGTACACAACGTCTACTGGCAGCACCATCTCGCGACCAGTCATTAGATAGTGCGGTGTGAAACCGGTAGTCGCGTGGACTGAACTTCGGTAGGCCATGAGACAATGGGGAATTGCATCCTCCCAGTCCTCAGGATCAACATTTTGAAGATAACAACGCAAGATATTATGAAGCGTACGGTGGAACCGTTCCACCAGTCCATCACACTGAGGATGAAATGCTGTTGTGCGTGTCTTTTGGATGTTAAGTAGTTTACAGAGCTTCCTAATCAGTTTGCCATCTACGCCTTTGCCTCTATCAGAGTGCAAGATGTGGGGCGCTCCAAACCGGCTTATCCAGTGCATGAAAAGTGCATTTGCGATGGTTTCTGCGCGTTCGTCCTGCAACGGGACAAGCTCGACCCATTTGCTAAAGTAATCCATAATTGTAAGTAGACGGTCGTTGCCTTGGCGCGATGTGGCTATTTTCACGACATCAATCGCCACTCGTTGCATCGGGAAGCCAGATGACATAGGACGGAGCGGAGCTTTAGAGGCGGATGTTGGTTTTGCTCTTTGGCACTGGACGCATTCTTTTGTGTACAGCATGACGTCATCTATTAGTTTTGGCCAATAAAATCGTGCTTTAACTGCTTCAGCAGTCTTCTTTATGCCAAAATGACCAAGTTGATGTATTTCTTCAATAATCTCTTGTCTTTTAATTCTTGGGAGCACTAGTATTGGTTTTGAATCTATAACACGATGCATAACGCCGTTGATAAAGCATAGATCATTAACCTTATTCATTAACATTATGCTCTCTGGTGCCATAGTTGTCTTGTCTTCCTCAGTCAATTCCGTATTTCCCTGAGCGAGTTTTCTGTAAACTGGTCCAATACCATCATCTCTTAGCTGCAACACTCTCAAAGATGTTTCGTCGATATCTGTGTCAACTGAGTCTTCGTCACTTATATCTTCGACATCCGAGGTTCGCGCAACAAGTTGCTGCTTCCTACGTGATGGAACAACTGCATTACAGGTCTCATTGTTGCTAGTTTGACACTCAGCATCTACTCTACGCGGCTTGTCCGGCTGACATGCTTCACAAAACCGCGGACATCTGGACAGAGCGTCAGCGTTCATATGCATTTTACCTGGTCGGTGGATAATTTCGAAGTCAAATTCTTGTAATGACTCAAGCCAGCGTGCTAACTGTCCAGTCGGCTCCTTGAAACTTAGTAAGTGGGTTAGTGCAGCATGGTCAACGCGAATTATAAACTTTTTACCAGCTAGATAAGATCTGAATTTTTTGCACGATTCGACTACAGCTAATAGTTCCCTCCTAGTCACACAGTAATTTCTTTCTGCAGAATTCAAAGCTCGGCTGCTGTAGGCGATAACCTTCTCTTGTCCTTTTTGAATCTGCGACAGCACACTACCTACTCCGAAACCGCTAGCATCAGTATCTAAAATAAATTGACTATTAATATCTGAAGTGTCTGGCAAGGCAAGAATCGGCGCTGAAGTTAACCTGTCTTTCAGCGAACAGAAACTTTGTTCTTGTTCATTAGTCCAGATAAATTGTGTATTTTTTAGTGTTAGTCGGCGCAAAGGCTCTGCTATTGTGGAGAAACTTTTAATAAATCTTCTATAATAAGAGGCTAAACCTAGGAAACTCTGGACATCCTTAACCGATTGCGGTCGAGGCCAATCATGGACTGCTTTGACCTTCTCATCATCAACCGAAATGCCTTGGGGTGTTATTTTATGTCCTAGAATTTTTATTGACTTAGATGCAAAGATACATTTGCTAGGCTTTAAGCGAAGATTTGCATTTTGGAGGCGCTGGAGGACTTGAGCAAGATTACAATTATGCTCGTCTAATGTTCTGCCCATTACAACAATGTCATCGATATACACAAGACAAGCTTCCCACTTCAGACCGCGCAGCACCAGGTCCATCAGCCGTTGAAACGTAGCTGGGGCATTTTTCAGCCCAAATGGCATGACCCTGAATTGGTACAGACCATGGTGGCACAGGAAAGCTGTCTTCTCACTGTCATGTTCATCAAGTTCGACCTGCCAGTATCCTGACTGCATATCCATGGCTGAAAAATATATGTTGCCAGCTAGAGCATCCAGAGTGTCGTCCACTCTAGGCATTGGATAGGCATCAGACTTTGTAACATTGTTTAATTTTCGATAATCTATGCAAAATCTAAGGTTACCATCTTTCTTGCGAACTAGCACTACTGCAGCTGCCCATGGAGATGATGATGGAACAATGACGTTATCTTGGATCATGTCGTCAATAATCTTTTTCTGTTCATTTATAGTGGTCAAGTTGGATCTCCTTAGTGTTTCCTTGGTTGGCAACGCATCTCCTGTATCGATTTTATGTTTCAGCAAATTCGCTCTACCTAAATTACTACCTGATGCGAATACATCTTTAAATTGATTTAATACTGCTTCTACATCATTTGCTTCTGATGGTGACAAGTCTTTTGATATGTTAAACTTTGTTTGGTTAGACTGTGTACTAGTTTTATTGTCTAGGTTACTCTCTTCACTAATTATGTCTTCATTTTCACTTTGGTTTGGATTTAAGCTTCCAATGATGCACACATTTCCTTTTTGATCTAGTGGGATAAACTTAGCAATGACTAGACCGGCTCTTAATAGTAACTCTCTGTTAACATTACTATTGACAACATTAACATTCATGCCTTCATTTTTTATTAGATGAATACCTCTGGCAAGCAAGAGACCTGGGACATGGTGATTTGATTCAACAATGCCTGGAGCAAGTGATTGATCAGGAATTTTTGGCTTAATAGAAATATCAAGAGTCTGGCCTGGTGGCACAGTTGTAGTTTCGGCCACAACAAGGACTTGAAACCTTGGGACTTCCATGGTTTTCCGAGTTGGAATTGATTTGTTATGAGCATTGAAAGTAATAATACCTTGTGCTGGGTGGATAGAAACATCAAATTGCTTTAAGAAATCTAAACCTATAATTACATTGTGCTGGATATTGCTACACACATATACTTCATGTGCTAAATTGAGTTGGCCAAATGAAAAGGTAACTTTTTTCTTTCCTAAAACCTTTAATTCTTCGCCATTGGCAACTGTTAACTGAACTTCTGCCTTGATAAGATTTAGTCTAGGTTGATTAAGGACATCAGCTGAAATGATTGTGACACTAGAGCCTGTGTCTATTAGGCAAGGTATTTTTTTAGACGCTACAATTGCATTTACATATATAGCATTATTAAAATCAAGATTTACATTAAGGATTTCCCTAGCTCCTTGCTTCCGGTGATCAGCTACAGTGGTGGGGCAGTTGGCACTCTTGGCTGGAATCTGCCCCGTGATCCAGCCTGATTGGCGTTTGGGCAATTCCTATTTATGTGCCCATGTTGACCACATCCATAGCATTTCCCTTGGTTCCTGCTCTGGTGCAGTTGGCGCTGTGGCTGGTTCAGTAGTGCTGGTTGATAAGGCCTTGCATTTACAGATGTTTTAGTAGTTGCTTGCATGTGGTTGGATTGAGAGTCAATTGAATTGCATTGCTGACTTCCCATATGTGGGTAAATTGGCTTAGTGTTTCTTATTATATTGCTTCTTTGTGCACTATGTGTAGATTGACTTTGAAGTAGCAACTGTGTCTCTCGAACTTGTTGCGCCAGCTGTAGGGCTTGTTCTGGTGTCTCAAGGTGCAATTGGTTAGACAAATACTCTGTTACCTTTAAGTCACCAATACCTGCAATAAATTGGTCAAGCACCATAGTTTGGACTACTTCACTATTGGCATTTTCTGGATAAGCTTGAATGGCTAGATTTTGTAAGTTTGTCAAGAATTGCTCAAATGTTTCATTAGGCTTCCTAGTTAGGGTCCGAACTTCTCTTCTAAGAACAATACTAGTTTTCTCACCTTGTCTACTCTTTAAAAATTGCACACATAAGTCATAGGTAGCATTTGGCAGTTGTTCAAGAGGTGTACCTAGAGGCATACCTGCTGATGCACATGCATTTGCCAACCAGGCTCTATAAGAACTAAAGACTGGACCTAAGAAAGCAACAAGTGTTTGAATTTTGATAGCATCAGTCAAGCTAGGGAATCTGCAAAGATAATTATCGATTCTAGCAATGAAATCAGAAAAGTCTTCCTTGCCATTAAATGGTGCTGGCTTAGGCACAGGAGGAATCTGGTAAAATGTTGGCATAGGCTCAATGCTAGTGTGCTTTTGTGCTTGAAAAACTTGAGGCACTGGGCCTAAGAAAAGGCTAGGATTGGTAGCATTGGTTGGCTCTGAATCGGCAATACATGATGCTTCATCTAAAAATGGATTAGTGCTTCTTGATGGATTGTGGTTTATCCACTCTTGAACTCTCATATTTTCTTGTGCAGATGATGATGGAACATATGGTTCTCTATGACCATAATCTATATGGAAAGGATTTGTTTGTATTGTTGGTTCAGTTCTATTGATTTGTTCTGGTGGGTTAAAGAATGAATAGTCTGCATTTGGGTTTGACTGGAAGTCACCAGATTGGCCTGGCCAAGGGTTGGATTGAATTGGCACAGGTGCTCTCTGAACTGATCGATTTCTTAATTCAATTGTGTCCATTAAGTGTTGAGACATCACAAATGAAATGTTGAGCTAAGATCTTTATTTAACTTAACCTATTAAGACCAATATTTCTAGTTTGAGTTTGAAATGTAGTTTGAAACAAAATAAATTATTAGGTCAATACCAAAGGAGAAATATGTCATTAATGAGAGCAAGGCCTAGTTAAACCGTAGTTGCAACATGCAATAGGGCCAACAATCAAGAGACTAGCTCTAGACTAACTGAGATTTAGTGAGACAATATATAACCAGAAAATACAGATAAAGTGTATGCCTATGTAGATATTAACAAATTTCTATATCAGAGAAGAGATTACTCAAAACTATACAAAGTAAATGAATATGAATCCAGATTATATTAAAATAGCTAATAGATTCCAGCAGAGTCTAACATTTAGAGTATGGTCCTGGCGTGGTCGCCATTTGTAATGAAATTATTGGTCGGTGGTCGCCATTTAAAATGAATTGTAAATCGTTTTGAAGGGCTGCAGCTTAATGTAATATAATTAGTAATATAATTAGTGATAGGGCCTACTTCTGTTATATAAATTACGCCGCTTTGCTGACGCACGCGCTTACAATATAGAGCAAGATTAGTTAAAGGTGGTTATATTAATTATAATCTAATGTTCGAATATTCTAATTATCTAAACTTAGTGTCTAATCCTGATGCGCGCGCGCGGGTCAGAAAACCGGTTGCAACTGGTGTCACTTTATATTTAACTTGTCAAGAGTAGATTTAACAAATACTAAATACATAATTAATACAAACATCCGTACGAAAATACCGGTTATATGAGAAGATGATTAGCATAAATTTAGTTGTAATAATAACAGTACACAAGAAATATTTTGATTTTACTAACAATTTAAAATAGACGAATTATTTCATTACATTAACTTTAACTTTTTAACTTAACTTCAAAACATTTTACAAACAAATACATGCGGTGCACAGAGTCGCAGAATAATCCCTTCAGCAGCGATAGCAATTCTCTAAGCAGTCCCTATAAATGTGGACGTGGATTTGAATCCTAAGACACGGCATTTTGGATAAAGTTATCATGTTGCTTGATTGTTGAAATATTTTTCTTTAAGCCAGCTGTTACATGTGAAAAGAATTCGGTAAGAGAAGGTTTATTATTCATAATTTAGAGACTATTTAAGAATGAATTTTAAATAAATTTCTCCAGTTGTTACAACTACCATGCGGGGCGAAATTAAGTAGAATATATAATTTTTTTTAGGTCAGTTATAAAATCCAGTTGAAGCTTAAAACAAGGACAAGGCTTAAATATTAACAATAATAGTATCGGTAAATTTATGAGTACTCTGATTATTTTAAAAGGCAAGAACTATTGGATCTAACTAAGATCTACTAGACAACAATTATAGTTTAATTTTCCATCTATCTGAATTCAGCAGCTCTAGCCGGCCAAGAAACACTAAAGTTTCGCTTTCATCAGCAGCTGCAGCATGAGCAGCATGAGTTGCAGCCTATTCGAGCGGCTGTATCAGCGCTGTATTCGCAAGGTGGTGCCGGATACCAGGAAGATCTCGCCTGGCTTTCGTTTCGAGGATTTGGAGCCCCAGAACAATCCCAACCGGGCCTATGCAAACAATGTTGTGCGCACAACCAAGTACACAATAGTCACATTCCTGCCGCTCAACCTGTGGGAACAGCTGCACCGCTTCGCCAATCTCTACTTTATATTCATAGTCATCCTCAACTTCATGCCTGACGTGTCAGCCTACGCCAAGGAGCTCGCCCCGTTCCCAGTCGTGTTCGTGCTGGGCCTCACGGCGGTGAAGGACGCATTCGAGGACTTTCAGCGCTACAAGGCCGACAAGCGCGTTAATAAGAAGAAGTGCATCGTCTATAGGAGAAATCCTGGCGACTTTGTTGAAGACCAGTGCCAGAACCTGCTGCCTGGCGATATAATTCGATTGAATGAGGACGAAATTATTCCTGCCGACATCCTTCTGCTGCACAGCTCGGATCCCAGCGGCATCTGCTACATCGAGACCTCGAACCTGGACGGCGAGACCAACCTCAAGCAGAGAAGCGTTGGCATGCCGATCGATACTGTGAGTGGCTGAACAGCTAATTGAGATATTTTTCGGCTCACGTGTTCTGAGAACCCGTTAGACTTTTAGAATCTTTAGACACTAAGATCTGTTAGACTTGCTAGACTCTCAGAACCTGTTAGACTCTTAAAACCTGTTAGACTCTCAGAACCTGTTAGACTCTCAGAACCTGTTAGACTCTCAGAACCTGTTAGACTCTCAGAACCTGTTAGACTCTTAAAACCTGTTAGACTCTCAGAACCTGTTAGACTCTGAAAACCTGTTAGACTCTTAAAACCTGTTAGACTCTCAGAACCTGTTAGACTCTGAAAACCTGTTAGACTCTTAAAATCTGTTAGACTCTCAGAACCTGTTAGACTCTTAAAACCTGTTAGACTCTCAGAACCTGTTAGACTCTTAAAACCTGTTAGACTCTCAGAACCTGTTAGACTCTTAAAACCTGTTAGACTCTCAGAACCTGTTAGACTCTCAGAACCTGTTAGACTCTTAGAACCAGTTAGACTCTCAGAACCTGTTAGACTCTCAGAACCTGTTAGACTCTCAGAACCTGTTAGACTCTCAGAACCTGTTAGACTCTGAAAACCTGTTAGACTCTTAAAACCTGTTAGACTCTTAAAACCTGTTAGACTCTCAGAACCTGTTAGACTCTCAGAACCTGTTAGACTCTCAGAACCTGTTAGACTCTTAAAACCTGTTAGACTCAGAACCTGTTAGACTCTCAGAATCTGTTAGACTCTCAGAATCTGTTAGACTCTCAGAACCTGTCAGACTCTCAGAATCTGTTAGACTCTCAGAATCTGTTAGACTCTCAGAACCTGTTAGACTCTCAGAACCTGTTAGACTCTCAGAACCTGTTAGACTCTTAAAACCTGTTAGACTCTCAGAATATGTTAGACTCGAGTGTCTCACTCTAGCGCCATGCCATAGGTGATGCCATAAGAATGAGAATGAGCTTATACATCGCTACCTGCAATTCATAACTCAGAATTTGCAGTGACAAGATGTGTGGGTGAGCAGTGCAAACAAAGCAATAATAGATGCAGATGCACCATAGAAACAGCCACCTCAAGTTGATGCCGCTCGCCAAGCTTTTTATAACTGAACTAACAACTCAAGGCTGAGCACTTTAATGCTTTCAAATAAAGTGACACAGACCTGTGCCCATGATAGAATTATCTGCTGTTATAGGCGTAGTGCAAGTAGCCACAATGGCCGAAGAATTTTCACCAGCAGCCTGTTACTCACGCGCACCCACCCCAAACCGCGCTATTTCTGCTTCCAGAGGGCAGGCAGGCGAGCTTCAAGAAGACGACGCGGCGCGGAGGACACAGTGAGACAGACCACAAGCTGCTGCGGCTTGAGTGGCTTGGTACTCGCAAATGAATAGCAGAAGAAATGAGGCAGAGAGATTGCTAGCTAGAGATAAAACTATGAAAATAGACATTCTAAATGAGACCATATGCTCACAATGAGCCACAGTGAAATTTTGGTCTCCAAGGACGACAGAATTACGAGTAGGTAGTGTATTGGACCAATTTTAATGTATAGCCCTGCTACTTTTAGTTTAACCGAAAAAGATGCGAAAATTATACTATTAACTGGATGGTTATATTGACATACATTGAAGTAAAGGTCTTGTTTTAGCTTTCGGGTGCCTAGCACAAGCAGAAAAAATGTTAAATCAAATCAAATTTTGCATTGATTTTTCGCTACTACTTTTTATTAGACTTTCGATCCATCAGCCTTCTGCTATGATGTCGAAGTGGAGCAGCCGCACCCTGACATTAACCGGTTTGAGGGAAAAATGTGAGCACGATGTCTGAGCCGATTTCACTTAACTCCTCACTGTACATTCAGCAGAGTCCACTCCACTTCTCAGTGTACATCGAGCCGATTCCACTTCACTTCTCAGTGTACATTCAGCCGATTCCACTTCAATTCTCAGTGTACGAGCGTACATCGAGCCGATTCCACTTTACTTCTCAGTGTACATCGAGCCGATTCCACTCCACTTCTCAGTGTACATCGAGCCGATTCCACTTCACTTCTCAGTGTACATTCAGCCGATTCCACTTCAATTCTCAGTGTACGAGCGTACATTCAGCCGATTCCACTCCACTCCTCAGTGTACATTCAGCCGATTCCACTCCACTCCTCAGTGTACATTCAGCTGATTCCACTCCACTCCTCAGTGTACATCCCTCCGATTCCACTCCACTCTTCAGTAAAGAACTTTCAATTACTCACTCAACCGTCCACAGCCTTGTTGACGACAACGAAGATCACAACGTCGCGATCCACGCCGAGAACCTGATGCTTCGCGGCTGCAAGCTGAAGAACACGGAGAGCATCGTCGGGTTTGTGATCTACGCCGGCCAGGAGACAAAGGCGTCGCTGAACAACCAGGGCGCCAGGTTCAAGCGAAGCAAACTGGAGCAGCAGATTAATAAAAGCGTCATTTGGTGCATCCTGCTGTTATTCATCATGTGCATCATAGGAGCTGTTGGTGAGCAGATAACAAGTCAAAGTACAAGTTCACAGCTTGTCGATTTCAGACGGAGATAAAAAACATGGCTAACTACGAGTAATTCACTCTCAACTGCAGCAAATGGAATCTGGACAGCCAGCTTCACCGACACTTCGGCGATCATGTTCTTGGCGCTGGTCAGCGGCAGCACAACATCATCGCCTGCCATGCAAGCTTTCATCAACTTCTGGACTTACGTAATCATCTACCAGGTAACCAAATTGGTCTACTAACAGAAGAACCTGGGCTGCACATTCTGAAATGCGAGAAAAAAGACTATCAAAAAATGCTACCCTTATTGACACCTTCAAACCGTGAAACTCAGGCTATGATACCTTTGGGACTGTACCTGACCATCGAGTTTGTCAAGATGGGCCAGATCATGTACATTGAGAACGACATGGAACTGTACGATCCGGTGCGCAACACCATGGCAGAGTGCAAGGACTGGAACATCACGGAGGACCTCGGCCAAATCCAGTATGTGTTCTGCGACAAGACTGGCACCCTGACTGAGAACGAGATGGTTGTGAAGCGCTGCTCAATCAATGGTATCGACTATGCGGAAGGAAGTGAGTTCGTGTGAATTTAGCGGCTTATCGGTAACGTGCCCGGCTCTTGACAAAGCCACATTTATTTCGGGTTGCCTGGCGATAAGAAGTCAGGGCAGATCGCTTAAAGAATCACTTGCCTGGCGCTTAAAGAACTCTTTATCTTATCCACGCAGAAGTGACCATGGCTAACGGAAGCCAGACAGTCAGCAATGCCTCGAACGGTGGTGCCACAGCGACGACGCGCTCGGGTAGAACTCCGCGCGACGTTTCGCCGATCGCCTCGGCAACATCAAGACCCTCAAGGGCCAGCGCTTCCACAGCGCAGAAGATTCCAATGGAGCGCTTGCAGAGAAAGATTGGCCAAGTGTTTTCCGAAAAGCAACCGCAGCAGCAGCAGCAGCAGCAGCAGCAGCAGGACAGCCGTCTAATTGACTACTTTCTCGTCATGTCGCTGTGCAACTCCGTTTTGGTGTCGGTGCGAAAGGCTCAAGCCGCCGCGGCAGCTGCGGCAGCCACCATAGCCGAGACCGAGCAAGTGTCGCCAATCCACAGAAATGCAGAATCTGAGGGAACAGCAGTCGGAATTCAGATGTCTGATCTGATTGCTGACGAGAACGACGACAACGAGGCCGAGGAGGACAATCCGGAAACGACAGCAGCACTTCGCCGAGAGCGTCGCGAGGCTCGTCGAAGACAGCGCAGAGCAAACTTCAACCTGACAGACTCGGAGCTTCAGGCGGCCTACATTTCAGACAGTCCAGACGAGGCCGCCCTGGTGTCAGCAGCCTGTCGACTCGGCGTCAAGCTGCTGCAGCGGAGCCCGCACAGGTGCGTGGTCTGGTTACCTGGCCGGGGTCCGGTGCGCGTTCGTCTGTTGCACACTCTTCCGTTTGACTCGGAGCGCAAGCGAATGTCCGTGGTGGTGCGCCACCCGCTGACCAAGGAATTGACACTGCTGACCAAGGGGGCCGACAGCGCCATTCTGAGTTTGCTCGAGTCGCCAAATTCGGATGGTAATTTCAAAGCAAGATTTGACACCGTGCGATATACCCTCGTATGAGCATATTAAATGGAAATGTGACTATAAATAGGCTTATTGTAAAAAAAACTCATGAAATCCAAAATCCCACTTTCCAATTAAATGGAATCACGCCTCAGACCCGGAGAGCGATGAGGAGCGTGTGCGCCTGAATACTCAGCTGCACCTGAAGAACTATGCCACCCACGGCCTGCGAACTCTCTGCCTAGCCAGCAAGTCTCTGGGCGCCGAGGAGTACGCCGACTGGCTCGCCCAGCACCGTCGCGTCGACCAGTCGATGTCGGCTAACCGAGTCGCCTCTCTGAAGCGCTTGGCCTGCCTGCTTGAACGTGACCTGCGGCTGCTTGGCGTCACGGGCATCGAAGACCGGCTGCAGGATGGCGTGCAGGACACGGTGGCCAGCCTACGAGCTGCAGGCATCAGCGTCTGGGTTCTCACCGGGGACAAGCAGGTGAGGAGTCTTGTGTGTATGTGGTGCACGCGTGCGTCACGATCTTTTGTGCACACATGTCTCACACATCTCTTCCACGACAACTTACAGGAAACCGCGCTTCAGGTGTCTCTCGAAGCAAAGCTGCGCACTCCGCGCCAGACGCTGCTGTGCCTAAATGCAAGCTCTTCACGAGCAGAATGTCGAAAAAAGCTGCACAGCTTCCTGGAAAAATTGCGCCAGGATCCAAGTAATGGACCAGACGCTGCGCATTCTGGCGCCACTGTTGTTCGTCCTGAGCTGGCTCTAGTAGTTGATGGGGACACTTTGAAGCACTGTCTAGCCAAGCCGAAGCCAGGGGACGCCGCGAGGGGCAATTGTTGTGGCAGTGAGTGGAGCTGAATACAAAGCATCATATCTATAAGCCCAATTTGATGAATTTTGCATGAATTTCGAAAGAAATCAAATACTCAAAACTAAAAAGTTTCGTCATTGAATTGTAAATGAAAAAATTGCCCGAAACGCAGGCGAAACTCACGAAAGTGGCGCCGTAACTGAACGAAGCAGTCGCGGCGCGGAACTCGATGAAGACGTCACGGTGGACGCAGAGGACGACGATCTTCGCTCTGACTTTCTCCGCCTAGCCGAGCAGTGCGCCTCCGTGATCTGCTGTCGCGCCGCACCGCGCCAGAAGGCCGCCGTCGTGGAGCTGGTAAAAAGCAAAGGCGCCCGCATCTTAGCCATTGGAGACGGCGCCAACGATGTGAACATGATCCAGACAGCGGACGTAGGTGTAGGCATCTCCGGTCAGGAGGGCATGCAGGCGGTGATGGCGGCGGACTTTGCGTTGGCGAGATTTCGTTTTCTCAAACGCCTGTTGCTGGTTCACGGGCACTGGTGCTACGATAGACTCGCCCGTTTGGGTGAGCTGACTAAAATGAGCTATGCCAATGAATTACAAATCTGAGTTATGCGGTCGCATAGCTTATGAATATTTAGCAGCCTTCAATTCAATGTGATTAATACACCGTACCCCGAATCGGAAATTTACAGCCCTCCTTCTGTTCTACAAGAATGCGCTCTACTGCTTTCTGCTGTTCTGGTACCAGGTGTTCAATGGGTTCAGTGGCCAGGTGAATATCGGCCAACTCTACCAGCTGTTTTTCAACTTAGTAATGACATCGCTTCCGCCACTGGTGATGGGAATTCTAGACAAAAACATCCGCGCCGACATCTTGATGGCGAATCCGATTCTGTACACTGACTCCATGAACTCGCGCAGCTTTCTGCCCAGCCACTTCTGGTACAACATCTCCGATGCGGTTTGGCAGTCGCTTGTCATCTTCATGGTGCCTTACTTTGCCATCGCTGACTCTGACTGGGATGTGTTCAGCTTCGGCGACATTGTGACCGGCGCCGCTGTAATCACATCGGTGCTGCACAATGCAATTGAAGTCAAGGGCTGGATGATGCTGCACTGGTTCGCCTTTGTTGGTATATATAATAGAAACCCTAATACATAGAAATTAAGCAATGCACAGATCATTCTACCGACACACTGTTCACTCTACAGACACACTGCTCACTCTAAAGACTCACTCTTTACTCTAAGGACACACTGCTCACTCTAAGGACACACTGCTCACTCTAAGGACACACTGCTCACTCTAAGGACACACTGCTCACTCTAAGGACACACTGCTCACTCTAAAGACACACTGCTCACTCTAAGGACACACTGCTCACTCTAAAGACACACTGCTCACTCTAAGGACACACTGCTCACTCTAAAGACACACTGTTCACTCTACAGACACACTGCTCACTCTACAGACACACTGTTCACTCTACAGACACACTGCTCACTCTACAGACACACTGTTCACTCTAAAGACACACTGTTCACTCTAAAGACACACTGCTCACTCTACAGACACACTGTTCACTCTAAAGACACACTGTTCACTCTAAAGACACACTGTTCACTCTAAAGACACACTGCTCACTCTACAGACACACTGTTCACTCTAAAGACACACTGCTCACTCTACAGACACGCTGTTCACTCTAAAGACACACTGTTCACTCTAAAGACACACTGTTCATTAAATTTGTCTGTCTACTCAAACAATTTTGCTCCCTAGGTAGCCCAATAGTTGGCTGGCTGCTCATCGCCATGTGCATGAGCGCAATTTGCACAACCTGTCTGCACCCTGAGGACCCCTACTACCAGATCATCCGGAATCTGAGCAATCCTCTGTTCTGGTTGGCTCAGGCAGTTGTTGTACCCTTGGCGCTGGCACCGCGTGTGATTTACAGGGCGTTTTCCAACACACTGAGTAGCAGCCTCACCGTGCAGGCCATGCGGTTGCAGACGGAAGAGAAGTAAATTTGACTTTCTTTAAAATGAGATTTTTTTAAAGATTAGTAGATTTTTTGGATACAGGAATATTACACATTCGAGATAGTAGGTTAACAGGTACAGATGATTTGAGGGATTAGTAGGATTACAGGTGTAGTAGATTTGAGGGATTAGTAGGTTTACAGGTGTAGTAGATTTGAGGGATTAGTAGGATTACAGGTGTAGTAGATTTGAGGGATTAGTAGGATTACAGGTGTAGTAGATTTGAGGGATTAGTAGGATTACAGGTGTAGTAGATTTGAGGGATTAGTAGGATTACAGGTGTAGTAGATTTGAGGGATTAGTAGGATTACAGGTGTAGTAGATTTGAGGGATTAGTAGGATTACAGGTGTAGTAGATTTGAGGGATTAGTAGGATTACAGGTGTAGTAGATTTGAGGGATTAGTAGGATTACAGGTGTAGTAGATTTGAGGGATTAGTAGGTTTACAGGTGTAGTAGATTTGAGGGATTAGTAGGATTACAGGTGTAGTAGATTTGAGGGATAAGTAGGATTACAGGTGTAGTAGATTTGAGGGATTAGTAGGATTACAGGTGTAGTAGATTTGAGGGATAAGTAGGTTACAGGTGTAGTAGATTTGAGGGATAAGTAGGTTTACAGGTGTAGTAGATTTGAGGGATTAGTAGGATTACAGGTGTAGTAGATTTGAGGATTAGTAGGATTACAGGTGTAGTAGATTTGAGGGATAAGTAGGTTACAGGTGTAGTAGATTTGAGGGATAAGTAGGTTACAGGTGTAGTAGATTTGAGGGATAAGTAGGTTTACAGGTGTAGAAGATTTGAGGGATTAGTAGGATTACAGGTGTAGTAGATTTGAGGGATTAGTAGGATTACAGGTGTAGTAGATTTGAGGGATTAGTAGGATTACAGGTGTAGTAGATTTGAGGATTAGTAGGATTACAGGTGTAGTAGATTTGAGGGATAAGTAGGTTACAGGTGTAGTAGATTTGAGGGATAAGTAGGTTACAGGTGTAGTAGATTTGAGGGATAAGTAGGTTTACAGGTGTAGTAGATTTGAGGATTAGTAGGATTACAGGTGTAGTAGATTTGAGGGATTAGTAGGATTACAGGTACAGATGATTTGAGGGATTAGTAGGATTACAGGTGTAGTAGATTTGAGGGATTAGTAGGATTACAGGTGTAGTAGATTTGAGGGATAAGTAGGTTTACAGGTGTAGTAGATTTGAGGGATTAGTAGGATTACAGGTGTAGTAGATTTGAGGGATAAGTAGGTTACAGGTGTAGTAGATTTGAGGGATTAGTAGGATTACAGGTGTAGTAGATTTGAGGGATTAGTAGGATTACAGGTGTAGTAGATTTGAGGGATAAGTAGGTTACAGGTGTAGCAGATTTGAGGGATTAGTAGGATTACAGCGGTAGTTAATTAGAAGGATTAGTAGGTTTACAGGTATAGTTAATTAGAAGGATTAGTAGGTTTACAGGTATAGTTAATTAAAAGGATTAGTAGGTTTACAGGTATAGTTAATTAGAAGGATTAGTAGTTTTACAGGTATAGTAAGGATTAGTAGAATTTTCTAGCATGCTAATTGAGGACAAGTTCCCCACCAGGTACTGGCACATCTCCGACCTGTCCATGGCGCTGCGTCTGCCTAAGGGGGTCTTCGGCATCGGCCAGATCGACCTGAACCGGTCCGTACGAATGCGCAGCACCCCCCTGCTGCCCAGGACAAACATCGCCCTTGACTCCTCTGACCAAGATTCGCAAACAGGCGACAGTCAGAATCAGCAGCAGCAGCAGCAGAAGCAGCAGAGACTGTCGTCCGGTCAACAGCCAACGGGGCAGCAGGCGACAAGACTCAAACAACATCGGAGAAGTAGAAGCGAGGTGAACGAAATGACCAATGTGACAGCTTCGGCACTGATTGTTTGAGAACCTTTTTACTCCCTTTTTATCTCCCACTGCCCGATACTTTCGAGTCCGGGACTCAAAACTTTAAAAGTACATGTGCCATGACAGGTACCAAAGGAACGGCTTGATAGCAAACCCAAACACCTGTGCTTCCTTCAAATCAAACAAAACACCTGCTACTCCTATCAAACAAAACACCTGCTACTCCTATCAAACAAAACACCTGCTACTCCTATCAAACAAAACACCTGGTACTCTTATCAAACAAAACACCTGGTACTCTTATCAAACAAAACACCTGGTACTCTTATCAAACAAAACACCTGCTACTCTTATCAAACAAAACACCTGGTACTCTTATCAAACAAAACACCTGGTACTCTTATCAAACAAAACACCTGGTGCTCTTGTCAAACAAAACACCTGGTACTCTTATCAAACAAAACACCTGGTACTCCTATCAAACAAAACACCTGGTACTCTTATCAAACAAAACACCTGGTATTCTTATTAAATAAAACACCTGCTACTCCTATCAAACAAAACACGTGGTATTCTTATTAAATAAAACACCTGGTGCTCTTATCTAACGAAACACCTGGTACTCCTATCAAACAAAACACGTGGTACTATTATCAAACAAAACACGTGGTACTCTTATCAAACAAAACACGTGGTACTCTTATCAAACAAAGCACCTGGTATTCTTATTAAATAAAACACCTGGTACTCTTATCAAACAAAACAGCTGCTACTCCTATCAAACAAAACACGTGGTACTATTATCAAACAAAACACCTGGTACTTCTTATGAAAGCGAAATAAAAAAGCAAACCTTGAATTATCTATTTCCTGGCTTTCAATCATAGACCCCAGACTGAAATGTGAGAATGTTAAAACACTATTGTGATCTAATAGTTAGCTTACATATTGTTGCTTGTCAAGCATGTTTACCAATGCTGGATGCTTCACCAATATCAAGCAATTGCAATTTTTATCGTGCCACCATTCCGTGTTGCTATCCAAGACTGTTATGCTTCCAATATTTTTCTGTTTTTTACTATTTTGTAATAACACAATTTTTCGTTTGTTAAAGCCAATTCTTTAATTGCTGCTGATTATTAATTAAAATTGCTGAGCTGATAAAAAAATGTTTCACTTTTCCTACGAAAGATGACAGCGCCAGCTTACGCGCGTAGAATTTGCATGAACCCACTGCAGCAGCGTTTTGATATTATATATTAGTGGCAAATACAAGTATACATTAATTATGAGGATAATTGTTTGCGAATGTCATGATGCCATAGAAATATGTCTGACCTTGTTTTCATTTTGTGTTTTGGGCACTGAAAGCAGTTGTCAGTTGAAACATTCCAATCCAGCCAATCACAGCCTGGTTGGCTGAGATCACGTGATCGTGTCACTTAGCAACGCAATTCAAGGACGACTGCGTACAGCTGTGGCTAAAAATATAAACTCACTCACTTTGAAATTCACCATGTGATGTCTACACACTATACAATGTGCATTGGGTAGAAAGGACAAAAATTCACATAAATTATGTCATATGGTTTCGGTTGAACTTTCGTCTAGTTAAGAGCTGCAACTGAGAGTGACTACTTGCAGTAGTCAGAAACTCATTCCCTGAGTTTCTTGATTTCCGTGAGTTTCTTGAGTTCCCTGAGTTTCTTGATTTCCCTGAGTTTCTTGATTTCCCTGAGTTTCTTGAGTTCCCTGAGTTTCTTGATTTCCGTGAGTTTCTTGATTTCCCTGCGTTTCTTGAGTTCCCTGAGTTTCTTGATTTCCCTGAGTTTCTTGAGTTCCCTGAGTTTCTTGATTTCCCTGAGTTTCTTGAGTTCCCTGAGTTTCTTGAGTTTCCTGAGTTTCTTGATTTCCCTGAGTTTCTTGAGTTTCCTGAGTTTCTTGATTTCCCTGAGTTTCTTGAGTTTCCTGAGTTTCTTGAGTTCCCTGAGTTTCTTGAGTTCCCTGAGTTTCTTGAGTTCCCTGAGTTTCTTGAGTTCCCTGAGTTTCTTGAGTTCCCTGAGTTTCTTGAGTTCCCTGAGTTTCTTGATTTCCCTGAGTTTCTTGATTTCCCTGAGTTTCTTGAGTTTCCTGAGTTTCTTGATTTCCCTGAGTTTCTTGAGTTCCCTGAGTTTCTTGATTTCCCTGAGTTTCTTGAGTTCCCTGAGTTTCTTGAGTTCCCTGAGTTTCTTGAGTTTCCTGAGTTTCTTGAGTTCCCTGAGTTTCTTGAGTTTACTGAGTTTCTTGATTTCCCTGAGTTTCTTGAGTTTCCTGAGTTTCTTGATTTCCCTGAGTTTCTTGAGTTCCCTGAGTTTCTTGATTTCCCTGAGTTTCTTGATTTCCCTGAGTTTCTTGAGTTTCCTGAGTTTCTTGATTTCCCTGAGTTTCTTGAGTTCCCTGAGTTTCTTGATTTCCCTGAGTTTCTTGAGTTCCCTGAGTTTCTTGAGTTCCCTGAGTTTCTTGAGTTTCCTGAGTTTCTTGAGTTCCCTGAGTTTCTTGAGTTTACTGAGTTTCTTGATTTCCCTGAGTTTCTTGAGTTTCCTGAGTTTCTTGATTTCCCTGAGTTTCTTGAGTTCCCTGAGTTTCTTGATTTCCCTGAGTTTCTTGAGTTTCCTGAGTTTCTTAAGTTCCCTGAGTTTCTTGAGTTTCCTGAGTTTCTTGAGTTCCCTGAGTTTCTTGAGTTCCCTGAGTTTCTTGATTTCCCTGAGTTTCTTGAGTTCCCTGAGTTTCTTGAGTTCCCTGAGTTTCTTGAGTTCCCTGAGTTTCTTGAGTTCCCTGAGTTTCTTGAGTTCCCTGAGTTTCTTGATTTCCCTGAGTTTCTTGAGTTTCCTGAGTTTCTTGAGTTCCCTGAGTTTCTTGAGTTCCCTGAGTTTCTTGATTTCCCTGAGTTTCTTGAGTTCCCTGAGTTTCTTGATTTCCCTGAGTTTCTTGAGTTCCCTGAGTTTCTTGAGTTCCCTGAGTTTCTTGAGTTCCCTGAGTTTCTTGATTTCCCTGAGTTTCTTGAGTTCCCTGAGTTTCTTGATTTCCCTGAGTTTCTTGAGTTTCCTGAGTTTCTTGAGTTCCCTGAGTTTCTTGAGTTCCCTGAGTTTCTTGATTTCCCTGAGTTTCTTGATTTCCCTGAGTTTCTTGAGTTCCCTGAGTTTCTTGAGTTCCCTGAGTTTCTTGAGTTTCCTGAGTTTCTTGAGTTCCCTGAGTTTCTTGAGTTCCCTGAGTTTCTTGATTTCCCTGAGTTTCTTGATTTCCCTGAGTTTCTTGAGTTCCCTGAGTTTCTTGAGTTCCCTGAGTTTCTTGAGTTCCCTGAGTTTCTTGATTTCCCTGAGTTTCTTGAGTTTCCTGAGTTTCTTGAGTTCCCTGAGTTTCTTGAGTTCCCTGAGTTTCTTGATTTCCCTGAGTTTCTTGATTTCCCTGAGTTTCTTGAGTTCCCTGAGTTTCTTGAGTTTCCTGAGTTTCTTGAGTTCCCTGAGTTTCTTGAGTTCCCTGAGTTTCTTGAGTTCCCTGAGTTTCTTGAGTTCCCTGAGTTTCTTGATTTCCCTGAGTTTTTCTGAGTTCCCTGACCTTGCCTATGCTGCTTGACTTACCTGAAATTCACGAGGTCCCTGGGGTCCTTGAGGTAGGCCACATAAAATTTTCGCGCAGCAACTATTAACTGGCTTGTCGCTAGTCGGCTGTCGTCAGATTAGATAAGCGAGTGCTTATACCAGGCAAAATGTTACGCTTATCATCAATCAAAATGAGAATGACACTAACCCTGTTAGCCGCTGAATTTTCAGCCTTAGAAAACAATTTTATTCAATTCAGTTGCACTCGGCACACAAATAAAAGCAAAATTATTGATCGAATTTCCTAGTTGAATAGAAATTGTTAATTGTGTAGACAAAACTGTTCGCGTGTTACAATAGTGCTTACTAACGACGCCATTGTGACTGAAGCCTGTACTGACTTCCTGATTTGTCATAACAGAGAAACAGCTGAACTAGCGATCAAATAATTTGACAATCAGTTACTGGGAACGCATTGTTCTGTACAAAAATGTTTCTGGGATTACAAGTAGAAATTGAAAAAAAACTGTTAAAAACCTTAGCATTGCCTGTACAGACAGATTTGAGAACTCGGACTCAAAGATGAGTTACAGAGTTGTGGAGCAAGCTGGCTTTCTTAAGCTTTCTCATTGGCCTGAATTGCGTCGAGAATTTGTTGAATGGTTCTCGTCTGCGCGGCCAAAAGGGTCTTCGTGCTGTCCCGATAGCTGGCCACGCTGATGCTGCGTGACTGCACCTTCGTCAGGATTTGGCGCTGATGGTTCACAATACTCTCCATCATGTCCACCATAGTGCTGTGGATTTCAATCAGCGCACTGCGGGTTTGGGAGTGAGTGAGTCAGTGAGTGAGTGAGTGAGTGAGTGAGTGAGTGAGTGAGTGAGTGAGTGAGTGAGTGAGTGAGTGAGTGAGTGATTGAGTGAGTGAGTGAGTGAGTGAGTGAGTGAGTGAGTGAGTGAGTGAGTGAGTGAGTGAGTGAGTGAGTGAGTGAGTGAGTGAGTGAGTGAGTGAGTGAGTGAGTGATTGAGTGAGTGAGTGAGTGAGTGAGTGAGTGAGTGAGTGAGTGAGTGAGTGAGTGAGTGAGTGAGTGATTGAGTGAGTGAGTGAGTGAGTGAGTGAGTGAGTGATTGAGTGAGTGAGTGAGTGAGTGAGTGGGAGAGAGGGAGAGAGAGAGCGGGAGAGAGGAGAGAGGACACTGCCCATTGAATTTCAAAATCTAATGTTTAAATCGATTCCGATATGTATCGAAAAAATTGAAATCAGGATTCGAACCAAGGCAACTCCAGACGCGTTTCGCTCTTATTGGAGCTCATCAGTAGAGTCTAGCCTAGCGCTCTAGCCATTAGGCTATAGGCGCTTGTTCAAATCCAGCTTTCAATCTCAACATATCGTAATCGATTCGTAATCGAGTGAGTGAGTGAGTGAGTGAGTGAGTGAGTGAATGAGTGAGTGAGTGAGTGAGTGAGTGAGTGAGTGCTTACTTATCGCCCAGCTTAGATTGCTGATGTCTCGAAGGCTGCTGCACCTGCCGATGATGCGAGGACTTCCTGGATGGCGGCGCGCCCTCGTAGGTGAGGATTTCATCGTTGGGGTTGAAGGAGACGGTCTTGGGCGGGCTGCTGCCGTACAGTGAGGCCTTGCCGCACGGGCTGGGGTCGCGCTGCTGATGCGCCTGCTGGCCGGAGTCCGAGATTTTGCGGATGGCGCTCGGCTGGCGAATCTTGGGCGCCGTGCGGGACTGGACGGCATCCTGGCCACGGGGTGGGGCGACTTGGGTTAGAGGCTGCAGTGAGAAGGCCAGGAGAAGAGGTGGAAGCGGAAAGAGGGGGGAAGGTGGGGATAGAAAGGTGAGGGGCAGAGGACAGAGGGGGGGAGAGGACAGAGGGAATGGGAACAGGAAGAGAGAAGGGGAGGAGGAAGAGAGAAGGGGAAGAGGAAGAGAGAAGGGAAGGAGGAAGAGCGATAGGGAAGAGGACAGAGGGGAAGAGGAAGAGAGAAGGGGAAGAGGAAGAGAGAAGGGAAGAGTACAGAGAGGGGAAGAGGAAGAGAGAAGGGAAGAGTACAGAGAGGGGAAGAGGAAGAGAGAAGGGGAAGAGTACAGAGAGGGGAAGAGGAAGAGAGAAGGGGAAGAGTACAGAGAGGGAAGAGTACAGAGAGGGGAAGAGGAAGAGAGAAGGGGAAGAGTACAGAGAGGGGAGAGTACAGAGAGGGAAGAGGACAGAGAGGGGAAGAGGAAGAGAGAAGGGGAAGAGTACAGAGAGGGAAGAGGAAGAGAGAAGGGGAAGAGGACAGAGAGGGGAAGAGGAAGAGAGATGGGGAAGAGGATAGAGAGGGAAGAGGACAGAGGGGGGAAGAGGAAGAGAGAAGGGAAGAGTACAGAGAGGGGAAGAGGAAGAGAGAAGGGGAAGAGTACAGAGAGGGGAAGAGGAAGAGAGAAGGGGAAGAGTACAGAGAGGGAAGAGTACAGAGAGGGGAAGAGGAAGAGAGAAGGGGAAGAGGAAGAGAGAAGGGGAAGAGTACAGAGAGGGAAGAGGAAGAGAGAAGGGGAAGAGGACAGAGAGGGGAAGAGGAAGAGAGATGGGGAAGAGGATAGAGAGGGAAGAGGACAGAGGGGGGAAAAGCCGATTTTTTAAGTTCTGAAAATGAGTTTATAATGTTATCTCGTATTGACAGGAAGAGAGACTGGAATGTGGAATAGAAGAGGTGTACTATATAGTACTACGAAGTACATGGCTGTACTCCTGAACAATGTCTACAGCTCTATTATAAAGATAATAATGAGTATATGAAAAGCTGCACACCACAATGTCATTGTCAAGTTATCAAGTGTTAAATGCTCAATAAGCAATGACATTAGGGCGTTCATGATGCTTAATATTGCTTCTAAATAAATTTGCAATCAACTGTGCTACTGGAATTTAAATAACGAGTTTTCAGGTAAAATTAAATTTCAGCTAGCATTACGATATCACCTTGAGCTGTCGCTCAAACATTTTCCAGCATTCCCAGGCACGCATGCGAGCATGGGGCCCTGTGGCTTTGTGGTCACTAGTTTGTTAACTAATTAATTAAATGTAAGCTCAGAGTGAGAAATGACACCACACACCAGCTAATTATTAGGGCCTATGCTAACCGAATCGCTGACACAAGCTTGAATTGAGAAGCTTGAGTTGATGTGAAACGACTTGCTTATGCTTCAAGGTGGCCGGTGTGAAACAATCGAGTAGGTTAGCGAGCGAGCGAGGCTGAGCACAGGAGCACACAATGGGGCGCCGAGGGGGGACAGAAGTGGCCTGTCTTGAGCAGTGAGTCAGAGGGCTGGCTAAATACAGTGCAGTTGAAATATTACAAATGGATTTGGCCACCTGGTTAGTCCTACCCACAACTAACCGACAACATTCCCCTATTTTCCGGACCAGATAAGGCTGACTGGCCGAGCCACATTTGCACATTTAGTGTAGTAAAGCTAATTATGATGCACTATACAGATAAGAATTCAGAATTCAGAGAGGTTGTAGCCTAGTGGTTAGGGCGTCGGACTCACGACTTGAAGGTCGGGGGTTCGATTCCCGACTCCACTGGAACAATTTGCGTCCTTTAGCAAGACACTTAACTCTGCATTGCTTCAGTTCACCCAGCTGTTAAATGGGTACCAGCATCAGCTGGGATAATTGAAGGTGGGTGTGGCGTCCCCCCAGTCCATGGACTGAACAGCTGTACGCAGCCTTCAGATGCGCCGCGCATTAGCTGGGGCTGTGCTGTCGGCTGCACATCTGACCCAATTGGGGCAGGTGTAATCAATATACAATATACAATATCAATATATACAGATAAATACCGTTTTGTATAACATTTTTTTCATTTAACAGCTAAATAAGTTTCCAATACTTTAGTTGAAGCTTTTGTATGTGTCTATTGATTTGTCATTGATACGAAATCGGACAATGAATATAAAAAATAAGATTCATCTTTCTGAACTTTTTAAAGGTTGCGGGTTCAGCTAAATTGCTAAATTTATATTTCCAGTATTTCCTTTAACAGTACTCGTAAAATGACATAGGGGAAAAATCGAGAATATCGGGCTAAAATTTTCCGCTCTGTACCTCAAGAATAATAAAACATCGAGTTGGAGTTTGGTAAAGGCCCATTTTGTTTTAATTTCTCAAACTTCCTTGAGGCATTGCTCACTCAAATAGAGAAACAAATGAAGTTCATCTAACGTTTAGAATGATAATCCAGCTATTGAGTAAAAACTAAATGAAACAAGAAATAAAATAGCCCAAAAAAGAAAACCAAATTCGATGTTTTTCTCGAGACATTGCGTCAGAATTGCATTTATCAGCCGAGTGTTTCTGTGGGCCACAGAACAATGGGGGAACCAAGCAGTGCTGCAGGCCATAAAAATAAATACTTTTCAACAACAGCAACAGCAACTTGCTTACTGAAACGCACGAACCACGGTGATTCTCACTCAATCCCCGTCTCCCTCCATCTCGCGGCACAATGTGCTCAAAGGAAGATCGTTGAGCTCGTAAAGCAATAAAAAAGACTCAGTCACTGAGTTTATTCTAACAAATCGTTTCACGTCGAAAGATAAAAAGCTTGTAAAAGTGAATCAGAAATTAGCCCTTCTCCAGTTAACCTGAATTACTAAACAATTTTTCGGGGTCATTGTGACGTCACAGTATGACACACCAAAGACAATCAATAAGAGCGTGAAGTACTCTTACTTCTCAACTCTTCAGATGCAATGGGCAGATGGTTGTTGCTAAAGATGTGACTGCTCATAAATGAAAGAAAGAATCTTCTGGGTCCCTTGTGTTCTCACCTGCAAAAACTCGAGGCTGTTAGACCGGTGGTGGCCCAACACCGCGCCGCTTCCACCGCTGCTGTCGGGGCCGTGGGCCGTCGGCTCCTCGACGGGCGAGTCCCGACTGCGACAGTCCTCCGGCTCCGAGCTGTCCTCCGAGGGCAGATGCCGCTGCCGACCGCTTGGCGGCTTGGCCTTGCAGGCGGTCATCGAGGCCGGGGCTTCTTCGATCGCGTCGCCCGTAAATGGCGTCGGCATCACCTGAAGCGGTTGCGACGCTGCCTGGCTTGGGGGCGGAGGCGCTGGCGCCTTGCGGATGTGGGCCGGTCGGCGAGGCGGACTGCCGTTCGAGGAGTCGGCGCTGTCTTGCGATCGGTCTCGCTTCCGCTGTACAAGCGAGGTTAGGCTGTTGAGATCGGACGCAGCCGCTGCTGAGCAGCTGCCAACGCCTCCTGGACTGAGGTTCTCGCTGCTGCTGGCCTTGTTGATCAGCTTCTTGTCGGGCAGCACTTTCACAACCACCGATCCAGGTCCGCTGCCCGCTGCTGCTGCTGCTGATACTGCCGCAGCTGCCGAGGGGCTGGGAGTGTTTCGGAGACTGCCTGGACGACTTCGGGTGAGTTGCTGCTGCTGCTGCTGCTGCTGCTGCTGCCTCTGCTGTAGCTGTTGCTGTTGTGGCACCAGCTGTTGCTGATGAATTTGATGCTCTGAACTGGGCCGATTGCCAGCGAATTTCGATCGGACTCGTTTGATCAGATCGTCCTTCAGACTGTGGGTTCGTTTGACGATTGTTGGGTTAAAGTCGGATTGCTGCGAAGCAGCTGACGATGCGGAGGCAGGGCCACCTGATGCGGGAGAAGACAATAATGACGGGTGCGCCATGATTGGTCCCGAGCTGGACTTGCCGCCGCCGTCACTCTGCAGCTGTTCGGCGGCGCCATCATTGAAGTTGTCGCCGGTTGAAGTTGTAAAGCCAGTCGAAAGTTGCCGACTGGTGATTCCAAGGGTTTGCTGCTGCGAGAAAAGCATGGTTCTGGTAGACATGCCTCCTGATCCTAGCCTTGGCTGCTGCTGCTGCTGTTGCTGCTGTTGCGGCTGAGAATCGAACTCCAGACTCTGGCGCACCAGCGAGTCGCTGGAAGAGCCAGTTGACGTCGTACGGCGACGCTGCCGAGGCGACTGGCCGGAGCTGCCCGCTGGTGGCACGATGGGGTAGGCGGACTCGGCCGCGGGGCTGAACTGCGGTGGCGGCACCGTCTGGTGTGGCACGGCCGCTGTCACACTGCCGCCACTACCGGAGTCCCAGGGCATTCGTGAACTGTCCGTCAGTTAAACTATTCGCCTTTCTCAGGTGGACTTTACGTTTGTTTGTTTATTTAAGCGAACTGCTAATCAGGCAATGTCCCTGGCCTCAGAATTCAGTGACCGACTCTCGGAATGAGTGGAAATAAGATTTCGCGAGCAGCAGCAATTTTTGCTCGCACGTTTCGCAGTTTAGTAGCCCTCACAGCTCGGTGCGACTGATTGGACGTGCGGTGCAGTGAAAATGAGAAAACTAGCTCATCAACTGGCTTGCACTGGCCCTGTCTGTCGCTCCTTACTCTCTGCCTGCGTATCAGCCTTAGCCTTGCACTGCAGCAACCGGTCGCGCCACTTCCACAAGCCCTCGCAGCCACCCCCTACCGCAATGCTCCATAGCCTAGCGCGAGCTCGGAGGGTGAACGACAGATTGTGTCCGCAGGTTTTGAGGGCCCTGCCCAGAAGTGAACAGTCTATTAACTCTGGTTATGCCTTGTAGGCTTGCTGGGACAGTCCTCCACCGTTAGCTACAAGCATTGGCTCGAGTTGACTCACTCAAAGAGAGGGCGGGAGTAAAACATATGGACAGTCGTGCGTTGGAAAGATTTATGAAAGCACTCAGTTTGCCGGTTGCCATGGCAACAGCCAGCCGGCTTACAAAGCTTACAGTAGACATTAATAATTACGAGCCACAAGTGGTAGAAAACTATTGACAAACGGTTTGCGAAATTTAGCCGCAGAGCAGACTGTTGTTCACGCTTACGCGTTTAATTTAAAGTCCTGCAACGATTAACGGGTGAAAATTTATTATACAAGCTAATATTTTAACAGGCATCTTTGAGTGCTAATTATCAACTTGTGATAGTTTAGTGCGTCGGTTGTGACTTTAAAATCACACAGAACATTAAGTGTCACCCCATTATCCTTCAGTGTGTCGGCAGTCACCCGACGATCCTTCAGTGTGTAGGGAGTCACTCTATGATATTTCAGTGTGTCGGTAGTCACTCCATGATCTTTCAGTGCGTCGGCAGTCACCCCATGATCTTTCAGTGTGTTGGTAGTCACCCCATGATCTTTCAGTGTGTTGGTAGTCACCCCATGATCTTTCAGTGTGTCGGCAGTCACCCCATGATCTTTCAGTGTGTCGGCAGTCACCCCATGATCTTTCAGTGTGTTGGTAGTCACCCCATGATCTTTCAGTGTGTCGGCAGTCACCCATGATCTTTCAGTGTGTCGGCAGTCACTCCATGATCTTTCAGTGTGTCGGTAGTAACCCCATGATCTTTCAGTGTGTCGGCAGTCACTCCATGATCTTTCAGTGTGTCGGCAGTCACCCCATGATCTTTCAGTGTGTCGGCAGTCACCCCATGATCTTTCAGTGTGTCGGCAGTCACCCCATGATCTTTCAGTGTGTCGGCAGTCACCCCATGATCTTTCAGTGTGTCGGCAGTCACCCCATGATCTTTCAGTGTGTCGGCAGTCACCCCATGATCTTTCAGTGTGTTGGCAGTCACCCCATGATCTTTCAGTGTGTCGGCAGTCACTCCATGATCTTTCAGTGTGTCGGTAGTAACCCCATGATCTTTCAGTGTGTCGGCAGTCACCCCATGATCTTTCAGTGTGTCGGCAGTCACCCCATGATCTTTCAGTGTGTTGGTAGTCACCCCATGATCTTTCAGTGTGTCGGCAGTCACCCCATGATCTTTCAGTGTGTCGGTAGTCACCCCATGATCTTTCAGTGTGTCGGCAGTCACCCCATGATCTTTCAGTGTGTCGGCAGTCACCCCATGATCTTTCAGTGTGTCGGCAGTCACCCCATGATCTTTCAGTGTGTTGGCAGTCACCCCATGATCTTTCAGTGTGTCGGCAGTCACTCCATGATCTTTCAGTGTGTCGGTAGTAACCCCATGATCTTTCAGTGTGTCGGCAGTCACCCCATGATCTTTCAGTGTGTCGGCAGTCACCCCATGATCTTTCAGTGTGTTGGCAGTCACCCCATGATCTTTCAGTGTGTCGGCAGTCACCCCATGATCTTTCAGTGTGTCGGTAGTCACCCCATGATCTTTCACTGTGTCGGCAGTCACCCCATGATCTTTCAGTGTGTCGGTAGTCACCCCATGATCTTTCAGTGTGTCGGCAGTCACCCCATGATCTTTCAGTGTGTCGGCAGTCACCCCATGATCTTTCAGTGTGTCGGCAGTAACCCCATGATCTTTCAGTGTGTCGGCAGTCACTCCATGATCTTTCAGTGTGTCGGTAGTAACCCCATGATCTTTCAGTGTGTCGGTAGTCACCCCATGATCTTTCAGTGTGTCGGCAGTCACCCCATGATCTTTCACTGTGTCGGCAGTCACTCCATGATCTTTCACTGTGTCGGCAGTCACTCCATGATCTCTCAGTTTGTAGTCAGTCACTCCCTGATCCTTTTGAGTCACCCCACAGTCCTTTAGCTTCTTGTGTCATTAAGTGAATGGTCAGTATTTGAATGCGTAATAAATGTTCAATTCCAAGAGTCACTATGCCGCTAGTGTCTAGCTGCTACTCTAACAAGCAAAGAACACTCTGGAGTTTCTTCAACTCGAGTTAAAGAATGAATCAGCTCAAGTGGCGTGACTACATTCCGAAGAAAGCAGTGTTTCAGCCCTTACTTGTCCTCCATGGTCATATAATGCCATTCTTCTCAACACAGGGTCCTCCCTAAGTTTGCAGTTGCCGCTGTGATATTTTGCACTGAAATTCTGTCTAAGAAGCGGCATAGACAGACAATTAGTACTGCATAATAGCTGATGGTTTAGAGAACGCAGCCCTTTTTATCTGGGCGCAAAAAATCCAGCCCAGTCTCACATCAATATCAAAGCTGATATCATGCATTCATGTTTGTTTACTATTGTTGTAAAAAAATTGTGAGAAATATTTTGGAGTGAGGTGGAAGTCGGAGTAGGGTGGGTGTCAGGGTGTGGTGGTGTCGGAGTGGGGTGGGTGTCAGGGTGAATAATAATTATAATTGCAGGAGGGCTGCGGGCAATGGCACATCATTTAGTGACACTAGACCCGCAGCCAGCGAGGAGGCAATTCTGCCCATTTCGCTGACTCCTGAGCACACACGCACACAGATACTGTACGCAGGCATACGCTCACACAGGTGTGTACATCTGCCCTGACTTTCTCATCGTCAGGCAGTGTACATTTCACTGTGCCTTGGAGGTTGGCCCTCAAGGGCGTAAATTGCACGACAAGCCCCCAAGCCTTCTCTCCGAGGCTGCGCCCCAAATAAATGTGGCCTCGCCGTGGAATCGAACTTAGGGACCGTGGTGCGAGAGGCAAACGCGTTAACCGCTCTGCCACCGACCCCCTAAGGAGGTGTCAGGGTGTGGTGGGTGTCGAAGTGGGGTGGGCCCAGAGTGTGGCGGGTGCCGGAGTGGGGTGGGTGTCAGTGTGTGGTGAGTGTCGGAGTGGAGTGGGCGCAGAGTGTGGCGGGTGCCGGAGTGGGGTCGGTGTCAGTGTGTGGTGAGTGTCGGAGTGGGGCGGGCGCAGAGTGTGGCGGGTGTCGGAGTGGGGTGGGTTTCAGTGTGTGGTGAGTGTCGGTGTGGGGTGGGTGTCAGGGTGTGGTGGGTGCCGGAGTGGGTTGGGTGTCAGTGTGTGGTGAGTGTCGGAGTGGGGTGGGCGTTAAAAAAAGTAAATTTCAGATTGCGGTGGCCGTGTTATTTAAATGTGATAGACTGAGCAACTTAGCAGTTAAGTCTAACAGAAATAAATAAGCGACTCATGAAGACACGGACAGTGGGTCAAATTCCGGAGAGCGCTGCTGACATACTGTTGGCACGTATACCTGATGCAGTGCGATGAAGGATTAATATCTTTCAATACAAAAGAAGCTGGAAGAAAATGGCTGTGACCATCGCAGAGGCACAAAACTTAGCGGGCGAATAGCAAAAAATTCTTTCGCACAACAATCGCATTGGCGAAAAATGGAGGTAAAAAAGACAACTGCAAAAAATGTTGATCCACAGTTGAGTAAGGAACTTTGGACATAGACAATGGATGAAGCCCTGTCTGGATGAGGCGGTTGTGAGCAAATAACTGATTGGTTTTCACGACAATGTTAATCACTGGGTGCGTTTTCGTGAGTAGATTTTTTTATTCACAAAGACAATCTCAGAAGCAGCAGTGGATGAGCATGTATTGAAGATTGTAGTCAAGGGAAAAATGCTACTCAATACACACAGTATGATTCGATTAATTTTTTTAGATTCGCAATTAATGTCGCAACGCGATCGGGTGACAAAAATAGGTGTAATACCTAGGCAGGGCCTATGCAGGAACATTTAAACAATCCAAAATAGTCAACAATGCTAGCCCGCTATGGGGTTACATGATGAAAATTTGTTAGCAGAAAATTTTTAGCACAGTTCTGAATTTTCATGGCGTTTGGTTGAATATTTTGAAAGTTTCAGAAAAAAAGAAAAAATATGAGTATTTAAAACACACCCGTGGTTCTTCCTACTGCTAAACATATTCAAATCCCAAATTAAAATCGGGATAGAAAAATTCATACCACGAATAAGGATTACAAACAGTCTAAGAATAGGTATCGTATGAGCCAAAAGTGCGCATTATCGACCGATTTGACGAGTTCACACTGGACACGGAGGGGAAGGCGTAGGGCGAGGGCGACGCAGCGACAGTAGCCGAGCGGGGCAGCTGATTTTGCGGCACCAGCTGCATCTGCTGATAGGTGAGCGGAGCTGACTGCTGTTGCTGCTGCAGTTGTCGCACATGAGATACTGGCAGGGTGGCCGCTGTGTGATGCGACGACAACAGGTTAATGACGCTCATCAGCGACTTGGATAGCTGCAACGCCTGAGGGTCTCCGTGCGACGGCCCACCGTAGACGCTGAGACTCTTCAGGATCTGCCAGGTGTGAGATGGGTGGTGTGAGATGGGTGGTGTGAGATGGGTGGTGTGAGATGGGTAGTGTGAGATGGGTGGTGTGCGATGGGTGGTGTGAGATGGGTGGTGTGAGATGGGTGGTGTGAGATGGGTGGTGTGAGATGGGTGGTGTGAGATGGGTTGGTGTGAGATGGGTTGGTGTGAGATGGGTGGTGTGAGATGGGTGGTGTGAGTGTGAGATGGGTTGGTGTGAGTGTGAGATGGGTTGGTGTGAGTGTGAGATGGGTTGGTGTGAGTGTGAGATGGGTTGGTGTGAGATGGGTTGGTGTGAGATGGGTTGGTGTGAGATGGGTTGGTGTGAGATGGGTGGTGTGAGATGGGTTGGTGTGAGATGGGTTGGTGTGAGATGGGTTGGTGTGAGATGGGTTGGTGTGAGATAGGTTGGTGTGAGTGTGAGATGGGTTGGTGTGAGATGGGTTGGTGTGAGATGGGTTGGTGTGAGATGGGTTGGTGTGAGATGGGTTGGTGTGAGTGTGAGATGGGTTGGTGTGAGATGGGTTGGTGTGAGATGGGTTGGTGTGAGATGGGTTGGTGTGAGATGGGTTGGTGTGAGATGGGTGGTGTGAGATGGGTTGGTGTGAGATGGGTTGGTGTGAGTGTGAGATGGGTGGTGTGAGATGGGTGGTGTGAGATGGGTTGGTGTGAGATGGGTTGGTGTGAGTGTGAGATGGGTTGGTGTGAGATGGGTGGTGTGAGATGGGTGGTGTGAGATGGGTTGGTGTGAGATGGGTTAGCAAAACAGGCAATGGTTCGCATACCTCGGGGTGAAATTTGTACACGAACTCATTAAACAGCTCCCTGAGCAGTGCGGACCGGCAGAAGGGGGAGCAGCCGCGAGCCATCACCTGCACCTGGAACTTCCTCAGCATGTCGGATGTGGGCTCTCGAATTCCGCTGCGCACGGCAAAGTAATAGGACTCGACCTTGGGGTGAAAGTCGGCGATCTCATTAACGAACAGCAGCCGCTGCGAGGGGGCGCTGCGATCGGGCTGGGCGGGCTTCTCCACGCTGCAGGCGTCCATGAACACCGTGGCGACGGTGCTGAGGCAGTAGCGCACCTGATTATGGCGACAGGAGGCTGTGCTATGGAATTCTCGCTTGTAGTTAACACTGTATACCCTAATTAAATACGAATTCCGAATCCCGTTATCCGGATTCTAAGTCTCGTTATCCGGATTCTAAGTCCCGTTATCCGGATTCTAAGTCCCGTTATCTGGATTTTAAGTCTCGTTATCCGGATTCTAAATCCATTTATCCGGATTTTAAATCCCCCTTTTCCGGATTCAAAACCCGCTATCCGGATTCTAAATCCCATTATATGGATTCTAAACCCCATTTTTTATTCAAAACTAGTCAATCTGGATTCAATCTGGATCTTAGTTTTCTCTATCCAGTTCGAAAAGCCAGGAATCCCCATAGTCACTCACAGGTCCCTGAATCTCCACATCCATGAGGTGCTGTGCGTTCATCAGCAGCTGCATATAGAACCGCAGCGTGAGCGCGTTGGACTTCCAGATGTGAGCCGCGTCTCTACTCAGGCCGGTGTCTCGCGCGATGTCGTCTAGCTGGTCAAAAAGGTACTTGATACACAGTGGCACAGACTCTTCGGCGGGGAACAGGGCCGAGAACAGGTCCGTGATGTTTCCAGTCAGGTTTTTCTGCGGATATGATTGACGAAAATTAAAATTTAAGGTGAATTTCTCGTCTTATCCCTTCCTCTTCCCCAGTCCTATTCTCCCCTTACCCATTCCTTTTCTCCCCTTACCCAGTCCTCATCTCCCCTTCCCCAGTCCTCATCTCCCCTTCCCCAGTCCTCATCTCCCCTTACCCAGTCCTCATCTCCCCTTCCCCAGTCCTCATCTCCCCTTCCCCAGTCCTCATCTCCCCTTCCCCAGTCCTCATCTCCCCTTCCCCAGTCCTCATCTCCCCTTCCCCAGTCCTCATCTCCCCTTCCCCAGTCCTCATCTCCCCTTCCCCAGTCCTCATCTCCCCTTCCCCAGTCCTCATCTCCCCTTCCCCAGTCCTCATCTCCCCTTCCCCAGTCCTCATCTCCCCTTCCCCAGTCCTCATCTCCCCTTCCCCAGTCCTCATCTCCCCTTCCCCAGTCCTCATCTCCCCTTCCCCAGTCCTCATCTTCCGTCTACAATCCTCACCTTGGTGCTGAGCAGAATGGGCAGATAGGCCTCTGGCACAGTCTGGTGTCCGCCCTGAGATCGTTCAGTCTGCTGCTTTGCCTTCTTCTTTCCCGCCCGGTCCATTGTCTGGGAGCCATTGTATGGCTGGGCCAGGTGGTAGTGCTTTGGGGGAATGGCTTTGCTCTTGCTGCCGCCTGCTAGATGGTGCTGCACGGTGGCATAGCCGCCAGCACCTGCGGCGGCCCTCGAAGCCAAACTACCATCGATTAGAGACTTTGAGCTGTGCGACTTCAGCAGTAGGGCGGTATTCTCGGCTGCTGGACCGTTGGAGTCAGTGCGGGTTGAATAACAAGTACGAGTGGAATATGAGCATTTGACGGTATTGTATTTCAATATAGCGATTCTGATACTTTCTATGCTTTAAAAAACTAATGCGAAAAAATCCTATATAGTATAGACTGAACTAAACTTGACAGACAGACAGACAGACAGACAGACAGACAAACAGACAGACACCCAGGACAGACAGACAGGCAGACACCCAGGACAGACATACAGGCAGACACCCAGGACAGACAGACAGACAGACACCCAGGACAGACAGACAGGCAGACACCCAGGACAGACAGACAGACACCCAGGACAGACAAACAGACAGACACCCAGGACAGACAGACAGGCAGACACCCAGGACAGACATACAGGCAGACACCCAGGACAGACAGACAGACAGACACCCAGGACAGACAGACAGGCAGACACCCAGGACAGACAGACAGACACCCAGGACAGACAGACAGGCAGACACCCAGGACAGACAGACAGGCAGACACCCAGGACAGACAGACAGACAGACACCCAGGACAGACAGACAGACAGACACCTAGGACAGACAGACAGACGGACAGACAGACACCCAGGAAAGACAGACAAGCAGACACCCAGGACAGACAAACAGACAGACACCCAGGACAGACAGACAGGCAGACACCCAGGACAGACATACAGGCAGACACCCAGGACAGACAGACAGACAGACACCCAGGACAGACAGACAGGCAGACACCCAGGACAGACAGACAGACACCCAGGACAGACAGACAGGCAGACACCCAGGACAGACAGACAGGCAGACACCCAGGACAGACAGACAGACAGACACCCAGGACAGACAGACAGACAGACACCTAGGACAGACAGACAGACGGACAGACAGACACCCAGGAAAGACAGACAAGCAGACACCCAGCACAGACAGACAGACAGACATCCTGAACCGTGCCAGAGCACTGTACAGCAGTGAGTGAACTCACTGTTGGCAGCCAGTCGGCTGGTCACGCTGCGGTACATTGTGCCGTTGCTCTCGGCAGCAGTGGGCCTCTGTCTCATATAGACGGCAATTGTGTCGTTCGAAATGGAGAAATCGTTCAGACAAATGTGGCGCACGTCGCCGCCCACGTTTTCCTGCTCGCTCATTGGGTGATCCTGGGCATCCACGTCAGTGGCTACTGAAAGCGGTGCGTTAATTTCGCGGCGAATTAAAGATAAACTCAAACAGCTTTACTAATAGTAGGCATTGTGGCAAGCGAAGAAATAGAAAATTGAGACTTACCCAGCGTTGGACTGGGAGTTATTTGCACTGAAATTATCATATAGGTATTATATATCAAGTATGAAACTCTACGAGAATCTCACCCTCTAGATAGCAGTTCCTTTGAGAATCTCACCCTCTAGATAGCAGTTCCTATGAGAATCTCACCCGCTAGATAGCAGTTCCTATGAGAATCTCACACTTTAGACAGCCATCCCTACGAGAATCTCACCCCCCCAGACAGCCATCCCTACGAGAATCTCACCCCCAGACAGCAATCACTAAGAGAATCTCACCCCCAGACAGCCATCCCTAAGAGAATCTCACCCCCAGACAGCCATCCCTAAGAGAATCTCACCCCCAGACAGCCACCCCTAAGAGAATCTCACCCCCAGACAGCCATCCCTAAGAGAATCTCACACTCCGGTTGTGCACTCACCCAGCTCGAAGGTCTCAGGCGGCAGTCGCTGTGAGGATCGCACCCGCAGGGTAGTGTAGGCTGCGTCCAGCAGTTTCACTTTGGCCTGGTACACGCTGTCGCAGTCGAGCACACTCACCCGAAGAGTCCAGGGCTCGCCATCGCTGCCAAGGGGCCGCAGCGCCTCCAAGCGGTCTTGGAAGATCAGTATCTGGACGTCAGGATGGAGAGGCAAATACTCTGGCTAAAACCTTTTCAGACCAGAAACTGAATCTCTCACGAAAAATCTCACTGACATTTTGGAGGTTAAACCACCTTAAGTCCTACCCTAAAATATTGGATTTAAAGTCTCACCCTGATAGTCTCAAAGCCTCAACCCGATAGTCTTAAAGTCTCACCCTGTTTGTCTATTGGACTGAAAGTCTCACCCTGTTTGTCTATTGGACTCAAAGTCTCACCCTGTTTGTCTATTGGACTCAAAGTCTCACCCTGTTTGTCTATTGGACTGAAAGTCTCACCCTGTTTGTCTATTGGACTCAAAGTCTCACCCTGTTTGTCTATTGGACTCAAAGTCTCACCCTGTTTGTCTATTGGACTGAAAGTCTCACCCTGTTTGTCTATTGGACTCAAAGTCTCACCCTGTTTGTCTATTGGACTCAAAGTCTCACCCTGTTTGTCTATTGGACTGAAAGTCTCACCCTGTTTGTCTATTGGACTCAAAGTCTCACCCTGTTTGTCTATTGGACTCAAAGTCTCACCCTGTTTGTCTATTGGACTCAAAGTCTCACCCTGTTTGTCTATTGGACTGAAAGTTTCATTCTAGAAGTTCCGAAAAAACGAATTTAGAATGATCGGAAATAGAAATTAATGTATAATATATTTTTAAACAATACTGGAAATCCTGACCAAAAAACACTTCAAACAGAAAACACAGCTCATAATGCGAACCGGTCACAAGCACCTTTCAACAATGATTAGAACTTGCTGAACAATAATACTTTTTACCTGAATAAAATCCTTAGCTGTAATAAAAACCTCAAGTTTAGTTAGGCTACTAAAATCGGAAATGCGTAAACAAGCTTTAGATCAAATAGTTTCGAGCTCAAACTCACCAGACTACGAAATTCCACATCCTTTCTGAGCAGTTTCTGCTCATTGATAGTGTACTTAGAGTCCTCAGTGCACTGATCCACCGGGCCCTTGTACACTTCGTTCTTGATGCGCAGGTAAAGCCGGTAGAAAGGCTCCACAACATTATCAGCCAGCTGCTCGTACATGAGGAATGCCAGCCAGTTGGGAAGCAACCGCTCGGCAACTGAGTCGCAGCGACGGAATACCACCTTGTAGTTGTCCTGCCAAGCAAATCATTATCACAGCTAGCTTAGTTTACCTGATCTGTATAAACTAACGGCAGTGGCTCGTGGGATCGTGGGTACAGTGGGGAGGTGGGTGCAGTGGGGAGGTGGGTGCAGTGGGGAGATGGGTGCAGTGGGGAGGTGGGTGCAGTGGGGAGGTGGGTGCAGTGGGTTTGCACAATGCGCACGCGCATGCAACATGCAGCTAGCCGAACCTGTCGCTCGTGCTTCCGCCTGATCAGCTGCACAATGAGGCCTGTCAGCAGGTCGGTGAAGCACTCCATGTCGTCAAGCAGCAGGGCGGACAGCAGCGAGCCGAACTGGCTGCGCTCATGATGCCGAAATATCTCCGAGTTCATCTCCAGCGTGTCGATCATGGTGAAAAGAAACAGCCGATTGTGCAAAAGTTGGTCCAGCTCTTCCAGACCCTGAGACTCGGTCGAGTCCTCCGCTGAATTGCGCGAAGGGACAACGTCGGCAAATATCTGATCGTTCTTCTCGAAGCTGAAGATAAGAAACAGATTCGGTTTCTGCGGAACACTACTTGCAGTAGAGTATTAGTTTAGGATAGCCTCAAAGAACTGTTACAAAAATTGTTTTGCCTTCATGAGAACGTGAATGATTAGATCATATGATCTATCAGAATAACAAATTTTGATTGATTGAAACTTAAACGGCAAAGATCAATTCAAGTGACTGTCAGTGACCGATCACAATGGTTATGAACAATCAGAATGACAATGACCAATCAGAATGACAATGACCAATCGGAATGACAATGACCAATCAGAATGACAATGACCAATCGGAATGACAATGACCAATCAGAATGACAATGACCAATCAGAATGACAATGACCAATCGGAATGACAATGACCAATCGGAATGACAATGACTAATCGGAAGGACAATGAAAAATCGGAATGACAATGAAAAATCGGAAGGACAATGACCAATTACAATGCATGACAATGACCAATCGGAATGAAAACAATCGAATTAAAATCCCTGATTAGTCAAGATCAGTAATTTGCAAAGCGGACCCACCGTTTCTCGTATCGCTCTGGGAAGCAGGTGAAGCAGGCGAACTCCTCGAAGCTGCGGCAGGGCGCCGGCATGCCGATACCGTCGAATCCGGCTCCGTTGGAGTTGAGCTGCAGCTCGGCAAAGGCGTCTCTACAGGTCTGGGACATCTTGGCCTCCAGTAGGTTCATGCGGTGCTCCAGGTTCTTGCTCTTGTCCTGGTCCTTGGAGCGAACATAGCAGCGAACGCAGAAGACAATGCCAACAATGGCGCTCACGATAATGACCACGGCCACCGCGCCGAGGATGTACGCCAAGCTGCTGTCCGGCTGTCCGATGGTCACGCTGCCCAGGTGGTAGAGCCGGCGGCCAATCAGAACGCTGACTGGATGGGCCCGGTTGAAGAACGAAGGATCATCAGGTAAGCGGCAGGTGATCACCTGGATTATATGAACATGATGGGCGGTCACAATCCAGCGTAACAATCGATGGTCACAGTGATGGTCACAAAAACGGTTAGAGGGAACGGTCACAATGGAAAGTCACAATGGAGGGTGACAATGGATAGACACAACGGATAGTCACAATGGACGGTCACAATGGATAGTCACAATGGACGGTCACAATGGACGGTCACAATGGATAGTCACAATGGATAGTCACAATGGACGCTCACAATGAACAGTCACAATGGACGGTCACCAACCTGCAGCTGGGTCTCCTGCAGCAGCGCCTGTGTGGGGCAGGGCCAGCTGCCGAGTCGCACCGTGACATCGCCAGGAAACAGAGTCGGTATGAGGTGGCGGCCTCTGATTTTAAATTCGCGGAAGCCCAGCTGCTGCCGACTATCGGCATCTGCGGCTACGGTCACGTGCTGCGGCACTGGCAGCAGCTCAGGGTCCGGGGCCAGGCTGACCGAGTTGGGATAATTAAACTCGTGCGAGTCAAGCCGGTAGACGATGCTGAAGTTGCTGCCATAACCCGCTGCCGATCTGGGAGTTGATAAGAATTAGGATCTGATCTCTAATCCCTCCCTACTCAATCTCTAATTCGTCCCTACTTAATCTATAATCCGTCCCAACTCAATCTCTAACCCATTCCTACTCAATCTCTAATCCGTACCTAACTCAATCTCTAATCCGTCCCTACTCAATCTCTAATCCGTCCCTACTCAATCTCTAATCCGTCCCAACTCAATCTCTAACCCGTCCCTACTAAATCTCTAACCCATTCCTACTCAATCTCTAATCCGTACCTAACTCAATCTCTAATCCGTCCCTACTCAATCTCTAATCCGTCCCTACTCAATCTCTAATCCGTCCCAACTCAATCTCTAACCCGTACCTACTCAATCTCTAACCCATTCCTACTCAATCTCTAACCCGTACCTACTCAATCTTTAACTCGTATCTTCTCAATTTCTAATCCGTCCCTACTCAATCTTGAATCCCTTCCTACTCTACCTCAAACGCATTCCTACTCAATCTTTAATCGGACACAGCCCAATAGCAAATATTTTCACTCACCGCCTCACGCGAGCCGAGTCTCGAGCCTCAGCTTCTTCAATCTCAGCCGGCGTCACTGCTCGAGACTCCATCGCTGGCGGCCGGTCCGTCAGCCAGCTCGCTGACGGCGGCGGTGTCAACGGCTCCGGCAGCGTCGGGCTCGGGCAGCTCCAGATGATGACACCGCTGATGTTTCGGCGATTGCAGTCGCTCAAATAGACGGCGTCTCCGGCCACGTCAGTGAAGCGCATCTGGGCGCTGACCACGGCCTCCAAGCCGTACCCGGCGTTGATGTCGAACGGAAGTCCGCCTGACGGGATGAGGCCGCGGCGGACGCTGATTTGCAAGATATCCGGCTTGGCATCTGGCAAGGCTTGCACCTGAGCAATGGTGACGCAAAAGTAGATTTCACAGCTTCATTCAACTCCTAAACTAAATCAAAGAGAAAATTTGACTTCGGCAAACCTGAATTCGTCGATAATCGCGGCGAGAGTCGCTGCAATTCTGCACGGAGGTGCTGACAAAGTAGATCCCGGTGTTATAGAATACGCCCAGTCTCAGGGTGACATTTGAGGCAGAGCGGGACAGCAACTCGGCTGTGCTGTACATAAACTGGTCGCTTTGCATTATAACCTGGCAGAAGTGGGAGAACAGGAAAATGAGTGACGGCTTCAAGTGACTGAGCATGGTCTATGGTTTGGAATGTAGTGGAGATCAAGACTTAGACCATGGGGATCAAGACTTATTAGACCATGGGGATCGACACTAAGATCATGGGGAACAATACCTAGATCACTGGGATCAAGGCTTAGATCGTGAGGATCAAGACTTAGACCATGGGGATCAAGACTTAGACCATGGGGATGGACACTAAGATCATGGCAAACAATACCTAGATCACTGGGATCAAGACTTACATCATGGGGATCAAGACTTGTGTAATGGGGATCAATGGTTTGATCGTCAGGATCGAGACTTACCTGCATTGAGAATCCGGCGTCCAGGTCGCTGCCGAACAGGTTCAGCACGGGCTGCCCTGTCTGCTGGACTCTTGTTGCCGAAACGCCGTCAACGCTGGGGCGCACAACCGGCAGCGGATTCGACAGGGCGACGTCGGCTCCGGCAGCAGCCTCGGGGCCAAGCACGGCCAGTTGCAGCCGCAGCCGGTAGGCCGAGCCGAGTCGCAGAACTCGGTTGGCCTCGGCCAGATGGGCGGGCAATCGCAGGCTGCACCGGAGTGCCTTGCCAGGGCGGTAGCTGCCAGGCAGCAGCTCGCAGGGCAGCGCCAGATTCGCAGCATCGCCGCCGCCTCCGCCGTCATCGTCTGGCACCAGCTGAACAGCCACACCTGCGGCCGAGTTACCCAGATTGGCACCGGACACGGCCAGCTGAAGGCCTTCAACAAATTCCGTCAGTTTGGCGGGCTCCACCAGGTCGATACGAGGCGACGGACAGACGCCGTGGCGAGGCACAACAACTGTTGAGGCGGAAATTTCATTGGTCGATGTACAGGTGTCCGAGCAGACGCCACCGCCGCCGCTGACGCACCAGAGGCAGTGGTAGAGCTCGTCAGTGTACAGGGTGCAGTCGTCGCATTGTGAGGCCATTCGGTGGCATTTGTACAGCTGCAAACTGCCTCCGCCATCAAGCGAGTCGAAGCTGCCGGCCTCAACATTGTTGTCGGAGCGCCAGAGAATTTTTAGTCGGCAGGTCCGGGCGGGCTCCAGCGTCAGGTAGGACAGCGGGTGCGATGTTAGCAGGCAGCGCAGCTGGGGCTGTTTGCCAGCTGAGGAGCCGGTGGAGTTGAGCAACATTCTGGCGTCCAGGACGCGAGATGAATGATCTCCAGAGCAGCTGAGCTCGCAGACAAACTGGTGCATGAACTCCTGGGGTGAGTGAGTGAGTGAGTGAGTGAGTGAGTGAGTGAGTGAGTGAGTGAGTGAGTGAGTGAGTGAGTGAGTGAGTGGGTGAGTGAGTGAGTGAGTGACTGAGTGAGTGGGTGAGTGAGTGAATGAGTGACTGGGTGAGTGGGTGAGTGACTGAGTGAGTGACTGAGTGGGTGACTGAGTGACTGAGAGACTGAGTGAGTGGGTGAGTGAGTGAGTGAGTGAGTAAGTGAGTGAATAGTGAATAGTGAATGCCTTATAATGTGCATAATCTGTCACTCACTCAAATGAATGGTCTAATAAAATCAAAAACCAGTGAGAGGCAGGGCTGTGGCTGGCCTAATTCAGTCGCTAAAACTAAAAAAGACAAAAAATGTTAATTAACGAGTCCTAAACAGAACATGATGAGGGAAAGACCCAATATGAGATGAGTGGCGCTGAGCAGGCCGTGGCAAGTGCTAAGCAGTAAAAGGCGCATGAATGCACCCTGTGCAGAAAAAACATCAATTTTGTTTCCAAGCAGTGCAAGCAGGTGACAGCCCCTGTGAGCATACAGAAGCCTGAGCAGCACAATGAGATAAGAAAGGCTTCACATCTATCCAACTCAAAAGACCACCCGCTGTTAATCGCATTTACTCAGTCAGTCAGTCGGTCAACTGGGCACAATTTAAACTTAGGATCAAAATTGACATGACAGTTGCTTTGGAGAATGGGAAGCATAAAAACAAGAACAACAAGACAGAAAGAAATCAGTGAGAAAATGGGGAGAAATAACAGACATAATGGGAAAGACAAGCTGGACGGGTAGAGAAAGGAGAGACACATGGTCGAAAGGGCAGGTTGAGGGAGAAAGGACAGGTTGAGGGGAGAAAGGACAGGTTGAGGGGAGAAAGGACAGGTTGAGGGAAGAAAGGACAGGTTGAGGGGAGAAAGGACAGGTTGAGGGGAGAAAGGACACGTAGAGGGAGAAAGGACTGGTAGAAGGGAGAAAGGACAGTTGAGGGGAGAAAGGACATGGTGAGGGGAGAAAGGACATGGTGAGGGGAGAAAGGACATGGTGAGGGGAGAAAGGACAAGCAGAGGAAGGTGATGGGAGAAAAAGAGCCTAAAAGACAGGAGAAAACTAGCAGTCGGTAATAACTGGTTGGAAATTGGAAATTGAGAAGGACTTACGGGGTAGAAGCCGGTGACAGAGAAGGTCAAATCATCCGAGAAGCCGGAGGGCAGCACCAGCCGACGCAGCGGCCGGACGGCCGGACAGGCGGACACGTCCGACACGTTGACGGAGTCTTTGGCCACGTCTGTGGCGGCGACGCAAGCGGAATGTTTGGGCAGCCAACGGCAGGGCGTGGAGGAGCCCACACAGACGGTGCAGTTCAAGTACCGGCGGCAGTTGTAGGCCTGCACAATCACTGACGCCAGGTAGTGCTCTGCGTCTGTGGCTGCGGTGCTGAGGCGAACAGTCAGGTTGCGGCTCACTAGAGTCGGTGAAAGGGGGTCAAATAGCTGATTGGAAATTCCGGGATTAGGTACAGGTAAAGGAAGATTAGATCTAGAGATGAAATTGGGTAGATTAAAAATTGAAATAACTGAGAGTGAGGCGGGTGAGAGCTGTGGATAAGGTGATTAAGCAAACTTGAGTAGTTCAGCTCAGCAAGGAACTGACCATTGTCACCCAGGTAGCGCCTGAGTTCGGGCATGGAGACTCGGCAGCTGATGAAGAAGCCGCTGTGATAATGATTCAGTTCAGCTGGGCGAGTTTCGAACACTGCCCGATCATTTTCTGAGTTCATGTAGTAGCAGAAAATGCTCACATCCGGCGCCTTGGTTACCGAAAGGTTCACGGAAGAATCTGTGATGTTTTTGGCCACGTTAATGGTGCTGTTGCCTACCGATGTCACCTGTGAGACAGATAGATAATGGTAGAATATTCTCTACTTCTCTCATCCCCCCCGACTTCTCTATCATGTCTGTCTGCTTCTCTCCCATCTGTCTACCTTTCACCTATCTCTCCCTACTTTTCTCTTATCTGTCTACTTTTCTCTAATCTCTGTCGAATTCTCTACCTACTTCTTTCTTCTCTATAATTCTCTCCTATAAGCTTCGACCTCTAACACTCAAATTATCCGCTCGCCATGATCCCACAATCATCTGTCTCCTGATCCCCAATAGGGAAACACACCTGCAGACACTCCGCAGCTGAGGTGATAAAATCTTTATCCGGCTGACTCTGCCCCAGCCAGGTGAGGCAGCCCATGGAGTCCCGGTTGGACCAGACGCAGTGCGGATCCTGGGATTCTAAACAGGCCTGACAGGTTTTGTAGCGACTCTCGCAGTCGGCGTAAGGATGGGAAGACACCTGGTCAGGTAGGGAGATGTGTAAAGGATTACTTTTACAGTACAGATAGATAAGACAAAAATGCTAGTCTAGTACACAAAAATTACGTTTCGTATTTAGCTTTATCCATTTAACTAAATGAGTTTTTATTAGTGAAAACTGGATAACCACTAAGACAAAGCTTTTTATTAGAACTAAAGTTTAGGAGGCTATACTCACACCGCTGCTCCAGGAGGGGGGGTAATATTTGCTAGTCTAATATACTAAAACTGGCTTGACAATCACAGCAGACTTGAAAAGAGATCAGTTATCACTAACTAATCAGTAGGTGTTAGAAAAATGCTAAAACTCAAGAATAATATAACAATAAAGCGATTTGGCAATATTTAAAAGTGCAAGACAAGAAATAGGGAGATAATGCAAGCTGACAAGCTCAGACAAGGCACAAACAATGTATCAAATATCCACTTGATTCCAACTGCTGCCTAGAACGAGCTAGTGAGAGAGAGAGGAGGCGCTGCAATGCCTAAGAGAGCAAATTGCAGATCGAGATTCGACCGAAATATAAATCCAAAAGACCCGGGCGCCAAGTACGCTCGTATCCAAGCTTAAAGAAGCCTGGAAACTGCATTGCTGGGAAAGTCAATATTCGCCTAGTTAGGTGTAGACTAACGCTAACAGTGCATGTAGCAATCTGCTGATAGTAAATCAAACCAGCAGAAGCACTGCGAAGGTCCACAGTTTGTTAAGATCTGGTGCTTTCATGTGAATCCAATTAAATATCAGTTTATGAAACTCCGCATTCTACAGAGAGTTCTAGAACATATAATTATAATGGTTTTATTTATGGCGGCCAATTTGAAACATTGCTTAGAGCTTTATCAGCGAAGCAAGTTAAAACTTGTAATTTGTTTTAATGGCTACTTGTTTAGCCCAGCGAATTCGTGCGGCGACAGTGGATGCAGGAGCGAAAAAACACACAATCAACGGACTAAGCCACTTGATAACAAAGTGATTTGGTAGTCTATCTTGCTTAAACTTCAAGCATTTCCGTTTGAAAGTTCGAAAGCTTCTATGCAGTTAACAATACTTAGTGAAGAGTTTACATTTCACTATTCATTATGATGAATCGCAGCCAGTATTTTTATACCTATTAAAAACTGATCACCATCAGCTAGATCCCCATCAACCAGATCCCTATCAGTCCAGATTCCTGTCAACCAGATCCCGGTGGCAAAGCGATTAACATTTTTGCCTTTCGCACTAATGTCCCTGAGTTCGATTCCGCGGCGAGGCCACATTTATCTGGGGCGCAGCCGCCGAGAGAAGGCTTTGGGGGCTTGTCGTGCAATTTACGCCCTTGAGGGCCAACCTCCAAGGCACAGTGAAATGTACACTGCCTGACGATGAGAATGTCAGGGCAGATGCACACACCTGTGTGAGCGTGTGCCTCCGTACAGTATCCGTGTGTGTGTGTGCTCAAGAGTTAGCGAAATGGGCATAATTGCCTCCTCGCTGGCTGCGGGTCTAGTGTCACTAAATTATGTGCCATTGCCTGCAGCCCTCCTGCAATTATTATTATTACTATATCAGCCTCATCCCTATCAACCAGATCCCATGCTAGTCATAGAGGTCCTGAGCAGCAGTGGTAGCCTGGCAACTGCTGCACAGTGAGTGCACTCACCTCGCTCGAAGTCAGGGCGAACAGTCTGTTGGCTCCAGTGCGTAGCGCCAGCACCTCCTGCTGCCTGCCGCCGGTGACGTCCGTCCTGTTGTACAGGGTGGATTTGAAACCGGAGCCGACGCTGTAGCGCAGCAGACTGCCCCGACTGGTGCCCAGAAACAGAGCGGTGCGACCATTGTAGACCGGAGTGGCAGCCAAGGCGGTCAGGCGCTCGCGATCCGGATCTACCTCGGCAAGAAACACGCCGTGATAGGTGTGCCTGCTGCCCATGCGGTCCGCAGTGCCCGTCCATTCGGTCTGCAGGCCGGAGGCCACCGCGCAGTAGGGCGGCCCGCCGCTGGACGACGATTCGGCGCCAGAAGAAGACGACGACGACGAGGCTGAGGAGCCGCGGCCGCCTGACGAGCAGGGGATTTGCTGCCGAATGTAGTTTGGCCCGTGATAGCCAAGGCCCCGGCCGCAGTCGGTGATGATGTCGTCTAGCCGCTTGTTGAGCTCCGAGATGGGGATGGCGCAAACGCCCTGTCGCATCCGCACCTCCTGGTCGAGCACGCGGGCGGTATAGAACAGAACCGGCTCATCCGGCATGGCGTTTAAGGATTTGGCCAACTGAGAGCCTGCGACAATGGGTAGACATGAGAGGTAGTCAGATAGTGGTTTCGTAGAGCGGGAAGACATGAATCTGGAGTTGGTAGGGTGGGTAGACATGAGAGATAGTCGTATGGGGAGTAGGTTGAGCGGGTTGACATAAGTGGGACAATGGTGCAGCAGGTAGGGTGAGGGAGGCAGCAGGTCGGGTGAGGGAGGCAGCAGGTCGGGTGAGGGAGGCAGCAGGTCAGGTGAGGGAGGCAGCAGGTCAGGTGAGGGAGGCAGCAGGTCAGATGAGGGAGGCAGCAGGTCAGGTGAGGGAGGCAGCAGGTCAGATGAGGGAGGCAGCAGGTCAGGTGAGGGAGGCAGCAGGTCAGGTGAGGGAGGCAGCAGGTCAGGTGAGGGAGGCAGCAGGTCAGGTGAGGGAGGCAGCAGGTCAGGTGAGGGAGGCAGCAGGTCAGGTGAGGGAGGCAGCAGGTCAGGTGAGGGAGGCAGCAGGTCAGGTGAGGGAGGCAGCAGGTCAGATGAGGGAGGCAGCAGGTCAGGTGAGGGAGGCAGCAGGTCAGGTGAGGGAGGCAGCAGGTCAGATGAGGGAGGCAGCAGGTCAGGTGAGGGAGGCAGCAGGTCAGGTGAGGGAGGCAGCAGGTCAGGTGAGGGAGGCAGCAGGTCAGGTGAGGGAGGCAGCAGGTAGGGTGCTAACCAGGCTTCACGAAGGTGGCAGTCTCGCCGAAGAAGCCGCAGCGCACGGCGGGACTAGCATCGGGCACATTGCAGGTAATAAACATTTCCACATAGCCAGACAGAAATAAGTCCCTGGTGCAGAATCGGCCTATTCGCATCTCAGAGAAGTCGGACAAGAGCACATTCTTGGCTGTCAGTAAATAATAGACGTAAGAATAGTTGCCAGATGAGTAGGTGAATGAGTAGTGATAGGAGAGCACATCTGGTAAGCGCTTGTTGCTGGACGGTATAACCTCGGCCCAAAATGGCGAGAAGTCGCCAATTTTGAAGGGCTGCAGAGTAGTGAGGCTAACAACGGACATGATAGACTCAACAGAGCTCTCCAGGTTGAGATTCTTAGCTATGCAGAATGGCATCGCCAGGTAGAGCCCGTCTTCGGGCGGATTCTGTGAGTCAAGGTACTTTGGCGCCACAGTCAGTGTAGTTTTAGCGGACGAATCTCGGCAGACCACAGCTCTGATTGCCTGTCTGAGTTTCTTGTCGATCTGGTTGAAGTCGATCAGCAGCGGCTGGTCGGGCACCAGGGGGGTCCTATCGCAGGAGCCGCACAGGTAGGTCATGCAGAGGTACAGGTAGCCATTGCTCACGTACATGGCCTTCACGTGGTTAGGCATCGGGCGGATGTTGCATTTCGGTAAGCGCTGCAAGACCTGGCAACGGAGAGGGTTGGTCCGAGGATATGCCCCATCTGCTGGTCTCAACTTGCTGGAGAGTACCATCTGCTTTTCTGTCTTCTGCTCAGAATCCTTGAGAACACTGGCTTAAATCTATAGCTGTCTTCTGCTGTGAATCATTGAGAACACTGGCTAAAATCTATAGCTGTCTTCTGCTCAGAGTCCTTGAGAACACTGGCTTAAATCTATAGCTGTCTTCCGCTCAGAGTCCTTGAGAACACTGGTTTTAATCCAGAGTCCTTGAGAACAATGGGCTTAATCTATAAAACTAAAAAAAATGTCGTGCACAAGCGGACTAAAAGCACAAAGGAGAGATAAGAGCACACACCTGATGCGGCAGACAGTTGGTCGAGTCATTTTTCGGCCCAACGACGGTGACTTTAGCATTCGTGAAGTCGGCCCTCAAATGGATGAGCTGATCGGGCTGGGCTAACACAATGTACTCAGCCCCAGTGCTGCTAGTGTACAGCTCGATGTGACTGAAGCCGCTGCCCCTGAAGACTGTGACGTCACTGTTGGACTCAATCGATAGTGCCACGGAGGCACTGAACAAAAGCAGCAGCAGCAGCAGCAGAGGCGCCAGCCAACGCAGAAAATGTGACATTGTCATAGAATTGCGTCAATCCAAGCATAGTATTCCCACCTTTATAGCGAACGTCCAGGTGGGGCAAGCCTAGAAGTGGCCTGGTATCCTGCCCTTCTTCGAGTGCTGAAAGTTGTTGGTTTAATAATTTTCTAATGGGACAAATTTGCTTGAAAATAAATCTATGTCACAGGTGAGTTGCTAGTATACAAGTTCAACAGAACTAAACTATAATAATCGGTGAGCAGTGTTTTTGTTGCTTTCCGATTTCAATTTTTCTTCTCGTTTTTTTTCAAGTTAAGCGAAGCGTCAAGTGCCAAGTAGAGATTTTCTTCTCTGCACGTCTGAATTTCGCGTCTTCAGTCCCGGGAGCGCTGACCAATGGAGACTAAAGAAGAGGACCACAGAGAGAGAGAGAGTGAGAGGGACTGGTCGGAGTGGCACAGACCTCGTGAGGGCATGTGGGCTGCGGGTAGATGCTGAGAATGCACACAATCGTACGCAGATGAGCGAATTGCAAAGATAGAATAATTAAGAAAGACAATGCCTATATAGCTAACACTATATAGGCTTGGAGACTGGTCTGCTATATATCTTTAACAGGGTCGGAGGGTGGGCGTCTAACTGAAGCAGAAGGCATACGAGAATAAATTAAGGAAAAAGTGTAGAATTTGCGACCACAGAAAGCTGTGCTCATGACCAGAGACTCGGTTGAGGTGGTGCCCGGGGCAGTGAATAAAAATCTGAGCTCTTAACTAAGGCAGGCAGCCGATGCGCAATAGAAAACTGGCGAACTGAATAATCAACAGGCCGCGAGGAGGCGGGGTGGGTGCCGCACAGAAACTCTGCAGTAGGAGGCATTGTCCAATGCGCGGCGTACCCAGCTATGGCAGGAGATAAGGACTAGCTTCTCATTTCCCTATCTGAGCTCAAATAAGGCTTAGTCTCTACCTGATTACTGGGATTTGCTGTACGCAGTAAAGCCAAGGGCCGATATTTTTACCTGCGAACATTTCGCAGGCGATTACAGTGACTGAGCGAATCATGAACCGTAAGCGACGTGATAAAAATAGGAATATTATAGGATAACAGGTGCATATGAAGGCTTCCGACAGTTCTATACGTAATGATTAGAAATAACAAAGAATACAACGTAATAACACATGATCCCACAGAAACACCAGAAGAAGAGGTGCAATGATCCCACAGAAACACCACAAGAAGAGGTGCAATGATCCCACAGAAACATCCCAAGAAGAGGTGCAATGATCCCACAGAAACACCACAAGAAGAGGTGCAATGATCCCACAGAAACATCCCAAGAAGAGGTGCAATGATCCAACAGAAACACCACAAGAAGAGGTGCAATGATCCCACAGAAACACCACAAGAAGAGGTGCAATGATCCCACAGAAACACCACAAGAAGAGGTGCAATGATCCCACAGAAACACCACAAGAAGAGGTGCAATGATCCCACAGAAACACCACAAGAAGAGGTGCAATGATCCCACAGAAACATCCCAAGAAGAGGTGCAATGATCCCACAGAAACACCACAAGAAGAGGTGCCATGATCCCACAGAAACACCACAAGAAGAGGTGTAATGATCCCACAGAAACATCCCAAGAAGAGGTGCAATGATCCAACAGAAACACCACAAGAAGAGGTGCAATGATCCCACAGAAACACCACAAGAAGAGGTGCAATGATCCCACAGAAACATCCCAAGAAGAGGTGTAATGATCCCACAGAAACATCCCAAGAAGAGGTGTAATGATCCCACAGAAACACCACAAGAAGAGGTGCAATTATCCCACAGAAACACCACAAGAAGAGGTGCAATGATCCCACAGAAACACCACAAGAAGAGGTGCAATGATCCCACAGAAACACCACAAGAAGAGGTGCAATGATCCCACAGAAACATCCCAAGAAGAGGTGCAATGATCCCACAGAAACACCACAAGAAGAGGTGCAATGATCCCACAGAAACACCACAAGAAGAGGTGCAATGATCCCACAGAAACACCACAAGAAGAGGTGTAATGATCCCACAGAAACATCCCAAGAAGAGGTGCAATGATCCAACAGAAACACCACAAGAAGAGGTGCAATTATCCCACAGAAACACCACAAGAAGAGGTGCAATGATCCCACAGAAACACCACAAGAAGAGGTGCAATGATCCCACAGAAACACCACAAGAAGAGGTGCAATGATCCCACAGAAACATCCCAAGAAGAGGTGTAATGATCCCACAGAAACACCACAAGAAGAGGTGCAATGATCCCACAGAAACACCACAAGAAGAGGTGCAATGATCCCACAGAAACACCACAAGAAGAGGTGCAATGATCCCACAGAAACACCACAAGAAGAGGTGCAATGATCCCACAGAAACACCACAAGAAGAGGTGCAATGATCCCACAGAAACACCACAAGAAGAGGTGCAATGATCCCACAGAAACATCCCAAGAAGAGGTGCAATGATCTAATCACAATCGACTTAAGTAATCAAGAAACAAAACATTTACTAAGCGACTACTTAAAGAACTAAATTATAATGAGCATAAAATGAGTAAGTCAGTACAGAGAGTTTCAAGCGTACTTTTGTATTAATGCAATACTTAACGATTGCCTTAAAATTGCGTCCAATGTTCGCGCATTCGTTAATAATGCCTTTATTTTGTGCTATTATTTAATAGTATTACTAAGCATAATAACTAGACATTGCTGTTCGAAGTTTGATCTGACACTAGGCAAATCTTACGTAAGCTGCAATATAATGAGACTGTCCACCTGTTTGGGCAACAACAACAATACGAGGTATCGGTCAGTCACATGGATTAAACGCACACACAATAATTATGTACAGACAAAATAGGCCCTTTATTATATTATATTATAGTTAACTGAAGAACAGCAAGTTTATTATTGACACCGGAGCCATAATTGCTTATTCGGAAAAATACAAAAAAAAGAAATTCCTAACTACTTTCAGTAGAATGAATTGCTTGTTTTGCTAAAAATCGACAAACAAAAAATACAATTCAATAGCCTGTTTGGCATTTCAAAGACCGCAAGGAAAAGTCCATGGACAGCAGGGAAGAATCATGGTCTGTCGTGGAAACCAGGAAAGGAGATGGTCACAACCAAATACAGCAGGGGATGTCCATGGACAACCGGGAATTTTCATGGACAGCAGAGACAGCATTAAGTTTCATGGAAAGCAAAAACAGACTGCAGGGATGTCCAAGAAAGAAATGGTCCATGGACAGTAGGTAAGAAAACTGGGACAGCAGTGACATTAGGAAAGGATCATGGACAGCCAGGGAAGTTCCATGGACAGCTGCTTGTGAACGCCTGCCTTGACTGAGTTTAAATTCGCGAAGAAATAGAGGTCTAGGTCTTCGCTCGCGGGGTCTGCGATCTTAATTTATAAAAACACAAACTAGAAACTAACAAGATGAAATCGCGCATAATCAACGGATCAATCAAAGCCAATAAATCAATTGCTCTTCTCGCTGCCGCTCCTCTCCTCATCGTCATCATCCTCCTCTTCCTCTTCGTAGTCGTCGGTTTCGCCGCGTCGTCGCCTACTGCTGCCGCCGCCGGCAACGCCGACATCCTCCGAGTGGCCCGTCGCCGATTCTGTCGACGTATCGCCAACATTCTCGCCGTCGCCGCCGCCGGCAGCCGACTCCGTGACGGAGGAGGCATCGCCGCCAGCTCCAGATGCCGCCGCCGACGCAGCTGCAGTCGCAGCTGAAGCAGAGTCATTGCCACCGCCACCAGCGCTGGGAGCAAATATGCAGTTGGCGAAGACGCTGATCTCGTGCTCAGCCTGGCAGTGGCGGAGAAGCTCCCAGCTGCTCAGGAACTGCCGACCACACTTGGCGCAGTCCAGGGTGCGCGGCTCGCCAGACAGCTTGCAGCGGCAGACGAAGCGGCGCCGGCAGCCTGCGACAGGTGTACAGGGGATTTCCCAGTTAAACAGAGCATGGGAGTGGGAATAACACAAGAGTTTGGGAGCCATCAGACAGGGGATAAAAGCCATTAGAATGGGGAGTTGTGTTGGATGGGGATAACAGAAGAGGAGGAAAGACAGGATAACAGTGATCAGACAGGAAAAGTTTCACATGGGACTCGGTCACCTTCTCTCTTGTGCTCGATGAGGCGGTCAGCACTGCTAAAAAGGTCCCTGCAGTAGCCGCAGACCAGGAAGTCACGGCTGGCAGGCAGCCGGTCACCGACAAGCCGGCCAGAGCCCGCGGACAGTTTGCCCGAGCTGCCAGAATCGAACAGTTTGTTGTCCTCGTGCCCAACTGACGGCAGTCGGCGAGGTCCCAGACGATCTTTAACGCTGACACCGCTGGCAGCGACTCCGGAGCCTGACAAACTGGAGCCGCCGCCGTGACGATCGCGCCTATTTTTAGGCTCGGACGCGATGTTGACATCGATCGTCTGGCCCGCGTAGACTTTGCCGTCCTCGCGCTGGCAGGCAGCCCTGGCTGTCGGCTCGTCTATGTACTGCACAAATGCGAAGCCGTTATGCACGTTCACCTCGGCCACGTGACCGTGCCGGCTGAAGATTCTTTCAACATCCGCGCGCCCCAACTCGTTGGTGTTTAAGTTGCCGATAAACACGCGGCCCATGGGATTATGCCCACCACCGGATCCGCCACCTCCGTGCTGCTGGGAACGCTGAAGAAGCGGCTGCTGATGAAGCAACAGCTGCTGCTGCTGCGGCTGCTGCTGCATCATGAACTGCATATTCATAGGATTCGCCTGCATCTGCATCTGTGGCGGCGGCATCTGTGGAGGCGGCATCACAGGCGCTGGCATTGGCGCGGCGCCGGGGTGATAGCCCACGAACTGCTGCTGCGGCTGCTGGCCGTACGCCATCATGGGCAGCTGTCCGGGTGCCTGCATTCCAGGCGCCATCATCTGCGGCATGGCGGGCTGCATAGTACTGCTGACAGGAGCCATGGGCATCATGCCCTGCATGTGCGGGTTTACCTGCATGCTGAAAATTCGCTGCGCAAGTCGCTGATCCGAGTTTCAGTAGTCTAGTCGGCTTTCAGGGAGACTTTGAGTTGCCACTCAGGTCTATATATTTAACTGATTGTGAAATGTAAATTGCTGAAACAGAATTCAAGCTAGATTATTTATTTTTGTTAAGTTAAATATACAGACATCAGCACCTATCTTGAAAATGTATACTTAGACAAACAAATGTAATAGTGGCATTTGTGCTGCTACCCAGGACTAGATTATAATTTCCTTATATTTAAAATATTACAGAAAGTAGAGCTTGAATTTAATCTTTAGTTACTTTAAATACATTCTAACAAGTATTACTTTCAAATACTCCTTAGTCTCGAAGATGTAGTGTACGCCGGAATTCCTCTGGCGTACACCATTGCTTAGGCCATTTTGGCGTACAGTTTCTGGCGTACAGTTTCTGGCGTACAAAAACTCTGAAAAATGTAATGGCGTACAAGCGTCTACAAGTGCAACTTTAATTGGCGTACAGTATTATAAAAGCCTAACAAAACTTAACTCGTAAGATAACGTAAGACATTTACATTTTTTGTTAACTTATAGTTAATTTATTTACTTTCGTAATGATTATATCACAACTAAAATAGTTTGCATAATTTTATTTTTCGCATCAAAACATAACTTTCTGCACGGAGCTATGGCAGCTGCTTGAGGCGTGCTTAGATGATGAGACCGTCAGCTTCCTGCACTAGCCTCTACTGGACAGCCGCCTATGTTTACCATCACCTGCGATAAAAGTACCCCTGGCCGGACTACCAATCAAGCCGTTCTCCTGGATCGTTGCGATGCAGGTCAGGCACTAGCTATTCCTGCTGGTGCACCGGCCGTGTATGAAGACGATATGCAGGCTGGTGGAGAAGCGTTGGCACACCGGTTGCTGGACACACTAAAACCATTCTAGCCACCACTGGACAATCTTGTCGGCGTCGTAGCTTAATATAACTTAATATAATATACAATTGATCAATGCTAATAATTTTCCACCTTTCATTTCTTGTCAGAGGCCATTGTCGAGACGTTTTACAGCACAATGCGCTCACAGCAGCAAGCTGGCGGTCAGCACAATGACAGCCTTGAACTGAGGACGAAGCTACGCTGGATGCTTCCCCCTGTGGGGAGTGCGGCTTGCGAGCGGCTGCTTGACAAAGCAGCCAAGCTATTCTACCCCGGAGACACTAGGCGCAATCTGCGACACCATCGCAGCCCATACTTCGTTGATCCACGGGCAAAGAAGCACGATGTCAGTAAGGTTGTCGACAAGCGGAGCTCCCTCCAGTCGCGCTGCCCCTTCGTTGGACTGCCAAATCCAAACCTCGAGGCCGAGTGAGACCGACGTCCGACGGCAGGTCACGGCGGACGAACTGCAATTGACTTTGTTTGGGGATTAACTTTGTGAGATTTGGTATTTGTATGTCTGCACAGTCTGCTGCCCTTAATTAACTGTAAGATCTACTGCCATGCCATAGCGTCCACGGAGTGAAGGAGGAGGAGAGAGCAATAAAATGCAAGTGTTATTGGACAGTCTACAGAGGGACAGAGACAGAAAAAAGAAGGGATATAAAATATGGACTATTTTCACAAGAGAAAGAGACATAAGTAAAAGCAGGCAAAGTGTTGCAAGTGTAGGGAGAACAAATTTGTGTCACAGCAACAACAGTGCAAGAAAGTTAATGAAGAAATTTTCAGTTGACTGCTTTTGGTGTAAATTAATTTGTGCTGAAAAAACATTGGTGTATAACTGTGTACATTACATTTTATTTTACTTTCTGCCTCTGGCATACACATAGCATGATTGAGACTATGGCAAATACTTTAAATGTCTAATCAACCAATTAGATTTATGTTAATGTGAGTTTATAACATAATTCTTGAGTTTATAATAGCAATTTAAGCATGAAAATTTGTAGTTTGCTGTGTATATCTCCAACATTTAGCTACAATGGCAAAATGCAAACTTATATAAGTGTTCAATATAAATATGGAACATAATATTGATATATTGGCACCAGGCCAGCTACACTTTTCAAGTTTAGGAGCAGCTGGATATCATTAGGAATAAATAACATATTGTTAGAAATGCTGTGTTCAACAAGGTAGAGGTTTTCTATATGAAATATAATAAATCTATATTTGAAAATTTAAATAGCTTTAATATAATATGCAAAAAATGTTTTAATTAAAAAGTTTTTTCCTAATTCAAAGTTCAAATTATACATTACATTGAAAAACATGAGTTTTAGTAGGATCTTAATTGTGAATAAAGGGATCATGTAGTAGGATTTCAACATCAGGGATACCAATACAAATCAGTGGCTATTGTGACCCAAACAATTTTAAAAATGTTGAAATTTGGCTAGAAATAGACAAGAAGTTTCAGACTATTGTCTTGAGTATAATAGAAACAAGATTTTACCTTAAATGAACTTGTATATAAAAAAAATTATTAAATTGGCAAAATATTAAATAGGCATAAAAGCAAAAACTAACTTCAATAAAATAAATATAGGCCTAGTAAAATATCTTTAAAAAACTCTCAAGGTCAATAGGCCCTAATTCAAACATTAGACACATAAATAATTTTTATAGCTACTTATTCTGTCATTCAGAGTTTGATTCTAATTCAAAGTTAATCCAATTATATTGTAATCTAATCCAAAAACCCAAAGTTTAGTCTGACAGTGGCTTGAGAGCCTAGCCTACTGTTTCACATTTTCTTAGAACTCTACCCTGTGAGCTACAGTTACATAGTTACAGAACTTATGTTTATGTAGATGCAGTTGAAAGCCAGTGATAGGCTATAGTCTAAAGCTCTAAATAAAATTAAGCCCTGTGGAAATTTAGGCCTAACCTATGTTAAGTCAAATGGTATTGGAAACTGTTAATTTTGCCCTGATTGGAATAAGTAGGCAATTGGCATCTGACTATCTATCGCATTTTCAGAATTTTCTGTCATGTTGCAGTGGAGCAAAGACATAGGGCCTATGGTGTTGCACTCTGGTATATCCATGGCACTGAATGAACTTTTGGGGTTGACAGTGACACCAAGGTTATCATATATTCTGTGTCACGTCTCTTTTTAGCTACAATTTTTGACCACTTTGTGAGTTTTAAGGTTTTCTACACTTATACTCCCTATTAGGAAAAATGACATTTTTACAGACATCTGGCACATAAAAATATTCTTGTTGGCACAAATACTTATCACAACCTGCATTCGGGGCTCGGCTGGAGGTCATTGGCATTAAAACAAAGTTTAAAGAATAGTCGGGCAGATAAGTCGAAACATGAAGAATAAAAGAAATTCATTTGCGTGTATTAATTATGATTGTTTTTATAAATTTTTAATTTATCTTTACATCACGAAGTTAGTTACATAGAATTTTTTTAATTTCCTTTTTACCGGCCGTAATTACGTCAAATATTGAGTCATATATTAATATTAATATTAAGTCAAATAGAGGCTATTCGAATTTTAAAACGGCGAAAGCTTTCGTATAAATATATTATCGTAGGGGCTTATAAACCGCTCATAAACCCGTTTTAAGCCTAAGTTTATTTTGAACGACCAGACCAAGTTATAAGTAACATCGCTGCTTGAAACAATTAGTGGCGAATAAGAGTTACATCAAGATCTAGTAGAAAAGTAGTTTTTCATTTGTGGCGAACGAGTTTAAAAAAGTGGGTTTATAGCGAGTCGCTAGTGAAACGTGAGTGTAATCTTATCTAATCTTTCGCTTCCGCTTGAATTAATACGAAAGAGCCTTAGCATAACCAATGCTCGATTGTACACGCAATATTTTCTCAATATGCCTTTTCGTAATTCAATATCGAGAATATCATTGCAAAACGATATTCTCAAAATTACATAATATTAAATACAAAATTAAAATAATTAAAAAATAAATGCCTTGATCAAGCCAATTGTTTTGCAAAAACATGGTGTTAAATTCTAGCAATTTTCGCAGTCTATAACTTCAACCGTGTATCTTAAAGATTTAAACTTAAAATGCAGCTGAAAGTGTTAAAACAGTTATAGTTTAAAACAGTTATAGCAGACAGACAGATAGAGACACGCCAGTAAAAGTGAGCTCTAGTAAGCTGAGACCCAGCGCCTGCAAGTCACCCACAAAACAATCTGTTAGGGTCACGGTGGCTCAGCGGCCAAGCAGCATCTGGCGGCGCCGGCGCTGCATAGGTGTTTTTGCTTTTCGCTCTGTTGTTTATTTCTCATAGTTACCACCGAGACTGCGCGCAGTCTTACACAGCACCTGTAGGAGCTGAAGAGCTGCCCAAACTGAAGAAAAGAACAAAAGCTATCTGCTATTGCCACTGTGGCCACAGCAAGACAACGAGGCTTTTCAAATTCTCTTTTTCATTTTTTGTATTTCGTAAAGTATTCAACCAATCTCCATTAAAATCCAGAACAAGGGCTACAGTTTTCTGCTCTATCGGATTAAAAAAACTTCCAGAATTGCAAAAATCGGCATTCAACAATTCTGGTCGGTAGTCTGGTGGCAAAAACCATCAATATTGGCTTATTATTTCGGCTCACAACAATTCATCATGTAACCATGTCGGATTTCAATTATGATTATATTTTATTGTACTATTGTCTTCATTGTTAATTATTTTATTTTTATACCTATATGGATTCGCCATTGGCGTTTATACGCAGCAATGTTAGTTGTCAGGTCGCAGCTGGTCGCACCAGGTCGCAGCTCTTCCAAGCGCCCGCCGTGGCCTAGGAAGCGAGACGACCGACTCACTGTACAAGCGAGCGCGACTGACACGGCCTTCCGACCTGCTGAGACAGAGGCACCTGCGGCTGGCTGGGCACGTGATCAAAGCCGAAGCCTACTGCCCTGAGCCGCTGCAGCATGTGCTTCTGTGGACTCCGCAGGGACCGCGCAGGCGCGGACAGGGACGATCGGCCCGTTACATCGACCTGCTTTTCTCTGACGCGCGCGCCCCGAGCGAGGCTGACGGAGTGAAGCATGTCCGCGAACTAGCCCTTAAACGCGCGCTTTGACGCTTCCCCCACTGCGTGGCCGGCGGGTAGCGTTTTATTATTATTATTATTAATATTATTATTATTATTATTAATGTTAGTTGTCCTGGTCACCAGGGTTTTCGACAAGAATCGCAGAACGTCTCGAAGATACTCACGTCGCAGGGCTTTGACAATTTGTTTATGGTACAGGGCGAAAAATTTAGACGATCGTGTCTTACGAGCTACATGTTCTTAAGAGCTACTTACGAGTCAGTTGGAGTAAGTTTATGATTAGAGATTCCCGTCGCATTTTTTTCTCGTGTTGCGTAGAATCGAAAGCACGTTACCGCAGTGGAAGATGTACCTTCTTAAAGTTTCTTCCTAAATGGATATAATCGAATACAAAAATTTGCGGCCCGTAGAATAAAATTCGGTTACCAGCAGGCTGTTTTCCGCTCGTTCGGTGCTGGACATGTTGGATCTTTATGAAAATCGGTCATTGTGCTTGGGAGCTAGCTATCATGAAGTTAGGCAATGGTATTTAAAATATCCCCTGTTGTCTTTTCCCTGGTGGAAATAGCCTGGTCTTTGTACTATTAAGGAGGTAAGAAACAGCTTGTAAAATAGTTTTTAAATACTGTCGATTCTAGCTTCATTTTTTATTTTTCACATGCGTACTAGATTACTGGTAGTAGTAAAAAGCAAACACTCAAGCAAACTCGTCGATCAAAATCACTCCTAAAATTCACAAGCTTGAAATTTCGCTTAGCGAAATGACTGAATGACAGAAACAGATTCTTGGTGGTATTAGTATATTGCATCTAGCGTGTAGCATTTTTCCCAATTTAACTTTATTTTACTCTCTATCTTATTTTATTACATCCTAAAGCATTTGTTTCTTATTCAAGCGTACAATTTTTTCTGAGTGACGTCAAAACTGCATCCATTCGCCTACTCAGCATTTTGTTCTGACATTTTCCGTCACAGTTGATTAAAGAGCGCTTGCTTCAGTCTGACTTTCTTTTTGAATGGTAAAAATTTATGTGAACGCAGTTTGTCAATCTAAGGGTTAACAGCAACGATCCCTTTGTTAGCTTGCGGAAACTCAAACACGCATTAGCTCGTTAGCTTTCGCTTCCATTTCCTGAAACGATCGGCAACAGCCGGTTGAACTCTTTCACTGCTGACTGTCATTCAGCAAGCATCTCCGGGGTTGAAATTCGCCTAGTCAGGTAGTTCAAATCGATGAGTTAGCTCAGGGACAACTAAAACCCTCGGACGCGAAACGGTTGGGGGCTCGTTAAAGTCTATTGTCGCTTATTATAGTGTCGCGTGCTTAGAAAGCTCGAAGCTGAAGAGTTGCGCTAATCAGATGTTTTATCTGCTTTCGAGTTGGTTCATCGTCTGTCTTTTGAGAGTTTTATATTTATTTGAAGCAAATGCCTAAATAATAAGGAATAAATAATTTATAGGTTGTCAATTGGCGTTGATTGGTGAAACATCACTGACCTCCTAGCTTGCACCGCAGCTTTCTGCTGACATTGAATCTCTTCTCAGCAGGAAAGCGAACAGGTTCTGGTCGAACGCGAGTGTGTGTGTGTGGTAGCCCTTAGTAAGGCGGGCCCGGGCCAGTCCCGGTACCAGGGAAGAGCGCTTCAATGAACCGGATGACGTCGGTTCGATGGGCCTAGAGATCGCGGATGGTGTAGGAGGTCGGCCTTGTCGAGCAGTCGAAGAGGTGGTGAACGGACTTATCCGCCTCACCACAGGCAGAGCACAGGGCGGAAGAATTGTGGTCGAGCTTGTGCTGGTAGCTCGCGAGGAGACGGCAGTGGCCAGACCGGAGCTGCGCGAGGGTTGTGCGTTGCCAGCGATTAAGGGTTTGCTCCGACGGATGGATGGCAGGCGACGCAGTGCCGAGGACAGAATTGGGCGAGGAGAGGACGAGGTGATGATGGACGCACGCAGAATGAATGACGGTGAGGTGCTGGCGCAGGCCATCAGGCTGAGGCTGATGGGCAGATCGTGCCGATGCGACGAAACAGATCAGCCACCAAGGAGCGCAGGTCTTGGCGAATGTTGCGAGGCGAAGCCGGCGCCATGTGCAGCAAGTGATTCGGATGTTGAGGAACCAGACTTTGTAGCCAGAATTGACCGGAGAGAAGCTCATTGTGCTCCTTGACAGGCAGGACAGAGCATTCGCTGTGAAGGTGTTCGGCAGAGAGGAGGCTGCTTAACACAGCTTTCGTCGCGACACTTTTTCCGTAAACTAGCTGGCAGGAACGCTCTCATCCGATGTTTATATAGGTATACATGTATATTATAAATGATCGTTCTCCGAATACAGTGTCTTAAACGCGTCCCAAGGGCTTTGTTTTAGTTATATCATGTCAATACAAACACAAAATGAATATCTTTGAAAAGAGAACACAATTAATGCAGGCGGCAAATTCCTAGCCGCTAAAAACAGAATCTCCAGGCCTCAAAATATAAGAGGTAATTTTTCAGTAAAATTTGATCTTTTCATTCATTCACAAAATCATTATTTGTAAAAACGATGTGTTTCACTGAGTCGTTGATCGTATATAATGCTGCGAAATCCCTATTTATCAGTTTTTCTTTTTAGGGGTATCCGAGAACAAGCTTAAAGCTAAATTCACCCAAAAGTGAGCACAATAACGCTGTGTCCAACGCATTTCTGAGTTCTTCCATATGGACGGTCACGCGTTCGATTCTTACGTAGAATATACGCACACGGCTGCATAATTTGTTTTACTTTAATGCCGTCCATTCACATTTCCCATTCCATTTGGGCTTTGCTCAACAGTTTGATCCGATAAGACGGATCTCCACCAGACCCTGGTCGCTCCCGGTGTTTCCACCAGCGACTGTCACGCAGCCCAGACCCGTGCCGTCACAGAAGGAGCCGCCGCCACCGCCAGCATGCCAGGCGTACGTTCCGGCGCCGCCGCCACTGAAGCCGCCGCCGCCGCCGCTGCAGCCATTCGCACTACCGCCGCCACCGCCGCCACCGAAGCCGCCTACAGCGGCTGAATTCGTGTCACTGCCACGACCTCCGAGCCAGCCATCAATGCGGCTACCGCCTCGCTCACCCTGATTGGACGCCGACGTCGAGTTGGACGATCCGAGCCAGCCGGCTCCGGGGCCGCCTTTGTTAAGATAACTCTCGCTCCGACCAGGCTGACCGTTGTTGCCACCAAGTCCGATGTATGAGGCTGTCATGTAGGAAGCGGCACTAGAGCTCGAGTTGGATCCACTTCGGGAGGCTTGGCCGGGAATGCCTGTTTTATGAAACATTTATAAATTCTTTTTTTATTGTTAGGTGCTCTGTTTATCTGAAATCATACATATCTGATACAAGGACCACTAGTTGCCATTCCTTAGCTAGAAGTCTAGAAGTTTAAAAGCCCTTGATCTAAAATAAGTCCACCCCAAAACCAAAAAACTCAGCTTATGGTCTGCTTTAAACTTTAGTAGGCTGCAGTTTGTTATTTCCTAATAAAAAAATTTGACGCATTCAACAAGTAAAATTTGAGTTAATGCACTACCAAGCTCAAGCTCTATTTTTGCAATCCATTAGTCTCGGAGCAGTCTGAGAATAAAGCACCTTTCAAAAAAAGAATGTAACTGAAAATGATTTTTTGAAATGGTAAACAAAAATGTCTTCAATAGCTTTTCAGATGTATATCAAATTGTTCCTCAAGATAAGTAGATTTTACACGTCTAAGCTGCTCACCTTCAGTCTGGTAATTTGCTCCACCGCCGCCTCCAGCCGCCAGGTAAAGGTAGTAGTCTTCGCTGCGGTACACAAAAGATCCGCCGCCGCCGCCAGATCCCGCGCCAGGACTGCTGCTAGACGCGTCGCCGCCACGCTGTCCGACGACGATGCTCAGCAGAGTTCCCTCCGTCAGGCTAAAATTGCCGTGCGCCAAAGCCCCGGCACCGCCCCTGTAGACCGGCGGGCTGAGCGGGTAGGTCGATCCACCACGGGCTCCTCGAGCCTCCACGCTGTAGCAGCCGGTGGCAGGGACTCTCATAGACATCACGGATCCCGCTTGTCCGATGCTGCTGTCTGCAATTCATTGATTTCGGTTAAGTATCAGGAAATTATTAAACGTTATTTCGCACGACTGCAAATGTCATCATTCGAATTTTCATTATCAGGTGCGGATGATACAAAACAACTCGGCTGTTTCTTAACTGATTATGTATAACGCAATATTATTATTATTATTATTGAAATGCGCACGCCGATTGGGTACTGATTTTTTGTTTATTTGATGTTGGTAACAACGCTGAAAGATTCGATCTAAAAAAGGCGGTAGAAAAACAGTAGCATGTATAAAGATTGATTTTAGGTGAATAAAATATTTGAAATTAGTAAACAAAGGCCCATTAAAACAAAAAATAAATATTGAAATTTGAAGAGAAAATTGTGACTGCATGTGACTGAAATCACTTCGCTCCCGAAAAGACAATAGCTATTGTGTTTTTGCAAGTTACGATCAAATATAAGAAAACTCAAACTCTAACTATAATCAAGCATTCTAACTATGGGCCTCAGAGCAGTGGCTTTTTTATCTAGCTTTAAGTATGCTTTCTAAGAAGTCCACAAAACTGTCTTAATTCTGTGCTTTCCTGTGTCATTAAATACACAATTTTGTCATCAGCTGTTAGCCTTTCAAAATTTTGAACAGTGCCTGCCACTTTCTCTAGGAATTTATTTCTAATTAGAACATAAACGGACCAATCGTATCTAAAGAGAATATGAATTTCGCTCTCTACCTCGACTCAACATTTTGGACATGTTCTGTTTTCATAGGCGATTTTCGGTCTTACAGTGCGCAATGTCTCACAGGCCAGTTTGTAGTTTCCTAGACGAATCGGGACATTGTGCGCCTTTGTTCTGGGTTAGAGATTATTGTTAGGTACTTTTCACTGGAGATATCTAGCTTTCATAAACGTGTAATAGAAGTGGCTGAGCTTGGCTGATTTTCCCATCCTCTGAGTCCAGTGGCTTCAGAACTCTGACTCAAAATTCTTCCTGTGCGTTTTGATGGACTTTGTTTTTCTAGTTTGTTGACGATTCCGCATTACTTCGCGATTCATTACTTCCCTAATGCCAACATCGCTGTATTCTGTATCTGCCACTATCGCGATGATGGAGCCTGCAGTCGGCTCCGAACTGAGGACCAGTATTGAAGGCTTCTTTTTTGAATACTATTTATAGTGGTAGTCTTCCTAATTCGGACCGAGCACCATTGCTGTCAGTGTTTGGACTAACTTGCAGAATCGACTTCCAGACTCTAAAATTAATTCTCTCTATAATTAGGTTCCGATCGCAAGTACCCAGTTTCCAGGAGACAAAGGCTCCCCAGGCCTCTGATGCATAGAGAACTATGCTTTCAATCATAGTTGTGCTAAACAAGATAAGCTGTTTGTGCTTTACTCTCCGAAATCCCGCCAACTTTCTCAGAAGCGTTATAGGATATCCACTAATTTTACCAAGTTCTATGGCATGAGTATCTATTGTTCCCTTCACGTTCAAATTACAAACGTTCATAAGCGTAGCTCACTGCTAAATCGAAGCTGAAGGTTCAGGCAGACTTGCTGCAGCCGGCTGTGCCAATTCAGGGCTCTCCAGAGCTGCAGGGCGCTGTCGGACAACGAGCTGAGCAGCCCGGAACTCGCACTGAACGTTGACAGAAGCGCAGAAGCGTCCGCTTCAGGCACAACTGGCTGCAGAGACACCAGCATGCAGGCTCCGTCAGCTGATCGAAAGCCGATGGCGAAGCAGTCCTGCCGCAGGGCGCACAGCAAGTGGCACTCAGCTGCGCTGCCCACAGCGACGGGGTTTCCGACCTTCGACACAGAGACATTGCACACTGAGGAGTTGTCGACGAAAAGTGACGTGGTTCGATGGAGCGCCACCGAATGCTGATCACTCGATATATCAGCGGCATGAACGCCTGAAATGCATTTTCAGGGTATTAAAAATATAGAAAAAATTGTTGTTAAAATTTGTTTTAATTAAAATAACTTTAATTAAAATCGTGATGGTCCGTTTTGATGCAGAATTCAGCTGCATTAAGTATGCTTTAAGTATGCATTAAGTATGCTAAGCATGTAGCAGAGGTTGTAGCCTAGTGGTTAGGGCGTCGGACTCACGACTTGAAGGTCGGGGGTTCGATTCCCGACTCCACTGGAACAATTTGCGTCGTTTAGCAAGACACTTAACTCTACATTGCTTCAGTTCACCCAGCTGTTAAATGGGTACCAGCATCAGGTGGGATAATTGAAGGTGGGTGTGGCGTCTCCCCAGTCCGTGGACTGAACAGCTGTACGCAGCCTTCAGATGCGCCGCGCATTAGCTGCGGCTGTGCTGTCGGCTGCACATCTGACCCAATTGGGGCAGGTGTAATCAATTATTATCATTATTATTATTAAGTATGTACAATGATTTCAGAATGCAATGCTTACCAACTACCAGCACTTGTATGAGAAAAGAAACAAGAAGCATTTTATTGTCTTGGAAGTTCGTGTTTAAACTCGTGAAGTTTAATTAACTTTCTAACTGCTCGGTGCTATGGAATTGCTAGAAGATATATTGACGCTTTGACGTGCGTCAAAGCAAACGACCCTGAAGAAGTTGTAAAGAAAATGGCTGGTTGGTTTTATCTCCAAGCAATTCTGTCTGCTGTGTCTGGTCTGTGTTCTCTGCATCAGATAGCTATAGAAGCTCCATGATTGGCCCAAAGTTCATATGATACGATGGAATTTTTTTCTTTTTTGATTCAGCTTTGTCGAGTAACTATTTGTTGTACGCGAACATCTATAGTTAATGATCACTAGCTTTAATTTATTTGACTCAGACTTTTTTAAAAATTAATAAAATAGTATGAATTGAATCCTGAAATGCATAGTAGAGTCATTATAACAAATAATGACCCTAATATGACTCCAAATGTTATAACGAATATTTTGCATCTTTCTTGTTTTAGCGCATGCTGCAGTAAGTCTAGTATCAATGCTTGCTTCTTGGATTTACTCGTATGTTTAATATTTAAGTGTCGGCTCGGTAGGCTAGCCTGCATGGGGATGGGTTTTGAATTTGCTTGACACTTCGGAAAGGCGCGGCGCTCGGCAACGACCATTCATCATCGCCATTCCCAAGCAGTCGCGGGCATGAATTATCTGGATTACCGGTAGGCATATCGGACTGTGATATCCTGTGTCAGGAAATTCCTTGACAAACGAAATCGTCGATACATGCTAAATATATTTACTATAATTAATTACGGATATATGATGCGCGTGCCAGCTGCCTGATGGTCCCAACGGCCCCACCGCGGCACCAGCGTGATGCATTTTATATCTGAATCAGAGCTGAGGCGCCTGCAGCTGAATCTTATTAGATCTCGACCTCATTGACTGATGCGATACATCAACATCAATAATAATGTATTGTACGTCGAATGCATTCGACTTTGGTCCTGAGGGCTGCGCGTTACCAGACACGGTGAAGCAGAACCAGCCGCTCCCGTAGCTAGTCTGCACCGGAAATCAGTCGCAAATTATAAAAATGTAATTTGGAGCGCCAGAATTTGTTACGCCTTCACACAGTTTCTTAAGTCAGAGTAGCTATAATCTACGCTATCATATTGTACCATTTTGCAGATATACTCGTTATGCACTTCACGACACCGAGTCAAAAGCCGGACTTTTACTCGTTCGGCAGGTCACTGATCGTCCTAACTAGTTACTATCACTACCGACTGATGATGCTACGAACTGGATTCAGCTTTTTTATTTACAATATATTCGCGTATATATTTGTTTTCGAGCACAATAAAGCAGCTTTTTAAGGTTTTTTTATGCATGTGTTCTGTTTATTTGTGATGATTGTAATAGTGCATACGTGCAAGATTCAATTTTTGTATTGGTTCTACGTTGTAATCCTCTTTATATTTTTAATGTCGTAACCAAGTACCAATGTAATATAAATATATTTAAATGGTTATACAGTTGATTTTAGATCTGAAAAAAACAAGTAAGCTACAGCTTTCACAATTGTATACAATGTAAGAAGGTGTATTTAAAAATGTTTAAGCTAGCAATTGTTTTTCTTTTTAGATTTATTCTAGAAATTTAAATAGTTCTTAACTTAACCGGGAGGCTTGCTTGCTCTCGATGCTCTCTTAAATTTGTTTACTTTAGTTTAGCGCTTCTTTATCAGTAGGTGTAGCAAGCTCAGCAGGAAGTGTAGTTTTCTTAATATTATTTTTTTGACAAAAAACACGTGAAAATAGTAGGCCCTATATATAGATGTCTTATAATTTATAATGCAATTTGCTATTGACTTTCTATGGAATACTCTGTCAACTCCAATTTTGATACTGTCATAGGCCCTACTCATGCCTGTGCTGCACTGGCACTGCCTTTGCCTTAGCAATTTTTTAATAAAAAACAAAGGCTAAAGCTAAAGCACTGTAAATTTTTGTTGTAGGGTAATGTATCATCAACTGAACAGTGTATCTTCAAAACCGAACAAGAATTTTGACTCCTTCCTTGGTCTCTTGCAAGACAGAAACAAGCTATTGTGTTTCGCAGAACAACTAATTTGAAAGTTGAAGAAATTATCTACAAGCTGAGGCATGATGTGCAATGAAGCATTAAGAGGAAAGAAAGATATTGATGTTTCAGTAGAAATTTTTATTGCAAAAGCATACTTTTTAACAAAAAATTTTCAGTACGCACTTTAGACAAAGATTGTATGTGGTTGCTTGCCAATTATATGACCATAAATGTAGTTATTTATAGAGCATGAAAAATGCTTTCAAATGACATAACTCATGATAGTTCAATCCTTAAAATAAGATTAAACCACTCACTCAAATTGTAAAACCAAACATCAAATTCTCTGTTTGGTTTGAAGATACATGAAAATCATTGTTCGGTTTTAGATAAAAAGCAGGAATAACTTTTTTCTATTTGACAAAATAGCAAAAGCGGATACTTTTTAGAAAGATGTAACTGTTTTCTATAACTTGGCTTTTGATTTATCATCATATCTTAAATAGAAAATCTGTAGCTTAGGTTTGAAGTTAAAAAATACACATTCTTGTTTGGGTGATGATACATTAGCCACTTTAGTAAAATATATTTTCTGGTAGGCTAGGCTATATTGCCTGAAATGGCTAAAAGCTTGTGAGTTGTGAGTGTGCTTAAGAAATGAGTCGGCGAAAGCTAACATTTAACATTTTGTCCAATTCGTTTTCAGTAACAAATACAAACAGTCAGTGACATTTCGTTGACAGTCATTTCGGTGACAACTCAAGTCATTTCAGTGACATAATTAGTCAGATTGGTGATGTCCTAGGCCTCTGTCTATATTCAATATTAATCCTAACAATGCCACCAAAGTTGTTACCGGGCTAATTGTAATCCTATTGCTGTTACCAAAGTTGTTATAGGCCTTTTATACTTTTGTCAATCTTATGAATGTCTTTAATTATTCGCTTTATCTCAATTCAAATTGGTAGCGTTTTTAGGTATTCAAATATGGTAGCGTTATGTATTCAATCTGGTAGCGTTTACAATATGGCCGGTATTTATCTCCTTTATTTGTTTACTTATAACTTTTTCTATATCAGTCTTTATTCGTCTTTATCCGTTTTTATTACTCTTCAATTTACTCTTCAATTTCAGTATTAAATTCAATCTTTAATTCAGTCTTTAATTCAGTCTTTAATTCAGTCTTTAATTTCAATCTGCAGTCCGCTTCATAGGGCTTTCCAGTGGATCTAGAGTTACAACTTTTCACTTCACTCTATTTACTTCTCTTTCGCAATGTCTCTTATTCTTCAAATAACTTTAACACGAACACTTCAAATTCAAGCTTTCTTTATTCTGAACGCACAAACGAACGTTGTTTTTCTTTCTTCTTTCTCTCGTGTATTTATAGTAAAAATTTCCTCGTCACTTCATTATAACCTTTTATTTTTCAGTGCAGTTAAACAATCGGTGCATTAAAACAATTTTACGCAAAGTTAAACAAAATATTAAGTTTTCGCGGGAATTTGACTTCTAAGATATATACAATTGGTGCCCTATCTCAGTGACAACAATTTTTGCACCTAATTATACTAAAAAACTGCCTTCCATTTTAACTATGCTATGCACACTTATAAAGTATTAATTAAATAATGCTATAAGTATTAATAAGAAGCTGCATTGCTCTGATTAAGTCTGGGTTTTACTTTAAATGAGTTAAATTATTAAATTATTTAATGAGTAGTCAATAGTTTCAATAGTTATTCATTCCTAATTAAATGTGTATAATATATAATCATTTTTCAAATTTTGGATTGACAAAGCAAGTGTAGGCTTTAAGCGGCTGCTGGATTATGGAAGTCTGTTTTCTCAGCATATTTAGGGGCAAAAATAGTTGTCACCAAACTGACCAATTCTGTCACCAAATGACTGTCAACAAAATGTCTTGTCACCAAAATGACCTGGGACCATACAAACTATTTTCTTAACAGCTTATGATTATGTCTCTATGTTGGAATATGTTTGTATGTAGAGATGGAACATGCATTTGTTCAAAAAGTTTTTTAAATTGAAATTAAGATATATATGCCAGTTTCACCAAAATCAAAATCATAGCATTAGGCCTATAAGCCTATTTATGTGTAATCTGTTAGACAAAATTAACTATTTGTTTGAGAACCTAGAATCTTGGATATTGTATATTCCATTGCTCCCTGTGACAAATTGTCAAGCTCTATAGCATTAAACAGAAAGTCTGATAATATTTAGTAGGTGTACTTGTAAATGTACTATTATTAATAAGCCTAGATGTATTACAATTCACCACCTACTTTTCCACAAACTGTATAAGCTAAGGATGACCAGCTGCAATTTTGACTATTGTATTGTACCTATTAGCATTAAAATATTCTATTTTTAATCACCTACTAGTGCTACATAGTAGGTAAAATACAATATTTGTTAATGTAGCTGGTCTTCCTTGGCTTATACTCAATATGTGGAATAGCTAGAATACTGCCATAATCAGGATCATGCTATGTGTGCACCAGAAGACATCCCAAATTTTTTTCGGTGTGTGTGCTAGGTATGCCAGGCAAAATGCACAAAACTTCAACAGAAAATCATATTAATGACTTATTATTTTAATCCATGCAATGGATTAAATGCAATGCAAGTACTAAGATAAATAAATATAGTAATGTATATGATGTATTGATGAGTTGATGTCACAGTACCTGGACACTTTGTCATCTTACAACTTTGTCATCCAGATGACGATCTGTCCAATATCTCAGAAGGTGGATGATGTTAAATGATTTCAAAGTTAAAACAGAACCACCCTTCCCACCCCTTCTCACATCGTGTTGGTACCTATCTTTTAACTCTTATAATGAAAGCAGTTTTGTCACCTTTTTGACAATTTAGTGTGAAGTGTGTTCAAACCTCTGCCCCACCACCCACCCTCACTTTATTGATGACGAACTTGATTGCTTTTTATTATTAGATGACAAACTGACTAAACTTTAAAGCATGCCAATTGGCTGGATGACAAAGTGTCCTACCTTCCAAGTGGATAACAAAGTTGTAAGATGACGAAGTGTCTATGATCCGATGTCACAATTAGATTGGTCAATCAGAATATATTGCAAAATGTAAGTCGAAACATTTTGTGTAATTGCAAGTAAAGATTATAAATTAAAGATTTGAATATTTATGTTTTTAATTTCCAAAATAAAGAATAGAAAGAAGAAATAAAACACAATTTAGAGAATATTTTAAATGAAGCAATGGTTATCCATTGTCACCTATTCCAACCAATTGCAGCTCAGTCCTGGGTTAGACTTGTAAGCTTATTCCAACCAATTGCAGCTCAGTCCTGGGTTAGACTTGTAAGCTTATTCCAACCAATTGCAGCTCAGTCCTGGGTTAGACTTGTAAGCTTATTCCAACCAATTGCAGCTCAGTCCTGGGTTAGACTTGTAAGCTTATTCCAACCAATTGCAGCTCAGTCCTGGGTTAGACTTGTAAGCTTATTCCAACCAATTGCAGCTCAGTCCTGGGTTAGACTTGTAAGCTTATTCCAACCAATTGCAGCTCAGTCCTGGGTTAGACTTGTAAGCTTATTCCAACCAATTGCAGCTCAGTCCTGGGTTAGACTTGTAAGCTTATTCCAACCAATTGCAGCTCAGTCCTGGGTTAGACTTGTAAGCTTATTCCAACCAATTGCAGCTCAGTCCTGGGTTAGACTTGTAAGCTTATTCCAACCAATTGCAGCTCAGTCCTGGGTTAGACTTGTAAGCTTATTCCAACCAATTGCAGCTCAGTCCTGGGTTAGACTTGTAAGCTTATTCCAACCAATTGCAGCTCAGTCCTGGGTTAGACTTGTAAGCTTATTCCAACCAATTGCAGCTCAGTCCTGGGTTAGACTTGTAAGCTTATTCCAACCAATTGCAGCTCAGTCCTGGGTTAGACTTGTAAGCTTATTCCAACCAATTGCAGCTCAGTCATGGGTTGGACTTGTAAGCTTATTCCAACCAATTGCAGCTCAGTCCTGGGTTAGACTTGTAAGCTTATTCCAACCAATTGCAGCTCAGTCCTGGGTTAGACTTGTAAGCTTATTCCAACCAATCGCAGCTCAGTCCTGGGTTAGACTTGTAAGCTTATTCCAACCAATTGCAGCTCAGTCCTGGGTTAGACTTGTAAGCTTATTCCAACCAATTGCAGCTCAGTCCTGGGTTAGACTTGTAAGCTTATTCCAACCAATTGCAGCTCAGTCCTGGGTTAGACTTGTAAGCTTATTCCAACCAATTGCAGCTCAGTCCTGGGTTAGACTTGTAAGCTTATTCCAACCAATTGCAGCTCAGTCCTGGGTTAGACTTGTAAGCTTATTCCAACCAATTGCAGCTCAGTCCTGGGTTAGACTTGTAAGCTTATTCCAACCAATTGCAGCTCAGTCATGGGTCGGTACAGCGTCAAGCCTGAGAGCGCCGCCAAGTGCGCCAAGGCACGCGGCTCCTACCTGCGTGTGCACTTTAAGAACACACGCGAGACTGCCGGCGCTATTCGCGGCATGCCGCTGAAGAGGGCGCAGCGTTACCTGAAGAATGTCATCTCCAAGAAGGAGATTGTGCCCTTCAGGCGCTTCATGCGGGGCACTGGCAGGCACGCGCAGGCCAAAGTCTGGGGCGTGGCTACCAGCCGTTGGCCGAAGAAGTCCTGCGAGTTTCTGCTCCAGCTGCTGAAGAACTGTGAGAGCAACGCCGAGTTCAAGGGCCTAGACGCTGACCACCTGGTTATCGATCACATTCAGGTTAGTTATTGAAGTCAGTTTTCTTGATAAGTCTTGATGCAGCCAGTTATTTAATGTGCCTTGGCTGGTTGAGACTAATGAGTCGCGCATCTTGATTGGCAGGTGAATCGCGCACCGAAGATGCGTCGCCGCACCTACCGGGCCCACGGCCGCATCGGACCCTACATGTCATCGCCCTGCCACGTTGAGGTGATCCTGAACGAGCGCGAGCAGGTTGTGGCCCGAGCTGCCGACACAGAGGAGGCCACGGCTAAGAAGAAGGAGAGCAAGAAGAAGTTAAAGAAGGCGAAGCTGCGCGGAGAGTAGAGCGTAGAGCGACTGCTTGAGCAGTGCTGACCGACTTGCGTGTTTAAAAGGCTAAAAACTGCAAATAAAATTTAGCTATCTGGCCAGGCCGCTGCCTCTCAAAATGAGGCTCGGTTGCTATGCAGTCTTGGATATGTTCCGCCTTCCTATGTTTCTTATTTTGTTTAGTATCTCTGACCTAATGGCAATTTTATAGCTCCACCGAGCTAATTATAATTAACTATGCTGATGATTTTATGTGTTCCCTCAGCTTACAGTGTCATTTTTGCTGATCTCTAAGCTTGACATGTCATCTTTCTTGATTCCCTGGCTTGACACGTCATTTTTCCTGATCCCCAAGCTTGACACGTCATTTTACTGATCCCCAAGCTTGACATGTCATCTTTCTTGATCCCCTGGCTTGACACGTCATTTTACTGATCCCCAAGCTTGAAGTGTCATCTTTCTTGATCCCCTGGCTTGCCACGTCATCTTTCCTGATCTCCAAGCTTGACATGTCATTTTTCTTGATCCTCAGGCTTGACCTGTTATCTTTCATAATCCTAAAGATTAATTTGTTTCTATTATATTATCCATTTTTATCGTTAGATTGTTGTGACATGAGATGGCAACTGTTCAGAGTCAATCGATTTGCAGAGTCGGCGCCATTGCTAACAACAGCTTCTGTCCACAATGTCCGTGTCCTCACAGCACAGCACGGATGCCCTGTCCCAGCTGTTGCACGAATTAGCAAGCGAAGAATCAGAGTGCCTTAATGAGCTCCTCGATGCGTCTAACTGCAATGCCGGCGCAACTGCGGCAACAGTCTCAGAGCTCAGCAGCGACGCCGACATATTCGCCGTGACGCACAGCAGCCAGAGCAGCGGCTCGGTGGTGTTTCACCGCTGGAAGAGGCTGCCCGGCCTCACCACACTGGGCCAGCTTAATCCTCTGGCTGATGCGGCCCAGTACTCAACTGTGCTCATGCCCTGCTGCCGGCTTACCAACGCTGCGAGAAATATTCTTGACGGCATGGCCAGCAGGCGAGGACAGAAGGCCGACTCTGCGGCCTCTGGCGAGAGGTGAGAAAGGCGCCGAAGCCTTTAAGTTGTCCTACTCCAATTTGAGTTGTCCTACTCCAATTTGAGTTTTCCTACTCCAATTTGAGTTGTCCTACTCCAATTTGAGTTGTCCTACTCCAATTTGAGTTTTCCTACTCCAATTTGAGTTGTCCTACTCTAATTTGAGTTGTCCTACTCCTATTTGAGCTGTCCTACTCCAATTTGAGCTGTCCTACTCCAATTTGAGTTGTCCTTCTCCAATTTGAGCTGTCCTACTCCAATTTGAGCTGTCCTACTCCAATTTGAGTTGTCCTTCTCCAATTTGAGTTGTCCTACTCCAATTTAAGTTTTCGTACTCCAATTTGAGTTACCCTTCATTTAGAGTTCTACTCTGATTTCAATTTGATGGATTAGCCTGAAATGCTTTGCTTTAATTCACTTGCCTTGATCAGTACCTTAGAGTTCAGCTTATTGGATAAAATTAATTTGTTCCAGCGGCATCAGAAGCGGCCATGCTGCTCCAATACTCGATGCCAGCATTACAAACAACTTCGGCGGCAGCAGCAGCAGCAGCAGCCACAACAGCCCAGTGGAGATTTACCACACGCCTCCAGAGACGGGTTCCTTTGATCGTCAAAAACTGTCGCAGCAGTCTCAGCAGGCGGCGGGTCTCTCTTCCGTTGATGACACGATGCCAGAAGCAAAGCGACGTCGCACCCAGGATGACAGCTCGAAGGCAGAGGACCAGGAATCTGCAGCCAATCAGCTGCTTCAGTGGCTGCTCGCTCATCCAATCAGAGCTGGGCAGGAAGCGATAGAGGCAGACAAGGCGCTTGTTGAGCTGTGCAGAGCCGCCAAGTATGACATGGATGCTGATATAGACTTTGTGGCGCGTTTAAATTAATTTCAAACGCGTACTAGCATTCTCTACACTTCATACTAATAAAAACAGCATTTAAATTCGCATTTTTGTTTGATAGCGGATGTTAAAGTCTATTTATATGTCCAACTATACTAGTACAAGTAGTTACTTATACAATTGCTTACAATTTGCTAATAAATTTGTAAAAACTGCTGCCTTATCTATTTCGCACAGATTAGTAATGTGTTTTAATATTCGAAACTTTCGTTGGTTGCTAGGTAAGCTGGTGAGCTGGAGGAATTAAGGGGGCCATTAAGAGCTAGATAATAGGCCCATCTGCCGCATGCTGCAGGTCATCAGTGCGGCCGAAATGCAGCGCACCCGCTTCACTGTGTCCATCGAGGGCAACATCGGGTCTGGCAAGAGCACCCTGCTTCAGCACTTCAGCGCCTCGCCATTTGTTGCCGACATTCGCGAGCCGCTGGAGCAGTGGTGCAGCCTACGGGGCACCAACCCGCTGCGCCGGCTTTACGACGATCCGCAGCGGTGGTCCTTCTCCTTCAACCTCTACGCCATGCTAACCAGGCTGCGCATGCACCAGGCTGACACCGCCAAGCCGGTGCGTCTGCTAGAGCGCTCGCTGCACAGCACCCGCCACTGCTTTGTTGAAAGCGCCTACGCGGATAATAGCCTGTGCTCAGCTGAGTACGAAGTGCTTGTCAAGTACTACGAACACCTGCTGCAATACCGACCGAAGGACGTCCGGGTCGACCTCTATGTGTACCTTAGGGCGCCACCCCAGGTTTGCGGACCCAGTTAAATCAGTTACAATGAACCTCAGCTCTCCCCGATCCCCACACTGAACCTCAGCTCTCCCCGAACCCCAAACTGAACCTCAGCTCTCCCCGATCCCCACACTGAACCTCAGCTCTCCCCGATCCCCACACTGAACCTCAGCTCTCCCCGATCCCCACACTGCACCTCAGCTCTCCCCGAACCCCAAACTGAACCTCAGCTCTCCCCGAACCCCAAACTGAACCTCAGCTCTCCCCGATCCCCACACTGCACCTCAGCTCTCCCCGATCCCCAAACTGAACCTCCGCTCCCCGCCCTGTTGTCAGGTGTGCTACGATCGCATTGTGTCGCGCAGCCGCTCGGAGGAGAGCCACCTGCCGATGGCCCTGATTGAACGTCTGCACAATCTTCACGAGCGCTGGCTGACCAGTTCCGAGCTGGGCGCTCCAGTTATCATCCTTGACGCTGGTCGGGACCTGGCCACAATGCGCCGTGTCTGGGACGAGAAGCGTGACATGATCCTGTGCGGCTACACCGACGCCAGTCTTGTAGCCGGTCCGGTGTCTCCCAGCCTGAAACCAGCCGCTGTGGGCCAGCTTGCGGTTGATCAGCAGTGCAGAGAGGCCAAGAAAGATGCCAACATTCAGCTAGCTGCTTAATTTAGCTCGCATTTTATTCGCTAACATCAATTGACTTTTAACTTTTGTTATTGTAGTAAAATAGCTTAGTTGTGCTTTTTGTGGTCTTTTTTAGGGTTTCTATGGCAACCTCTAGCTAACCCACGGTCCAATATTCGCAACAACTAACAGCCCATCACCCCAATGCCCAATACCGTCACCCCATGCCCAATACCGTCACCCCAATGCCCAATACCGTCACCCAATGCCCAATACCGTCACCCCAATGCCCAATACCGTCACCCCAATGCCCAATACCGTCACCCCATGCCCAATACCGTCACCCCAATGCCCAATACCGTCACCCCAATGCCCAATACCGTCACCCCAATGCCCAATACCGTCACCCCAATGCCCAATACCGTCACCCAATGCCCAATACCGTCACCCCAATGCCCAATACCGTCACCCCAATGCCCAATACCGTCACCCCAATGCCCAATACCGTCACCCCAATGCCCAATACCGTCACCCAATGCCCAATACCGTCACCCCAATGCCCAATACCGTCACCCCAATGCCCAATACCGTCACCCCAATGCCCAATACCGTCACCCCAATGCCCAATACCATCGCCCCAATGCCCAATACCGTCACCCAATGCCCAATACCATCGCCCCAATGCCCAATACCGTCACCCCTACACACAAGCCCAATAATCAAGTGGGGTGAAAACCAGTAAAAATTGTAAATTGTTTTTAATTTAGCTTAATTCGTATTTAAATCATTTAAAAGTTTGCATTTGTAAATGACTTTATTTTTGTCGCCCTAATTTTTCCACGATAATCTGATGGTGCCTAGAAATTTAAACACAATTCTTGCGAGAGGTGCTCATTCAGTCATATAGCTTTCTCATTGTGGTGCGGCAACTTGTAAAAGTTTGGAAAGATCCTGCCTAATTGTCCACTTAGGCAATTAAAAAATTTCTATGTTATTTTTATTTAAGCGCTTTAACTCTTATGACAAGCCTATCTATTATACACATTCACAGCACCAGCTTATGCGTCACGTTTTCTGTCATTCATTTGTCGTCAGTCACTTTAAACTGCAATTACCCTGAATTTTTTGTTTTATTTTTGTATTTTTCAGTTGTTGCAATAAATGCATCCTTAAGGGTGCTTTTGTCGGGAAAAATCGAAGTAACTTTGTACCAAATACTTTCTTGTTAAAATGTTTTATAACTTTGCTTTTATTTCTTTGAAAATCGAACGGCTTCATAAAACATCTAGCCTAGATCAGATCTTCACACAATCTAAAGCGTGATAAACACACCACCCCATTTCTAGCCTTCACCCATCTCCCCATTTCTTGCCTTCACCTATCTTCCCATTTCTAGCCTTCACCCATCTCCCCATTTCTTGCCTTCACCTATCTTCCCATTTCTAGCCTTCACCCATCTCCCCATTTCTTGCCTTCACCCATCTCCCCATTTCTTGCCTTCACCTATCTTCCCATTTCTAGCCTTCACCCATCTCCCCATTTCTTGCCTTCACCCATCTCCCCATTTCTAGCCTTTACCCATCTCCCCATTTCTTGCCTTCACCCATCTCCCTATTTCTTGCCTTCACCTATCTTCCCATTTCTAGCCTTCACCCATCTCCCCATTTCTTGCCTTCACCCATCTCCCCATTTCTTGCCTTCACCTATCTTCCCATTTCTAGCCTTCACCCATCTCCCCATTTCTTGCCTTCACCCATCTCCCCATTTCTAGCCTTCACCCATCTCCCCATTTCTTGCCTTCACCCATCTCCCCATTTCTAGCCTTCACCCATCTTCCCATTTCTTGCCTTCACCCATCTCCCCATTTCTTGCCTTCACCCATCTCCCCATTTCTTGCCTTCACCCATCTCCCAATTTCTAGCTCTCACCCATCTCCCCATTTCTTGCCTTCACCCATCTCCCCATTTCTTGCCTTCACCCATCTCCCCATTTCTTGCCTTCACCCATCTCCCCATTTCTTGCCTTCACCCATCTCCCCATTTCTTGCCTTCACCCATCTCCCCATTTCTAGCCTTCACCCATCTCCCCATTTCTAGCCTTCACCCATCTCCCCATTTCTTGCCTTCACCCATCTCCCCATTTCTTGCCTTCACCCATCTCCCCATTTCTTGCCTTCACCCATCTCCCCATTTCTAGCTCTCACCCATCTCCCCATTTCTTGCCTTCACCCATCTCCCCATTTCTAGCTCTCACCCATCTCCCCATTTCTAGCCTTCACCCATCTCCCCATTTCTAGCCTTCACCCATCTCCCCATTTCTTGCCTTCACCCATCTCCCCATTTCTAGACTTCACCCATCTCCCCATTTCTTGCCTTCACCCATCTCCCCATTTCTTGCCTTCACCCATCTCCCAATTTCTAGCTCTCACCCATCTCCCCATTTCTTGCCTTCACCCATCTCCCCATTTCTTGCCTTCACCCATCTCCCCATTTCTAGCCTTCACCCATCTCCCCATTTCTAGCCTTCACCCATCTCCCCATTTCTTGCCTTCACCCATCTCCCCATTTCTTGCCTTCACCCATCTCCCCATTTCTTGCCTTCACCCATCTCCCCATTTCTAGACTTCACCCATCTCCCCATTTCTAGCTCTCACCCATCTCCCCATTTCTAGCCTTCACCCATCTCCCCATTTCTTGCCTTCACCCATCTCCACATTTCTTGCCTTCACCCATCTCCACATTTCTAGACTTCACCCATCTCCCCATTTCTAGACTTCACCCATCTCCCCATTTCTAGACTTCACCCATCTCCCCATTTCTAGCCTTCACCCATCTCCCCATTTCTAGCTCTCACCTATCTCCCCATTTCTAGCTCTCACCCATCTCCCCATTTCTAGCTCTCACCCACCACCCTACTTCTAGCCTTCACCCATCTCCCCATTTCTTGCTCTCACCCACCACCCTACTTCTAGACTTCACCCACTTATTTTCCATCTAACGCAAACGCCTGAACTCCATTATGCTATTTATAATAATTTAGTATACCGTTTTGTTAATTCAGTTTGTAAGAATATCATTTAACTCAGATGCATAAAAACTTGGCTTAACTTTTAGGTAGCGCATACTATTTGAACTCTGTTAAGAAGTAGCTTTAATTATTCGCATTTATTATTTTAGACTTGCTATAACTAGAAACTAATTATTTAAATAATATTGACTGCAAAGTTACATAATACATCTGAGAAAGGAAATAGTGCAACTCATTTAAGCAATCAGAAAAAAACCTTACTACTCTAATCGAAATACCAGAATATAAGAACTATACACTAGATTTCTTGGATTAAAAAGGATATAAAAGAATACTCGCTTTCTAGGCTTTGAAGCTATAAAACTCGTTTTCGCACTGAAGGAAGCGCTAGAAGCTCTTACGCCACCAAGGCGTTCAGCTGGCAGCGTTCAGCTTGATTGCTGAGCAATGAAATAGAGCACGTATAATGATTGTTAAAATTAGCTAGTATACAAACTATAGTTTAAATCTCTGGAGTACTCTAGTTGGTGAGCAGTTTACTTCGAGTCTAGGTAAAAAAGCTTGGCTGGTTATGCGCAGGTTAGGCGCAGGCACTTTCACTGCTCCTGCCCGATCAGTCCGTCCACCGCGTCCCTGCCCTGGCTCATGGTCTCCTTTTCAAAGTCCCTGAGCCGCAGCGGGTCGTGACTCTCTGCCTGACTCATCATGGCCCTACAGAGAGGACATCGAGTGACAATGAACGGTTTAAGGTATCTTTCGGGGCGCTTATTTGTACTCGTATAGGCCTAAGCTGTCAAGGCTTACAATGCACAACTGATGTTTGATTGACAAAATTGGTTTTTGCTGAGTAAATAAGCGCTTGTTGAAGGTCCATGTTTGTTGGTTGCTTGTGTCGATCTGCTTACAAGTATCGAGTATATACGCTCTCAAACAAAAAACTACATATGTTCTTTCCTGAGAAGTCATGACATGGTTTTGTTCTCAATAAAGAACACTTGTCTACACTTAAACCCTAGCTGCATTTTAGAACCCAATAGAAATAAAAAGTTGGACAATGTACACTGCGTAATTACGAGTAGATTAACAGTTCTACCAATTTACACAGTTTACACAACCAAATGATTTTCATCATGATTCTAAACACAATGCTTGGTGCTAAAACTTGTACGCGCAAAATATAGTTAAGTGGCTGTGGCGCAAATTACCAAAATACTACTTTCTAGGCAATAGGCAAAACTTGGACGGTTTGTTTAGACGCAGATTTTAAGATAGCTGTCTGCGCCATTCAGATCAGCTGCCTCTGCAACTCACTGGTGACTGGTGATCCACGGGTTGCCCGTGTGCGGCTGCAGCACTTCACCGTCCAGGCTGAAGGCTGGCGAGTCGAAGTAGGCCTGTCCGGGACTGCGGGGCCGCTGCATAGAGCCCTGCTGGTTGCCGCTGTTTAGGCCTGACAGCTCTAGCGGGTTTTCTTCAGGATAGAACCGAATGGGCGGCTTGATGAGCTCGAGCTGGTGCTTGAAAGTCGTTGGAAAAGTAAAATTCAAAGGTTTGTTTCATCCCGGATCAGTTCTTGTATCAGCACTTCCTGATATACTGTTATGTAAGAAAATGGTATTGCTGAGACTTACATGGCGGTACCACCAGACTGTTCCTAGGGCTGCGGCAATTATTAGGACTCCCAGTACACAGATTAACGCTATCGCATAAGGCGGGAACACATAGGGGGCCTCCGAGCTGGTCTGGGTAGAGACAGTGGCTGCAGTGGAAGCGGATAACTGCGGCACTGGACCAATGGTGAGGTTCACCACACTGAAGCCGTAGCCCGGAATGATAGTACGTAGCTGCTCCTCGAGAAATGCATCCGCGTAGAATGAGTCGTTGCGCACAGTCAGCTTCGCTGTTAGTTTTGTGCCCTTGGACTCTGGACTGAACGAGATGTCAAAGAAGTCTCCAATGATTGACGTGAGATTGGATCCTTTTCTTACAGCGTCCATTAACAGATAATAAGACTCTCTAGCCAGTGACAAGTAGTCAGACGTATTGCTGTCTCCCAGCGAGGTATTGAACTGCTTTAGCGGGTAATCCCAGGTGATCTGGACGTTCCGCGAACTGGTAAACACTGGGTCCTGACCCACCGGACACCCGCAGTCGGTGGGAACTTCGCGCCGCGATCGCGACAGCTCCAAGAAAAAACTGTCGGCAGTGTCGTACCGATCAACGCTGCGCCGCCTGCGAGAAGCCGAGCAGTTGTAGACAGAAAAATTCCCCGTTATGCTGACCCTGAACGAATAGGGCCTACTATAAGTCGAGGCATTTTGCGGCAGAAAAACGATGTAGCGGAAATTTCCAAAACCCTCAAAGTTCGAACGTTCACTGCAAGCTGTTGAGTTGTTTAGATCAGTTGGGAAAAATATTCTTTGCGTCAACGCACTGTCTCCTTCAAGACTGACGGCTGCAGCCGCAGTAAATTTGATCAGATTGCAGTTGTCGCATGCAGTGGAGACGCAGATCTAGAGTTGTGTGTTGGAAATGTTATTTGCTGTAATGCGTCTCTATAGCAGTTAAAAAAGCAAATGATCTGATTTAACAAAGACTAGCTGTTGGTGCTTATGACCGTTTTAAGTATAAAAATTGATGTGCTGTAGACTGCTGAGCAGCCTCCAGGCAATCTGTGAGTCAGGCTGTTCTAGGTCTGTGGGAGGGCTAGGGTTGGTAGTTAGTGTTTCCCGTGCACTGTCACTTCCGCTCGCCACCCCCCCTCCTCTCTCGTTCTCTCGTTCCAGCTGTCTGCGCACTGAGTCACATTGCACACCATGGTGCAATCGCTTAAGTTCGGAAGAAGACTGGCATAACAACGCTCAAATGCTCCTACTATAAGTAGAGCACAGTCCGACGAATCCTTGAGATGGTGTTAGTACCGCGGTAGCACAACTTCTGTACGAATATGGCACGTTTCTGTCCTCCAGTCTTCATGCGTTTCACATCGATTGTGTTCTCTTGCAATCTTTGTATCTTGTCTGCTAACATTATTGTGAAGCAAGGCCGTGTGTTGCATTTAGAAGCATAGCACATCGCCAGGCTTCAGAGCAGGGAACCAAAGTAGCAGGAATTACTGCTAGAGCCTAAATAGCGACCAAGGAAATTAGGTAATCTAGCCTGACTACCGGGTTGCTCCACTTCTACGAGGCATTCAGTGTTGAGGCCGGTATAAACTCTCTCTCTCGAAATCTAGTTCCTGTCTTGGTTATTTTTACCAATTGTGTGTGCCACGCTACCACAGGTACAACAAAATAAAAATCTTATCCAAATACAATTTACAATCCAAATTCCAATTACAAAACAATCGAAAATCACCTCTTCAATGTAAGGCATCGATCGACAGATAGACCCGGATGGTCCAACTAGTAAGTCGAAAACGATCCTTTTTTCAGACGAGGTTGTGGTTGGAACACTAAATTGGTTTGTCGAAGCGTTGTATGTATATAGATCAGTTGAGTTGACGAATGCGCCGCTAGTAAACACCATGCTCAGCAGGGATCCATTTGTAATTGAAATGTATCCTAAAAGTTAATGCGAATGCACTTTCTTTGTTTACAACCAGCTTGGAATTTGTACTACGAAATTACTACTCGTACTTTCAGTTACTTACTACTTGGTGACACTGTCGTAAAGGCAGGGGAAGTGTACTGCGTTGTGACCAATGAGCTGCTATGACTTGTCAACACACGTGTAGTGGACGAAGAAGTTATTTGCGGCGTGGCTGTGGTCGCTGCATGTGTTGATGAAACGACTGTCGGTGTAGGTGTAGCAGGTTGTGTTGTAACAATAGGAGCGGCTGTGGTTGCTGCTGGAGTTGATGAAACGACTGTCGGTGTAGGTGTCGCAGGTTGTGTTGTAACAATAGGAGCGGCTGTGGTTGCTGCTGGAGTTGATGGAACGACTGTCGGTGTAGGTGTCGCAGGTTGTGTTGTAACAATAGGAGCGGCTGTGGTTGCTGCTGGAGTTGATGGAACGACTGTCGGTGTAGGTGTCGCAGGTTGTGTTGTAACAATAGGAGCGGCTACTGTCGGTGTAGGTGTCGCAGGTTGTGTTGTTACGTCAGGAGCTGCAGTGGTCGCTGCTGGAGTTGATGAAACGACTGTCGGTGTAGGTGTCGCAGGTTGTGTTGTAACAATAGGAGCGGCTGTGGTTGCTGCTGGAGTTGATGGAACGACTGTCGGTGTAGGTGTCGCAGGTTGTGTTGTAACAATAGGAGCGGCTGTGGTTGCTGCTGGAGTTGATGGAACGACTGTCGGTGTAGGTGTCGCAGGTTGTGTTGTAACAATAGGAGCGGCTGTGGTTGCTGCTGGAGTTGATGGAACGACTGTCGGTGTAGGTGTCGCAGGTTGTGTTGTAACAATAGGAGCGGCTACTGTCGGTGTAGGTGTCGCAGGTTGTGTTGTTACGTCAGGAGCTGCAGTGGTCGCTGCTGGAGTTGATGAAACGACTGTCGGTGTAGGTGTCGCAGGTTGTGTTGTAACAATAGGAGCGGCTGTGGTTGCTGCTGGAGTTGATGGAACGACTGTCGGTGTAGGTGTCGCAGGTTGTGTTGTAACAATAGGAGCGGCTACTGTCGGTGTAGGTGTCGCAGGTTGTGTTGTTACGTCAGGAGCTGCAGTGGTCGCTGCTGGAGTTGATGAAACGACTGTCGGTGTAGGTGTCGCAGGTTGTGTTGTAACAATAGGAGCGGCTGTGGTTGCTGCTGGAGTTGATGGAACGACTGTCGGTGTAGGTGTCGCAGGTTGTGTTGTAACAATAGGAGCGGCAGTGGTTGCTGCTGGAGTTGATGGAACGACTGTCGGTGTAGGTGTCGCAGGTTGTGTTGTTACGTCAGGAGCGGCAGTGGTCGCTGCTGGAGTTGATGGAACGACTGTCGGTGTAGGTGTCGCAGGTTGTGTTGTTACGTCAGGAGCGGCAGTGGTCGCTGCTGGAGTTGATGGAACGACTGTCGGTGTAGGTGTCGCAGGTTGTGTTGTTACGTCAGGAGCGGCTGTGGTCACTGACATGGAAGTTATTGTGGAAAGGACAGTTCGGATAAAATTCATAAAATCAAGACAGTAGAGCAGTTTCTTAAGTTCCAGACTTACCAGTTCCGCCATTGAGTCCAGTAGCTGTACTACCTGGCGCAGTTGGTCCAGCAGTGGTTAACGTCGCAGTACCTGCAGTTCCAGCAGTTGTCGACAAGGCAGTGCCTGCAGTTCCAGCAGTTGTCGTCCGGGCAGTGCCAACAGTGCCATCAGTGGTTGGTCCAGCAGTGCCTGCCGTTCCTTCAGTGGTTGGTCCTGCAGTGCCTGCAATTCCAGAAGTGGTTGGTCCGGCAGTGCCTCCAGTGCCAGCAGTTCCAGAAGTGGTTGGCCCCGCTGGGCCTGCAGTTCCAGCAGTTGTTGGTCCTGCAGTGCCTTCGGTGGCCACAGTTCTAGAAGTGGTTGGTCCTGGAGTGCCTCCAGTGCCCACAGTTCCAGCAGTGGTTGGTCCTGCAGTGCCTCCAGTGCCCGCAGTGGTTGGTCCTACAGTGCTTCCGGTGCCTGTAGTTCCAGAACTGGTTGGTCCTGCAGTGCTTACAGTTCCAGCAGTTGTTGGTCCTGCAGTGCCTTCAGTTCCAGCAGTGGTCGGTCCTTCAGTTAGTCCGGCAGTGCCACCAGTGCCATCAGTGGTTGGTCCAGCAGTGCCTGCCGTTCCTGCAGTGGTTGGTCCTGCAGTGCCTGCAATTCCAGAAGTGGTTGGTCCGGCAGTGCCTCCAGTGCCAGCAGTTCCAGAAGTGGTTGGCCCCGCTGGGCCTGCAGTTCCAGCAGTTGTTGGTCCTGCAGTGCCTTCGGTGGCCACAGTTCCAGCAGTGGTTGGTCCTGCAGTGCCTCCAGTGCCCGCAGTGGTTGGTCCTACAGTGCCTCCAGTGCCCGAAGTTCCAGCACTGGTTGGTCCTGCAGTGCTTACAGTTCCAGCAGTGGTCGATCCTTCAGTGCCTCCGGTGCCTGCAGTTCCAGCAGTGGTTGGTCCCGCAGTGCCTGCAGTTCCAGCAGTGGTTGGTCCCGCAGTGCCTGCAGCTCCAGCAGTGGTTGGTCCTACGGTGCCTACAGTGCCTGCAGTTCCAGCTGTTTTTGGTCCGGCAGTGCTTACAGTTCCAGCAGTTGTTGGTCCTGCAGTGCCTTCAGTTCCAGCAGTGGTCGGTCCTTCAGTTAGTCCGGCAGTGCCACCAGTGCCATCAGTGGTTGGTCCAGCAGTGCCTGCCGTTCCTGCAGTGGTTGGTCCTGCAGTGCCTGCAATTCCAGAAGTGGTTGGTCCGGCAGTGCCTCCAGTGCCAGCAGTTCCAGAAGTGGTTGGCCCCGCTGGGCCTGCAGTTCCAGCAGTTGTTGGTCCTGCAGTGCCTTCGGTGGCCACAGTTCCAGCAGTGGTTGGTCCTGCAGTGCCTCCAGTGCCCGCAGTGGTTGGTCCTACAGTGCCTCCAGTGCCCGAAGTTCCAGCACTGGTTGGTCCTGCAGTGCTTACAGTTCCAGCAGTGGTCGGTCCTTCAGTGCCTCCGGTGCCTGCAGTTCCAGCAGTGGTTGGTCCCGCAGTGCCTGCAGCTCCAGCAGTGGTTGGTCCCGCAGTGCCTGCAGCTCCAGCAGTGGTTGGTCCTACGGTGCCTACAGTGCCTGCAGTTCCAGCTGTTTTTGGTCCGGCAGTGCCTACAGTTGCAGCAGTTGTTGGTCCTGTAGTGCCTGCAGTTCCAGCAGTGGTTGGTCCTGCGGTGCCTACAGTTCCAGCAGTGGTTGGTCCGGCTGTGCCTCCAGTGCCTACAGTTCCAGCAGTGGTTGGTCCTGCAGTGCCTCCAGTGCCCTCAGTGGTTGGTCCTACAGTGCCTGTCGTTCCAACAGTGGTTGGTCCGGCTGTGCCTCCAGTGCCTACAGTTCCAGCAGTGGTTGGTCCTGCAGTGCCTCCAGTGCCCGCAGTGGTTGGTCCTACAGTGCCTCCAGTGCCCGAAGTTCCAGCACTGGTTGGTCCTGCAGTGCTTACAGTTCCAGCAGTGGTCGGTCCTTCAGTGCCTCCGATGCCTGCAGTTCCAACAGTGGTTGGTCCCGCAGTGCCTACAGTTGCAGCAGTTGTTGGTCCTGTAGTGCCTGCAGTTCCAGCAGTGGTTGGTCCTGCGGTGCCTACAGTTCCAGCAGTGGTTGGTCCGGCTGTGCCTCCAGTGCCTACAGTTCCAGCAGTGGTTGGTCCTGCAGTGCCTCCAGTGCCCGCAGTGGTTGGTCCTGCAGTGCCTCCAGTGCCCACAGTTCCAGCTGTGGTTGGCTCGGCTGTGCCTACAGTTCCAGCAGTGGTTGGTCCTGCAGTGCCTGCAGTTCCAGCAGTGGTTGGTCCTGCAGTGCCTGCAGTTCCAGATGTTGTTGGTCCGGCAGTACCTGCAGTTCCAGCAGTGGTTGGTCCGGCTGTGCCTCCAGTGCCCTCAGTGGTTGGTCCTACAGTGCCTGCCGTTCCCGCAGTGGTTGGTCCTGCTGTGTCTCCAGTGCCCACAGTTCCAGCTGTGGTTGGTCCGGCAGTGCCGGAAGTTCCAGCAGTGGTTGGTCCTACAGTACCTCCAGTGCCCGCAGTTCCAGCAGTGGTTGGCCCGGCTGTGCCTGCAGTTCCAGCAGTGGTCGGTCCTTCAGTGCCTCCGGTGCCTGCAGTTCCAGCAGTGGTTGGTCCAGCAGTGCCTGCAGTTCCAGCAGTGGTTGGTCCTACAGTGCCTACAGTGCCTGCAGTTCCAGCTGTTGTTGGTCCGGCAGTACCTGCAGTTCTAGCAGTGGTTGGTCCTGCAGTGCCTGCAGTTCCAGCAGTGTTTGGTCCTGCAGTGCCTTCGGTGGCCGCAGTTCCAGAAGTGGTTGGTCCTGGAGGGCCTCCAGTGCCCGCAGTTACAGCAGTGGTTGGTCCTACAGTGGTTCCAGTGCCCGCAGTGGTTGGTCCTACAGTGTCTCCAGTGCCCGAAGTTCCAGCAGTGCTTGGTCCTGCAGTGCTTTCAGTTCCAGCAGTGGTTGGTCCTGCAGTGCCTCCAGTGCCCGCAGTTCCAGCAGTGGTTGGCCCGGCTGTGCCTCCAGTGCCTCCAGTTTCAGCTGTGCTTGGTCCTACAGTGCCTGCAGTGCCTACAGTTCCAGCAGTGGTTGGTCCAGTAGTGCCTCCAGTGCCTGCAGTTCTAGCAGTGGTTGGTCCAGCTGTGCCTCCAGTGCCCGCAGTTCCAACAGTGGTTGGTCCTGCAGTGCCTCCAGTGCCCGCAGTTCCAGCTGTGGTTGGCCCGGCAGTGCCTACAGTTCCAGCAGTGGTTGGTCCTACAGTGCCTCCAGTGCCCGCAGTTCCAACAGTGGTTGGTCCTGCAGTGCCTCCAGTGCCCGCAGTGGTTGGTCCTACAGTGTCTCCAGTGCCCGAAGTTCCAGCTGTGGTTGGTCCAGCAGTGCCTCCAGTGCCTGCAGTTCCAGCAGTGGTTGGTCCTGCAGTGCCTCCAGTGCCCGAAGTTCCAGCAGTAGTTGGTCCTGCAGTGCCCGCAGTTCCAGCAGTGGTTGGCCCAGCTGTGCCTGCAGTTCCAGCAGTGGTTGGTCCTGCAGTGCTTACAGTTCCAGCAGTGGTTCGTCCTGGAGTGCCTCCAGTGCCCGCAGTTCCAGCTGTGGTTGGTCCAGCAGTGCCTCCAGTGCCTGCAGTTCCAACTGTGGTTGGTCCGGCAGTACCTACAGTTCCAGCAGTGGTTGGTCCTGCAGTGCCTCCGGTGCCCGCAGTTCCAGCTGTGGTTTGTCCGGCAGTGCCTCCAGTACCTACAGTTCCAGCAGTGGTTGGTCCTGCAGTGCCTCCGGTGCCCGCAGTTCCAGCAGTGGTTGGTCCTGCAGTACCTGCAGTTCCACCAGTGGTTGGTTCAGCAGTGCCTCCAGTTCCAAGCGTTGTTGTGCGGGGTGGTGCTGTTGTCGTCAAATATTTGGATGTCGAGTTGGTGCAGAAGCAGGCCTTTGCGACTGTCGTCTGTGCTTGGGTTTCTGCAGGTAGAAGGTTTCCTTGTAAGCTGTATTAGATCCTTCTTTATATCAAAAACATATTTTTGTAATGATCTCATTTTTGTGATTGATGATATCAGTAAAGCAGCTTTTTATCACATTGATTACGAGATAAATAAGACTAATGATTTAGGTACCTGTCTATCCTAGAATTCTTGCAGTTCTTATACTGAAGTATTGTTCTGACCCAGCAATTTCTCACCTGTACTGTGTGCCAGCATGAGCAGCACCATGCAGGCAACTGAACGAGTCGCTGCAGCCATGGTTACGAGGCGTGCAATCAGCGACTGGTCAGTTGGTTCACTTTTGAGTATCCTTATTGCGTGCCAGAGCTGTCTAGTGAGAAAACTCTTCAATGTCGCTCACCGGCCTTCTTCAAACTCTGCTTAGCGCCATCGCTCCAGTGCGTGGCTTTGTGCTTTTTTGTCATGCCCGCGGCGTGCTGGCGGTTGGTTGGCTATGAGATGTAAAACACGGGGCAGCGGAGAAGAGAAAAAAGAACAATTAGCGCGCAAAAAAGAAATCAGTCTCCGCCAAGTATTAGGCTACTCTCTCTCTGGCCCCTGCGCCGGCAGTGCCCAAGAATGACTGTGAAGCCGCAGGTGGGTGGGTTTGGTTGGTGGGTTGGTGGGGGTGTTGCCACAGGCAAACTGGGTGGGTGCTGTCTGAATGATGGGACAAGCCTTACCTGTACGCAGGCGGGGTGTCTTCGGTCGGACCTCGCCTTTTCGAGTCAACGCATCGGTCCACATTCATGCGCTGTTGAAGCCTAAAATTAGAAACACGTCGCTTTTTCGAATCTCAACTCCACCTGGGCGTGTTTTGTTATTTAGGTCCTCGGGCCGGTAGGTGAAGCTTCTGCAAACATTGCACTTATGAATTTGTATAAATGTTTAATTATTATTGTAAGGTTTTTTGAGTAGTTGCGACTATAATATTATGAACGATGCAAACGATGAACATTTGGCTACTAGTGCATCCAGGCTTTCCTTTGTCGGATGCTTGCAATTGAAGTAACTAATTATAAAATATATTTTCTTGCGTGTCAAACATATAAGTATAGACTCCTTATAGGTTTATAATTAATAGGGTATATTTTTATACCGAAGTTCGATGCATCTGTTCTGTCTGGTTTGTTAAAGTGACGATATTCCATATTTTCAAGCCTCATCATTGATTTTGTTTTTAGACTATTCGGCAAATTTTCTTAATTGTGCGCTTATACCTTCGTATGTTGTTTGTTTTTTTCGCCGCTACTGTCTTGCCTATTGTCTGTCCTATGCGGGTAGCTTTTTATGTCCTTCTACCCCTTACTAACCCAGCTCTATGCGCTCAGAGTGGGGTTTTTATTTTGTCCTAAGAAGCTCAATGAATATAATTGAGAAGAGCAATGCAAAAAAACTGCGAAAATAGTCTCAGAGACGAAAGGCAGGAAGGCACTCAGAATGAGCCTCAATCGCTGCTCACCGAGCCAGTGGCAACCGCGCGAGGTCATTCGAGGCGGCGCACTTTGCTGTCCACTGATAAATAAATCTACTAATTAAAATAAGCCAACTAGAAAGGTAGTACAATGCCTGCCGATTAACACATGAGTCTCTTTCTTACTTCTCTATCAGCAATTCTCTCTGAGTAGTAATTCTATCATTTCTGTTTTAACAGTACAAAACACACTCAACTTTCTGTTTAAGATTGCAACTTATGTATCAAGTCACGTACGCATCAGCGAAATGTATATTTACTTTCCGAGGCGAACAGATTCACTGAAATATTCATATTCCTTTACTCTTAGAAAATGGACAATTATTTAACTTCTTCAATAATATATTGCAGCTGGGTTGAGAAACCGCAGAAGCCTAACTGAATCTCGCATCGAAATCCCTGGTCTCGAACCCACGACGTCATTAATGTGAGGCGCAGCCACAACAATAAGGTTTGTAGGGCATTGTGCTATTTCGGGCATGCTGGCGAACCCCTAGTTACGGTGGGAGTGTACACTGCCTGGCGATAAGCAATTCAGGGGTGCAATCAGTGCTTTTCTGCTTACATATCCTTGTGGTGGGCAGAGGTACCCATTCGACTGTAGCCAGGGCCAGTGCAGAAAATGTCTTTGCAACTTAACGCTACTTAAAAAAAACTGGTTGAATCTGTCTAGCGCTTACAGTTTTCATAGGATTGATACATATCGGAATTGATAACTGGGCAAACAGTAAGTGTGAGCATGTACTCCTAGAGATATAAATGCGTTGGCTTCTGGAGGTGGTGCAGTCAAGCAAAGAATGAAAATAAGTGGTTTTACATATTGATGTGAATACATTAGTTATTGTGACAATGTACATACGAGCAAGTATTTTGTTGCTAAAAGCAGCAGATTAAAAATTTGTCAATATATTCATAAAGCGAAGTCGTGATCACAGGACGGTCGGTTCAGAAGTCATAAAGATGAAGCCAGTCAAACGGCTTCCAAGCCTTGTCGTCATCTGAGCTTGCTGCTTGGCTGCGGGTTGAAATTCGCAGATTTATAGCACAGTGTCGCAGCGAGCTCTTGACAGCTGAAGGGAAATAAAATGTGAGTATTTTATTCATGAGAATAAAATAGCACAACACGAGTCATTGGCTGCACAAAAACTGGACACTTTGCGGGGAGTTGTCGATATAGATCACAGGTTAATTAGTTGTCGATGTGGAGAATGAGAAGCGAAAGGGAGCCATGCCACACTATTGAGTGATGGTTACTCAATCTATTTGAACTGCTTTGGTCAGTTTGGTTTTCAAGCTCATTTTTAAAGAGTTATAATCTATAAATGGCTCGTTAGTCGTGTCGATTCGCACTAGCTATGTACTACTCACATGCATCTCTCGCAGTCCTTTGTAGTAGTTTATCACAAGTCACGTCGATGCGACATGCTATTCCGCCTAATTACACGAGTAATTATGGCAGGTCCATATCCTTTTTGATTTGCACGCATACAATAGCTACTTGCTATATATGTCCCTGATCGTACGTGCAGCACCTCGCAAAACATGCGTGATATAATCCACGGCAAGGTGCTCAACTGGGCAAAGCAGTGAGAGACAAGCACAGGATGGCACAGAAGTACACTCGACAAAGTTAATAGAAAGGCTGAATCGACACTCCCCCAAAAAGCCATATTTTTATCGCTGCCGAATCCGACTTTTGCGTGTGTTCACCCGTGAAGCAGGCCGGAGCGCCTGAGGTCAGACCGCCGCCTCCACCTCTGCCTGCATCTGGACCGTCTGCGTCTTTGACTGGTATCGATCGTTAGCGCTCCGCTGTCTGCGCATCTGCTGTCGTCGATGTCGACGTGGCTGCTGCTGCGGCTGCTGCTGGCAGCCGTAGCTTCGACTGCTACAGTTGTCCTCAGAGCGCTGCGACATCAGCTGAGGACAACGGCAGGTGATGAAGGCAGCAAATGCTTCGCGCACGGAGCGAAGCGCCAGCAGCGACATTGCCGGGTTGGCCAGACAGCTGAGCAGAGCGGGATGAATCGCTGCCCTTTGAAGCCACCTTGGCGACCGACGCAGGTCAGGGTCAAGCAAAGCCAGCAGAACCTGGTTTAGTAACATCGCGTGCTATGTCAATCTGCATAAGCATCTATGTGTATGACATAAACGAACGGTAAGCAGGTTTTTTGAGTCGCATAAAATTGCTCGTTTAACTTACAAGCGGAACCCAGCAGGCGTGGCCCATTAGGAGAGCCAGTAAAACGCGCCTCGCTCGACGAAAATGGGCCGCTCGATGCTTCACGGGGGCCATCTTTGCTCCGTTGGTGGCTAGGCGTCGTCTCAATCGCTGGCGTTGTTGCCGCTGGAGCTTGCTGAACGCTCGCTCTCCACGAGCCACCGCAGCTGTCACATGACAAAGGTAGAATGCCGCTAGTGCAGTCTGGCCAATAAGCAAAGCCAAGCAGGTAAGACGCCACAATCGACCGACACGACTCTCGCGACCGCTCATTTCCAGGCTGATAACGGAGTTGGTGGCATTCGTCCGACCGAAGATTCCACCGCGACTACCGCCACTGCAGACGCCATTGTCCGGGAAAAATCCCGGAGCGGCCACAGAGCCCAGAGCTGCCGCGGGAGCGGCAAGCAGGCCAGAGTTAAGAAGCAGAGCAACCAGGCAACCGACGAGAGCCAGAGGAGGGCGGAATTGGCGCTGGCAGCAGCCGCGAGGTTTCGCTTCGGCGCTGCTGTCCTTATCGCCGGTCGTGGCTGGGCCGCTTAGCCGTCGGTGAATGCTGAGCGACATCAGCAAGCGGAAGCTGGCGCTGAGCCCGGCTGCAGCGAGGAACGCTGGCTGAACACCGCGACAGAAGCCCCAGTTGTAGCCGCGGCCGGAGGTAGTCAGGACAAAGAATGTGTAGCAGGGAATGTACACAACCGCAGTGAAAAAGTCGACGCAGGCCAAGGCAGCCGTGAAAAACTGCAGCGGCTGGCAGGGTCTCAGGCAGGTGGCAATTGCGAAGACCAGAGCAAAGTTGGCCACGCTGGCAAACAGGCTGACAGTAGTCAGCAGCGTCGCCTCGACGCCCGGACCTTCCGATGCTGGTGGCTGTCGCGCTGAATCCATTCAGCTTCAAAGCGTTTCTCACGAGAAAGTAAAATATTGAAAATGTTTTAAGAATCGGTGAAGATTGAAGTTGGATTTTTCGAGTTATTCTAAAGCGAGCTTGGCACCTTGGTATTTATATTCTTGAATGCCATCCCCTAAATGTCATTTCATTGGAGGAAGGGTTTGCTTTCTTTCTTGTTTAGCATCTCTCAGCCCTTCGCAAGCCAACACGGACTAAGAGATTTCGCAGCTTGGTTTCATTCTAGTCGCGAGATATCCGTCGCGTGGTTTCGGCCTTGCCTGCCTGAAATCGAGACGAGCCGAAGATTGAGTCAGAACAGCTCACCTCCACGAGGCCTCCATTTAAATCCCTTGAGTCACGCAGAATTGTCAGCCCGGATATAAGAGATCGACTTTGTCAAGCTTCCAATCAGTCGCCCCCACCCTGAGCATAGGTGAGTGTTTCTATGGTGACCGACAGAAAGCTGACCAAGGTTGCACGAAATCTTGCTGCTATTGTTAGACAGACGTCAGTTTTTACCCATTGCAAAAAAACAATCATCACAAAGCTTTTATCCAGATTTGTCACTCCAAGCTGACAGCTTTGGCTCCTGACAGGTGACACTCTGTCGAGTCAGTTTACCATGGAAATGAGGCTTGACACCTGCCAGATCGAAAGCTAAATAGACATTGGCCGTGTCATCTTAAACACAATCCGTGCACGTCAAAGCCAAAAGAGCTTTAAAAACTGTTTCTCGTGACTCTTCCGATCCGCACGGAAACTAGAAATAGATAAGTTTTTCAGGAAATTTCTCAACCTTCATGGCTGATGGATCTGCTTGTGCTCAAGCTTTGATTGAGCAAGATTCGACACCGGAATATATATTTAAACATCAGTAAAATACCCCAAAAACCCATTATAACTTTTGATAGGCGCAGGCATTGCGTGAGCTGGAAAATCGCAGATTTATTATTAGCTTGCTATTTGACCTCAGCGAGCTTTGGTGTCGATGGCTGAATACAATTTTAAAGGGCTAAAATCTGATCAGAAACCCAAATATCCCTCGGATAATCTTAAAAAACTGTTAAAAAACAGCATAGCAGCCATTAAAAATATTTCAAACAAATTACTGGTAATTTATTAACGAGCATACAATGAAAGCGTCTGTAATCTATCGTGCAGTCATCTGAAGATGAAGTCATCTGACTGCAACCGACTCGTTAGACAGCCCTCTCGTTGACAGCCAAATTATCGTAGCCGAATTTGTTCGGCGCGCATTCCAAATTTTCGTACACGGCTTCGTTCGATCTGCAATGATCAGGTTACAGTAAGTTCAGATAGGGTCTGCTTAGAAGTGAGACTGGAAATTTAGCTTCAAATCAGTAAATCTGATGAGTTGCAACTCTCACTCAAGCATAACACGTATTTCGGGTAAGGCTCGCAAGGCACAGGCAAGTGACGAGGAGGACAAGAAAAGGTCAGGACTCATTTACCCCCTCTTGCCCTTTAGTGCAAGCCTATCCAGGGTCGGGAAGGGAGAAGAAGGCATGGCAAATCCATAGTGACCCTCCATATCCACAATGGCCCCCACAAATCCATAGTGGCTCCCAAAAATCCATAGTGGCTCCCACAAATCCATAGTGGCTCCCACAAATCCATAGTGGCCCGCCAGAAATTCATTGTAGCCCTCCAAATCCATTGTGGCCCTCCAAATCCATTGTGGCCCTCCAATTCCATTGTGGCCCTCACCAAATCCATAGTGGCCCTCACCAAATCCACAGTGGCCCTCACCAAATCCACAGTGGCCCTCACCAAATTCAAAGTGGCCCTCGAAATCCTTTTGTGCTTTATAGAGTGCCGTGTTTGTTTAGCTCAGTCAAATTTGCAGTAGTTTACTTCGGTTCGATAGTTGCAAATATGAAATGCTAGTTCCGAATATTGCACTGAATTATTGTTTTTTTTCAAAGTAAAAAGTGTGAGTGTATGTTTTTTGACGGAACAAAAAACAAACGTCCATGTCTCAAGCACTCACGGCACTCCTTGGTTATTAAAGTTAGCTGTTTCCGGCATCTGTACTGCTCCATCAAGGGTGGCGCCTATCGGTCTCCACTTGCTGATATCCACGGCTTCCAGAGTTGAGCTTTCTTTCCATTCGCCGTATCCACTGTCGTCAGGTTTGTAGGTTAGCGACCGAGATGGTGATTTGCCAATCTAAAATATACGAGTACCATTGTTTTCAGCCGAGAATCCAAATATTAACACGAATTAGTCAATGCGATTCTACGGCAAGCTAAACTACTCATACGCACCACTTGAAACCGCCAGAGCAGCATGAGTAGAGCGGTGACGAGTACTAGGCAGCAGAGCAGGCAGATAAGTGCCACAGCGTAGGCTGGAAGGCCGCCTGTTGAACTACTCGTCCTGGCAGGTATCGAACTGCTGATCGTCAAGCTTGAAATTTTTGAGCCAACACCTGGCAAAGTTGACATCAGCTCAGCTAGCAAGTACGCATCAGTTATCCATGGTTCATTGCGAATGGACAGTTTGCCTGTTAGTCTGGTACCACCTTGAGTGGCGCTGAAGGTGATTTCAAAGAAGTCTGATATGATGGATGCCAAATTTGACACTTTCGAATTTCTTACGGCGTCCATCAGCAAGTAGTAGGACTCAGTGGCCAATGAAAGGTAAGCTGGTGAGCTGGTGCCACTTAATCTGTTGTTAAATGACACAAGCGGGTAATCCCAAGAAATCACCACAATGCTAACGTTGTTGAACACTGGATCCTGGCCAATGGGGCATGCACAGTCGGCAAGAGTAGCGCGTCGATGACGAGGCACCTCTGGCGAGACGTCAACACTTCGTCGCTTGCGAGCAGCAGGGCATGCGTATGGGGAGAAATTGCCGCTGATGTTCACGGTGAATGAGTATGGTTGGCTAGGGTTCGGAGACGGCTCCAGTGGAAGTATGGCTAGGTAACGAAATTCGCCAAAGTATCCGAAAGCTGCTTGATCAGCACAAACACTGGTGCGGTTAATTATAGTTGGATAGAAGACTCTCTGAAATAATGCGCTGTCTCCAACGAGAGTATTGGCTGCCGATACTGTGAACCTTAGCAGGTTGCAGCTGGTACAGGCGCTGGAGACGCAGATCTAAAGAGAGGTCAGGAGTTCGTATCTCAGACCAAGTAAGAAACATATTTTATTTTTTGTTTCAGTTCAACTAGCTGCAAAAATTCCAATTTTGTTTTTGTTTGTTGTGTTCTTGTCGTAAGTTTTACTTTTATTGACTAACGATTTCGCAGTTCAATAATGCTTGTTATACCATAGAAGCGTGCGGCAACGTATACTTTTAGATGTATTCGATATCAGGACACGGCCGTGTCTATGGCAAAAACCTCTCGTCCTACTAGGGGCTCGAAGACAATACTATTTAATTTAGCGTGCAGGAATAACTTCGGCAATGGAAAAACCATTGTGTGTGTGCGTGTTTGTGGTTGTAAAGATTTACAGTATTACCTTATCCATGTTAGGCATTTTACGACAGGTGATGCCACTCGGACCAATCAGAAGGTCGATGGTTAATATTATCTGCGAGCTAAATTTTTGCGGAAGGCTAAACTGATTGGAGACTGGATCGAAGGTGTAGCCCGGTGTCGACTGGTTGAAAGCCAGGGTCGTGAAGGCGGAGCTTATCTGGCTGTCAATGCTCAATTGGATTTGAGCTGAAAGTATGAATAAAACGTGAGAAACATCAACATTAAGCAGTACGTACAAATCTAAAGTAGAAAATAGAAAATATTTTTTTATCCCACTCGTATTTCTCAGGGGAGCTGTCGTAGTTGCAGAAGTGGTGTCACCCCAAGGTCTCATTGTGGCGCCCGCTGTAGTTGCTGGCAGCGGGGTTGTTGTGAGATAGCGAGACTTGGAGGGCTCACATCGGCACGAAGGCCCACTCCCGTGCGCATCTGAAAATATGTTGCTAAAGGTAGTCTATCAAACATAATTTGAGTGGGAGATTTACTATTGCGGAAGAACATTGTGGAAGAACAGATAGTGTGAAAAAATACTTCATAACAAAACCAACAAATATCGATCAGAAACTAACCACTAGCGTTTAATCTGAACATACTCGTACAACATGTACTTTAATTCGTTGTAGTCTATGGTTAAACAATCATTGTCTCGACCAATAAATAGCGCCTCAGACTATTTAACTACAGAAAGTGAATTAAACAGCGTTTATCATTATCATAATAATGAAACCCGACAAATAGAATCTCAGAAACTCAGTGTTATATCTATAGTCTAATCTTACTTTGATGGAAGCGTAGACTACCATAGACTAAAAACCATATACTAAAGTGCATAGCAATGTTTCTTCTGCTATCACGCTCGCGCGGTAATATAATTAACAATAAATATACCTTTTGTCAATTGATTTCGCAAAAAAGCCAATTGATTTCCGCATTAGCTGAAGTCGAAAGCGAGGGCCCAACCAGCCTTCTCGACCATAGATAAGTCCAAATGAATTCCCTTAAGTCCAATTGATTTCCCTCAATTCAACGTGTTTTAAGCATACTCTCCGGGGAAATCGATTGGAGTTGTTTCATTCTGTTGTCTGTGGTCGAAATCGAGGATTCATAGTTAGTCTTTGCCTACAGCGCAAATCTGGCATGTACAAGAGGAAAGAGGTCATCAACCTATGTAATCAGGTGCTCCGTCATTTCCTCATTCAGATGTTTCCGTCGATTGCCACCCTTGGCCAGACTATGATCTCTTCCGTCTCTTTCAAATACCTCAATGATAGACCTGGCGGTTCTTGGTTTAATCTGCAATTGTCTCGCCAGGAGCCTCCAGTCTTCACCTCGGACATACGATTGAGCGATTCTCTGTCGGTCCTTCTCCGATACTGTAGTGTAGTGCCCGCGCAGCATAGTGGTTGATGACCTCTTTTCTCTTGTACATGCCAGATTTGCGCTGTAGGCAGACTAACTATGAATCCTCGATTTCGACCACAGACAACAGAATGAAACAACTCCAATCGATTTCCCCAGAGAGTATGCTTAAAACACGTTGAATTGAGGGAAATCAATTGGACTTAAGGGAATTCATTTGGACTTATCTATGGTCGAGAAGGCTGGTTGGGCCCTCGCTTTCGACTTCAGCTAATGGGGAAATCAATTGGCTTTTTTGCGAAATCAATTGACAAAAGGTATATTAGTGCAGAGGAATATATCATTTGGCAAAATCTAAAAAGTTTTAACGCTTAGAGCAACGAAAATCGAGAATTTTCTATCAGTAGCTGACTAAGGAATATCATTTACTCACCGTTGACCAAAGCGATCACAATCAAAGCCCGGATGAAACATTCACCACACTGCAGGCTGCTCATTCTAGAGTCATTCGGCCAAATAATTTGCTCGTGAGAAAAGCATGAGCTCAGTTCATAATAAATTTTCAAAGCGAAGTGTATCTTGTTTTTATCTGTCTTTTTTGCACGAATTAGTGCGTGTAAAAACCAGACACAGAGATGGAGCAATTATGTACACAGGTTTCGCAAAGTGTGCCCCAATGCCTCGGGGTATATCGCGTACAAACAGAATTTTCGGACACTGCTGTTCTTAGGGAAGGCAAAAACGCTTACATAAGGGTGGGTCGAGTGGCCTAGAGACAGCGGGGTCGTTATAGCCCACGATCGTTACCTTAGCCACCCCTTAAAATTTTTTTTTAATTTAACAAAAGAATGTGTTTAGACGCATCTATTGCCTAGGCACCCAAAGACTGCGTACAGCTGTCCAGTCCATGGACATGCGGTTGTTAAAAACTATTTTACACCTGGTTGAACCAAATCAACTGGGAATTGAGTATCTTGCTGGCTTAAGAACACGAAATGGCCTCTCTTTGGCTGAGATTTGAGCTCTCGACCTCTCAGTTAAGAGTCCGAACCTACTAAAAGTAGTTTGAAAGAGGAAGATATAGAAAAAATTGTTACTAGCGTACATCCTTAGTGCCAGACAGCTGAAAAATATCAACTTATGTTATTTGCCTGTCACTGTCAATGCACTTGTCGCTGATGTGACACAATAAAAGGCAGTAAATAATATCGCGCAATGTGAAACAAAGCTTTCAGAAATTTTTCCACAGCCCTCGCTCAGTTGGTCACCGTTTTATCCCACTTGCCATTGCGGAAGGCTGCTGTCATGCTTTTCCTGCCTACAGAATTTCCTGCCTGAGCTGCTGTGAGGTGGCAGCGTGCATCGTTCCAGTCGCGGTTTTTTAAACTAATGGGACAAAGGGAGAGAATTCAGAATGCCTTTTCCTCATTGCCTGTATACTGCATTTTTCGCATTAAACTCTGTTCCAATCCTGACCAGCTGTGTTAAACGCGAGAACTGCGCTGAAAGTATTTTTACTACTAAATATTTCATCTATAATTAAGCTCCAAGATAATTTTTAGTCACAAAAATCGTTGAATATATTTGTACTCGTAGAAGTCTTTAATAAACTATGTCACTTTTTACACCTGCACCAATCACGGAAATCAGGCCAGATGAGGCTCTGGCGGCTGCGTACGGCTGTTCAGTCCATGGACTGGGGCACCCTCAATTATCCCAGCTAATGCTGGTACCCATTTAACAGATGGGTGAACTGAAGCAATGCACAGTTAAGTCTCTTGCTAAAGGGCACAAATTGTGCTAGTGGAGTCTAGAATCGAACCCCCGACCTTCAGGTCGTGAGTCCGACGACGAGCTCTAACCACTAGGCTACAACCCCTTCAACTAATTCCTGTCTGACTAAATTAGACAAAGTCTTCATAATTAAAACTGGCAGCTGTTTTCTGAGCATTCCTTCCAAATTTATTTAGGACTCTCAGCACTCATAAACGTAGTGCTGTGAGCAGCACAAGGTCACATTTAATGCATAGCTTTTCCCATTCAGGTGGCACGCTTATTTTATACACAAAATGTTTTAAGCTGGAAGAATTTCTTGTAGTTCTTGGTTAGCAACAGAGAGTTCAAGTAAAAGAATGGACGCCCCTAGAGATTTTTACAACAAATATACAACTCACAGTTAAGACGTACCATATCCTCGTTTAGACTAGGAAACCCTAAGCTAGCTTGCGAAACATTGCGAACTGCGAGACCGAAAATTCCGTATGAGAATAGATTATCTAGTAAGTGAAGAAAGGAAGTTGAAAACGAGGTCCTGCACTTCCTTTTTAAGTGCAGTTGGAATGTGTATAGCGCCGCACGTTCGAATTTTGAAAAGAACATTTCTAGGAAAACTCCCAATTTCGCATCCTTAACAACAGAAGAGAAATCTAACTACATAATGGCACCAGACGATATGGAAACCACTGAAGCTTTAGCAAAGTACATCATAGATATCTCTAAAATAAGTTAACAGCTGCCCTGAAGCTACGAGCTCGTATTAACATTTAACAATATATTTCATATTTTTTTATTCCTGGTGTCACTTGTGTTTTTACTGCTCATATTTTTAATACCTTTGCTCTTCCCTTCCCAGCTCAATAGTTGAATCCTACAAAACTTCGCTTTTTATGTTTTTTTGTTGTCCAGTGAAATATTTGTTGCTAAAAAAATAGATAAAAGGAAAAAAATCAGCACCACTAGATGGTGTGCGCGTTTTATTAATAATAATTAATTATTAACTGAGGGTTCGATGGGACAGAGAGTAGGCGGGCTGTTGAATTTTATTTATTGAAATTTGCACCTCTGAGCGGAGAGAGGAATGTGCTTACAAAAAAGCTGGCTACCTTCACTGTCCTAAAAATGGGCTATTTTAAGTTTAAAAAATGCAATGTTACGGAGTTCTCTTCGCATAGTTAGAGTTTGACGGATGGGAGATGAGGCGATTGGAGATGAGGCGATGGGATATGAGGCTATGGGATATGAGGCCATGGGATATGAGGCGATGGGATATGAGGCCATGGGATATGAGGCGATGGGATATGAGGCTATGGGATATGAGGCCATGGGATATGAGGCGATGGGATATGAGGCCATGGGATATGAGGCGATCGGATATGAGGCGATGGGATATTTATTAATAATAATAGTAATAAAAAGTTAGTAATTCAAATGAGTATTAAAAAAATCTGTTGGTTTGGAGAGATATAGAGAAAGAATTTTTCTCGCAGTCCTTTGAGAATTTTATCTGCAACCAGGCATTTTTCTGGAAGGCAGTCATGACATCAATGACAGCGCACTGAGGCGGCAAAATAGTGAGGCCAAGTCATTTATCCTCGCTCGAATGAACTTTGCGCGAAAAAAAAGCGGTTTTGAAAGACGTCAGCAACCAGCTTTTCCCGACAGAAAGAATGTTTTGTTGCCTCTGCACCCGCCTAGGCAACAACAGCGGGTAAGAGGGCTCGGAGGAATTGTCTCGTAATATTTTGTCAAGTTTCAGGCAAAATCGGCCAAGAAAGTATACATATAATTGTCTGCATGCTACAACTTTAGGAATTAAACTCTACTTTTCAAGAGTTAAATTTATCCCTTTCGTCATAGCTCGTGATAGGGAAGATTAAAATTATACGCTTGGGAAGACATTCATTTTAGCGTAAAAACACATTTTTCGCCAGCGCTTAAACTACCGCTTTGGTCTCAGAACAGTTGTTGGTCTTCTCTGCACCATCTCTATTGTATACCTTGCAAGTGTTCCCCTTATACAAATGTAAGGTTTTCAAAGTTTAGGACCATTTTTTTATAATAAATGTGTCAATAGGGGTTGTATCCTAGTGGTTCGGGCGTCAGACTCACGACGTAAACCTCGCGGTTCGATTCCCGACACCACTGAAACAATTTGTGTCCTTTAGCAAGACACTTAACTCAGCTTCAGTTCACCCAGCTGTTAAATGGGTACCAGCATTAGCTGGGGTAATTGAGGGTGGGTGTGGCGTCTCCCAGTCCATGGACTGAACCGCTGTACGCAGATTTCAGATGCGCGGCGCAATAGCTGCGGCTGTACTTTTGGCTGGACATCTGGCCCAGTTGGGGGAGGTGTAATCAAGTAGTATTATTAAATTAGTTAGTATAGCTGATGGAATCTTTAACTTCCATTTATCTTATGTAATCCGAAATTCTGAACAGAATATAAGGAATTGGTCTTTACACGCTCGTTTTTCTTGTAGAAAAAACTTTGAGTTTAGCAAAAAAACTTACAAAGTTACAATAAACAATAGGAGTTTGAGCCAATTTCTCAAAACATTTGACGCCACTTCATGTAGCAAAAACAATAGTGAATCTTTCTAGGAACACTACCATGCTTAATTTAGTAAAACACGCAGCAACTCTAAGTGTTTTGTACTTTTGTCAAACTGGCTTAACTGTCGCGAACATACAGCAAGTCAGTCAGTGTGAAGTAAATTTTCTCTTCCACCCCAATCTATAGTAGATCTAGCCTTGCATACTCCTACTCGAGCGCGAGTGGCGTCGCTAATTTGTTCATTAGCCATAGTTTTTCCGACAATGCAACTCATACTTTCGGATGAGTTGCCAGATGGTCGTTAAGTGTGTTGGATGGATTTCTATGATCCGCGTTGCCATAGCAACGCGTCACGTTAATCTGTAGATAATTCATCAATATTTCGGCCACTTTGTTATAACAGAGTGTGTTTGCTGTTGTCGTTTGGAAGCATAAAAAGGTTCCCAACCCAGATTTCGCCTCCATGCAATGAGCTTTGCAGGCAGCGAGCTAAATCATGCCGATGGTGCGAGCTTCAAATCGAACGAAACTTCTTCAAAGACAGCAGAGAGAGAAGAAGCAGGATGATGAACAGCAGCAGCAGCAGCAGCAGCAGAGCCTGGTCGTTAAGAAGTCGCGTCTGCCCCCAGTGCCGCAGGTTGACAAGAAGTACTTCCAGCCCGATTTTGTGCGCCAGATGCACTGGCGATTAAAAAGTCGTAGCAGTGAAGATCAGCCGAGCGACATGCTGGGCAGGCGGCGGAAGGCTACGTTGGCCGATCTGGTGCTGCTTCACCAGATGCGACTGAGGTTCGAGGAGACTCACTTTGGACAGCAGAGCAACCAGGCCTCCTGGCGGAAGGTGCGCAACACTACTCATGCTTTGTAAATATAAACAAGCCATGAGCAATCAGGTAGGATCCGATGTTAGCACGAGTATGTGTAAGTCCACAGTGATTAGGTTTTAAACCTATCTCGTGAGCTGAGGCATTTCAATGCAACATTTTCTGATCAGAGAAAAAAAGAGTTGTCCTGTGACTTAAAGCTTCCGTGAAACTTGTGATTGCCGCGTCACTAGTGTGGAGAAAACCCGATTGTACTCGTAGTACAAAAACTCATTGAGAAGCTGAAACTTTTCTCTACAGGTTTCTGAGCGCAGTGAAAAGTCTATGGCTTTGACGGAGTTTAGCAGTCAGGTAAAACTATTTCATACTGGATTCTGTTGAAATTAAATAAACTATAGTCTGGTTTACTAAATATAGTAAACCAATATTTTTAGTACATATTATACGCATTCACTGCTTACAGACCGTGCAAGCCACGGCACACAAAACATGGGAGCCAAATGCAAAAAAATCGAATGAAATTAAATTCGACACAATGCCACGAAGCGGTACGAAGTCTCTTGGTCCTGACGCGCAGATCGGGTCTGACGACTCAATCCCAGCAGAAAGCGGAGACCTGGATGACAACCTCGACTTGGACGCGGAGCTGAAACAGATGCAACGCTTCGGCCTGCTAAAGTAGCTCTCGCCCTCTTTTCGAAAATAGTTCTTACGCAACTGTCTCTAACGCAGAAAATATTTTTTTTTCATACTAAACTACTACTTGGCTGAACAATGTATTTGATAAAAGCAGAATTTTTGTAGCTAAATTTTCCGATGCCGTGTCATTACTTCCCCTTCTCTCTGTGCTTGTTTACGCTCGCGCGCCCTTTTATTGTACGTTCTCCTCTCTCCCTCTATCTCTTCAACTTCCTAGCCAACCTTCACTTCTCTTTCCCTTCCCTCGTCTCTGATTGGCTAGGTGCTTGTCTCCCTTTCCTCACCCCTCCTTTTCAGCCCTATGGCCTGTCCTTACTCGTGTACATAGCAATGATAATAATAGTAGTAATAATAGTAGTAATAATCGTGTTACCCTTCTGCCCCTCCTTATCACTTAGTTTATATACTTGATTCTCGACATTTTCGATACGTTCAGTGCCGTCAACATTTGCTCTTTACTGCGAAGACTAAATTTATTAAAAAAAGTAACAACAACCCAGCTTAATTGGCTGCTTTCACATCTCGCATTAAAAGGTTACGCTGTTGTACTTCATTTCCTTTCAATACAGTTTTCCACAGTGTTCTCATTACCTGTGGCTTGTGGCAAGAAATTTTCAAAAAATGGAATCTACACCAGTATTCTCCCTATAAGAGCCTCAACCAATGAGGCGATCCATGAAGAGCTGAACCACAGCCCGGCTGAACTATTGCCTAGTAACAATATAACAAGACTGAAACAGAAGTTGAAGCAGACTTAATTGCTAAAACTGCGAGGCATTTGGTGAAGTTAATGAAGAATCTCAACAAAAACTATAGAAGGTATTCTCGATTGTTAAAACGCAATGCAGTCCAGTGCGCGAAGTCTGTTACTGTCGTTGTGTCTCGTGTCCTGCTGCATTACCGGCTGCTTCGGCTACAGGTGGGACTATGTGAAGACGGTCTACGATGGAACTGAGTTCATCTTCCGCTATCCGATCTCAGACAACTCGCCGGCAACTTATGACGATTCTCAGCAGTGCACCACCTTCTCTGCGGAATGTCGGAATCTGACCGAGAACACGCATCGGATATTCACACCACTAAACGACACGAGAGCTGCCAACGCGTTTACCAAACTCTTCGCAGAGAAGTAGGTCTTTTATGGCTTTTAAGTAGATAAATGTCCAGTCAGATGATTGCTATTGAGTTCGTGGAAATGCCTAAGCACACACGCACACCGAACGCAGGCATACGCTCACACATGTGTGTACATCCCTGAGCACACACGCACACATATACATGTGTGTACATCAGCAATGACTTTCTCATCGTCAGTACATCATCGTGTACACTTTCACTGTGTCTTGGAGGTTGGTCCTCTCGGGCGTAAATTGCACGACAAGCCCCAAAGCCTTCTCTTCGCGGCTGCCCCTAAATGAACGTGGCTTCACCGCGGAATTGAGCTCGGAGACATATTAGTGCGACAGACAAACGCGTTTACCGCTCTGCCACTCAACCCCCTTCCTTGCAGCGCTACTCTCAGCCTAATTGTTGACGACAAGGAGCTGTGTACCAATTGGACCTACCAGCCCTTCAACTATGCCGGTGGGGACCCAGTCCCACTGGCGTGGAACATGTTTGGGCCGAGCTTCACGCCGCCTGCCCAGCAATGGAATACTGGCTCTGTGGACGTCAAGTCAAATCTGATCGGCATAATGAGGAGCGGCGATGGCTTTGTGTACTCTGCGGCCTTAACTGCCACAATGATGTTCCCAGTATGCGAGTATTTCCCACTGCGTAGGTCATTTCGCACTGCTCACATTTTACCTCAATTTAATTTAGATCTGAGCTTGTAAATTGCGCATCACATTCTTTGTCTAGCGAACAACTCGGCAACTGGCAACATCCTAGCCTGCAGTCCCGCTAGCGTAGTACTCAGCTACGACTCGGGAGCGCAGGTGAACCAGAGCTACTGCATGCACGGGACTCAGGTAAAGCTAGACGCCGACTACAAGGGAGATGCCAACGGCTACACTTTGATCTGCGAGAAAGGCAGCGGGAGACCAGCGCAGGCCGAGAGTGTGGAAAAGCGAAGCAAGCTCTGGTGAGTGAGCCATCGCGCAGCAATAAAAAATCGGTATGATCGGATAAGAAGGGACATCAAATCTACCGCAATGCAGGTTATAGATGACCATGCATCACTCAAATGTCTTTCAAGAATCGCCGAGGCTGTCAATCTCAGAGTTTAGGTACATTTGGTTGGTTCACTAAGTGTCTCCATTAACCAAACGGAGAATTTTAGCTGACTGGATATGATCGATGCTCATAGCTAGTTAAAACAACATCGTTTCTGTCCATTTTAGCAAAGCCGTCAGCTTTTGCCTGGCTTCGGACAAGACAGATTTTATAAACAAAAAAGTGACAGACGTCTCAAGGGAAAAGTACCTGACAATAAACTCTAACGCAGAACAAAGGCGCACAATGTCCCGATTTCGTCTGTCAAAGCCACAAACTGGCCTGCGAGACATTGAGAACTGCAAGATCAAAAATCGCCTATGAAAATAGTACATTCCCAAAAGTAGGGAACGAATTTAATATTACCTAAGGTATTTTTCGAGAGAAACTGACAGAGAAACTCACAGGTGCTGTTCGAAATTTCTAAAGCTTAACAGTCAAGGAACAAAAGCTATATTAAACGACATGGGAAATCACGAAAGCAACAGAATGACTATGGGGGCTTCATAGAAGAATAATTAAATTTACGAGGCTCGAAGTTCCACAACCCTGAGGCCATATAGTTTTATTTTAGAAGGGTTATTGTGACTCGCAAAAAACACGATCGCTACTGTTCTACTGTCCTTTTTCATGAGCAAACAAAATAACTGTCTTTAGATTTCAGGTTAAATTTCGGTTTTAAGATTTAAATTTTTAATATTTCATATTACTTTCATGCATGCGGTTGTTCTTTTCTAGCACCCAGTTTAATTTCTAGCGCCTTGTACTCTTTAATTCAAAAGAAATAAATAAATCAGGGCCTAATTTGCGTCCACAGTCAAAAATAAAAATGTATAAATAAGACACCAAATAAAGATAAACTAAAAAAAGTATTTCTGCAGTTCTGACAGCCGTTCGGCTTCGCTCTCCCAAATTCCCAATCAGGAAATTCCTGAATGAGTCGATCCTACCGCTAAGTACCGTCGTGAAGAATGGCGATTACCTGATGCTGTCGCTGATGTTCGACACTGGCATAACAAACTGGCGACGTCAGTCCTACTGCCTGCCAGGAACGCCTTGCCGTTCAAATCTAAACAGTGAAATTCTCAAGCAGGACAAAACCGGCGGACTGATCGTGCGCTACAAATGGAAAGACCTCAAGCCCAAGGAAGTCAAGAAAAACAACATCAACCACAAAAGTGGAGTTCTCTGCACAGGTCTGTCGACTTTTCTGATTATTCTGTTGAATCTAAATAGATGAGATTGTAGCAATCAGCAAATTGAAGAAGTTCTATGTATGTTTGCAGCCATGGCCTGCCCGGACCCACACACTGACGACCTGCTGATTGTGAGGCATCTCCTTTGCAGCTCCTGGAACAGCAGCCTGACCGCGGCCCAACTCCAGCTGAAGAAGCTGCCCTTTCAGCAGATACAATACTCCTGCTCTCCAGGCTTTGTGTTTTCTGGTGCAGAAGCAACAACAACAGTCACTAGGCAGTGTACTCAGGTGATCAAACAAATCTAATAGAAAATCCGTTATTCACTAACAAATGCTAATATAATTGGAGTTTAAAAGTGCGTTGAATTCACGGAAATAAAGATAGATTAGATCAGTGAATTAAATCTTCATGTCACAGGACACCGTCTGGGACAGCGAAATTCCGCTCTGTGTGTCGCCGCCCTGCCGCGAGATGCCAGCCTACCCGAACAACACCGCCGACATCAGCAGCTTCACTGTCAGTGGCACAACATACGCCTACAGCAGTCAGCAGCTGGCTGGCCGCCTTGCGAACGGCACAGTTCGGCCGGGTGACCAGATCGCCTTCGCCTGCAAGCCGGGCCTCACCGGATCCGGCCAGGTTACCACCTGTCTCTCTGGCGGCTCCTGGAGCTCCGTGAGCATGGACTGCTCTCCCGGCTACTGCGGTGGCTCCTCGGTTCCGCCCACTGTGGCCCACTCGCAGGCCAACGCAACCCTGGGCAACGCCTCCTGGGAGGGCATCAGCCTGGCCTTCACCTGCAACGTCAACTACAGCGTCGGTGGAGTGCCGGGCGGCGCGCCCGGCTTCGTCATCAGCTGCATCAACGGCAGCTGGTCCTACTTCGGCAACCTGAGCTGCCGCGCCACCGCGTGCTCGACCCTGCCCCCCGGGCTCGGCAACTCCAGCCTGTTCAGCTCGCTGAACCCCGAACAGGCGCTTGCAGGCCTGCCGCCGACCGGAGTCCAGGTGGACGACAGCCTCGGCTACGAGTGCCGGAGGGGCTTCGCTCGGACAACGCAGAACCGACGCTTGAGCATCACCTGTCGACTGGGCAACCGCTGGGAGCCGGAAGTTCCCGGACCCTGCCAGCTGCTCAACTGTTCTCAGCCGGAAGCCGTCGTGCTCCAACCGCAGGCCGCTCGCATGACGCGGCTCAACGCGTCGTTTGACTTTGCCAACAGCTCGCACCTGCCCTACTCAACTCTGGTGCGGCTGAGCTGCCTGGAGCCGTACTTCCCACAGCCCGGCTGCAGCGAGCTGACCGTCTGCGGCCTCTCTGACAGCAACCCGACGACTGCAGCCTGGCACGGCGTAGGCTCCAGCCAAGCCTTCAGCTGCCGAAGTGAGTCGATAATAGTTTAAACTATGATGTCAGAGTGATGAGGAAAAGTAAAAGTTTGGCAGCACTGTCATTGTGGACAGAAGAAAGCACAATTATTATTTTTATTATTTAAACGCGCCGTCATCTGCGGGTGCTGATTTTTTTGATAAGGTCGATTATTCGAACGTGAGGTGCTATACCTATTCCAACAGCACTTAAATAGGAAGTGGACCTCGTTTTCCACTTCAACTTTGCACTTGCTACGTAATCTATTCTCATACGGAATTTTCGGTCTGGCAGCTCACAATGATTCGCAAGCTAGCTTATGGTTTCCTGGTCTAAACGAGCATCGTAGAGTAGATCATAACTCCGGGTTACATATATATATTGTACATTTTTTCGGCTCAAGGAACAGATAGAAGTGACTCAGCTTGCTTGAGTTCTGTGTCCTTCGTCTCTAATTGGTATCGAACTCATGAACTTAAGCTAAAAAGCGAAAGCTGCTGATTGCTTCAAACTTTCCTCAGCTCATTCTGGTCTCCAAAGATTCTTGCAAAGGTCACGAATTCTCGTCCGACCAATTAATTTACCTTCTTTGCTTGCTAAAAAACGCTGGGCTGGGCGTGCTCAGACAAATAAAAGCTATTTGCTTAGGCGCGAGTGCAGCCGTCCACACGGCCATCTTGGAGAATCAAAGCTTGAAGAAAAACGACACACCATTGTGTGAACTGGGAATACATCTGTTCCATTCCCGAGGTATGTATTTATTCAGCCTCTAATATGCAAGTTCTGAGTTCATGTGGGTTCACCTTGAGAATCTACATCCAATTGCATCATCCGCTTTTTTGACGACGTAAAATTATGAACAGTCAAAAAAGTCTAATCCTGGCAAAAATTAGTAATAATTGGACTAATATGTCATGATTGCCTCCTTCGCGCAGAGCACTGCAACAACAGCCAGCTGGCGCAACTCGTGGGCTTCGGACAGGTCGTCTTCCCCTCGAGCTCCTTCACCGCCCCCGACCTCGCCGCCAACGTGTCCTGCCTGTCCAGCGCCTTCGCCCCGCTGGCTCCGAACTCGAGTCTGCAGGGTGACTCCCAGGCCTCCCTGCTGGCTGTCTGCAACACCGGCGACTGGACGGTGCTCGACCTGCCCCTCTCGGCGACGTCCGAGATGCTGTGCCAACCGAAGCCCTGCCTGCTGCCGAACAACCTGACGACATCGACTGTCCTGCCAAGCAACAACCTGGGCAACGTGACCTTGAGCGACGGCCGAGTCTACCTGCCAGTTAACAGCACAGCCAACGTCACCTGCTGGCCCAACAGCCGCTTCGAGGACGCGATGGAGAACTCGCGCACGGCCACCTGCCGGCTGGGTGAGTGGAGGAACATTGCTCCTAGGCTAAAAGTGTGTCCTTTTGCTTAGTTTGCTTTTCTTTCATTTTATTGTTGTCAGCTCTTGAAAAAGTGCAGGAATAGGTGATCGTTACTAATCCAGCTGTGCAGGAATAGGTGATCCTTACTAATCCAGCTGTGCAGGAATAGGTGATCCTTACTAATCCAGCTGTGCAGGAATAGGTGATCCTTACTAATCCAGCTGTGCAGGAATAGGTGATCCTTACTAATCCAGCTGTGCAGGAATAGGTGATCCTTACTAATCCAGCTGTGCAGGAATAGGTGATCCTTACTAATCCAGCTGTGCAGGAATAGGTGATCCTTACTAATCCAGCTGTGCAGGAATAGGTGATCCTTACTAATCCAGCTGTGCAGGAATAGGTGATCCTTACTAATCCAGCTGTGCAGGAATAGGTGATCCTTACTAATCCAGCTGTGCAGGAATAGGTGATCCTTACTAATCCAGCTGTGCAGGAATAGGTGATCCTTACTAATCCAGCTGTGCAGGAATAGGTGATCCTTACTAATCCAGCTGTGCAGGAATAGGTGATCCTTACTAATCCAGCTGTGCAGGAATAGGTGATCCTTACTAATCCAGCTGTGAAGTGGGTTGTGTGCAATGGTGGATGGTTATGCAAATAATTTGCTTGTCTGTGGACATAGGTATTCTGAGATGAAGAGCTAGATCTGTCAGACAAATGACAAAAAGTCATGGTAGGCAGCTGCATGAATGAGTTACTAGTCAAAGTACTTCTTTTTTAAAGCATTTCTCCAGCCTTTGTCGGCTGAGAGCTTTTATTTAGTGAGGCAAATGCAAGAGTACGCATGTATTGATCATGTCACGAAATGGAATAGTGATGCATAAAGCAAACAATGACTGGGGTTCTCCAGACCAGATTATACAAACCAGTGGTACAATGGGGGACTCAAAATTGAATCTTACGGGAATTATTGAACACGCACAATATCATAGGGACACTGCTTCATCCGAAGTTCCATTTTCTTGATTAAATGTTCTTATAATCCTCTCAAACTGTAACTGCCTAACTATGACAAGAGCTATAAAAGACAAATAAACGGAAAGTGAATGCCATTAGTTAGAAAAATATGAAATTCGGGGAAGAAAATAAAACTTAAAGATTTGAAATCCGGGACATATAGGGATGTGTAAATTCAGGGATGGAAATTTCAGGGATGTGAAATTTGGGTTGGGGGAATTTAGGGATGTAAACTTTGTGGATGTGGAATTTGGGAATGTGGACTTTGTGGATGTGGAATTTTTGGGATGCAGAATTTACAGGTGTAAATTTTTGGGATATGAAATTTCGTGGATGAGAAGTTTAATTGATGTAAAATTATAGTCAAACGTCCAGCGAAAGCGAAAACGGGGTCCAATTAAGCGGAGGCTCACATCCAAGCTACTCCTTGACACGTTTTGAGTTGGCCCCAACCCGCCGGTCCCAGGTCCGCATTGGCAGGCCAGCGGATCGCTGAGCTGCCAGCCTGTCACGTGCTCCGACAGCCAGTTCGGTCTCGACCCCAGCGTGCTGTCGGGGCCTCTGAACGCCAGCAACCTGTCCGAGCAGGTGTCCGGCCCGTTCCGGGTGGGAGACCGGGTGGCCTTCGTCTGCCGAGCGAACGCCTCCTCGCCCGGCAGCAGCGTGCTGCTCAACTGCACCGCCGGCGCGAACTTCTCGGCATTCTGGCAGCCGAGCGTCGGTCCACCGCACTGCGCAGGTAAAATGACCGCGAGAACCGCTGATTTCAGAGCGCCACTGAGAAGCTACTCCGGGGGTAAGTTTTGGCAGGTAAGTTTTTTGAGGTCTGTTTGCTCAATTATTGGGCACTTTTTTAGTTTTAGGGCGCAGGTGCGTTTCTCAACCTCATCTTCTATTCATTTGGCACAGTGATCTCTGTTTAAGCTAGCTCAAGTTTGAAAACATTTTATCTCAAGACAATCCTGTATTTCCCAACACTTTGGGTACCTTGCTGTTGCCAAAATTGGTGCTCGCAAACACACAGCCATTGTCAACAATCGCAGTGCACCAGGATACAAGCTACAAGATAGATTTTTATTCTCCAAAATTGCACTGTGCCAGTCAGGTTTCTTCTCTGACTAATCCTCTGACAAAAAGTCACTTAAAAGCATTAAAAAGTTCGTTTCTCCTCTCTCTACCTTCACGTCTGACATTCTTTGCTGTCTGTAAGTCAAGCCAAAAAAAATTCCTTGCTTGAATAGCCAGCTGACTATTGACGTCGTCTTGTCGTAATTCCTCCTATAATTCTGTCTTAAGCCCCTGCAAGCCTAGCAGTGCATGCATGAGAATTTTTACTCGCATTGTATACTTCAAAGTGCTCCATCCGTCCCCAACGTGTGCCATTTATCTTGGCAGAAAATGTTTTTTGGAGGCTGACATCTCGCGATCTCAGGCCGTGATGACTACTTTAAAAAGCGTTTTCTTATTAATCCCATTATTTCTGCTAAATTTGTCTAATATCGTTTAGAGAACCCGAATAGCGACTTCTGTAGCATTATTTTTTTAACTCTCTGACTAGTTATTGAGTTCATTCGATTCAATACACTGCGAAAGGCTATCGCTTCTGGAGATCCGGCGATCATTAGTGACAGAGGACCCGCAGCCAGCGAGGAGGCAATTCTGCCCATTTCGCTGACTCCTGAGCACACACGCACACAGATACCGTACGCAGGCACACGCTCACACAGGTGTGTACATCTACCCTGAATTTCTCTTCGTCAGGCAGTCTACACTCTCACTGTGCCTTGGAGGTTGGCCCTCAAGGGTGTAAATTGCACGACAAGCCCCCAAAGCCTTCTCTCTGCGGCTGCGCCCCAAATAAATGTGGCCTCGCCGTGGAATCGAACTAATTAGGGACCATGGTGCGGGAGGCAAACGCGTTAAACGCTTTCCCACCGCCCCCTATGACTACTTTGACAAGGTTCTTTAATCCCAAGCAGCTTGCTATTAGGGTCTGCAGTTCTCCTGAAGCTGTTGCACTGAGTAGTATAAGGATCTATCTGATGGATTTCCACGGTTTAAATCCTCAGTTGCCACCCAGTCCGCTGCGCTTCACCAATCTCACCAGAGTCTACCTTGTTCTATTACCTTGACCAAAAAGCTTCTGCATTTGAGTGTTGTTTGAAGTGACTGAGTTAGATGTAGCCACTAAAAGCATGCGCATAATGCTTTGTCACGCATGATGCTAAAGGTTGCTGCAGTCCTTATATGCAGCAGCAGCAGCAGCCACAGCACCTACTAACAGAGCCTGGCTGTATCGAGAGAGAAATGAGGAATGTATGCGTCCCCAAAAAATTCTCATCTCATCTTAAAACGGGAGAGAACAGATTGTCAATTAGAGGACAGGTGCAATTCCAGTAGAGGGACAATTTGGGAGAAATGGAGAAATAGCCATCAGGTTGTCTCGCGCTGAAATTTCCCTTGCAGGTCGGTCCCGGAGCGAGGCAAGTGAGTATTTCATTCTAAATGCTTCGACTTCCGCAAGAAGCTAATATTGAACATATAGCATTCATAGGGTGGCTTAGTGTGGATGACAAGCTATTAATATCAAATGGTAAATAATACTAACTGTTCGTCCAAGAATGGAGCTGCAGGTAAAACGGTACTACAGCATCCGACTCTTGGAGTCCCTGAGTTCGAATCCGCATACAGGTTACTTAAAATTGGGGCGCAGCCGTGAAGAGTTCGCTGGTAAGCTTGTCGAGCAAATTTCTGCCCCAGTGTGACTGTTTACCCACCCACCTGTGGCACTTTATACACCTGTGGGACGGTTACTACACCTGTGGGACGTTTTATACACATTTGGGAAGGTCTATACACCTGTGGGACGTTTTATACACCTGTGGGACGGTTTATACACCTGTGGGACGGTTACTACACCTGTGGGACGTTTTATACACCTGTGGAACGTTTTATACACCTGTGGGACGGTTTATACACCTGTGGGACGTTTTATACACCTGTGGAACGGTTTATACACCTGTGGGACGGTTACTACACCTGTGGGACGTTTTATACACATTTGGGAAGGTCTATACACCTGTGGGACGTTTTATACACCTGTGGGACGGTTTATACACCTGTGGGACGGTTACTACACCTGTGGGACGTTTTATACACATGTGGGACGTTTTATACACCTGTGGGACGGTTTATACACCTGTGAGACGGTTTATACACCTGTGGAACGGTTTATACACCTTTGGGAAGGTTTATACACATGTGGGACGGTTTATACACCTGTGGGACGTTTTATACACCTGTGGGACGGTTTATACACCTGTGGGACAGTTTATACACCTGTGAGACGGTTTATACACCTTTGGGAAGGTTTATACACCTGTGGAACGCTTTATACACATGTGGCACGTTTTATACACCTTTGGGAAGGTTTATACACATGTGGAACGGTTTATACACCTGTGGGACGGTTTATACACCTGTGGGACGGTTTATACACCTGTGGGACGGTTTATACACCTGTCTGACTGTGTGCCTGCACAACGTGTCCGTGAGCCCGTCTGTGCTTAGGGTCGAGTGGAATAAAGTCGACTGTTGCCAAAAAATTTTACAACTGACAGCCCCGAGCATACGTATTAATAATTATATTACTAATATCCTAGTTTGAACCAGCTTTCGAAAGCCAGCCATGCCGTCAGCATCATAAAAAGTGAGTCTTATTATCCTTTTAAAGTTGCGCAGAACAGCAGGGTGCGGAAACTCTGCCAGCAGGTCTTCCCTCCCTCTCTGCTGGGTCGGGGATGGGATCACAGCCAATAGAGCCGGCCGGAGGGCGAGGATGCAGTCGGGCAATAACTTTTTCGTTCGTCGCTGGGAAACAGTAAAAACATATATTTACGGGGGCGATAACAGTTATTTAACATTAGAGCCGTTGCGAAGGGAAGGCCGACGCGCTAGACATTGGAGATCATCGCATAGCCACAATGCGACCAAACAGCGTCGCCTTGTATAAATTCCTATTGTGCTGTCTCGTGTGCTGCTGCTGCCTGGCCGTCAGTAGCGGCTACAGGTGGGACTACGTCAAGACAGTCTACAATGGCACCGAGTACATCTTCCGCTATCCGCTGACTGATTCAAGCACGGCAACTTACGACAATGCTCTGGCTTGTGTGACGTACTCAGCCGAATGCCTGATCTTGACAGAGAACACCTACCGGATATTCGCGCCACTCAACGACACCAGAGCCGCCGACGCATTCACCAAACTGTTCGCAGAAAAGTGAGGCACTCGATTGAACTTTATAATTCCTTAACTGAATATAAGGTACTTCTAAACTAAAACTTTAAAAATGAAATATTTTTATATTGCTCAAAATACTTTTAAAGTTATCGATAATTGATTCTTGAGGCTTACCGGGCGGCCGGGGGCATGAGCACACGCACACGCGGACACCGTACGCAGGTACACACTCACACAGCTGTGTACATCTGACATGACTTCTCATTACCAGGCAGTGCGTGTACACGTGTATGGCAAAAGCCCGCAAGCCTTCTCATTGCGGCTGCGCCAAAATTAATATGGCCTTGTCGCGGAATCGAGCTCGCGGACCTTGTTGCGAGAGCCAAACGTCGGTTTTACAAATAACAAGATTATTTATTTACATTTTAAGCGAATTTTTGACAGCCATCCACCGAAGCTCTGACGGAACAAATTCTAAGAACCCCACGACAATGGTAGCCATGCAAAAGGGAATATTCATGCTTTTTGTATTCGATTTAACCTAATAAATCCTAGTTCCTTTGTTCTTTTGCTGTTCCCGAATCCATCGCTCGGGAAATGACAACACTAAACTCGGCTAATTAATGCTTGTCTGTGACCGAAAGACCTCAGATTAAAAAATACTTATTGGCTGTTATCTGTCTCGACATGCCACTGCCATAGTTGCCACCTACTATAGTTTAAACAAAGAAAGACGCACCCTGACTATATCTCAAAAACATTTTCAGCACGACGCTAAGACTTATTGTGGACAATAAAGAGCTGTGCACCAACTGGACGTATCAGCCCTACACAGCTGATACAAGTCCTCCCGTGCCGCTGGCTTGGAACATGTTCGGACCAAGATTCACTCCGCCAACCTCCCAGTGGAACACGGCAATATCGTACAGCAAGAACCACAATCTAATCGCACTGAGAAAGTCTGGCAACGTTTTTCTGTACACACCGGCTGCGACAAGTACAATGATGTTCCCAGTCTGCGAGTACTTCCCTCTACGTAAGGGTTCACAATGCCTACCTCTTGCTATATCTCATTGTTACTTACTACATAACACGGCAATGCCCACCCCTGACCCAATCATGCAGCCAACAGCTCGATATCAGCTCCGGCGATCTCATGCAGCGCAGCCAGTCCGGTATTCAGCGTAGACGCCGGGCCACTGGTAAACCAGAGCTACTGCGTGCACAACTACCAGTTCAAGGTTGACAGTGACTACAAATTCGACATTGGCGGCTACACCCTCTTCTGTGAGAAGGCCGGTGGGCGACCGGCACAGGCGGAGAGCGTCGATAAGCGAAACAAACTCTGGTCAGTCAAGCTGCACAAGTGCACGTTTCGGATTTCTAAAACATTTCTTGGTCAGATAGTCAGACATCAGATATTTTTACGCTTATCTTCACCCAAAAAATGTTAGGAAATTTGTAAACGAATCAATTTTGCCCGGCCCTGACGTGACCAACGGAGACTACCTGATGCTCGCGCTGAATTACGACACGGGCATGACCAACTGGCGTCGCCAGTCCTACTGCCTACCGGGAACGCCTTGCCGATCCAACCTGAACAACGACATCCTAAACAAGGACAAGAGTAAGGGGCTAATTGTTCGCTATAAATGGAAGAATACGGCTCCCATGGAAGTTAAGGCGAATGACATCAACCACAGAAGTGGCGTGCTATGCACAGGTACGGAATCCTATTTTCTTGAACGAAGATCATAATTCGCATTTTGAGGTGAGTGGCGGCAAACGCGTTTGCATCTCGCACCAAGGTCTAGACACTAGTGTCACTAAATGATGCGCCATTGCCTGCAGCACTCCTGGAATTAATGTGCTTAAGTCACCCGTGATTTCAGCAATGACCTGCCCCAATCCACACACTGACGATCAGCTGAATGAAAGACACCTCAATTGCGCCTCATGGAACAGCACCCTGCCCGCTGCTCAGCTTCAGCTGAAGAAGCTGCCATTCCAGCAGATTGAGTACACCTGCGCCCCCAACTACGGACTCTCCAACGCCGGTGCTGCCAGTAGCATTGTTAGGCGATGCACGGAGGTAAAAAACTGATTGGATTTGGGATTTTGAGTATTTTAACATAAAATATACGTCCTGCAGAGAAATCGTTTGAGATTTGTCGCCTTGAAAGATTAGGTTGAAGTTCCATTGAAGCTTCTGTTTTCAGGATGCCGTCTGGGACAGCGAAATTCCGCTCTGTGTGTCGCCGCCCTGCCGCGAGATGCCAGCCTACCCGAACAACACCGCCGACATCAGCAGCTTCACTGTCAGTGGCACAACATCCGCCTACAGCAGTCAGCAGCTGGCTGGCCGCCTTGCGAACGGCACAGTTCGGCCGGGTGACCAGATCGCCTTCGCCTGCAAGCCGGGCCTCACCGGATCCGGCCAGGTTACCACCTGTCTCTCTGGCGGCTCCTGGAGCTCCGTGAGCATGGACTGCTCTCCCGGCTACTGCGGTGGCTCCTCGGTTCCGCCCACTGTGGCCCACTCGCAGGCCAACGCAACCCTGGGCAACGCCTCCTGGGAGGGCATCAGCCTGGCCTTCACCTGCAACGTCAACTACAGCGTCGGTGGAGTGCCGGGCGGCGCGCCCGGCTTCGTCATCAGCTGCATCAACGGCAGCTGGTCCTACTTCGGCAACCTGAGCTGCCGCGCCACCGCGTGCTCGACCCTGCCGCCCGGGCTCGGCAACTCCAGCCTGTACAGCTCGCTGAACCCCGACCAGGCGCTTGCAGGCCTGCCGCCGACCGGAGTCCAGGTGGACGACAGCCTCGGCTACGAGTGCCGGAGGGGCTTCGCTAGGACAACGCAGAACCGACGCTTGAGCATCACCTGTCGACTGGGCAACCGCTGGGAGCCGGAAGTTCCCGGACCCTGCCAGCTGCTCAACTGTTCTCAGCCGGAAGCCGTCGTGCTCCAACCGCAGGCCGCTCGAATGACGCGACTCAACGCGTCGTTTGACTTTGCTAACAGCTCGCACCTGCCCTACTCAACTCTGGTGCGGCTGAGCTGCCTGGAGCCGTACTTCCCACAGCCCGGATGCAGCGAGCTGGCCATCTGCAGCCTCTCAGACAGCGACCCGACGACTGCAGCCTGGCACGGCGTGGGCTCCAGCCAAGCCTTCAGCTGCCGAAGTAAGTCACGTAAATTTATATTATGCAGTCAGCAGTTACAACGAATTCATTTTCACAACTCATCTCAAAATCTCACCGAAATCGAAAGAAACCGTCTTATAAACTGTGAAGCAGTTTGGAACGGGAAAGGGTCACAGACTGCCCTTATTCTTCACAGAGAGATTACTCAGTTGAATTCGCGCTCTGTGAGCTGAGCTAAAATATGGCGCTAGAAGGTTACTCGCAGGTTTTATCATGATCGCTGGGGCAATCCACAGTTTGTGGGGCAAATATTAGCCCGGAGCAAAGTTTCATCTTCAGTTTTTTGTCCTCTTCTCGGCCTGATTCCTTAGTCATTCAGACCGAATTTTCACGCGCACTCATAGATACTTACAATTTTTTGTGGGTGAGTTTCAAGTAAAGTTCAACCCATAGTGAAAATCTTGAACGGTTATTAACTAACCCTCATCCACTGCGACAGAGCACTGCAACAACAGCCAGCTGGCGCAACTCGTGGGCTTCGGACAGGTCGTCTTCCCCTCGAGCTCCTTCACCGCCCCCGACCTCGCCGCCAACGTGTCCTGCCTGTCCAGCGCCTTCGCCCCGCTGGCTCCGAACTCGAGTCTGCAGGGCGACTCCCAGGCCTCCCTGCTGGCTGTCTGCAACACCGGCGACTGGACGGTGCTCGACCTGCCCCTCTCGGCGACGTCCGAGATGCTGTGCCAACCGAAGCCCTGCCTGCTGCCGAACAACCTGACGACATCGACTGTCCTGCCAAGCAACAACCTGGGCAACGTGACCTTGAGCGACGGCCGAGTCTACCTGCCAGTTAACAGCACAGCCAACGTCACCTGCTGGCCCAACAGCCGCTTCGAGGACGCGATGGAGAACTCGCGGGCGGCCACCTGCCGGCTGGGTGAGTGGAGGAACAAGCAGCTCTAAATGAGCATCTCGAATTATTGTTTTAAACAACTCAAACTGGAAAGTTCACTTGTCCAGAGTTTCATAAATACAGATGTCAAGCTCCATGCTTGAAATACGAGCGTAGTTCCAATACCGCCGGTCCCAGGTCCGCAGTGGCAGGCCAGCGGGTCGCTGAGCTGCCAGCCAGTCACGTGCTCCGACAGCCAGTTCGGTCTCGACCCCAGCGTGCTGTCGGGGCCTCTGAACGCCAGCAACCTGTCCGAGCAGGTGTCCGGCCCGTTCCGGGTGGGAGACCGGGTGGCCTTCGTCTGCCGAGCGAACGCCTCCTCGCCCGGCAGCAGCGTGCTGCTCAACTGCACCGCCGGCGCGAACTTCTCGGCATTCTGGCAGCCGAGCGTTGGTCCACCGCACTGCGCAGGTAAAATGACCGCGAGAACCGCTGATTTCAGAGCGCGACTGAGAAGCTACTCCGGGGGTAAGTTTCAGCAGGTAAGTTTCGGAGCAAGTTATTAGTAGTAGGGCATCATCATTGTCATTCTCTCGGCATCAGTATCACTTTATAGAGCAGCAAGCTGAACAAAGGTATTGTTGAGATTGTTATCTCATTGGCCAAGAGATTTATCTATAGTATCTAAATGCAGCTAATTTTTTTACAAATTTTGCATGCCAGAGGTAAGTGTTTTTGTTTAATTGCCTCGATGGTCGGAGCACGAAGTTATTAATGTTTTCATATGCATCAGTCCGTGAATGAAGATAGGCAGCATTTAATGCCCGTGTAACCTGGATATATTTAGGAAACTGAAAGCACTGAGGCGGATGAAAAACACAGCCACTAAATACGTCTGTTTTGTGCTTAACGTGTTTTTTCTGTCAGACGATACGTTGAAGTCATATTACGCTTGTAAATTACGAATAAACTATTCTGTTCGTATGATTTAGTAGTTAGCTTTAGTTAATGGCGTCTTTGAGATTCCTTTTTTGTTTTTTATAGTATTTAAGTGACTGCATGCTCGTGTATATTTTATTCATGCATTTTAAACCTGTGATCAGATCTGTGATTCATTTCGATTTTATGCATAAGAATGATTCTTGATTTTAGTCTAACAAGTTCTATCTAAACGTTTCTCAAGTTAGCAACACGCAGAGCCGATAGCGGGTCTTTTTGTTTTACGAGTACTTAATGTTTATCTGACAACGAGGATCGGTCTCATCGTGAGCGCGCAGAAGAATGATCTGGTAGATGCTGACGGTGCAGAACGTGCTGCTGTGAACTCCGCGCAAGCCCGGGCAGGGACGGTCAACCCGCTACATCGACCTGCTTTTTGGTGACGCTCCGAGCCAAGCTGAAGGAGAGATCGAGTGAACTTGGCCTGTAGCGCGCGATTGGACTGTACCGCCTTTTATTATTATACTTATTTTTATTATTATGTGTATGGAAATCACAGAGCCACAGTGTAAGCCTTACAAAAGCTTGCAAGGTATAATAATACAAATATGATATTGAAGACAGCAAACGTCCTCAGATCAAAGCTATGAGTATATGTGCTGCCCTAAATACTTTTTTCTAACGGTTATAGGGTCAAAGTTTTTTATTTTCCCGACAAAGATGAACTTTCTGATTTCATTTTTATCATCGATACTTTTATTTTCCTATGTTAGAATATTTTCATGCTTGGTTAGCTGCTATTCCACTGGCGAACATGACAATAAAACGATAATGCTATTTTTAATACCAGCTGGTATGAATTGCGGCTTGGAGAGAGGCTCATTGTACTCGTATTTTGTAAGCTTATGATCGATGATTTTGTTTCAACCCATCCTGCTAGAATTTTATCATGTCACACAAATTATTAATCTCGTATTGCTACCCAACGGATTGCTGCATGGCCTGGCCTGCAGCTTGTATAGCATTCCATTGTCTGCTCAGTGAAGTGTTCATTGTTCACGCAAGAGCTCCGTCTGTTGCATGTCTGTCCAGCATGCACTGATGAAAAAGTCTCATTTTCTATCATTTAGTATTCTGTAAAAAACTTTCAATCGTGGATAAGACCCAAGGCATGGATGGCTTAATTGGCTTTGAATTAGTTGGGAATTTTGTATTTAAGAAAAAAAATTGTTATCTGTTTTTGGTTTTGCACCAAATCAGTTCTACATTTTTTCTTTGGTTTTAATAAAATTTGATAATTAAAATAAGTAGACAGCGGACTATTGTCTGCTTTTCTGCATTAATTTACAGAAATTAAATCTTTGTGGATAACAAAAAACATTTGTTTCCCGAATACTTATTTCAGGCCCAGTCTTTTTCCGGGGCAAGGACACAATGCTATTACTGTGACTGCGTATATTTGGATTGATTTGATTGCTAAGACCACGAAATTATACTCGTATTTAGAAAAGTACACCCATGAAGTTCCAGTCTGCATGCCATTATGAGATTCTGACAATTCAGGAGCTACCCCAGCTCCATCTGTTTTAGCTAAGTAAACACCACAATAGCTTTGCAGAATAGCTGAATGCCTTGTCATATCAAACATAATCTAACAATTCCCATCAGATATACTCAATACTGCACAATGTCCAACAATAGTCCTACTCGCTCTATCAATAGTCTCTCGTGGCCCGGAACAAGAGATTTATAAACTGTTTGATTCTGTTAATATTCTAATTTATTTTAATTTTAACTGGCAAGAAATTTGACAATTTTGGCTAGTAGTAATTGATCTGTAAAAAGTTCATATTGCAGTTTTAGCCTAGCCTAGCTTTCATTTCTGAAAAAACACTGGACCAGCGCGCAACCTCTTGAATGTCAACAGGTAAGTAGCCGAGAAATAGTGCGCGAGTGGGACTGGCATGAAAACTGCTTGCTATTAGAACTCTCAAGACGGTAACAACACGAGAGATGTGGGGCTTTGTCCTTCCTGCAGTGCTCTGTTGGCCTTTACAAAACAGGAACTAACCAGTTAGGAAGGCTATTGTGCAGAAAAATTCAAGTGCACAGCAATGGACTCGCCATTCCGCTACAGCAGGCGTCCCTAATACCTGATTCACTCTCCCAGTCGAATGGGGAGCCGCGGGAAGCAGGGCCTAAGCGCATGGTTACTCAGCTAGCAGGACCGCTGGAACAAAGTTGCACCGTTGGCCGCGCTGAATGTGGAATCTGCGCGGACAGACAACTAGCGACAGAACCCTAGACCAGACTAATCTAATAATCTAACTAAGCTGACAAATTTTAGCTGAAGCTTATGTGGCTGTGATGTTCAGTGAGCTGCGCTCAACTGTAGAAAAACCACAGGTGTATTTCAAATACCCTCATTCTTTGTTATTCTGTGTCTCCTAAATAATTACGTCGAGATATTCAACACTTCGCGTCGGGGGTGTCTGGTGGCAATTACCACCAATATAGACATAACTTTTCTGTTCAAAAAACTTCATAATGTACCCATATCGGCTCTTATTTTTCATTACATTGTATTGATTATATTGTTTGTCTTTATACTGTTTGAACCAATATGGATTTAAGGCCGATGTTAAAGAAATCGTACAAATGCTATTTCATGAATGAAGTCTAAAATGATGATGAAAAATTAATTTTCCGTCGGAAAACATGATTTAAACATGATTTAACGTGATTTCATTACATGTTTGCCAGTTACAGGTGAAAACACTTAATGTTACCTTGCTGTTGTCTACTACTACGGCTTAAGCCAATGGGCATAAAATATACAATGAATAATGATTTTTGAACGAACGAACGACAATAGATTCGATTTCTTGCCGAATATGCTTTTCGATATCGTCCGCCCCATAGATTTTGTGTTTGATAATGTCCATTCGGTCATACAGTGCGTATTAATGTCACTCTAGTTCATAGACTCAAGTTTAGAAGACCACATTCAAGGAATAGCTAAGTAAAATATTTTTGTCTATTGTAGGAAGTGGGGGCTTCGCCCCACACCCCGTTCTCACTCTGCGGTTAATACCCATAGACTAAAGTTTTTTTCTAAAATTGATCAGCTTGCAGGTCAGGGAATAGCTTATTCAAAATTTTTGTCTATGGCAGGAAGTTTCTACCATAGAAACTGCTGTTTTTGAGTAGCGGCCAGTTACTCCAGGCCGCTATCGCGCTGGCGCTGCAATATCATTAACAAAAAAGAGTGCAGAAAAAGATATCAATAAATGCAGCCTCGGACATTCTAACCACTAGCATGTAATGGTCTCGGAATTCCTCGCTCAGAAGGCGCCCATTAAACGTCTCTAAAATATGCAATCGGACATTATATTCCTATAGATCTTAAATTAATATATTATATAGATCTTAGACGTTTTGGGGAATAAGCCGATCTATACATTATTTCAGCGTGCGGTAATGGCATGTCTTGCAGTTGTTTTGTGGCTGGCATGTTCTGGTCTAGAACTATGGTCTAGTGACATGAAGAAGATCGCTGGCCAAATTATTCAGGACTAAGGCAGTCACTTTCGTGTTATTTATTTACACAAAATAATTACCCATCCGTCGGATGCAGTTTATTCAGAGAGTACTGATAACTCAATTCGACACTGAATCATAGGAAAGCAATCAGAGGCAGCGACTACTGAGAGTAATGACCAACAGAAATAGTTGAATTTTTGCGATAGCGAAAGAATTTCTTGACGCTGTACAAACTTGTGAGAGCAATCGGAGGGCTCAGCAGAAAAACTAACGGAACACAGATATCTGTGAAAGCCAGGCTTGCTACAATCAATAAAAATATGTTACAATTGGCTTAATCGCAGTCGAAAAATTGGTTTGCAGTTTCTGATAAACAAAATACATTCAAATGGATAATTGATAATAAAATCAGGAGAGTGCATTAAAAATTATGACTGAGAATCTGATGCCTACAAATCTTTATTCCAGAAGAAGAGATGATGGTTGTGAGGATGAGATTAGCTCATGAAAAAGCCTACAAGTAGATAAAACAGATCACACGGCAACAACTGCAGTGACTGAACTCTCATGATTCGCTATTTGCTAAATTCTGCGAAAAACTGATAAAAGATTAACAACAGAAGGACCAAGGGGGTTTTACGCACAGTTCTCTTTGTTCTGTATCTCCCAAAATATTCAACCAATCGCCATGAAAACCCGAAATTTTCCGCTCAATCGAATCAAACAACTTCCAGAATTACAAAACGTCGGCATCGTCGAGATATTCAACAATTCTCATAGGGATGTCTGGTGGCAAAAACGTCAATATAGACATACCCTTAATCGCTGGCAACGCACTACCCTCGCGCAGCACAAGCTCGACCACAATTCTTCCGCCCTGTGCTCTGCCGGTGGTGAGGCGGATGAGTCCGTTCACCACCTCTTCGACTGTTCGACGAGGCCGACCTCCTACACCTCTAGGGCCCGTCCAACCGACGTCATCCGGTTGAAGCGCTCTTCCCTGGTGCCGGGACTGGCCCCGGGCCCGCCTTACTAAGGGCTACCACACACACACACGATGCTCACATCGGACGGCTTTGAAAGTTAGTGTATTGTAAAGGACGGTAAGTTTTCATCCATATGGTGGACTAACACGAAAGGTCATTCGGTTTGGAAGTAGGCAGTGGGTATTTGAAATACACTCTGTGGTCTTTCCCCAAAGGAAAAAATCGCGAGGTTTTTCTGCTGTTAAGAAACAATTTGACAGAATTGGTATGCAAAAACTGGCTGGATAGGACAACGAGACTCTTAACACAAGACCTAAAACCACGCAAGTAAAAAGTCAATCAGAAAGTAGGCTTACAAATTAAGATAACTGCAACATTTACTGAATTAAATCTGCGAATGAACAAAATAAGATAACTGTGATTAATGTAATTTTTTTAATTAAAGAAGTTAGCTGACCTCCCTTTAGTTGAGCACAAAAACTTTTACAACCAAGGCGGTCAGCTGGCCTTCCTAAAGCTTAAACACGAAACATTTTCTAATCAAATAGTCTGCTGACCTCTCGAAATTCACCCACAAATACTTTTCCAATAAAAGTGGTCAGTTGACCCCCCCCCTAAAGTTGTCTCGCTAATAATTTTCCAATCAAGGGGTTAGTTAAGCTCCCAGAAAATGTGCTACAAGAAATTGATCATGGAGGCAGTGCGCATCAAGCGATGGCATTCGCGTCCCAGTTAACGACCATGCCAGGCTCGCGTCGATCGTCGGTCGCGGCGGCCCGCTGGCGCTCCTCGATCGAGCCGTTCAAGCTTTGCGGCGGGGTGTAGGACTCACCCTCCCTGTGGTAGTAGCTGTTGGCCGCCTGCTCAATTCGCAGCACCCTCTCGCAGTCGGCCAGGTAGGTGAGGGAGCAGGCCAGGAAGGCAGCGCCGCCGAGCACGGACACAAAGCAGCAGCAGTACATGGCCTGCTGGAGGCCGTTATAGCGATCGCGCGTAGTCTGGGAGCCGTTAGCAATCAGAACAGAGGCCAGGCCGATCATGTAGGGCGAGCCGGCGTCGCCTAGCAAGTGGCCAACCAGGATGTTGATGCTGGTTGCCATGGAGCGTCTGGTTGGCACGGTGACTCGCAGCGTAATCTCATTTACGAGGGCCCAGTTCAGGCAGAGGAGAAACTCGGTGAGGAACATCAGGCTCAGGGTGAGGTAGATATTGACAGGCACCAGGAACAATGTGACCCACAGTGCAGGGCCCGCCAGAATCAAGCCGACGCCGTTCACAATAGGATCAATGCTGGGTATCCGGGAGCGAAGCTGTCTGGCCGTCTCGCTGCCAACAGACACGCCGACAATGCCCGCAACGCAGGTGACGACACCGAAGCCTAGGGAGGCCTGTTCGGAAGTGATGGTGCTATTTCTCATCTTCAGATTGAGGTCCAGCATCAGCGGCGTCCACCAGGATAGAGCGCCGGCTACGAAGGCAACGGCCGTGAAGCCTAGAGTGTTCAACACGAAGCTGCGATTGCGAAGCAGATGGCGCAGATCGTCCAGCCAGGAGGTGGCGTGCATGTGGGTGGACTTCTCCGCCTGGCCTCTGGCCGGCTCGCGGAAAACCAGCAGCAGTAGGATCACACAGATCAGGCCTGTGGGCCACCCAGTAGCGGTTCAGTGAGGCTTAGTGACGCAACAGTAATTAGTTAATTAATATACTAAATAACATTACAGAGACGCTGAAACAACTAGGGCGGAATAATGAGGGACACAATTGGGGCAACAGATGATACGAAAGTGGAAAAAAAGTAGACAAGCGAGTGTTGTGAGCAGCGAGGGGTCATTGTGAGCAGTGAGGGATCATTGTGAGCAGTGAGGGGTCATTTGTGTGCAGTGAGGGATCATTGTGAGCAGTGAGGGGTCATTGTGAGCAGTGAGGGGTCATTGTGAGCAGTGAGGGGTCATTGTAAGCAGTGAGTGGTCATTGTGAGCAGTGAGGCGTCCTTTGTGAGCAGAACTTACCCAAGACAGGCGTTATGCGCAGCGCCCATCGCCAGTTGTCAGTTGCATGAGCGACCTGGCCGCCAACAACATAGCCCAGACCGCTGCCCAGAGGCACCTGCAAGTTAAACACAATGAGAGCTACAGTCCTGGCGTCTCCAACAAACAAGTCGGCCACAATGGGTGTGGACACTGTGTTGTAGGATGCCTCGCCGATGCCAACCAGGCAGCGGGTGAAGAGGAACAATCCGAAAGCGTTATTCGGCACAAACGAGCTAGCTAGAGTGACTGCGGACCAGACTAGCACACCGCCAAGCATGATGGTCTTGCGGCTCCAAAGGCTGCCTGGACTGCCCCGGTCGCCTAGGTAACCAAACAGTGGACTGAGCAGCATGTAGGACACAATAAAGGAGGTCTGTAGCAGTCCAGCCCAGCTGTTTTCAATTCTATAGTCATTTTCAATCTGATTAAGCACTGCGGCTACAGTGAAGCGGTCCATGTAGTTGAGCAGGTTGATGCAGCACAGCACAGCCACTGATATCAGGGCCTGACAACGGCCCATTGGCTCCCCGCTAGAGCTGCCATCCAGCGGGGAGGCCGACCTATCCGATGTGGACACGGGCAGATCGTCGTACAAAGTCACGTGATCAACTTCTTCATTGTCAGTGATACGGGCAGTCTGGCTGGCATCAATAAAGGTGCCAGACATATTAGTTTGCGGTGCTGAAGCCTTTTTGGAACCAGAATAGTCTGATCCTGTGCTTTAATTCAGGCTGCTAAAAGGCATTAAAAATGAGTAAAACTCAGATTCTGGATTGTTTACAAAAAGCAGGTTTTATAATGTTTAAACTTGTTTATAAGTATAAAAGTGGATTAGTCAAGTAAAAATGCTAAATCAAAGTTACGCCTTAACACTGAAGTTAACTTATCAATAACATGAAATCCTTTATTATTTTATTTGCAGTGAAAATTTATAAGTCATGTTTCTTAAACAAAGGTTCATTTTAAAGAAAAAGTTAATTTACTCTTATACTTAGCTGTGTAAAAATTTCAGAATAGACAATTATTTCTATTGCATTGCAAGCATGTGAAATATTCAACTTTACAAATGAACATAGGACAAAAAGTATAAAAATAAAGTTAAAAAAATAATCTTAAAGACTATTTAAAACAAAAGCTAATAAACACCTACTAGCTATCATGGCTAGACAATTGTCAGTGCCACATTTTGTTTACTTCTACCAATTTTGGTTTTTATCTTTTTAAGTTAAAACATTTGACAACTATTTTCAGAGTGCCATATATATATCATTTATCATATCTAAGCCTTATATTGGAATATATCTCCAAATCTCCAGAGCACTAAAACCAAACCAGTCATAAATTTTGAGCCCCCAACTATACCACACTAGTCACAACTTTTTGTGCACCACACTAGCAGTGGCCCATTTTTCACTGGACACTTGGCCCTATTTGCAATTGGTAGGGCCTAAACATTTCTATACAATATGTAATAGTTTTGATTTTTATGAGCAATCTATCTCTGTGACTAAAATTTACAGTACACTCAGCAACAGTCAAAAGTTCCACCCCTATCGTGCCTAGTCAGAGATAACTTCTTGCTCACAATTCAACCCACGAGTTATGCAACTATGCCACGAGGAGGGAAGGGTGATTGAATCAATAATAAACGCCAGTTGCCCAAAATCACAAGTTTAGTTTTTTATGCAATATGCAGTAAGAATTGCAATGCTTAATACCGTGTGTGGGATCCCCTCGCATGCAGAAGAGCGGCGACTATGTGGGACATCCCAAGATGAGGCGGTGCAGAAAGTCCTGGGGAAGTTGCTGCCAAGCATTTGCAATGGCGTTTGTTATGCAGCTCTGCAACATTCTGTGGTGTGTTTTCATCTCAAATGCTGCACTTTAGAAAGTCCCAGACATGCTTGATTGGATTCATGTCTGGGGACTGGGAAGGCCAGTGCAGTGTGGATCTGTAGCTGCTCTTTCACTTGACCAAGTCCAACAGCATTGGCTTGGTGTGGTGGCCAATTTTGAAATCTTGTGTTTGTGGGGATTAGACTGAAAATGTTGACTCTTAAGTTAACAGTTTTGTACCATTACACAGACTTAACCCCCCCCAAGTGACAATAAGCTTTGCTGCATGCCACAAGTTGTGTCACTCACAATAAGTGAGAAAAATTCCATCTCGCTCGGAGGAGAAGTTCCACCAAAGTGGAACTTTTGACTCTTGCTCAGTATATGTTATTTTCTAAGAAATGTGATAAAATTTGTATACAAATTTCCTATTTTGATAAAATTGCTCTTTTCAGTTTTAATAGGGCCTAAGCTTATCAGTTATAATAAGCTCTTTTGTTTAATATACAATGTTTATGTTAGTAATTTGGTTATCAAGGCAAAAGCTGATTGGTCAAAATATAATACAGAAAGTAGATCTAGTTAAAAAGATAAAGTAATAAGTGAGAGAAATTACACTGTGTCTGATTGGTAAACCTTTGATGCACCAGAAGCCTTTGAAGACTGGACATAGCAAATAATATATAAATAATGAGTAATTCTATAGAATTTTGGTGTTAAAAAGTGTCTTACTGCTCTGGCACTTAAGATTTGCTACCACTGCAATTGAATATACTCGTAGATATATAAAAAATAAGTGTTATACTTCTCTATTATAGCTTCCCTATAATTGGGCAAATTTAAATACATAGGCCTAACAAACATTGTTCATAATTATAAGCATATTGCAGTAGATAAAATATGAAATTTACCATATAATAAATAGCCCTACAACAAATCTAAGCCCTATACAGAGTTGTCACATTTAAAATTACTTTTAGGCCACAAATTTAATGGTAAAAATTATTATAGCCAATAGGCCTAGCCATAAACCCAGGTCTAGGACTCTAGGGTCCTATTTATTCCCTAGAATCCTAGGGAATAAATAGGCCAGAAGCGAACCCACCGAACATTAAAGTCCGGGCTGAAAGCACGTGGCAAGAACTGGCTGCAGCAGCTACCCATCGTGCTTCTCGGAATGCGCATTTGTGCAGACAAGACAGGTGCATCGCCATTCTCCATCGTTACCGGTGAGCGGTGAACAACCATTAGTCCCACCTGTAGTTGCCGACACCTCCTCTGTCAAGGAACTTTCCACAAGACTGCACCAACTTTTTTTTCCATATCGCCAACCACGAACGCGCGAGGTAAGAATTCATCTGCCAGCAGACTTGGCTGCATGCACCCACGTCTGGTTGCAACTAGATCGAGTTTGACGTCCCCTAGAAGCACCCTACCAGGACCCTATGCAGTGCTGGAGAGACACGAAACGACATTTACATTGGAAATCAATGGCAAGCCTTCTGTAGTGTCTATCGATCGAGTGAAACCAGCTACACTCCCAGCACCGGTACCAATTAGCAAAGCACCAGCAACTACTGTAACACCGGAAAACCCACCGGCAGCAAACAAACATGCTAAAACCGCTTCCCACGTTCATTTTTCTACAGAACCATCTGTTAAACTGTTTTACGCAACTGAACCATTATTAACCTAACTGAAAATCGTTTTCTAACTGTTTCATAATGACAATCAAAACCTTTGCATAAACTCCGTTTTGGGTGGGGGGAGTATCTTGTAGCAGCAAATTCACTTCTTTCTTTTGAGATAGGGTTTCCGATTGTTTTATTTTTCCTAGAAAGTGTTCCCGCAAAATAAAATTTTTTGTTTTAATGTTACGTAAATTTTGTTTAAATGCACCATTTGTTTGTCTGCACCGAAAATTAAAATAGTTATACTGAAGTCGCGGAAGTGATGAGAAACTTTAGTATAAATACACCTGAAGCGAAGAGAGAAAAACCAACTCGTACTACCTTGATTGGAAAGAGTTCAAAGTAAGAAAAGCTTGAATCTTAAAGTGTTCATATTGAAGTTATTTGCGAAAGAGACATCATGAAAGAGAAGGAAATAGAGTGAAGAAAAGCTGTAAATCTAGATCCACTGGTAAAGCCCAGAAGACGGACTGAAGACTAAATTGAAGGTTAACTGAATAATAATTGAAGAGTGCTAAAGACTGATAAAGACGGATAAAGACTGATAAAGACGGATAAAGACAGATAAAGATGGATAAAGATTAATACAGAGTAATTATAGAAATAATACAGTAAAGTTATAAGTAGAAGGGGATATAGAGGAAAGATACCGGCCATACTGAAAGTATAACGCTACCATATTGAAAGTATAATGCTACCATATTTGGATACATAAACGCTACCAATTTGAATTGAGATAAGAAACACATAAAGCGAATAATTAAAGACATTCATAAGATTGACAAAAGTATAAAAGGCCTACAACAACTTTGGTAACAGCAATAGAATTAAAATTAGCCCGGTAACAACTTTGGTGGCATTATTAGGATTAATATTGAATAAGAAGGAAGCTCTAGGACAACCTTAGTAACAGCAGGTTGGGATTCGCATTATTGGAAATAAAGTTTAGTAAGAATATAGACAGAGGCCTAGGACACTTTTAACTCTTAATATTAAAAGATTCAAATGGTACTTTTATTTCCCCCCTTACTGCTAATTTGTCTATGACCCTTGTTATCGATAGGTACAGTCGCCCGGTTAAGACTTAAATGTAACCCCACGACAAAACTAAATAAACAAGCTCAAGCTTTTGCCGACTGTTGAATTTAACTAGTAACATTTGTAGCAAGTCAGCTACAAAATTGGTATCAACAAGTATTTGACCTATATATTATCATGCATAAAATTAGGCAGGTTGCTTAAATGCTTGTTAGGCCTAATTTTATATTTAAGTCCAAGATCCCTACATATGCCTAGGCCCTAGCTATAGTCTGAATTAACTTATGGCTTAAGACATTTCCCTTTATATATCTTATAGGCCCTATATATTCCCTTTATTCCCCTTTACAGGGGATATATATCCCCTTTACAGGGTAAAGGGGAATAGTCAAACTTTTCAAAGTGACAAACTTCAACTCTTCAAGAGGCATAGGCCTAAAGGCTGGGGTTTGAACTTTATCACAAAGAAAATAATGCTAGGCCCTAGCTATTTCTTAAACAAGACACACTGTAGACCTATTCCCCATGGTCCTGCTATGGCATTTTTGTGTCACTTTTCTTACATATGTGGCTATAAAATCGGAAAAGCAAAGCTAGCAGTCTCGTCTGAAACAATTGTATACTTATACTCGTCTCAGCTTATGAGCCCTTATATAGATCTGAATTAATAGATTTTTCCTATAGATAGGACGTACATCTTGCTAGAATGCTAGGTCTAGGTCTCTAGGATTTCTAGTTAGCTAGGACCTAGGGCTGGCTAGATGTCTAGATCTAGATGCTTTCAGTCTTTTCAGATGATACATTTATAAATAACAAAGCTTATGTAAAGCGCTAATTGTATTGCAAAGCGTTGAAAAATACCATATATACAAAGCTTATACTTTTGAGGTCTTCATGATAGCATGCGTATGCCTATGCCTCTTTGTGTTTTTACCTACATTGTCTCCATGACTTGCTATTTGGTACTATTAGCCCATCTCTTTCTCGGAATTTCTTATTTCGAAAAGGCAATTTTTTCTTTGACAACTTTGCGGCTTTCTGAAGTCAAAACAAGGTAGCAAATAAATGCGTGAACTATGCTTAGGGGCCTAGCATAAAATGTCAAATACTTAAAATATATGTCTATATATACATCTCCTAAACCTTAGGAGATTTATGTCTCCAAGAGTGTGAGTTGCATCGCTACTGTCATTGTTTAGAAACTTTAGATTGAATACTCAGTTTGACAGCTAGGCTCCGCAGGCCGCAGGTTATGTATCTGTATAGGCATATCTTAATTATTATACAATTTTTTCGTCTCTTCTATTGTCAATTAAGGTATACGTGTTCATAATTCATCCAGCCTCAGTGTTTGGCTGGTTTTCAGGCTCCCTCCCAGTGAACAGCTTGATCTCGATTCGACATCGAATGATTTTTTACTTATAACAGATTGTAAATTGCCCATGGGAAATTGCCCATGAAAATGATTTCGAGGTGGTGTTGTCGATTCGAGCTCGAATCGACGTCGGGCTGTTCACCGGGCTATGGTGTGTGCTCTCCAAGCTAAGCGTCGCTACTCATATCGACTTCGCCCGCGCGTAGCTTTTGGCCTGTCAGAACCCATCGACCTGCGGGGCTTTCATATAGGTTTGTATCGTGTCTGTGTAAAGGGGGTATAATTATTTGTACTGCGATGCGTCACTCGATCTGTGAAAGATGGGTGCAGAAGGACTGTGGTGTTTTAATTATAATTAGACTTGCTTAGTTTTAATTCCAGCTTCTGCCAATACAACTTTTTCCAACTCACACTTTCCTTCAGCCTAGCTTTTTCTTTTACTATATTTATTCTTTACATTTTTTGTTCGCTTTTTTTACTAATTTCAAAATATTTTTTCAGTCTTTTTTTAACCCACGACAAAAACAGCTGGGTACACCGTTATGCGGATCACGACTGGGGCTCTTCGGCTAACCCCGCGCTATGAGGGCTCGATATGAGGGGAAGCAAACAAGGAAAGCTAGCTGGTGGATCAACATCATTGACTACCGATCGAAAACTTCGCTGCTACATGATTGTCCCTCTCCTTTAGCTGCAATAGCTCCAAAAGCTCTGCCCTTCTTCGACGACTGATCCCTTCCTTACAAAAGTTAGGGAGTCCTTTATCTTCCCACTAGAAAAGAATGCATCTAAAAATAAAGTGAGATATATGAGATGCAATTAGCTAATATATTTAGCTGCATTTACACTCAGCCACATTGAAAAGTTTCCACCCTAGCGCGCGAAGGGGCAACGTTTTGGTCTGTGGAGATATTCGTGGTTTGAGCCATAGACAAATATATAATCCGGAATCGACCGAAGCAAAGGAACAGCAAAGAAACAAAGTACGCGAGCATGGGTGACAACTCGCCCAGAACAGGGTCAGTAACGCGTATAGCAGCCACGTGAGTGCAGCAGAGCGCTCACTCTCCGGGGCATCCCCAGAACCAGGCGTCGCAGAAAATCTTGCGGTAGTTGTTGCCATGCAGTAGACAGTGATTCGCGCAGTTGGGCAACATTTTGCGGCGGATTGTCGCGCCGAATCGAGCGCTTCAGGTAATCCCAAACGTGCTCTATGGGATTCATGTCCGGTGATCGGGACGGCCAGCGCAAGGTTCGCAGGTGCAGCAGCTCCTTCAGATGCGCCACAGCGGCTGCGCGATGCGGTGGGGCGTTGTCGTCTTGGAGGACGCAGTTCCCCACGCCACCACATGAAGCATCAATGAAGGGCAGCAGGCGCGTCTGTAGAAGGTTGGCGTACGACTCGGCAGTCACAGTCGCATCCAGGAACACGAGCTCCGTCTTCGCGTGCATTGTGATGCCTGCCCACACGTGAATAATAGAAGCTGACTGGCTCTCAGAGTTTTGCACGTGCTGCGGCAGCATCTCCTGGCGCGGCTGGCGCCACACGCGAATGCGGCCGTCGGCACGGAACAATCGAAAGCGGCTCTCATCTGTGAAAATCACTCGCCGCCACTGCTGCTGCCTCCAGTGGACCCTTTGCATTGCCCATTGTTCCCGGCTGGCCACATGGGTTGGGGTCAGGCGTGACCGTTTGCGCATCTTACGGGATCGCAGCCCCGACTCCCGCAATCGTCGTCGGATGGTTTGGGCGCTCAGGACATTCCCTCGCCTGCTTCTTTCAGCGCACATCAGCCGTAGCAGGGTGGCTGGCAATGTGGGGCTTCCCTTTACCATTCGCAGCAATCGCCGGTCCGCCCTCCTAGTTGTACTGCGCATATTGAGCCGCAGGCCGCGCGTGGCGTGCGCCACGCTGCCCGTTTCTCTGCACTTGATCTGCAGTTTGCGGATTGCTGTGTGTGACCGCCCAATTTGGCGAGCAACAGCTCGGATGGACATCCCAGCGTCCAGCATGCCAATGGCGCGCGCTCGTTCCAGGTCGGTCATTTGGCGAACCATTGCGTTCGGTTGCGAACGTGGATTTTAGACTCCTGTAAGATGCTGCTGTCTGCTCCATGTGACTGTTTCCTTCGACTTGTCTGGCGTCTATGACCCAAGTTTTTGAATTCTATGGCCCAAGTGCGTGTTGACGAAATCATCAATCGTCTATGGCACAAGTCTGGCGACAAAAACCGGTTTTGAAACTCTAAATATACAACTTGCGCGAGGGTGGAAACTTTTCAATGTTGCTGAGTGTATTTTGTAACTTGCGATGATGCGATGATATCAAGCAGGTCAGTATACTCGTAGTCAGTGTTATATCAACAACTGTGTGCTAAAGTGATTACTGCTCGCTGCTTATTAGCTTTATTAAAACACCACCAAGTGAGTCGTTTTGTTAGACTGTGTAAGACAATAACTGAACTCCAAACGCATAATATACCAATATTGATAGGCTGCAGAGGGCTGAAACGAGGTAAAATGTCGAGGCGCGTAGCGCCGAGGCGTTTCACCTCGTTTCAGCCCGAGCAGCCTATCCATATTAGTGTTGTAGTTAGCGGGCGTGAAACGCGTTTCACGGCCCGCCCGCTGTGCTTATCTATGGAACTCGACCATAGACAACAGTAGAGGGCGGGCTGCCGTTAGTTTCAACCTCGTTTCAACACGCGTAGGCTAACTACAATCTGCAGCTAAATAGGAAGAATTATAAAAATATTTTTATTACAGCCAAGAATTTTAAGCGACTGATCACTATCACTAGCCAGGGTCGCGAAGCTTATGTCTATGGCCGGAGCTGAAGTTTTCTCAAGAAGCAAGAATTAATTCATCGGGTCAAAGGCTTCTGCTCGACGCAAACAAGGACTTAGGATTCGCACATGTACGTATTATTAGTCATATAACTAATACGAGCGTAACTATTATGATTCTGAGCCATAGACATGTTGGCGCCCACTTAAACAATAGCTAATTTCCCGCTATACAAACGAAAAGCGGACAGGCCTTCTGCCATAGACAGTTTAAATCACTAAAATTGAACTGATTTATATAGTCCAAATCTTTATAAGATTTATAAAGATTTAAGCGAAGCGAGGTGTATAGCCACACTCATGCATGGCCACAAAAGAAATTTATAACCTTGCCAGTTTAGTGGAGAGAGTTGTATCTCGTCAGGCCGTGCGACATCAGACGTTAGTTCAAAGGCTCTGAAATCTAGCACGATGAGATTTTACTTCTTCAACTGCATTGTGACAAGAGTGAGCAGCGATCCAACGGTCCGCCCTTTCCCAGCCCAGCCATGAATTGATTATTCCTCACATATTTTCTTATGTTTTTAAATACGATTGAATATCTCAGGGGCAACTAAAAATGTAATTCTTAGCATTGGTTCAACACAAAGGGGCTGCATGTATTAATTATTGTATTTATTTTTGTTGGGAATATAACCGGTACATGTGTAACCGAAACTTAGGGTATTGCCACCTTCTACACTCCGAATCAACTGAGGTTAGTTAAATTCTCTATCTTCGTGCATACAAGAAGTGCTCTATAGTCGCAAACATACAAAACTTGGCCTAAAATCAAGGTTGCCTTTGCATGAACGTACTACTACCATAGCAATAATTTGGCTGTCATTAAAGACCAGATCTCAGACTCAATCCTCAGAATATAACCTGACACACTGCCAGATCCCCAACTTTGAACGAGACCTTGAAGCAGTTTTCCAGATCCTTCGAATTAGCTAAGCTTGAGCTTAAAACCGAGTAGTACTACTTTCAGTAGCATGCATGCGCTCGTACTTATAGGATTGAAGTATTCTATCTTCAAAAGCACAGTAACTAAGTGACCTTAGTTTTCTTGCAGCAAAAATAAATCCAGACTGCACAAAAATACTTTTCAAGAGACAACGGTAAAACTTTCAATGTTAACCTGCCACCAAAAGGAAACTTTCAATCACTTTATTGCCGAACAAAACTCCTTATTACAATAATTATTTATATTTTTAGCTTTAATTAGCACTGATTTAGGGGATCTCGTAATCAAAAAAGCAAACAATACTTTGCAGATTGTTATGATATAATAGTTTCAGAACAATTCTCACACACCATACAAGCACCCCAAAACTAACAATGGAACTTGAGACAAACGAACATGAAACAGGTACTAATAATTTTTCGAGGTCCCAATTAAAATTTCCAAGTTTTTCCCAACTAAAAAATCATGCAGTTCAGAAAACAGAAAACTGGTCTATCACGGTGCAACTTTCTTAGACACGCAGGTCAGTGTCACGCGTTGCTCCTTGCGATGGCAGCTGCCGTCCTTTCTCCTCTCGTAGCGATAGATAATGTCCTGACGGAAGCCTCTGATGCAGGGACCCTCTTCGACCATTTGGTCAGCTTCACAGGTGGTCCTCATGCCGACTGGAAATTGAATTATTGAGGTATAGATAAATAGCCAACATTCATAGCTGTCCTAATAAAAAAACTATATTTTTATTGTTCATTATCGTTAAAATAGTGGAACTCTAAAACGGGGGTTGGCAGGCGGGCCCCTATGAAGCCCTCAAATCTCCAAGATTCGGCCCTTGACCCATTCAAGTAACTTCTCTACCATCTCATGTATATCAAGTGTCTCATCTCTCCCGTGCTTCGTCTTTCCTTTTATTATCTCATCTTTCCACTGTCTCCTCTCACTCCTATCGGACTATACCTCACCTGTCTCATTGGTGGAATTTTAGATTTTCATTTCGGCCGGCTCTAAAGATCCTACATAGCCCAGAACCAGTCAGTCAGCCCTCTCACCCAATCGGCTGCACTTCTCGTTGTCGACACGGACGTTTCTCACACAGCGACCCTTGGCAGCGTTGAACCTATAATAGATTTTCACAACGCTTCTGTAGCCGTCCTTCTTGCAGGCCTTCTGGTGATAGACAGAGTTCGGGCAGTGGTGCTTCGCTGCCTCGGCCTGCCTCTTAGTCGGCTTGCCGCATATCCGGTGCACGTAGTCGCGCCGCATCCGGCAGCGTCCGTGCTTGGCGTCCAGCTCGTAGTGCTCGATGAGCACCCGCTGCTTGCCGTTGCGACAGGGGCTCGGCTCGATAACACGCGGTGTTGGGCACTCTGCGTGCGAAGAAGCGACAGAGGAAAAGCCTTTCAAGCAAATTTAACAGAAATATTTTCAGTCACGCTTAATATGCATGTCTTGGTATGCGAGGTAAGCTCTAGCACAACCATGTGAAACGATCGTTAAGATACAATGTCGTTATGATGTTTACTGATTTAATTCAAATTCGCAGCAATGTCAAGGTAATAGCGACGTCTTACTTTTCACGCGCCTGCAGGAGAGCTCCTTGTACCGCAGCTTTCGCACGCAGCGCTCCTTCAGCCTATTGTACACATAGTAAGTAGTGAGCCAGCGTTCGAATCCCGAGGCTGAGCATGGCTTGAGAAGCTTCCTAGATATCGGTTTGCAGCCTGAGTTTCGCAGGTTCGGGTATTTGCTTGTGGAGTGGGACAGTGTACTCACCTTATAAAAATTGGTAACATTAGTTTTAACTTACCAGATGACTTGCTTACGCACGGCTCGATGATGGACTTTTGATTACGAACACAGCGACCATCCAGGTCTCGAGTGAAGCGGTAAATTATGTTTGTACGGAACCCACTGGTGCATGGACCGGCTTCGACAACAGAGTCCTTGGGACAACGGGCCAACTTTACTGCAAATCGAATTCATTAGTTTAATTTTAAAGACATCAAAACAAAGCAGCAAAAGAGGAATCACTCACCAAGCAATGCGCACTTCTCGTCCTCCTGCTTCACCTTCCTCACGCAGCGACCAAGCGCCCTCACGAACACAAAGTACACCGTCGTCACGGTCCTGTAGCCCTCTGCTCTGCAGGCACTCTGAGTGACCGTCTTCTCCGGACACTCGTGATTCAGGTCGATGCCCGGAGTGGGCTTCTTCTGAGCGGCCTTCTTGCCGCACTTCTGAGTGACGAAGTCTTTGTGAGCCACACATCGTCCCAGCTTCTCACTGTACTCATAGTGCTCGACGAGCACCTTTCGGGCACCGTCTTTGCAGGGACCAGGCTCCATCACTCTGCGCTTCGGACACTTCTTGCCTTTTAATGGATAAGATGTGTTAAAAGCTTCCAGTGATTTCATTTTGACGACGGAGTACTCTAAAATGTACTCACTTTTTGCCGCTCCAGTGGAGCCGAGACCGCCTTTGGCGCCTCCACAAGGCTTCTCTCTCGCTCTGAACTTCCTCACGCAACGACCCTTGAGCTTGCTGAACTCGAAGTAGACCGTGAGCCACCGCTGGATTCGGTCCTTGCACTTGCCGACCTTCTTCACTCTCTTTGGAGGGCAGGCTGGAATTCAAGGGAACTTTGTGCTGTGGTGGTGCAGCCATCAAATAAGCTGTTTAGTGAAAACTTTGAACCCTACCATTGGTCTTCGTGCCATTGCAGGACACCGTGATCTTCTTTGACTGTCGCTCACATCTGCCCTCGATGTCTCTCTTGTATGTGTACACAATGTTGGTGCGGTATCCGTTGGTGCAAGGCCCGGTCTCCTGAGTCACATCGGCAGGGCAGTTTGAGTTTTTTACTGAAAATATATTGATTAGTTTGTTAGCTGCGTTAATAGCTCGTAATTTTGCGAAAATTGTTAATAATCATTTGTGGCCTTTATGATTTGGATATGTTAAATTTGTTTCGTTTTATTAGCCGAGTTCTGTTACCTGTCTTAGTACTCGTAAGCTTTTTAGCGCTGCTTCTTATCTAACGAGAATGTACGGCTAACATTCTCTCAAAAAAGTGAAGCGTCTTGGAAAACGATTCTTGTAGAGTTTTGTGATAGGATAAATGCTTTGTTGGTTACATATTACCTTTACTGCCAGGATATCATCTCTTTAAGCCAGCTAACATTGCGCTAAATCCATTGAAATCCCTCTCTGCTTTGATGGGAGTATTTACTATTTGAAAACTGCTTTCCGATCAACCCGAATGTTTCATGGAGAATCACAGGCCGTGCGGCGACAAGCATTTTTCCAGCATTGTGCCTCGCCCCACCTGCTTAGCCTGCTGCGAACACTTTCAGGCCAGTGGCGGCGCAGGGGGGGGGGGCGGGGGGGCGGGCTGCCCCCGGGTGACCACCCCTCACCACCCTCAGAGGGTGACCACCCACTGAAAAAAAGGTACTTTACCATATTTTTTCAAAAGTGTGGTCACCCCATGGGGCATGGGGTGGTCACCTGAGACCTCAGGGGGGGTGGTCACCCGGTAGGGCCTGTAGGCTGTAAGGGTGGTCACCCTTTGAGGGCGAATCGCGAACTGGGCCTAGGCGATAACGAGATCCTAGATCCTAGATCTCAAGGCTCTTGGGCAGATAGGGAATGCGTTTTCTATCTTGCTTTAGCTAGTAAAGACAATTTATTCTCTACAATCCGTAATCATTGGTAATGACAATTTTAAAAGTCGATTGATTAACACTTTCTGCATAGTCTATGGTAAGTTAATGAATGTATTTAGATATAGCAACTTAGACTGACATTTATTGAGACTTTTTGTATAGCACATTCCGATCAAATTGGTCCTAGGAGCAGTGATCAATTTAATCCACTATACCGAAATCAAGGATTCGAGGAAATCAAATTGTGTAGTGCGATCGAGGAGGGATGGAGTGAGCTAGAACGATGCTTTTTTTATAATTTTTTCTGGGGGTGACCACCCAGCCGGGGGGGTGACCACCCAACCACCGCCCCCCAGCTGGAGGTCCTGCGCCGCCACTGTTTCAGGCCATTCAAGGCACCTGGCCCGACACCCGGTTTGTGGTCTATAGGCCTGGCTGAAGCGGGCACTGTCATCTTCCACAACTGTAGAGCGCTCCTTTCGGAGGAATCTGCATCTTGGTGAATACACCGCTGTCTTTCAGGCGGAGGTCTGAGACATTAATAAGTGGGCTAAGCATTAACTCACTTAGGCGCTAATACTTAACGAACCGATTAGCATGTAGTCAGAACAGTTAAGCCACCATCAAGGAGCTGATTGCCGGTAAAATCACAGCCAAAATGGTTTCCGAATGATTCAAAAGCAGTCCTCAACTGGGTCGAACTGATCTGGTTGCCAGGACGCAACATCATCCTCGGCAAAGAGCTCGTGGATCAGCTCTACAAGGATGGTGACAATCCTAGGAATGGCCACTGTGTTATAAATCGGCCGTTGTGAAGAACAATTATTGCCCAATGGGCTAAAAGGACGATATTCGTAGAAAGTGAACAATTAAAGTGCAGTGAAACGTACTGGTTAACTAATCGGTGAGCATGAGAGGAAAGAGGAGAGTCGAAAGAAACCACGAGAAAGAATTCTGGAGGAAGCATTTCCGACAGGGTGGGGGGGCGAAGTTACGCAATGTTGAAAAGAGAGTCACGTAGAAGTTGGCGTCGCATGGCATGTCGAGCGCGGTCGGTTTGTACCGGATCGTCCTTGCTGCCAGAGCCGGGTGGAACTAGAGCTTTGGCCACAGTGCATGCACGTAGGGATCCAGGGCAGCACTGGTTTCACCGAGGCGGGTTAGCTGGCCGACTGTGAGGCGAAGTGTGTCTGAAAATTCCTCCAGGCTCTGGTGGTCGATGTTGCAAAGCTGCGGCATCGCGAGAAGTCGCCTGAAACAGGGGCTCTTCTGCTCCCACAGGTCGCCTTAATTAGCTTGGAGAATACGGCAGGCTTGGTTGTAGGCCCCCGGTTGACAGGCGTCCAGACCACCTAGTTTCCGGAGGGCAGCGCCAGCGAGAAGCCCGCGAAGAGCTTCAAATCTATCAACGTCTGTGTAGTTGCAGCTGTCGATGCGGTAAGTGAAAGAACACCAAAATGCAGGGAAACTCGCTGGGTCTTCACTGTCGAAACCTTGAAGTTGGACATTGCGGAGGACGGTGTCGCCGAAGAGGGACGCCGATCGAGGCGTCGGAGGGGCGGGCTGGGATGTGGTCTGTTTTATGTGAAGCTTTTGTACGAGCAGCTGGTTTTGCTGCATCATCTGAGCCATTGCACCAATATAAGTTGTTGTACAGCGTCCAGTTGGTTAGATACACGGAATGCAATGGAGCCGACAGGGCTGGCAGGTGCGGCGAGGCCGCTGGCAGATGCGGCGAGGCCGCTGGAAGGTGCGGCGAGGCCGCTGGTGGGTGCAGCGAGGCTGCTGGTAGGTGCGGCGAGGCCGCTGGCAGGTGCGGCGAGGCCGCTGATGGGTGCGGCGAGGCCGCTGATAGGTGCGGCGAGGCCACTGGTGGGTGCGGGGAGGCCGCTGGCAGATGCGGCGAGGCCGCTGGCGTTGCGGCGAGGCCTCTGGCAGATGCGGCGAGGCCGCTGGCAGGTGCGGCGAGGCCGCTGGTCGGTGTTGGTCGGTCAGAGGCATGTTTCACTCTAAATTGGGTGCTCCCCCACTTGTGCCTTCTGCTCCCAAGGTCAGGAAACTATGGTACACCACGGCTTCTTCTGCCCGTTCCTTGACACAGTGCGTAGACTACATCGCGGTCATGCGAGTCATCTTGGTCACGGACCGATGATTCCTGCGATGGTCCCTTCGGCGATCGACGATCTCAGTCATCCCGAACGGCAACCTGCCTGTTGCTGTTGGCGCGGCGTGGGCCCTACCCAAGGCTGAGCCTCTTCTCGTTAACCCTGGAGCTGTGACAGGGGCCTCGCAGCCTCTTCGCGACGTTCGGCCCCCAGCAGAAGTACCTCGTAAGTAGTAAGCGGCGTATCGTCTAGCACTAATGCCCGCTCCATCGCAGTGTATAGCTTCATACTAGCGAGTGTGCAAGCATTCTTTGATTCTATTTACTGCCTGACTCGCAGTAGTAACTCAACAATATACGAGTTTATACTCGTACTTGTAACTAAAGTCTAAGCAACAAGTTCGTTAACATCGCTACAATTTTAGACGCAATGAATGTGCATTTTAACTTTATTCGTGATTTACAAGTGCTAAAAAAAGTTTATTATATTTGCAGATTTTTTATTATACCCTCAGCAAAGAAGTCTAAACATGATGCCGGCAATAGTGTGAGCTTCAGCAGTCTGACGACAGTTTAAAAATTCAAAGACAAGATAGGAGGCCAGTAATGGTACGAGATAAATGTTGCAGAGTGCCGAACTCTTATATACTCTTTCGTCCTCGGATTTTATATAAACCCGTGGACGAAAATAGATAGATTTTTTTCGTACGAGTAAAACAGACAAAAACAAGGGCTCACCAAGCAATGCGCACTTCTCGTCCTCCTGCTTCACCTTCCTCACGCAGCGACCAAGCGCCTTCACGAACACAAAGTACACCGTCGTCACGGTCCTGTAGCCCTCTGCTCTGCAGGCACTCTGAGTGACCGTCTTCTCCGGACACTCGTGATTCAGGTCGATGCCCGGAGTGGGCTTCTTCTGAGCGGCCTTCTTGCCGCACTTCTGAGTGACGAAGTCTTTGTGAGCCACACATCGTCCCAGCTTCTCACTGTACTCATAGTGCTCGACGAGCACCTTTCGGGCACCGTCTTTGCAGGGACCAGGCTCCATTACTCTGCGCTTCGGACACTTCTTGCCTTTTAATGGATAAGAAGTGTTAAAAGCTTCCAGTGATTTCATTTTGACGACGGAGTACTCTAAAATGTACTCACTTTTTGTCGCTCCAGTGGAGCCGAGACCGCCTTTGGCGCCTCCACAAGGCTTCTCTCTCGCTCTGAACTTCCTCACGCAACGACCCTTGAGCTTGCTGAACTCGAAGTAGACCGTGAGCCACCGCTGGATTCGGTCCTTGCACTTGCCGACCTTCTTCACTCTCTTTGGAGGGCAGGCTGGAATTCAAGGGAACTTTGTGCTGTGGTGGTGCAGCTATCAAATAAGCTGTTAAGTGAAAACTTTGAACCCTACCATTGGTCTTCGTGCCATTGCAGGACACCGTGATCTTCTTTGACTGTCGCTCACATCTGCCCTCGATGTCTCTCTTGTATGTGTACACAATGTTGGTGCGGTATCCGTTGGTGCAAGGCCCGGTCTCCTGAGTCACATCGGCAGGGCAGTTTGAGTTTTTTACTGGAATGCAAGCGTCACAAATATTTACTCGTAGTTGTCTTTAGTTAGACAAGTAAGATTATAAGAAACCATCTGATTGCAAAATTAAGGATTCCTTAACTAAGCATGACTTAAAGCTTGTTATGTGAGAAGTCTATTTTATTATTTTTTACCGCTCTATAATACACGTCAAAGTTTCTCTCCAATTTCACTCACCAAGCAGAGCGCACTTCTCGTCCTCCTGCTTCACCTTCCTCACGCAGCGACCAAGCGCCTTCACGAACACAAAGTACACCGTCGTCACGGTCCTGTAGCCCTCTGCTCTGCAGGCACTCTGCGTGACCGTCTTCTCCGGACACTCGTGATTCAGGTCGATGCCCGGAGTGGGCTTCTTCTGAGCGGCCTTCTTGCCGCACTTCTGAGTGACGAAGTCCTGGTGTCGGACGCAGCGTTCCAGCTTCTCACTGTACTCATAATGCTCGATTAGCAATTTGTGCTCTCCATTCTTGCACGGTCCGGGTTCGATGACGCGGCGCTTTGGACAGGCTTTTTCTGTATTTTTATCACAATTTTTCCAGTTAGGTACATTTCTTTACTTGTATGTTTCTACTTTCAAAAGGTAAAATCAAGGACAACTGAAGCGTTCTTATTTGCCTACGGCTGTAGGTAAAATATTTTCGCAGGCTTTTTCGTCACGCCGTACAGTAGCAGCTAGTATTCTTTATAAAGTATGTTTTAAACACGAGCCTATATCTTAATAATTGTATCACAGAACAGACAGAAATTCGCGCAGCTGTTTGCTTACTTTTTGGTCCAGATGATCCTCCTTCAGCACCAGTTTGTTCTCCCTTGCAGGGCTTCTCCTTGGCCCTGAACTTGCGAATGCAGCGTTTCTTCAATTTGCTATATTCGTAGTAGACTGTGGTGTATCGCTGGATATTGTCCTCGCAGTTGCCCATCTTCTTTTCCTGCTTTGGGGGACAGCCGGCATTCTTAGAAACGCATGGACTGGTAACTTTTCTAACCTTCTTGCGGCACTGCCCCTCTGCGTTGCGCTTGTAGTGGTAAAGGATGTTGGTGCGAAAGCCACGAATACAAGGACCCGACTCTACGGTGTCATCAGCTGGGCAGGACTCGGTGGTCACTGTGGGTATCATCGATTGGTTCGAATGTGGTTAGAAGCTAGTTTTGCGAGCTAAATTATTAATTTAGTACTCTGACGCTTTTCATGCCACCAATACACATAGGCTAGCCTTACCTAATGCAGCGCACTGCTCTCGCTTGAGAGCTACGTGCTTCATGCAGCGCTTCAAATCAACCGAGTATCGATACGTGAAAGTAAACAGATTGCGGTAACCCTTTTTGCAGGGACCCTGCGAGTAGGCCTTCTCGGGACAATCCCCAGTTCTTCCAGCGACCTTTCGGCTGCTGTCTCCACCACCGCCGCTGCCTGCGCTGCCTCTGCCGCCGACGCTGTCGCTGGTCGTCCCATGCCCGCCACTAGCTGACGACTTGCTCTTTCCGCACGTCTTCACTGTAAAGCTGCGCTGCTCGCGGCACCGACTAGTCCTGGGGTCCGGCTCGTAGTGCGCTACCAGCACGCGGGTTCGGCCATCTATGCACGGTCCCGGCTCCAGCACTCTGGGCTTGGGGCACACACCTGACTTGTACTTGCCGCATGGTAAATTTTCGACGCTGAATTTTCGAATGCACTTAATGCCAGTGCGTTTCGTGCGCTCGTAGTATTGACGAGTCACGTGACGAAGGCCATTAACGCATGGGCCCTGTTTGACTACATTGGGCGGGCAAGGCTCGAGAGCTTCACTTCCGTCACAAGTTTGTGCCACCTTGTGCGAGCTGGCAACGCACTTGCCCGCAGGATCGCGCGAGTACTCCGTGCGAATCAGAGTTCGGAAGCCGTCCTTGCATATACCTCGCTCAGACACCTTGGGTGACGGGCACCTCTTAGCTGGAACTGAATGGGGTGGTGTGATTCATTCAGACATTGAAGCTCGCTACAACGCTGGCTCAAGTTTGTGCCAGACAAGAAAGACATTTCGGGGGGATCGAAACGCAGTATCACGCTTGCGAAAAATTTTTACTTGAAAATAGCTTCAATTCAGAACTTACCGAAGGCGCCGCAAGCTTCGATGGTTATTGAAGTCTTTTCAATGCAGTCTCGTGACAAACTACCGTCGCCTTTGCCGCTTTTTCCACGCACATAATAGAACTTGAAAACCTGTCTGTGCCGGCCTGAACATGGCTTCTGATAGTAGCGAGCCTCCGGACAACCGCCCGAGTCATCTTTGCTGCCCGGCTTCTTCTCCGGACAGGTCGGGTAAGTGAAGTCTTTGTGTAGCACGCATCCGCCCTTACCGTCTGGCTCGTAGTGCATGACAAGCGTCTTTTGTTGGTTTTTGCGCCTGTTGCACGGGCCAGGTTCCACCGTCCTAGGCTCTGGGCAGATGCCTGAAAGCGTATTTATTTGGAGTTCAACGACTCAAAAGTTTAGTGATGCTTTACGAGCGTAGTTGACTTTTTATAGCATGCGCTTGGAGTAACAATGAGCAACAGTTGACAGTACTCAAAGCAAAACTAACCAGTGTCCAATGTTGCGTCACTCACCCTTTTTAGAACTGGTTCTATCGCATGCTACCTCATTCAACTGAATTTTCTTCTGGCACCGCTTCAGATAAGGATTCCATTCGTAGTGCGTGACCACTTCGCTCTGCAGACCGTCGCTGCGGCACTTGCTCCTGCTCATCGACCTGGGTGGGCACTCTTCAGTCAGCGAGCGGGTGTTTCAAGAAATTATAAGTGATGTATGGAATCCTATTCTACCATTTAAATTCAGGATTTTTTCTTAGCTCCCATACCCAGTTTAAGTGACGGCGAACACACTTGAAATCATGTTCCTGATTATTATAAATGTTTCTGAGTGCATTCTATATGTAATTGACACGTCCTTGAATGAGACGGGAATGATAACAAGGAGTATGCGAGCGTATAGTCTAAAAAATTTAAAGCCTATTTTAACAAATCACAAATCCAGCGTTTTCTGAAAAATTCTCACCGTGCTCGGAGTGCAGCTCATCGCACATACCACCACCTTCCAGCAACAGCAGCAGCAGCAGCGTCAGCAACGCCGGCAGCATTTGCTGCCAACGCATCACGGATTCGCAAGGAGGTTGACGCCTTCGCTGCGTCAGAGATTTAGCGAACTAAAGTCAAACGGCACTAGAGGCCTTGATTCAGTGCTCAATCAAGCTTGATTGCTTCCTGCTTGGTTGAATGGCAGATTATATGAAAACAAATTATGCCTCTTCAATGGATAAGAGCGCTTGACTCCGAAGTCTCTGTAAACGCGAGGGTGGGTCAGAGTCGCCTTCCTCAGCGCGAAGTAGAGAATAAAAATTTCGGAGCGATCGATTTGCGTCAGAAAAGCTGTCTCGGGGCTACCAGCAGTAATGCTTCCATTCTTCACAGACCTTCCTATCCCAAGTCTTGGACTTGAGCCCACGCTCAAGGCCTTCTCGTAGGAGTTAGATAGTGAACAGAGTTTGAAAATTCAGCTGCCATTTTTTGCGCCCAGTGCTTGTACCAGCGCTTTCGTGCTCTGCTAGAATATTTTCCTCAGCATGCGTATTCTTTCCTTCATTACAGAGTACAGTTTTCGATTCTGTACTGCGCCTCAATATTCATTTAACCAGATCGGCGCATGGTATAATATTTTTGTATACTTTACCGCTTGAAAAACTGCGACCATAATTGTTAGGTTTGCACGAGAGTTCGTGTAGTTTTCAGTGTGTAGCGGCAAATTTGAGCTGGCTACTTCTCACGCATGTTTTTGCGTCTGCTCCAGCTTCATCTAAAAGAAAATGGAAGGAAAATTAGTTCTCTACCTTTGCCTGGCACTTTGGTCACATTCTGCGTTAACATTCCCTATCTTGGTCTGGCTGTTCTGTCTCCAAGACCAGCTTGAAATTACTAAGTCGAAATGCAGCGAGGCAGCGGTACCCGTTCCAAATAGTTTTTCAGAGAATGCAAAGTTTCAAAAGTTTTATGGCTTTATGTTGGATGATTTTTCCGATTGGCTGCGAATTGGGCCTCAAAGTTAGATTTGTCGATTTTAGTTGCCCTTATCAATCATCACTGCCCAAGGGATGGTGTCTTAATTACCATTACGTACTACGCAACAAAATTATTTGCAGGAGGGCTGTGAACACTGGCTCATTACTTAATAATAAAAATATATTACACCTGACCAAATCAGGCCAGATGTACAGTGTACACTAGTTGTCCATGTTCAGCTATTGCGCGGCGTATCCGAAGGCTGCGTACGGCTGTTCAGTCCATGGACTGGGGGGACCCTCACTTACCCTAGCTAATTCTGGTACCCATTTAACAGTTAAGTGACTTGAAATGCACACTGCACACTTAATTTTCTTGCTTAAAAAACTACCTTTAAGTTGTGGGTCCGACGCTCTAACCACTGGGCTACAACCCTGCTATAGTGATTGTTTTTGGGATATCATTTGGTGACAGTGGACCCGCAAAACATGCACGCACATCTACCCTGACTTTTTCTATGGTATGCAGTGTAAGCCACGCTGGAAATTTAAAATTGGGTGCCACAGCCCTAAAGTCCCTGGACATTTACAACAGCTGCGGTAGTTTGTTCTACTTTGTTATAATATTTTAATTGTTAAACACACTACTATTGTATTACTATTGCATTATTGCACTACTAATACAAGCAGTATCGTTGGCCTATCAAGAAATCGTATAATTAGGTGCCGAAATGAAGTAGATGTTGCTTTATTGTTCAGCCGAATAAAGTGACACCGATACTGGTGTGAGTTCCCAATCCTGACTGTACTGTGGAAGCAGTGCGACCTTGTGCCATTCGTTCCTAAAATGAGATTGTAATTTAGCAATTCTAATATGTTCTGCATTATTAATCATAACATTAATTTATGATTTTGATCATCTCGTTTGTCGTACTACAATACTCATTGTTTCTACCTAAAATACCTAAAATCACATAACTAAACACAAAAAGAATCATGCCCACAAGCCATAAATATTTGCGTAAATTAAAACGACATTTGAAGGTTAAGCTTTCATCACGCTTGAGTGAACCAGAACAATAGGAGGCGGAGGTGGGGTGGGTGATTTTAGGGTCAGAGGGAGGGATCAAGGCGTTGAATGATTCAGTTACGTGTTTCGACCTCCCGTGCTAACCTTAATTAGGCTCACGTACAATTAATTCTATGGGAATAAGTGGCAGGTAATGAGAGATTTAAGTTGTAAATTTATATTCAAATCCCAAGGGATCGGGTTTGCACACATCAATCCAAAGTTCCGAATAGTTTCACAGAGGACAAGTCAGTAATCTCAGAAAATTATTTTCTTGAACTTCAACATTTTGATCGAGTTCTAGTTTTAATATTACGAGAGTTAAAAACCTCGTAGTAAAAAAGCTATTAGTCAGTTTGAACTAATACTATTTCAAAGTTCAAACTCGATGGGGATGCGGTGCTCGGCATTGCCGTCCTTCCTGATCAAGCACTCGGCGGCGGCAGCATCTGGCTCTGCGGTGATGACGTTGTGCACGACGGTGCTGGTGCCTTCCTTGACGGTCAACTTGTCGCTCTTGTTGGCGAACTCGCTCAGTTTGGTCATGAAGAACTGGGCCTCGCGGCTGATGACGGCGCCGAACTCGTTTTTGGCCTGGCAGACGATGCTCCTGGTCAAGTACACGAACCGCGGGTTGACGATCACCAGCTGGCTGCGCTCTTCGATGCTGTCGGGTGGGCACTGGTGAGCCTTGCAGTCGTGCTTCAGGTTGAAGAAGGCGGTGGTGGTGGTGGTGATGGACGCCTCCTTCAGCGGCTCGTGCGGGTTGATGATGATCTTGGCGTCCATGAGCTCAGCAGAGACTGGTTCTCGGCCTTTTTGATGAAGTGCCTCTCGATGGTCGTCTTGGGCGCGCCGTAGGCCAGGCAGTTGAAGGTGACGATGAATGGCTTGACCTCCTTCTTGGCGTCTGCTGGCAGGTTGACCATGGAGTCGGCGATGAACAGGTGCTCGGGCTCCATCTGGAACTGCGGTCTCTGGGCGGCCGGGTGCTTTGAGCTACTACTTGTATATTGCCGACGCATGTCAAAGAGAAAAAACTTTAAGTGTGGTCAAACAAAGACAACGTGCAGCAAAGTGCAGCAAAGTCTTTATTTGCATACAGCGCACGAGTCCGTTATACACCATACCATTTTAGTGGCCGTGTGCCTTGTGCTTCAGTCTGAGTTTGAGCGGGACTAGGTTAAGCTGTCTTTGTGCCAGGGCGCCTGTCTGCCTACCAATACGCGGCATCCATTCCTAACTCACCGCTGAAGCCTTCTGAAAATTCAAAGGCGCCACTTTGATGCCGCTGGCCTATGACAAAGCCATGGAGTAATAAAGTGTCATTGCTTTATTGCTGTTTTACTGAATAGAACTTTAGGTCGTTTGAAAGCTAAAAATGTGTCTGTTCTAAGTTTATTGAACCTTGTTGATTTCATATCAAGATTTAAATTTGTCCAGTTTTTTTTATTTAGAAGAGTAAATAAAACTTTTGTTTGAAACTAAACTGGACTAAGGACATTAAAAGAATTAAAAAAAACTCGCTACAGTACCTCTGGGTATTCCAGAAAACTGGCCAAGGAATCTTTCATTGGGACGAAAGATTCCTTGGCCAGTTTTCCTCCGATGGAGGAGTTTCATTGGGTCTAAAGATTCCTTGGCCAGTTTTCCTCCGACGGAGGAGTTTCATTGGGACGAAAGATTCCTTGGCCAGTTTTCCTCCGACGGAGGAGTTTCATTGGGTCTAAAGATTCCTTGGCCAGTTTTCCTCCGACGGAGGAGTTTCATTGGGACGAAAGATTCCTTGGCCAGTTTTCCTCCGACGGAGGAGTTTCATTGGGACGAAAGATTCCTTGGCCAGTTTTCCTCCGACGGAGGAGTTTCATTGGGACGAAAGATTCCTTGGCCAGTTTTCCTCCGATGGAGGAGTTTCATTGGGACGAAAGATTCCTTGGCCAGTTTTCCTCCGACGGAGGAGTTTCATTAGGACGAAAGATTCCTTGGCCAGTTTTCCTCCGATGGAGGAGTTTCATAGGGTCTTAAGATTCCTTGGACAGTTTTCCTCCGATGGAGGAGTTTCATTGGGACGAAAGATTCCTTGGACAGTTTTCCTCCGATGGAGGAGTTTCATTAGGACGAAAGATTCCTTGGCCAGTTTTCCTCCGATGGAGGAGTTTCATTGGGTCTTAAGATTCCTTGGCCAGTTTTCCTCCGACGGAGGAGTTTCATAGGGTCTAAAGATTCCTTGGACAGTTTTCCTCCGATGGAGGAGTTTCATTGGGTCGAAAGATTCCTTGGCCAGTTTTCCTCCGATGGAGGAGTTTCATTGGGTCTAAAGATTCCTTGGACAGTTTTCCTCCGATGGAGGAGTTTCATAGGGACGAAAGATTCCTTGGACAGTTTTCCTCCGATGGAGGAGTTTCATAGGGACGAAAGATTCCTTGGCCAGTTTTCCTCCGACGGAGGAGTTTCATTGGGACGAAAGATTCCTTGGCCAGTTTTCCTCCGATGGAGGAGTTTCATTGGGTCTAAAGATTCCTTGGCCAGTTTTCCTCCGACGGAGGAGTTTCATTGGGACGAAAGATTCCTTGGCCAGTTTTCCTCCGACGGAGGAGTTTCATTGGGTCTAAAGATTCCTTGGCCAGTTTTCCTCCGAGGGAGGAGTTTCATTGGGACGAAAGATTCCTTGGCCAGTTTTCCTCCGACGGAGGAGTTTCATTGGGACGAAAGATTCCTTGGCCAGTTTTCCTCCAATGGAGGAGTTCGATTGTCCTTGTTAAAAATCTACGCCAAGTCCAACACAAACTGAAATTCAATGATATTTCGGAAAAGTAAAGTCTAATTATACACATCGCTTAGTTGGCTTCTGGAAGTTACAGATCAAACAAAAATTAAGGTAAAAAAACAAATCATTGATAAAAAGTGCGCTAATTTTATTTTAAAAAAAGGAAATCGAGCGTGTATAAAGTTCAGTAGTGAGAATGAAAATTTTCAGAACTCAGCTTAAGCTTAACAAGTTACAGTTAGCTATGGCATCTAGACAATGCTACTATGATGAAACGAAAATGACAGCTCGTTAGTGCACTTTTGCGTTGTTACAGAAAAGAGACAAGTCAATACAATAGAAGAAAACAAGGAGCTGAAAATTTGTTTGATTTATTTGAGGCAGGATTATATCTGTACTAACCAAGAGATTCTGTTTCCTTTTAATTGAGATGGGGGATCTTATCAAATTTTCACAAGTTGAAGGAAATATTAGCTCTGTTTTACGAAAAATTCAAAAGCTTACTAACAATATTAGAGTCTTTGGTCGTGTGCGATCGCTGTCCATGCCAAAATTTATTACGAAACAGTTTGAGGCTCAATATTGATTAGAGCCTCGGGATTTTGATCGAGAGGTCAGGAGTTCGATTTAAGTGCAAGACATTAAAATCCCTACTTCTTACTAATTTCTACCTGACTTTAAAACGGGTACAACATTAGTTGGGATAGTAACTTGGGTACATCAGGTGGCCTCACCAATCCATGGACTAAACTGCTGTCTTCAGCCTTTGAAGTCGCCTCAATTTATCATTAAGATTCATGCAATAGGCTATGCGATAGCAGATGGCCATTGACCAATGACCAATGAACCAACAATTAACAAACAAAAGTTAATCACAGCCCCGTTTCGCTGTCCGAGTCGGCAGTGTTCGATGCACGCAGCCGGTTCAACCGATTCGGGAAGATCAATGTCTCGCGCCTCTGCCTGAGGAACGGATCCTGCAATGAGATGTCATTGTCCAGAGTTGTTCTATGCCAGTTTTTATTTATGGTTGTAGGTGAAAGTTGCAGGGACGAACAAGCGCACGTTTTAGAAAAAATGACAATGAGAGACATTTTAAGTTTCAAACATTCCCTACAAAATAGGGGGATGAGTGGCATAGCGGTTAACGCGTTTGCCTCTCGCACCAAGGTTCATGAGCTCGATTGAAAGTGTACACTGCCTGACGATGAGAAAGTCGGAGCAGATGTTCACACCTGTGTGAGCGGGTGCCTGCGTACGGTATCTGTGTGCGTATGTGCTCAGGAGTCAGCGAAATGGGCATAATTGCCTCCTCTCTGCCTGCAGGACTAATGCCACCAAATGGTGTGCCATTGTCCGCAGCCCTCCTGCAATTATTATTGCTATTATTATTATTGTTATTCATTATAAAGTAGTTCTGGAGAGCACAAGATGTCAGGGTGACTCACATCGGACTTGACATCCTCCGGCACGGCCAGCCGCCGCAACGGTTCTCCGCCAAAATCGCTGCACACATGCCGGTGATGGTGGTGCGCAGCCTCGGCGACCTCCGTCATTCCCTCTAAGTCGAACTGGTCGGTGCCGCTAGACTGCGAATTCAGGTCGTAGGTGTTGTACAGAAACGGCAGCCGGTTGTGCAAACTCTTGGCCAGGGCTTTGATGCGGAGTTTGCGCTTCTCGCTGGCCAATAGGCGACGGCTCAGCTCACGACCGCTCACTAGGCCGAGCAGAGTGGCAGTGATGGACTGCGGGTAGATCAAGGATGGTGGGGATGAGCGATGAACTGGGACGATTCATGACCGTCCAAACCCAAGGATCCTACTCACGTGCTTCCCAACTGAGTCCATGCGAATGTATCGAATATCGATATTTGCTTCTTGGTTCCTGTGTTCGTTAGGGTTGCCTCGCTCAATTGTTGAGCCTTCGTTTGATTTCCGCTGCTGCTGCTGCTGCTGCTGCTGCTGGTTTCGTTTCTTGCACTTTCTTACCAGCACGTTTCGCCAGCGCATCATAGCGTCTGAAACCGGTTTCCTAATGAGCCTAGATTTCAAATAAGAGAGTTAAAAGTCATGTGGCAAAGACCAACTCACGCGTCATGTCGATGAAGACAACGCAGTTGGTCCAAGTTTTCACTTCAGCATCCGCGTTGATCTGCTGTACATCGCCAACAATCAGGCCGATAAACAGGTTCATGAGCACGATGGGCATTGTGACTATGAAGAAAAAGTACACGAATCTCGTCAGAACATCGTCATAAACCTGCGGGTTGTGGCATGAGAATATCAGGCTATTTGAGGGTTCCAGAACGGTCTTAATTAGCCTAGCGGTCCCGGTGGCCAATGCGAATCACAGTTAGAATAGTGGGAGGAGATATAATGAATAGTGCAGGGATAGTGGAGGAATAGTGGAGGAATATAACTAAATAACTAACGAGCAGTTTGAGTGCCTCATGATAGCCTAACTGTGTGAATCTAAATTATGCAAAGAGCTCACAGCAAACTACAATCCACCCACAGGAGCTTTGCAACTAATGAGATTAGCCAGCATTTTGGTATATGGAGGTTGAGATGGGTGTTTCCAGTGACATTTCAGACAATGCAGAGCTCACTCACCAGCTTCTGATCCACAGGGCTGAGTTTCCCCTCGTCTTTGTTATAGATTGAGCTAAAAATATCATTGTAATCCAAGCCACCAGTCATCATGTCGAAAACCTTTAAAAACGATACCCAGTAGTCTCTGAAGTTGTACTGGTTGTACAAGAGCATGTGGAAGACCTGTACGAAGGCTAGAATGAAGCACAAGAATGAGATGAGCACTCCCATGCCTGTCTTGACCGAGGTGTAGAACATCATCACATAGGTGCTGAACACCTGGAAGCGGGACAAGTAGAAGAACATCATGCACCAAGCAAGGAAAGCGGCAAACACTGACACCGTCCACTGCCAGTTTTCGCGGAAGCCGCTGGACCACGGGCATTCGGACACATTGATGCAGGACAGAAATATCAGAATGTACATCACCAACTCGACCAAATTTTGAATCCAGTTTTTAAAGTATATTCGGCGATTTGTCGCAGCTTGGTAGATCTCTTTGATGAGGGACAAAGCCGAGATAGCCAAGAGCACGTATTGCGCAGGCGTGATCCAGAACCAGCCCCTGTCCCAGTCGTACACAGGGCAGCGAGTGAACTCGACGTCGCTACCCGCTAGGCACTGGGTCTGGTCCAGGAGCCGGCCCGCGCAGATCTCGCAGCTTGTATTAAATGACTCACAGTCGCTGGATCGGTGAACGAAGAAGCTAATGCCTGGGCACTTGGCGTAGTGGCAGTTGTAATAGCCGGTCACGCGGTACGACTCAGGACTGCGCAGCAGGTGAAAGCCGGAGAAATGGCTCGGCTCAGACCTGGGGTTGGTAGTCACCCAGGAAAGGTGGCCAACTAACAGCACCAGGTAGACTAGGTGGAACAGATTCATGAACACGGCCATAAAGAACGAGCCAACGTAGAAGCGCTGCAGGTACTCTGACACCATCGGGTGACTCTTGAGCGTCGAGTTGCCGGCCATCACGCGCATCAGGCGGGAGTTCATGCGGTCCGGCTCGCCTTCCAGCTCTCGAAAAATCCCTTGCTCCATGCGCACTGCGTCAACCAGAAGCTTCTTCTTAATTTTCGGTGCTAAATTATTGCCTTTCTTTGACTTGCCTCCAGACTGCATTTCTTCCGCCGCGTTCGCCTCAGTGTCAGCTGGTTGAGATACAATCTCGCAGGTGAGGAAATAGTCGTACACCAACACCAGAGTGACTAGTGCGTCTTCATCGTCTATGGCCAGCTTCAGCAGGCCGAGATGATGCCTCTGAACATAATCGTGCCAGTGATGCTGGATGACCGAGTCTTGATGATGCTGGCCCTCATGACCGCCTTTCTCGAATCCTTGATTGTCCTGCTGACCATGACTGTGACCGTGAGCTACTCCGTTGGCTGGCGCGGTATGATCCGCGTTGTCTAGGCTGTCATGGTGATGGTCGTGGCCCTGGCAAGGTGTCCTCGAGTTCAGCATCTCCAGCAGCTCTGGAAACTTTCGGATGCTATCTAGGACGGTGGAGGAGCTCACCTTCATCATGACAGATGGATGTCGCCGCATCAAGTCGAGCACAAGAATGGAGACACCCAGAGACAGGGCCAAGGACAGGACGCTAATTGTAATATCGCGGTCGTCAACATCCTTATGCGTGAAGCTGTGATTCGGATCAATTCCTTCGCCAAGCAGAAAGTTGAAAACCTCCATAAACTGGCGAACCCGCTCTTCCTCAAGAGTTCCGCTGGCCTCCATGTCCTTCAGACCGGCGCCACAGATCTCAACGAATGCCATGAGCAGTGTATAGCGACCCATCACGAGGCACTTCATGTTAAAGCCCTTGCTTTTGAGAGTTTTTAACGCCACTAGGAGCATCTTGTAGCGCTGGCTGAATGTTCGCATCAGCACAATGGCCAGGTTGCAGCACTTCTTGTCCCGGAGGTTCAACCTGAAACTGGCTGGAATCTTGCGTAACAGGCTTAGCGAGAGCCAGCCCGGACAGGTGGGCTCGAAGGCTGCAAACATTGACACCTTGCCGTCGACTACAGCGTTCAAATCTAGCTGCGCATCCTCGATCACGGCCAGGTATTCGGGCAGGATGCGGGATAGCTTCTCTTTAGGCAGGAGCGACTGGTCGAAGTTGGTCTCGCGGAACAGGTAGTGCATGATCCAGTGGAACAGGCTGTCCTTGTAGCGCTGCCGCCGGATGGAGTCGGAGCTGGTCGAGGCGGCGAAGCTGCTCAGAGACTCCAGCACCAGGCCGAGGCTGGCTGGGCTCAGGGCGGCCGACTGGGCGCTGCCTTCTATCACTCCTGGAGACAGCTTCAGCTCCGCTCGGACGCCTTGAATCAGAGCCATGGAGAGCTGTCGGGGGATAGAAGAGAGGATATGTATCTGTAGTGCATTGTGCCCAAGGCGGCGGTTTGGAACTGGCTTGCCTGAGACCCACCCCCCACCCTTTTTGTGCCCTGGACCAAGAGCCGATTGGCTGGTCCTTCTGCCCTCCTTCTCACGTTTCTCGCAGTTCTGCATGGCTCTGCCTAACACCCATTCCTTTTTACCCAATCAGCTCTGCGCATCGTTGCCCCCGCCCAGTACTAACCAGCCTTTTTTATGCTAGTCAGGCCTACCCCGCCCAGCGCGCGGATTGGGTGGTGAAGTTAGCTACACTCTCTCTCACTCTTTTCCTCGCCTTTCGCCGTGGCAGCTCAGGACCACAAGGGGCGGGGGGAAGCAGACGTAAAGACAATCTCTACACGCCAGTGGAGGCAACGATCCCAGGGTGAAATTTACACCTCTGACTGGCGGAGAGAGGAATGTGCTTGTAATGGTGGCCGGGTGCTACTTCGCTGTCGTCAAATGGAATTTTTTGAGCTCACCTTATTTAAACAGGGTACCTAAGCATCGTTTGAGTTGGATTAATGGAATTCAGGTGATACGAGTCCCCCCAACCTCCTCCGGAGGAGGATTTCACCTAGCTTTTTCTACTTTTGTCACAGAATACGAGCTACAATTAAGGCAAGTTCATGACATAATGTCATGATGTCATTTTTGCTTATGAACTTTTAAGATGTCATTTTAAAATGAACAGTCAAAGAACATGTAAAATCGTGTGTTTGTTTGATGTGCTTTCATTTTAGTGAGAAAAAAGTCGTGTTATAAAGTCGTGTAACTATATCAGTTAGTTATCTCTCTGTGCCTTAGAGGTTGGCCTTCAGTTGCAATATTAAGGGCGTAAATTGCACGAAAAGCCCCCAAGCCTTTCCTCTCTTCGGGGGCTGAGCGCCAAAATAAATTTGGCCTTGGCGCGGAATCGAGCTCAGGACCCCTTGGTGCGAGATGCAAACGCGTTAGACCGCTCTGCCACTCACCCCCATCTGGGGATATTATGTGACATGTAGCACATTCATATCCAAAGTCGACAAGACATTTTTGCATTAATTGGAATTATTGAGAACAGTCTAAACTCATATTTCTTTCCAGTTTTATCACTGTCTAATTTTAGCAACAACTCACTGCATGCGCCATGCCATAAGAACATGCAGTTGCAGTGCGTGTAAAACCAAAGTTGAGTTAATTATTCATAGTAACAAGATTTGAACAATAGTCAGTTGCACTAGTAATTCCTGCAGGGTTCATTGTTGAGTTCATCTGATGGCAACGCAAATTCTCCAGCTATGCCGCGTAGCTTGTATTTCATTTCGCTCACGCACTCACATCAACTGGCATTTGAAATACACGAATAATCATACACAACGAACGATCGCGCAAATAAGGAATCCTTTGAGACTAAAAATAATCTAAAAGTCCACTTAGAAACTTTCTTTAATTACTCTCGACAGTCACAAGCATTGTTGCACCTTCAGTGGGATCACATTCACAAACTGCCTTATATTTCCTTATTCTCACACACGATCTCGTACTTAGCCAGGGAATTGCTAAGGCGATAAGCTTCCTTCTCAAACCGCCTGGCCCTTGAAAACCATTGCAAAGCCCTGAGCCAGCAGTTGCGTTATAAAATCTCCAAGTCGTGGCCTAATCGGTATTAGACCCCTGGCAACAAGTGCGTGGAGCTCTCAGCCCGCACTCTAGCGAAGGCTTTGTCACTCAAGACAGGCGGGCTCCTCCCTGATCAGGCAGCGCTTCCCCTGTTTCTGCAAGCCGTGTCGCGCTCTGTTTAGAAACGAAACAACCTGGCTTTGACAGCTTTCACTCAAACTGCAGCCACTCGTGATGCCAATTTCTAAAACACTTTCCTAAAGTGCATTCATGTTCTTTGCATAGCAATGCAAGGATGGGAAATTTGTTTTCGCGTGTGAAAATTTATCGCTTGACTCACCTGCGGGACGCTGGGAAAGATGCTGGAGATATTCACATGCCGAGAGAAGTGCTTGAGCAGTGCTTTGACAGTAGCTGGCGGAATTTGCGGGTTCCGCAGCATCTGCACCACCACGTTCATCTCCATGTCCAGCGACTCCTCGCCGAGCTCCCTCATCTCACTCTGATGGGGATCGCTGAGTACCAGGGCGCCAGAGGCTGTGAGCAGTTCGCACGCAATCTCCAGGATCTCCTGGTCAGTGCGGAACGTGCAGCTGAGGCAGGTGATCATAACGCTCAGGTCAACCTTCGCATTGGCTGAAACCAGGCGTTGGACCAGGTGGCAGAGGTCGTGCCCGCTAAAGTGCTCGCTGTTGATGAGAACTTCCAGGCAGCTCCGCTTGTCGAAGTAAGCGGTGTCAGGTGTGGCGCCTCGCTTTAACAGGAAGGTCACGAATTCCATTGCCACCGCCGGATCCTTCACATGCGAGATGACGGCGCTCAAGAGGTTCTCTGATCGACCGGAGGCGTCCAACTCGCCTGTTAGAAAGGGCTTCGGCAAACTCTGCATCATTATAAAGAGCATCGCGGTGCCGTCAGCAACGCAGGCTTTCATCAACGGGGTCAGCTTTCGACCTGTGCGCTCCTGCTGACGGAACATTGCCTGCAGGGCCGCCTCACCGAGGCAGTCCTTCGTCAGCAGGTTGGCCAGAACAAACGGGCTCTCCAGCTCGATGCTCACATGCAAAATGTTGCGCCCGTCCTCATCGGTGTCGGTGAGCTTTCGGAGAAAGCCGTGCCTCACGAGCCACTCGAACGAGTCGAACGAGTCGCGCAGGGTCACCATGAAAAAGCTGGGCACCGAGCGCCAGTTGAGCCTGCGCTGCTCCAGCGCAAACACAGAGTCCTCCGGCAGGTCCGACTGGGGCGCGAAATCAATGCAGAGGTTAACCTTCTTGGCGAACAGACTTGGCGACAGAATGTCGTGCGTCTGTAGGAATTGCAGCACCCTCGGACTGGCGCAGAGGCACAGCATGTGGCCCAGGAACATGTTGCGGCAGCCGATTTTCACACCGGAGCGCGTGCTCAGCTCGATCTTGAAGCCGGATAGCCGCTTGATGAGCTGCTGAAGCAGTGGTAGGAACTCTTGCATGCGGTTAAAATTGTCCTCAATGATGGCCGTCATCAGCTGGCTAAGCAGGGGCTCGGTCGTCAATGACCAGCCGCTGCGAGTCTTTAACTCTTCCGGCAGGGCTTCACCACGGTTCATCAGGCTGAACAGCGGCTGGCTGGTGTCCAGGTGCTCGCGATCGGCCAGGTTGGACACGGACGCGATGCGGCTGGAGGCGACCGCTCGGCCACCGTGCGAAGTCGACTCTGACCGCGTGGTCGACCATCGCGGAGAATTCTGCATGCTGGCTAGCTAGTGGCCTGTCAGGCACATTCTTCAGTTGCGTTAGATTTTTTTTTTTTTGCTTAATCCACTAAAAAGGCGCAAGTCCGGCCCCCTTTTATCGGCCAGCAGCTTTGAGCCCGGCCAGGAATAGAGTAGCTTTTTAATTGGCCCTCGGGGGGTAGCGCATTTTGAAGAGGCCGTGCGGAGAGTGGACGGGTGTTCAGTACCCCTAACACCCCCAACAAGCCAGTCCCATTGTCGCGGTCCACCAAACCAGAGTTTGAATGCCGCATCTCTAACCGTCTGTCTCTAAGTCCACCCTGGCTTGACTCACTGAGCCAGCACCTCCAACACAGTTTGCATGCGTGAGCAGGCGCTTGAGATAAAGAAAGCAAAAAGCTGTCGTCGGACGGACTCACTCAAATTACTCAAAGGACTCACAGTTGATGTGTTTTTTGCATTTCGTATGCTGGCTGTGTTGAATAATAATGATACTACATAATTTGCTCAATAACAGCCTGACAGATTCTGTTACTTAGAAATTAGTATTATTTGATACAATAGCACACAGTGACAAACTATTTAGCGAACGGGGAAATCGCCTCAATCCTAAAGCCTTCAGTAGAGTTCTATGAATCATCTCGAGGAAGTAACAAATACGAGCCGGACGTAGTTTGCCATTTAAAGGGCTTTCAATTTACGTCTTCACTTGAATTATTAATGACACGTAAGAGGAGATTTTAATGTCTTCAATGACACCGAATTCTACAGTCTCCCTAAGTGTCCCAATTCGAGATAAAGTGCGCAAAATAATTGAGGGCAAAGTGCAGGCCAAGCTATAAGAATTTATGCTAGCAACGTCAGCACAATGGAATTAAGTAAAGCAATGGTCAGCCAGGCATAATTAAGCTATGTTTCGGAGCTAAGGGAGTTATCTTCATAATTCGCCGCAGTACCCTACTCAGAAACCTGGGCGTCGTATACCTATACTGTAACCCACCTCACAAGTGCTTGGGCTCAGAACTCAATAGTTAGATAGCCACCCCGAGCAGAAAACAGCTCAGCAGTGTATATTGCCCTCCTATTTGCTTGGCATTGATGAAACAGTGCGCCAAGCCACTCTATAGCGCAATGCCCAGTAACATACTTGAAAAACACAACAGACAATGCGGGGCAGCGCAGCAACTAAGAATGTACTATTCGCTGTCTAGTTGCTGAAGTGAATAGTAACACATGGAACACTGCCTGAGGCGTCACAGCAGCCAAAGAACACAGTCACAGCAGCCAGAGAACACTGCCTGAGGGGTCACAGCAGCCAAAGAACACAGTCACAGCAGCCAGAGAACACAGTCACAGCAGCCAGAGAACACAGTCACAGCAGCCAGAGGACACAGTCACAGCAGCCATAGAACACAGTCACAGCAGCCAGAGAACACTGCCTGAGGGGTCACAGCAGCCAAAGAACACAGTCACAGCAGCCAGAGAACACAGTCACAGCAGCCAGAGAACACAGTCACAGCAGCCAGAGGACACAGTCACAGCAGCCAGAGGACACAGTCACAGCAGCCATAGAACACAGTCACAGCAGCCAGAGAACACAGTCACAGCAGCCAGAGAACACAGTCACAGCAGCCAGAGAACACAGTCACAGCAGCCAGAGAACACAGTCACAGCAGCCAGAGGACACAGTCACAGCAGCCAGAGGACACAGTCACAGCAGCCAGAGGACACAGTCACAGCAGCCAGAGGACACAGTCACAGCAGCCAGAGGTCACAGTCACAGCAGCCAGAGGTCACAGTCACAGCAGCCAGAGGACACAGCAGCCAGAGAACACAGTCACAGCAGCCAGAGGACACAGTCACAGCAGCCAGAGGACACAGTCACAGCAGCCAGAGGTCACAGTCACAGCAGCCAGAGGTCACAGCAGCCAGAGAACACAGTCACAGCAGCCAGAGGACACAGTCACAGCAGCCAGAGGACACAGTCACAGCAGCCAGAGGACACAGTCACAGCAGCCAGAGGACACAGTCACAGCAGCCAGAGGTCACAGTCACAGCAGCCAGAGAACACAGTCACAGCAGCCAGAGGACACAGTCACAGCAGCCAGAGGACACAGTCACAGCAGCCAGAGGACACAGTCACAGCAGCCAGAGGACACAGTCACAGCAGCCAGAGGTCACAGTCACAGCAGCCAGAGGACACAGTCACAGCAGCCAGAGGTCACAGTCACAGCAGCCAGAGGTCACAGCAGCCAGAGAACACAGTCACAGCAGCCAGAGGACACAGTCACAGCAGCCAGAGGACACAGTCACAGCAGCCAGAGGACACAGTCACAGCAGCCAGAGGACACAGTCACAGCAGCCAGAGGTCACAGTCACAGCAGCCAGAGGACACAGTCACAGCAGCCAGAGGTCACAGTCACAGCAGCCAGAGGACACAGTCACAGCAGCCAGAGGTCACAGTCACAGCAGCCAGAGGTCACAGCAGCCAGAGAACACAGTCACAGCAGCCAGAGGTCACAGCAGCCAGAGGACACAGTCACAGCAGCCAGAGGACACAGTCACAGCAGCCAGAGGACACAGTCACAGCAGCCAGAGGACACAGTCACAGCAGCCAGAGGACACAGTCACAGCAGCCAGAGGTCACAGTCACAGCAGCCAGAGGACACAGTCACAGCAGCCAGAGGACACAGTCACAGCAGCCAGAGGACACAGTCACAGCAGCCAGAGGACACAGTCACAGCAGCCAGAGGACACAGTCACAGCAGCCAGAGGTCACAGTCACAGCAGCCAGAGGACACAGTCACAGCAGCCAGAGGACACAGTCACAGCAGCCAGAGGACACAAAATGCACACAAATTTTGTGTATGAGGTAAACAGACAATGAAATTCTAAGTCTGAAGAAAAGTATTGTAGAATGCTACTTTAGGCAATGAGTCGGTAAAGAATAGCAATTTATTGCTTTATAATTAATATTATATATGCAGTAATATAAGTGTATATATATTTATGTCGAATATGCAATAATCAGAACAATTTATTGTAAAAAGAAGCGATTTTTCGAGGAAAAGCCAGGCTAAAATACACAATAATAAAAATAGAGATTAACAAAAAGCCACTCTGGGCACTGATTAACTCGGAGAGTTGCTATGGGACCATTTAGTCAGGCGGGAGTGGTGCGAGTAGCCGGGTCTACAAGAGATTCTTCTGAACAATGCTTTCATAGCTGATCGATTTTAACGCAACAAAACTTATGAAACAGTGCGTCAAACAAAATTGAATGGCTGAATAATAACGAATTGTAAAAATAGCAGCAGAGATAGTACAGAGCGCGGATGGACACAGAAACTAAGTACATCAGGCTATCTAGCTAGAGAAGAAGGAAAACACTCGATTGGGTGCAGTCCCGCGCGAGATGTACAGTTAAGCATATAGGTCTCTGCGGATTATAGATTAGAAGCAGATTTAACTAACAGAAGCTGGGCCCATTGTCGGCAAATTGATCGAGCATAGCAAGGGAATAGATGGGTGGGGTTGAGGCAAAAGTCTCCACTCGACACATTTAGAAGGCCTTAATATATTTACCTAGCGATCTGCAGAAAAAACGCATCTCAAAGTGTTTGTTAAGCCTAATCCGATATGTATAGAAAATAGCTAAATATATATTTATATATGTCAGACAATTGTTACGAGGACAACAATAGAGACAACAGCAGAGACAATAGTTCTAAGAATTGTGCACTTTTCTACCGTCAATAATTGTCCAAAAGGTCAGCGTTAAAAAAAACTAAAACTAATAATAGCCTATTCTAAAAAACAAAATGTTCACAATGAGGAGACAACAAGAAGGCAGCTGCAACAGTTGTGCAACAGTTTACAATACCAGTTTTAATCAACAATGTAACCAATGTAAACAATTGAAAAAAAAGAGAGACGCCAAGTTGCACTGCGGCCATTGCAAAAACAAGAGAGAAAAAGCGGCGAATAGCATCAGCTGCTTGACTAGAAGCTTTGAGGATTGAACAAATAGTTCTGAACAACTATTATATTGCAAGCTGTGGGAAATCAATACGTACAGTCATATTTATTGCAGCAGTCCAGCGAACAGCAACAAACATTGCCATCCACACACGGATAGGACTGATAGAGAAAACACTAGACAATGCAGACTTTTTTAAATCAAATTGCTATCGTGTTTAATTGCCCAATATTTTCAATTTATTTTCTAAGATAATTTAGAAATCCTATTAAACAAAGTGCATTATGATAAATATCTTAAAAAATGCACAGACCAGAAAATTTTTGCAGATGTACAATGAACAGGTTTCGATGCATTTTTCAAGAGTCCCACAGTTTAAAAAAATAGTAAAATTTAGGAAAAAGAATTGCTTAAGGAAACTCACAGTAAGTTAGAATTGCACACACCAATCAAAATGAGATTAGCAGAGGACTTTGGGAGCACAGTTGCTAAGGACTCAGCTGTTGCTAATGTCTCAGTTTTAGTTAATCTCTACTTATTTGCTGCTCAGCTTTGCTTCAAAGCACTGCACTGTTGCTGATCTCTTGTTGCTAAGGACTCAGTTCTAGCTGATCTCAGTTGCTAAGGCCTCAACTGTAATCTGAGCTCAGTTGTTAAGTACTCAGTTGCTGCTCAACCATGTTTCTAAGGACTCAATGGTTGCTGATATCTGTTGCTAAGGTTTCAGCTGTTGCAAAGAACTCGTTTGTTGCTAAGGACTCAGTTCTAGCTGATCTCAGTTGCTAAGGCCTCAACTGTAATCTGAGCTCAGCTGTTAAGTACTCAGTTGCTGCTAAACCATGTTTCTAAGGACTCAACGGTTGCTGATATCTGTTGCTAAGGTTTCAGCTGTTGCAAAGAACTCGTTTGTTGCTAAGGACTCAGTTCTAGCTGATCTCAGTTGCTAAGGCCTCAACTGTAATCTGAGCTCAGTTGTTAAGTACTCAGTTGCTGCTCAACCATGTTTCTAAGGACTCAACGGTTGCTGATATCTGTTGCTAAGGCTTCAGCTGTTGCAAAGAACTCGTTTGTTGCTAAGGACTCAGTTCTAGCCTAGCTCGGCAGCTTATTACACTTAAGAAAAAAAGAACTACAATAGCTAAAGGTATTCTGTGCACTGCAATAAGCGGAAATATGATAGTCACTAGTCAATGAGTCGCTTTTCAAAGTTTGCACGTTAGCGCTAAGTTGCATAACTAGAGAATATTATATATAGCGCAAAATGAGTTGTTGGACGAGCTGGCTCAATCACAGGCGAATAGTTAACAGGATCAGAATTAATCTAATCCTTTATAGAATTGAATTCAGATAAAAATCCTTGTCCCACTCAGTTCTGAAGGCTACAATAGATTAATCAATCAAAGAACTATCTTCAATATACGCAAGCTGATAATAGGTTATTGATTTAAATCTAGGCGGCTAGTGATGACAAATGAAGCAGCGGGTTCAGCAGAGACTGCCCGATAGTAGAGCTAAAAACAGAGCAGTCCATGCACAGAGCCTCAGAGAGTTCAGAGCAGCTCATACTGGCGCAGGTGCATTCGCTGAATAATATCGCGGCAGTCTTTAAACACCCGCCTGATGTTCTCGGTGTCCACAGCGCAGGTGAAATGCGGATAGCAATAGTGCTGCGCGGCCGCGTCGTTGGCGCTAATTTTCTGTCGCAATGGGGCGTCGCAGGAGCGCACATTTTTGTTAAAGTACATTCGGTGCACATATATATACAAAGTTGACACTGTACAAACATGTAAATGTACAGGGGGCTTGTAGTTCAGTGGTTAGAGCTTCGGTCTTCTAACTGAGCTCCAGAGTTCGAATCTAAGCCCATGGCAGACGATTTCTATCCTTCAGCAATACATTTAAATTACCTACTCTTGATGTGAATGTACAATAGGCGTACATTTAAATTTGCATGTGGATCTAAAATAAACGTAAATTTATATGTACATCGGGTTTATAAGTAGATGTACATTGGATGTACATAGGATGTACATTGAATGTACATTGTATGTACGTACATCCCATTCGATGTAAATGGGATGTACATGGGATGTACATTGGATATATATCGGATGTACATTAGTTGTACATGTGGACGTGCATTTGATACACGCTTGCATGCGCATTGCATACGCACGAAAATGTACAAAGTTTACGTTTCTGAAGAAAGCACAAAAATAAAATAATTAGCCTACCAGGAACTGATCTCTGATGAAGTACTTTGCTCGCATAACTTCTGCTGGCTCGGAATCGGAGTTGTTCACTGCAGGATAAAATGCAAATAGGGGATAATTAGAAAACTACTCCGACCTCCACCTATGATTGACAATCCCTATAATCTGACTCATTCCCGTCTGACTAGCATCGTGATGAACTCACCGCCCTCCGTGGGTAGGCAATACTCCTTGTAGTCGTGAAAGTAGTCCTCCAGCCTAGATTTGCCAGCCATGATCTTCTCAGCCAGCAAATCCTGCTTATTCAGGAACAGAATCACCGAAATCGTACGCAGATATCTGAAAATGTTAATTTGAAGCGCTGTGAACTACTTATACTACTTAGACTACTTAGTAGACAAAAACAAATGTAGTTTTAAAGAGCGCATTGTTCACTTTACTTTAGCTCACAAAAGCACACAAAATCTATCAATTTCAATGAAACTAATACGAGCTGAATGTATGTGGCAAAGCTTAAGGCTCCAGCTTACATTCTTCCTGCATCTTGTGCAGTGAAGTATCAGTTTTGTCTCAGTTTCAGGCTATGGCTGCTGCATCACTTTTAGACAAAAATACTTATATTCTAGATGCTCTGCTAAAATTTCAGGATGGTGTGAAAATACCACAGACGCTATTCACCATCACCTGAGATGAATAGCTAAAATCCCCTAGATGCTATTCACAATCCACTAGATGCTATTCACAATCCCCTAGATGCTATTCACAATCCCCTAGATGCTATTCACAATCCACTAGATGCTATTCACCATCACCTGAGATGAATAGCTAAAATCCCCTAGATGCTGTTCACAATCCCCTAGATGCTATTCACAATCCCCTAGATGCTATTCACAATCCACTAGATGCTATTCACCATCACCTGAGATGAACAGCTACAATCCCCTAGATGCTGTTCACAATCCCCTAGATGCTATTCACAATCCCCTAGATGCTATTCACAATCCACTAGATGCTATTCACCATCACCTGAGATGAACAGCTACAATCCCCTAGATGCTATTCACAATCCACTAGATGCTATTCACCATCACCTGAGATGAACAGCTACAATCCCCTAGATGCTATTCACAATCCACTAGATGCTATTCACCATCACCTGAGATGAACAGCTACAATCCCCTAGATGCTATTCACAATCCACTAGATGCTATTCACGATCCCATAGATGCTATTAACAATCCCATAGATGCTATTAACAATCCCATAGATGCTATTAACAATCCCATAGATGCTATTCACAATCCCATAGATGCTATTCACAATCCCATAGATGCTATTCACAATCCCATAGATGCTATTAACAATCCCATAGATGCTATTCACGATCCCATAGATGCTATTAACAATCCCATAGATGCTATTAACAATCCCAAAGATGCTATTCACAATCCCATAGATGCTATTCACAATCCCATAGATGCTATTCACAATCCCATAGATGCTATTCACAATCCCATAGATGCTATTCACGATCCCCCATACGACTATTTACAATCCCTATTTACAATTCAGGTAATTGCATTTTTAACGCAAGTCCAACGCAAATTCAGAGCGAAATTCCAACAAACGCGGACCTATTGGTCCAAATCGACTGAAACAGCTCCAGGCTCTCCTTCAATCGATTCTGCGTTGGATCCTCTCGCAGCACCATGTTGTAAGAGGATGACGCCGTCACAAAGATGATGGCCGTCACGTCGTTGAAGCACTGGATCCACTTGCGTCGTTCCTCGCGCTGGCCGCCAACATCGAACATGTGGAACTGGACTTTGTCCACGCAGAACTTCGTCTCGAAGATGCCTGAGGTGAGGACTCGACAGCGCAGGATGTCCTGCTCTGAGGGCTCGTAGTCAGGCCGGCTGACCTCGTCGGCCTTGTCGAGGAAGCTGGGGAGGATGGGTGAGTGGGGAGCGTTGTGATGAGGTCGATCTTAGGATCAGGGTGGGCCAATCAGGGTCAATCTGAGAGTCAATCTGAGAGTTAATATGAGGGTCAATCTGAGGATCAATCTGAGGATCAATCTGAGGGTCAATCTTTGAGTCAATCTGAGGGTCAATCTGAGGATCTATCAGAGGGTCAATGTGAGAGTCAATCTGAGGATCAATCTGAGGATCAATCTGATAGTCAATCTGAGGATCAATCTGATAGTCAATCTGAGGATCAATCTGATAGTCAATCTGAGGATCAATCTGAGGGTCAATCTGAGAGTCAATCTGAGGATCAATCTGATAGTCAATCTGAGGATCAATCTGAGGGTCAATCTGATAGTCAATCTGAGGATCTATCTGAGGGTCAATCTGAGAGTCAATCTGAGGGTCAATCTGAGCAACAGGGTGTGAGCAGCCTTAAAGTGGTTAAATTTCACACTGGAATTGAATATAACAATATAAACGCAGATAACATTTGATAGGGCCTGTCTGCATCAACATACTAAAAGTATGGACTTAGAAACATGCTAAGAAATAAATACAAAGGTGAGAGAGAAAACTAGAATTATGTCGTCAAGTGAAGGCTAGCAACCTGTGGAAAGCAGGCAGATACACAACCGAGCATTATAATGCTAGCACAAAGACTGCTGTAACTGCATTCCACGGAGAAATATTATCCCTAATAAATGCCGCCTGTCAGGGTGACGCCTCCCCCCTCCCTGCGTCTGCAATCCTTGGCCAGGCAGAGTATAGGCAAGCCAGTTGACAGATAATTGCAGGCTGCTAAGGGATCTGTAAGATGGCTGAGCAGCCTAGCCAACTCAAATCTATTGTGCACAACATCTTACATAACTACTACTTTAAGTCAGATACAACTGATTCTGTATTTATTTGCCAGTAAAAGTTAATTAACCTCAAATACTATCGATTTATAATGGAGGCGATGAGTGACAGAGCGGTCTAACGCGTTTCCCTCTAGCGCCAAGGTTCCGGAGCTCGATTCCGCGGAAAGAAGGCTTGGAGGCTTGTCGACGAGTCTCCCGTACATTAAGTAAATGTACGCACAGCTGAGCTTTTGCCTGCGTACAGTATCTGTGTGTGTGTGCGTTCCCTGTTCATTGTGACCAAATAATGTGTCAGTTCCGACATGCCTGTTACATATTCGATTATTTATTAATTTTTAATTCCCTCTCTCTAACACAGGGGTCGGCAAACTTCAGCCAGCGGGCCAGAGCCCGTTGCCCCTTCCGACACCTATAGTATACTATTTTATCTTTCCCCTGTCTCATCTCTCCCGCGTCTCATCTCTCCCGCGTCTCATCTTTCCCCTGTCTCATCTCTCCCGCGTCTCATCTCTCCCGCGTCTCATCTTTCCCCTGTCTCATCTCTCCCGCGTCTCATCTCTCCCGCGTCTCATCTCTCCCGCGTCTTATCTCTCCCGCGTCTCATCTCTCCCGCGTCTCATCTCTCCCGCGTCTCATCTCTCCCGTGTCTCATCTCTCCCGCGTCTCATCTCTCCCGTGTCTCATCTCTCCCGCGTCTCATCTCTCCCGCGTCTTATCTCTCCCGCGTCTCATCTCTCCCGCGTCCTATCTCTCCCGCGTCCTATCTCTCCCGCGTCTCATCTCTCCCGCGTCTCATCTCTCCCGCGTCTCATATCTCCCGTGTCTCATCTCTCGCGTGTGTCACCCATTCCGTGTCTCACCTCGCCATTGTCTCGTCTCTCCCGTGTCTCATCTCTCCCGTGTCTCATCTCTCCCGCGTCTCATCTCTCCCGTGTCTCATCTCTCCCGCGTCTCATCTCTCCCGCGTCTCATCTCTCCCGCGTCTCATCTCTCCCGCGTCTTATCTCTCGCGTGTCTCATCTCTCCCGCGTCTTATCTCTCCCACGTCTCATCTCTCCCGCGTCTTATCTCTCCCGTGTCTCATCTCTCCCGCGTCTTATCTCTCCCGTGTCTCATCTCTCCCCCGTCTTATCTCTCGCGTGTCTCATCTCTCCCGCGTCTTATCTCTCCCGTGTCTCCTTCTCTATTGTGTCTTATCTCTCCCGTGTCTCACCCATTCCGTGTCTCACCTCGCCATTGTCTCGTCTCTTCCGTGTCTCCATCTCTATTGTGTCTTATCTCTCCCGTGTCTCACCTCGCCATTGTCTCGTCTCTCCCGTGTCTCCATCTCTATTGTGTCTTATCTCTCCCGTGTCTCACCCATTCCGTGTCTCACCTCGCCATTGTCTCGTCTCTCCCGTGTCTCCATCTCTATTGTGTCTTATCTCTCCCGTGTCTCACCCATTCCGTGTCTCACCTCGCCATTGTCTCGTCTCTCCCGTGTCTCCATCTCTATTGTGTCTTATCTCTCCCGTGTCTCACCCATTCCGTGTCTCACCTCGCCATTGTCTCGTCTCTCCCGTGTCTCATCTCTCCTTTGTCTCATGTCTCCCGTGTCTCGTCTCTCCCGTGTTTCATCTCACCCTTATCTCTGATATATTTCTCTTATATTTCTAGAGTCAATGCGGTCCACCGTCGTATTTTAGGTTCTTTTTTTGGCCCGCTAGCTAATAAGTTTGCCGAGCTTATCGAACAGCAGCGAGGAGCCTTGACATCCATTCAAAGAAATTATACGATATAGGCCACTTAGAAGAATCTGGTGGTAAGGTTAAGTTAGAGACAGCCAGTCAAATTTCTTCCTCTACCTTTTTTACACAGTACTTAAACTTTCACCCCCCAACGCCGTGGACCAATCATAAAAGCAAAGTCTGCCAAAGATTGAAGATCGCGCTGTGGAATTCTGCTAAACAAAAAGTGCCCAGCCCGGCTGGGCAGCTGCACTTTAAAGTGTGACCAACTCAGAATACTGTAGCACCAGCTAGAGGCGTGTTCGTGATTTCTAAAAATAGATCCCACGCAGACAGGCCAATTCAGTACTCTATGGTTTAAAGCCATATATTATAATGCTTGCACTGTTAAGATAAGCATTGCGTAAAAGGATTGTGCGCATATCATGGATCAGTAACCCCCGGCCTGCGTGCCAGATGCGGCCCTCCAAGCTCCTAAAGTCCCATTCCAACACCTCTGTATTATCTGTCCCGTGTCATCTGTCCCGTGTCCTATCTGTCCCGTGTCCTATCTGTCCCGTGTCCTATCTGTCCTGTGTCCTATCTGTCTCGTGTCATCTGTCCTGTGTCCTATCTGTCCCGTGTCCTATCTGTCCCGTGTCCTATCTGTCCCGTGTCCTATCTGTCCCGTGTCCTATCTGTCCCGTGTCCTATCTGTCCCGTGTCCTATCTGTCCTGTGTCCTATCTGTCCCGTGTCATCTGTCCTGTGTCCTATCTGTCTCGTGTCCTATCTGTCCCGTGTCCTATCTGTCCCGTGTCATCTGTCCCGTGTCCTATCTGTCCCGTGTCCTATCTGTCCCGTGTCCTATCTGTCCCGTGTCCTATCTGTCCCGTGTCCTATCTGTCCCGTGTCCTATCTGTCCCGTGTCCTATCTGTCCCGTGTCCTATCTGTCCCGTGTCCTATCTGTCCCGTGTCCTATCTGTCCCGTGTCCTATCTGTCCCGTGTCCTATCTGTCCCGTGTCCTATCTGTCCCGTGTCCTATCTGTCCCGTGTCATCTGTCCCGTGTCCTATCTGTCCCGTGTCCTATCTGTCCCGTGTCCTATCTGTCCTGTGTCCTATCTGTCCTGTGTCCTATCTGTCCCGTGTCCTATCTGTCCCGTGTCCTATCTGTCCCGTGTCCTATCTGTCCCGTGTCATCTGTCCCGTGTCCTATCTGTCCCGTGTCCTATCTGTCCCGTGTCCTATCTGTCCCGTGTCCTATCTGTCCCGTGTCCTATCTGTCCCGTGTCATCTGTCCCGTGTCCTATCTGTCCCGTGTCCTATCTGTCCCGTGTCATCTGTCCCGTGTCCTATCTGTCTCGTGTCCTATCTGTCCCGTGTCCTATCTGTCCTGTGTCCTATCTGTCCCGTGTCCTATCTGTCCCGTGTCCTATCTGTCCCGTGTCTTATCCCTTCCCAGTCTCTTATGCCCTGTGTCTCATTTATCCCCTGTCTCCCTGTCTCATGTCCCGTGTCTCAGACCCAATGACTCAACTCCTAATAAATCATCTCTCAATAACTCTGAAATTATCTCTCAATCAATCATTTCTCAATGACTATCTCCTCTGTTAGATCACTTTCTAGTGTCTATGCCCAAAACATTACAAAATAAATGTATCAAATAACTTTGTATATATGCGCAACTAAAATTGATACTAGGCACAACAGACACGATTTATAAAATGGTTTTTACATTCTAAATATAGCCACCCTACTTTGAATACAGGTTTTCAATAATTTTCGCACTTTGCAAGTTGGAACCACACCCAGGCTTGAGCAATAGTAAGGCCTAACTATTATCTAATTTACATGTTAACCAACAATTCAATGCTAGCCATAACGCACAATATACTACTTACTACTTGGCGCAGTCGATTAGCTGATACTCGTTGGACCGTTCGAATGAGGCCCTGACGCCTGCGTCCTGCCACAGCAGCACACTGTAACGGAAGAACTGCTCGGGATAGTCAAAGTCGGGCCTAGGCGCCTCCGCCTGCAGATACTCTATGTAGGGCTCGTACTCCGCGTGCTCCAGCGTTATGGGCGGACTCAGGTTGCTCATGGCGCCCGTGATGGACAAAATGGCGTCCCGGATGTTCTTCTTAATGTCCAGAATTTTCTGCTTCTTCTCTCTGTTTAAAAAAGTGTCGACTGATTATGTTCGTTCTTCTAAAAGTAGTCACTTGCCTAGACTGAGATTTTCAGTGAGATTCACCTGCGTAGACTGAGATTTGCAGTGAGATTCACCTGCCTAGACTGAGATTTTCAGTGAGATTCACCTGCCTAGACTGAGATTTTCAGTGAGATTCACCTGCCTAGACTGAGATTTGCAGTGAGATTCACCTGCGTAGACTGAGATTTGCAGTGAGATTCACCTGCCTAGACTGAGATTTTCAGTGAGATTCACCTGCCTAGACTGAGATTTTCAGTGAGATTCACCTGCCTAGACTGAGATTTGCAGTGAGATTCACCTGCGTAGACTGAGATTTGCAGTGAGATTCACCTGCGTAGACTGAGATTTTCAGTGAGATTCACCTGCCTAGACTGAGATTTGCAGTGAGATTCACCTGCGTAGACTGAGATTTGCAGTGAGATTCACCTGCCTAGACTGAGATTTGCAGTGAGATTCACCTGCCGAGACTGAGATTTGCAGTGAGATTCACCTGCGTAGACTGAGATTTGCAGTGAGATTCACCTGCGTAGACTGAGATTTGCAGTGAGATTCACCTGCGTAGACTGAGATTTGCAGTGAGATTCACCTGCCTAGACTGAGATTTGCAGTGAGATTCACCTGCCGAGACTGAGATTTGCAGTGAGATTCACCTGCGTAGACTGAGATTTTCAGTGAGATTCACCTGCCTAGACTGAGATTTGCAGTGAGATTCACCTGCGTAGACTGAGATTTGCAGTGAGATTCACCTGCCTAGACTGAGATTTGCAGTGAGATTCACCTGCCGAGACTGAGATTTGCAGTGAGATTCACCTGCGTAGACTGAGATTTGCAGTGAGATTCACCTGCGTAGACTGAGATTTGCAGTGAGATTCACCTGCGTAGACTGAGATTTGCAGTGAGATTCACCTGCGTAGACTGAGATTTGCAGTGAGATTCACCTGCCTAGACTGAGATTTGCAGTGAGATTCACCTGCCGAGACTGAGATTTGCAGTGAGATTCACCTGCCGAGATTGAGATTTGCAGTGAGATTCACCTGCCTAGACTGAGATTTGAGTGAAATTGACCTATATTGACTGAGATTTTGCCGTGAAATTGACCCATATTGACTGAGATTTTGCTGTGAGATTGACACACTGGACAGAGACAGTTTTTCAGTACCTTTTAATAGGTAAACACTTATCTAGGACAGTTAAAAATTCCACCCAACTCACTCTGGTGAGAAGCCATTAATGTGCAAGATTCGCATTTGCTTGACAATCGTGCTTTTGCCAGACTCTCCAGCACCTGAGAAAAATTTGGTAAAGGTTAGTGAAATCATTAAATAAGGTTAAAAAGTGTCTGCTACATTGCTTCTAAAAAATATAATATAATATAAAAAAACATTCTAACAAATGAAGAACAATCTGATTAAGGTAAGCTTTTAATTTACTTTAAAAATATTACTTTAAACTCCTATCTAGTTTGTATTTTAGATATTCAGTTTTTTGAATGTAATATTACACATAACTGATTGTTAATTATAAAAAACGATACTATTTTCTCTTTTTTTCTAGACCAATAACCATTAAATTATACTTTTGAAATTTATATATAAATAGATAACTTAAAACAAGTGTTTTAAATTGTTCCACTTTTAGTTGGGTACAGTTGAGTGTACTATCAATCTATTGTATGAATCATGAATGAATTATGAATAAATATATTAAAAAATCTGAAAATACAAAATAACAAAAAGCTGACCGTAAATAGAATCAAATAGGTATATATATATTTTTAAATAACATTTATGTTTACATTTTTCAAGAAAAATTCATGATGAATCTAACAAATGAACAAATGAAGGGGGTCAGTGGCAGAGCGGTTAACGCGTTTGCCACTTGCATCACAGTCCCTAAGTTTGATTCCACGGCGAGGTCACATTTATTTGGGGCGCAGCCGCGGAGAGAAGGCTTGGGGGCTTGTCATGCAATTTACGCCCTTGAGGGCCAACCTCCAAGGCACACGATGAGAAAGTCAGGGCAGATGTACACACCTGTGTGAGCATATGCCTGTGTATGGTATCTGTGTGCATGTGTGCTCAGGAGTCAGCGAAATGGGCAGAACTGCCTCCTCGCTGGCTGTGGGTCTAGTGTCACCAAACTATGTGTCATTGCCCGCAGCCCTCTTGCAATTATTATTATTATTAACAAATGAACCATTTTTCATACTTTTTAATCTATATACTAAACTTTGCCACTTAAATCTGATTCCTATTAAAGCTTAAATTCAAGTATGTACTACTCATATTAGAATATTAATTATCTAATTGGGCTTATAAACCTTGTTTATATTGAAATGATAAATTGGGATTCCAAAGTTTGGTTGAAATTATATATTAGTTTGGTTGAAATCTAACTTGATATTGTAAAGAAATTACCTAGATTTAATTTTCTGCAATATCTTTATCACCTGCTAAAATAAATAAAAATAAAAGAGGTCAATGTCTATGTTTAGGTATTGATTTATATTGATGTAAATGTATATGTAAGTATAAAAGTACTATAAAATGTTAGTCAAGAATCTAAATGTTGAATTTTTTTGAACAATAAGAAATTTTTTTGTGATTCTAAATTATGATAAAAATGAGTTCAAGTGTACAATAATCAAAAGTAATAAAAAAACCTATCAAACCAGCAGAGCTTTCACTCAGATGTTTCATCTAGACTGTGATAATAATATATGACTCTTGATAAAAGTCAAGGGCTTAGTTACTCAGTATATATAATATTTTACAATGATCATGAACACAAGAGAAGTAAGAAGAGTGAGCTGATAAATATTGCCAATTTCCTAAATTGTCTGTGTTAATAATCTGATGAGCAATGTTGGTGCTTGTAGCAATATACAATCTAGTAAAAATGTAGTCATAGAGGTATGCATACAAGATACATACAATGTTATAATACTGTTACAAACACATGAAATATGTTAACAATTCATCTGCTTTTAAAGTTTTAAAGCTTCAGTAAAAAATAAATAATAAAAAAGCTTTGAAATATTTTGGCCCAAGTTAATATTAAATGGATATTTTATCTTTGACATGTTTAATGATACTAGTTAAGAGAGAAAAAACTTTTGTGCATTACCTAAAAGTAGAAGTCTATGAGTTGACTTGTAATCCTTTCGTTCTTTTTCAAGCTTTCTTTCAATATTCTTCGAAAGTTCACTTTTTTCTGTTGTTGTAACATTCTTCTTTCCTCCAAAACAGCCCATTGTAAATCAGACACCTAAATTCTTAAATAGAACTAGAGTATAATTTAATTAGACATTAGGATTTCCACGAAAAATTTAACAGATTATGAAAATGTAAAGTAGTTTGTCTAATCCTGTAATTATAAATGCAAGTTAAGTAACTGATTCTATTTTACAACGTAAACGGTCAAGCCTGTTTCTAAAGATAGACCGACTCAACGATATTTCATGATGGAATTTGAAATGCAGCGTAAACAAGATATCATAAAATATAATTGTCTAAACTTTCGTTATTAACGCTCATAACATTTATTACTTATTCATCGTGTTTAACTTTACTCTTGCAAACTATCAATCGCACATATAGCATATTTTACAGCATATTTTAAGTTAGCAAGAAGTTCGAGGCTTCAATGGACATAAAAATGCGGCAGCAAATTGATCGAATTAAATAAATGCAGTCTACGACGCAATATGCAACTGTATACAGATTTGCTTCTTTATCAATATTGCACGTACTATATTTATTTCAGTGAAAAATGCATCTATCTATTCTATGCTATATAATAACTTGTGCGGACTGCTCTCTTGAGCGGACGCTAGAACTTTGGTGGTGGTTTTTCTTAATTTCTTTGTTCCCAACTTTGGGAAGCGCACCATTATATTTCTGTGCCCACAGCCCCTCAGCCAGTCTGCTCCACCACCCACAGGCTCCCACCGCCCAGGCTTCGGCCGCGCATACATACGCGGTGGAGACCTGAGTGGGTCCGGTCCCGTAAAGGGTGACTTAGTTTAGCTCGCAGAGCAAGTGCACTCAGACCATGTTCGCATAGTGCAGTCACAACACTTAAGTTTCTATAACCGCGGTATACTGTTCTTTGTTAATTCAGTCGATGAGTTTTGGATGTAGCCTGAGGTCGATAGACAATATGGTCATGGTCAATCGCAATATCGAGAACGAAGTTCTGCTGTGTTGCTGACGGGGAGGAAACGTAACGTCTGCGCACTGTCATCAGAATTGAAAATAGTCTACTTCTTAACGGCCAGTCGCGACCGCGGGCTCGCCTGCAGACTGCACCGTACCCTTGTGTTCTGAAAGGGTGCAATGGTTGTATACTGAAGTCCGAGTTCCTGCTTCTTTTGTTGTGGAAATAAATAGCATGGAACACAAAGATAATTGTTTACGAGCCAAGTGCGGTAATAGTGCGTTGTGTTGCGTTGCGCTGAAGTTCAGATTTGACCAATGTAAGCTGGGGAATTCGGTTCTTAAATTTATTAGTACTCGCGGAAGAAGTTTTCTGGAAAGATGGTACCAAGAACCCTGATCCCAAGAACCCTGATCCCAAGAACCCTGATCCCAAGAACCCTGATCCCAAGAACCCTGATCCCAAGAACCCTGATCCCAAGAACCCTGATCCCAAGAACCCTGATCCCAAGAACCCTGATCCCAAGAACCCTGATCTTAAGAACCCTGATCCCAAGAACCCTGATCCCAAGAACCCTGATCCCAAGAACCCTGATCCCAAGAACCCTGATCCCAAGAACCCTGATCCCAAGAACCCTGATCCCAAGAACCCTGATCCCAAAAACCCTGATCCCAAGAACCCTGATCCCAAGGACCCTGATCCCAAGAACCCTGATCCCAAGAACCATAGAAATTATACTTAGTTTTTATTTTACTTCCAGTCACTTTTCTAAGCGTAAAATTGGAATCGTCACCTCACTATTCATAACGAGCGCGTGCCTTATTTACTCAGTGTTAAAGTGTGTACGTCAATTCGCGTTACACAGCTGCGTATGACTTCATGATTAAAACGAAAGCGCGACCAAAATACTCGTAAGCATAAGTGAATGCCGATAGGCCAAATCTGGCTGTACTGTGCACAGCTGTTACCATCGCATTATTGAGGCTTAATCCTTTCCATTCAGAACTGCGGCTGCCTCACACTCCAAGCATTTCGAGAACACTAATGTTGAGCTCATGACGCAGTGCACCTCAATTCTCTGTCCCTGTCCTCTCTGTCTTTTAATTGGACTTGCTAGAACTAAACTGGCATTTAACTAGCTAAACAAAGCATACTCAGCCGTAACGCTGAAAATATTCTATTTTTGAGCATGGGCATGTTTTCACTTGCTCATATCTTACTGCGTCTCAATCGTCTCTGTGCGGTCCTCTCTCCTTCTCTGGTTTCTTGCAAGTGCACTCGTTGTCGTGGGAAGAATATATTGACGGGGCCGTAAACGACACGCAGGACAATTACTGCCCCTTGCTACGCATGCAAAGTGGGGACGAAATGAAATAGGAAAGAATTCCGGTATATTTGATCGAGTCTCCGAAGAGCTAGAAAAGAACCGGAGTTAGGCAAGTGTAAACGAACTTGGAAAGCGAAGCAGGAATTTAAAAAAAGCCTCTGCAAACAATTCAAAAGACTTCAAGCAGATCGAAATCAGCGCTCATAACTGCAGAAATGAGCTAGTTGGAAGCAAGGAACGCCAGTCGGAACTGATTTGCCAAGCGAAAATACAAGCATTAAACAGTTGACACAGTAGAACACATTCTGTACGGTAATCGGCCCTCACTGAATATCGCAATCTGGGATTGCTGCAGCATGTCAAACAAGGCTGTTGAAGATTCACAGAAACAAGCAGCAGCTTTAGTGACTGGCAGCGATGAGCCAGAAGATCCTGGCTCCAGGAAGTCCAAGAAGGTTCCCGACTATGGTGCCACGAAGGCAACCGATGCTGATTCTGGCTCTGGCCCCTTCAAGGGGCGGCTCATTCGCGAAAAGCTGCGACCGAAGCGGCGAACCCGCGAAGAGCAAGTGCTGTACGAAAACAACATCAAAGATTTCCTGGACGCCCTGCTGTCCAACACCAGCCTGCTTGCGATCAGTAATATTGTGAAGCGCAGCCATCCCGTGTTCAAAACACTCTGGGCCATTGCCTTCACGGTGTGCCTCATTTTGACGATACGCCAGCTGTACAGTCTGAGCAGTACTTACTTCAGCGATCCAAAGTCCACAATAATTCAGCTAACTTACAAGCCGTTTGAGTTCCCGTCTGTCACCGTTTGCAATCACAATCCGTTGAGGCGCTCGATGGTTAGCCTGTTTGGTCAGGCCGATCTTCAACGCTTCATCGCCGGCCTGGAGACCAAAAACTACTCTGTGGTGGACAATGGCACTCAGCTGATGACTCAGCAGGCCGATTGGATGCATTTTCATAGGCTGATTAGCAATAATACACCAGAACAGCGCTTGCGCATGGGCTACCAGATGTCCGACCTGATTCTGCAGTGCAACTTCGCTGGTCGCCGTTGCACCAGTGAGCACTTCAGCGTGTCGTTGACAAAAACATATGGAAGCTGCTTCACTTTCAACGGCTGGCAGTCTGCCTTTGCTGGAGCCCCAGTGATTGGCAAAAACGGTCGAGAGCATGGCCTTATAATGACACTGTACCTAGAGTTAGAGGAGTACCTGCAGAATTTTATTCCCAGCTCCGGCATCAAGGTGCACATTCACGAGTTCGGCTCATTGGCATTTCCAGAGACCTCCGGCTTCTCGGTGCCGCCGGGCTTTCAGACTTCCATCGGCATGTCGTTACGTCGAATCGATCGCATCAACCGACCCATGGGCAGCTGCGAGGTTGGCAAAGACTTTCTTCGAAATCATGGCTTTAAGTACACATACAGCGCGTGCACGATGCTGTGTTTGTACGATCGTGTTCACGACCGCTGCGGCTGCTATGACAGAGCGAACTCTGTGTACTACAGTCATCTAAAGAAACCGCTTCAGCCGTGTCACACTGAAGAGCAGCTGTCCTGCCTCATGAACTTGGTATACGCATCCGATCAGGGCGATCTGAATTGCAACTGTCCACTGCCGTGCGCTGAGTCACACTTTACCTTCAAGCAGTCACTGAGTGAGTGGCCGACAGACAGCTACGAGACGCGCCTCTTCGGCGATCTGGTCGACGTCAAGCCGAAAGTTGCCAGCCTGAGAAACCAAACTAAATTGGCTGCGCGCAGGAATTTGCTTAATTTGGTCGTGTACGTTGACGGCGTAATGGCAGAGCACATCATTGAGAAGAGAGCCTACGGCATAGACAACTACCTGTCAGACATTGGCGGCACCCTCGGCCTGTTTCTGGGATTCTCTGTCCTGACCGGGTTCGAACTCTTGGAGGCGTCGGCGCTCATCATGGCTTACCTGTGCGGCAAGATTGGCTACACCAGCGATGAGGTGGCTGATGAGCCTGCCACCGCTTCGGATGAAAGCGACGGCGCCATTGACGGCGAAAGAGTCGGCTCAATCAGCGCCTCTAATGAGGCTCTCACGGGACGCCGTGGAAGCCAGATCATGACTCTCTATGGTTCCAATCCGACTATTCACCTGCACTCTAATTGATGTAACCCGTGAACCGACTTGCAAATCGAGACCGTAAAAAGTAATGCTATTCACCTAAAACTGGTATAGAACACCGGTATAGTGCTGCTTTTCTCGTTAAGTAAAAGTATGTTTATGTCACAAGCCTATTTTAATATTAAAGTTATGAGCATATATCTATATTATATTGGTTTTTTTTATTTGTTCTTGCCTTTGCAGATTCCTCATTTTTTGTGTGAATTACGGGATAAAAATGTGAAGTTTATATCAATGTGGATCTGGTCTTAACCGTCGCCCTAGCTATTTATGTGATCATATGTGCATAATCGGTAGGTCCATCACTGAAGATTTCATGTTTCCTTTTTAATGTATCAGTATCGTTCAAGCTTTAAACAAGTAGCACTTTTAATTTTGTTGGGTCACACTGTACGTATTAATGCTACAATATGTACTGTCAGTAAAAACATTTTTTAAAATAGCATTAGATTGTTTGTTTCTTCTGTTAATTTTGCGTCTAAATTAACACTATTTTATGTCCTATTTTAAACACTGTCTTGTTCAAAAGACAAGCAGGACTTCAAATTAAACACTTTCAATAAATCTCAGCCAAGGAAGCCTCTTCGTTCGAACAGGAGGCTTCCTTGTCTCTGCTCTTGCGGAAACTCAATTCGAATGGTGTATTTAAATCTTTTATTTAGACAAAGTCCCATTCTATTAAAACAGAGGAAATTCAATCGAGACTGTCTATGGTCAAAGCTAAGCCTGAGAGGCGTGCACGTGCTGACTTGAAGTTCAAAAGAAACAAAGTTACTCGTACATTCTATTTTAACAGTGAGATTAACCTAGTTGATATTTTTTTCTGAAGGTCAGATTTTTATCTATAAACGCTATTGTATTTTATACACCCCCTATCACCTCTTATAAAAATTAGCACTGTGCCTCAGTGCGGCCTTGCAGGCCTTCAAAATTTATCAGCATGTCAACCGAATGGGCCTGCCTAATCTTCGTCTTCGGTAGTCACCTAACTTTATCTAGACGGACTGCTGGACCTTCAAGAGCTACAACAGGTGCAAATAAACCATGCTGTGGACACCCTGACGAAAATTCCTTTAATTTCACTGATCAAGCCTAAATATGTTAGGCACAGCTCAACCACAGGACACCATCGCCTAGTCTGTCACCTAGTCACCACCCAACGATGTTAGCAACTATAGGCGCTGCCAAAAAATCCCCCCTATTTGGTATAATGGCTTAGTAGTCCTAAACACATGTCGATGAGCGTATAAGAGGAAACTGTGTTAAACAGGAACGAGTCAATGTCTGCTGCTTAGCTTTAGCCACCTAGACATCAACTGCCTGTCCCCCAGGCAGCGAGGGACGTATGTAAATACATGGTTGAACCACTCAGTGAACTTTTCGGAGGAGATGCAGCCAACAACGGTTCTGTCTGCCATGCATGCTGTACAGGACGTCTCGCCGCTCAGCTGTCGGAGCGATGACTTTTTGCTGGTCTGCAGCGAGTTCTCTCTTCAGAGCGGCCTTCCAACAGAAGATTGCTGTTCGCGACAGGAAATTCTCCACCGGAGTAAAAAATCGACTGTATGGTGAAAGGCGCTTGACCTGAACGGAGTCCGGAATCTCGTATTTTTCGGTGTCATTGTGTGAACTTACGTTGTCGATGACAATTAACTTAGCAATGCGAGACTGGGAACTCGACCAGCTTGAAAGTTGCCGACGTTGACCTGCAGGAACTCACCAAACTTCTCTTTTGTCATTCCTTTGTCGAAAATCTGGTAGTGCACGACACCACCGACACATGGACAAATGGCCAAGCAGACGGTAGCTCGGAGTCCTTTCTGAGTAGCAACTTGTCCGTGCACCTCGGCGAGAGCGCCCTATTGATCTTCTCATCAATGTTTTGAAGTCGACAGTCTGGATTTAATTTCCTCTGGATTCTATTTTCCTTAGTTTCAAGAGAAAGGAGCTTTGTTTGAATTGAGTAACGCAGGCGCTGAGATTTCTATTAGTGTCTGAATTCAAGTTCTGCTTGCTTCTTCTAAACTGCAGACTTTTTTCGAAATAGGAGCAACAGCCAAAATATCTTATAATATTTATCGATGGTCTACAGCTCAATTTGATTCCGAGGAAATTACGGTTTAGGAAATTGACCAATTTATGAAGAATTTTCTAGGTCAAAAAGAAGTTTCAAAGTATGACGATCACTATATACAAATGTCAGCTAGTAGGATATCAGTTGGTTATTGGAGGCATGAAAAAACCCCACTGCCGCGCTTCAGCCTGATGACGACTCTTACGCAATCTAGTTTAGTTAGAAAATATAAACCATGGGTATACCAAGAAAAACTAGAAGATCTTTTTCTTTTGGAATACGTTGAGAATGAACGGTTTTAATCTTGCATTAAAACAATTTTGCAAGTAAAATGTCTTATTAAGTTATGGAAACTAATAAATTTTGCTTCTACGACTTCAAAATTTATAAACTTTATTAAATTGCTGTCCAAATTTTTTTCAAAGACAAAGTTACAAACTTTTTTTCGCTAATCTGCTTCATCATAATAATGGACTCCACTATCTCCTTGACCATGTCCTCCCATATTTCGTTGATTTTTTATTTCTACTGCAGAAATTTTTTTTGCAGTAGGTATATGAGTGAACAAGTATTCTATTGGCATGCAACCGTTAATAATTATATAAAGTAGTATTTTATAGATAAAACCATTTTACTGCTTAAGCATTAGTCTTAGGGAGCCTAACTTAATCGCCTAGGCCTATTAATGATTGGGATCTGATAGCAATTGCAACATAACTCGCAGGGTGAGTGGCAGTCCTCAGTGACTTATAGCATGTAAGGTGCCTGCTTGCTCTAGCTGCTGCTTGTTAAATTTTGAAATAATCAAGTCATTTTCGGCAGCAATTTTCTGTCTATCATGGTGCAATAATTCTGCTAAAAATAGGCCTAGCTATTTTTAGGGCATATGCCTATTGCTAAAGTTGAATTGACTTGCCATACATTTAATGAAGCACAGGCTTCATTAATTTTATTCCTATAAAATCGTTGCAGTTTTAGTATGTTTAAATAAATCTGTGTCCATAGGCCCTAGGGATTTTTAGGAATATTGAATTTCAGAAAAGAAATGAATTTTGTTAGATCTACAACCACTTTCTATGGTTAAATTCCCCATTGCAGGGGGACAATGACAGAATTAGGCCCTACAACACATAGCCAGACATGAAGAATCAAGGGTTTTGGATTTCAACTTAGGCCTAATACTATAAAGAATGGGCCTAATAAATAGTAAATAGTAGGAAGCTTTTATGCTTTTATTTCTTCATGGCCATGGGGAGTGGACATATGGAAGATTGAAAAGATTGATCCAATTTATTTTGGGATTGGCCTAATGGCTTTTATGAGAACCATAATACAATATTTTAGGAATAGCTTCCATAAGTCAGGATAATGTAGTATATGCCTCATATATGCACAACCTCCCAAATCTTAGCCGGTCGTGTGACTTAGTTTTTGGTCTATTTATGACTTAGTTTGTTTCATGGCTCTATTTACAACTTAGTTTGCTCTCATTTGCTCTCATTTTCTCTCCCCTTTTTCCTTTTCTTCAGGCCTTCCTTTTTTGTCCCTTGGTCCCCCCTTTGATTTTTTTGTGCTTGGTCGATTGGTTTTTGCGACTTACCTTGCTTGGCCCTTGTTTCACCCAGCTGGGTTGGCCGGGTGTTGTGCATGTATGATAGGCCTATGCCTGAAAATTTGGGCATGCATTGGTGTTTTGACAGTTCATGCTATATTTGATTTGGTATGTATTGTTGGTGCACACTTGCCTGTTGCCTCTTTGGTTTCTGGTCTTCTTGTCTGTTGCCATCTTGTCTGCTAGGCCTATTAACTTGACTTTAAAAGAAACCTTGTTCAAACTTGTCTGTGGCAAAGACAATTGAAACAAAGTTGTCTGCTATGGCTTTTATAGTGGTAGGAAAGCACATGTAAGATATGTCTGTTATTCTTATAAGAAGTTTGGTATATTTGAGCAATGAGTTGATATTTCTTTTTAGACAGGATAGGCCTAAAATTATTGTGCAAATTCATTCAAATTGTCAAAGAAAAAAATATACTTTTCTTTGATCTACCTATTAGCCCTAGTCTGGATCATGTAGTGCACGCCAGAATTTTCCATGTATTTGTTTTCAGCTGACGTGCATTGGTATATATTTTAAGGGTTAGTGTACACTGTACACTTTGGCATGCAGTGCATGCATGGCAATGGTGTAGCATGTAATCATACATTGCATTTAAAAAAGAGATCAAATATGTGTTTCATGGATCTACAAGTATATGTACAATTCAACAAATATCAACCAATTATTTAACAGATTGCATGATCAAAACTAAATGTTCTGTTATCTGTAAAAACATTTTTTAGTTTTGTAAATTAGACTATAAATACTATAAATAAATAAATTGTTGTTTGATATTCCTTTTTGGTAAATACAAAAATAGAAGCAAGTTTGTCTTTTTAAAGTAAAAAATGTGTTACATATTTTTTATACAAATTATATGATGTGCCACATTGGCGTGTATTGGTGTGCAATTTGAAAAAACTCTGCATCTTTGGCGTGCAAACCATTTTTCACATTTTTTTCTGGCATGCAGCCAACATGATCTGGACTATGGCATATTAGCATGTACATGAATTTCACTTGCCTACAAATTAGTAAGCTTGTCTTTTGGCAGACAAGATTGTGTCTGACAAGATTGTGGCAGACAAAGACCAGAACATATATCTTATGGTGCTCATGGTTGGTATTATGTATGTTTAGCATTAATGACTTAAAAATAATAACATGTAATAAAGGTTTTTTCAAAAGAAAATCTGACTCTGTTTTACTACCTATATAATACATCTAATCTTCATCGTCTTTTAACTTTTAAGTGTATATAAAAAACAATTTTCCCATGCACTCTAACCTTACAACTTTTTTTAGCACAATCTTGACTTATGTTATGACTGTAGACTAATTGGGACATAAGTCGTAAATAGAGCAAAAACTAAGTCACATGGCTGGCTAAGATTTGGGAGGTTGCGCATGTATGTATAGCCATATGAATCAGACATTAGGAATGTCAATAATGATAACTAACAGCAACAACCAGATTCTTGCAATAAAGCTCTTTTTGTTGACCAAACTCAGGAAATCTTAGAGCCCAGTAGGCATTTACAAGTTCTTATATATTGAATCGATAAATGTATAGTATGAGTGTACACAACATGCAAGGGTGCAATGTGCATAGCAAATAGCCAGAAAGAGAGAACACTGTGCAGAGTTAGGCAACACATTGCAATACAGAACTACACAAAAAGAAAGAATATTGTGTCATTGCACTCATGTTTTAGTTTTTTTTCTTAATATATTTTTTGTTCTTGAAACTTATAGAATTTAGCAGTTTAAAAAAACTACATGAGCTACTAACTACTTTACATAGGCCTATAGTTTTTTCTTTATAGGTACACTGTATAGGTAAGCTACAGAAGACCAAGTTGACAACCTAGACAACTACTTTACAACTAGACAGTGCATGAAGTTGAAGGTCAATGGGAAAACCTAAAGTATTTCAAGTTTAAGAAGCTTATAATGAGACTGGGTGTCCCTGTGCCCTTGTTTTGCAGTGCTTTGAAGTGCTTAGTCTTGCTTTTAGTCTGGGGTTGTAGACTTGATGTGTACAATGTTGCTTCTTGGTACTTAGTGAATAGGTACCCAGCTATTATTTTTAATTGACTTTATTAGTTTATGAGTTCAGTTGCTCTTGCCACCTATATATTATGATGTAGTGAAACTTTAAATGAGACTATTCTTGCAAGTGGACTCATATTAGGTAATGAAAAAATTGAATTGAACAATAAGGTTTATTTTATTAGTTTGTTAGCAATAAGAGTATTTAAAATGGGACTATTGATGATTTATATTTTTAGACTAAGGACTTGCAATTAGAAAGTGTTAAAACTTCCTTAAATTTATTTTCCTTTCTGGCAGCACAAGGCGCTCAGCAACACAAGCCTATTTTCCTTTTTGGCACGCTTATCTTTCCAAGAAGCATGTACTCTCTTTGAGAAGAGTTATAAAATTTCTTTAATTAAAAATACAAGTTACAGTGCACCTTTAACTATCGCAATTACAACAGAAAGATATATTCTAAAAGCATTAACCTTATCTGTCGCTTAAAAAATTAATTTGTTTGGCTTGACTGTTTCTCGAATAAATGATTACCACTTCAAGGCACATAATATATGTACTTTGTAAAAAATATGAACGTATTTTAAAGCTTCGATGCATTTCATAATTTACGTATACAATTTCAGCGCCGTCAAGCACCTACACTACCAGCTGTAAAGTGCCTAGTGTACTGTTCTGCTTAATTAGTAGCACATTTAACAGGTTCTGAGTGTTATCAAAGAGAAGATGAGTAAAGTGCATCCATCGTCCAAGGCCACTGCCCATTATCGAATCAGCAATGCTGCGGCTGCAGCGGCGGCGGCGGCTGCAGCCGCAGCATCTGGCAACGGAGGCGGCGGTAACGCCAGTGTTAGCAACGGCAGCGCTCCTATTGGTCGGCCGCCGCCTCTTCAATCCGAGGGCTCAGTGGTAGCCGCAGCTGCCGCAGCAGCAGCTGCCGCGGCGAAGTCGATGCCGGTGCTGCCGCAGCTCATTGGCGCCGCCGCAGCCGTCGCCGCGACCGCCAATTCAGCAGCCTCTTCGACCGCTGGAGCTTCAACAGCCAGCTCGGCAGACTCGGCAGCCCACAATCTAGAACTGGCTTCACTGTTTGAATGCCCCGTCTGCTTTGACTATGCCCTGCCGCCAGTTATCCAGTGCCAGGCCGGTCACATTGTGTGCTCAAATTGTCGGGCCAAGCTGACGAGCTGCCCGAGCTGCCGCGGTCCACTCGCGAACATTCGCAATTTGGCTATGGAGCGTCTGGCCGCACAGGTGCAGTTTCCCTGCAAATACGCCACCAACGGCTGCCTGGCCGCGTTTCATCACAGCACCAAGGCCGAGCACGAAGAGGTCTGTGAATTTCGGCCCTACGTTTGTCCCTGCCCCGGCGCCAGCTGCAAATGGCAGGGCTCTCTTGACCACGTGATGCAGCACCTAATGCAGCAGCACAAGAGCATCACCACACTGCAGGGCGAAGACATCATCTTCCTGGCTACGGATATTAATCTGCCTGGCGCGGTGGACTGGGTGATGATGCAGAACTGCTTCGGCTATCACTTTATGCTAGTGCTGGAGAAACAAGAACGATTGGATAGTCAGGTATTTCTGTTGACCTCATTTTTGCTTAACTTTCTGGGAAACTGGGACTTTTTGACACTCAGAGATTGTAGAAGATTGTAAACTGTAGGATAATCTGAGACTGTAGGATAATCTGAGACTGTAGGATAATCTCAGACTGTAGGATAATCTCATACTGTACGATAATCTCAGACTGTAGGATAATCTCAGACTGTAGGATAATCTCAGACTGCACGATAATCTCAGACTGTGGGATAATCTCAGACTGTGGGATAATCTCAGACTGTAGGATAATCTCAGACTGTAGGATAATCTCAGACTGTAGGATAATCTCAGACTGGTATAATCTCAGACTGTAGGATAATCTCAGACTGTAGGATAATCTCAGACTGTGGGATAATCTCAGACTGTAGGATAATCTCAGACTGTAGGATAATCTCAGACTGTAGGATAATCTCAGACTGTAGGATAATCTCAGACTGTAGGATAATCTCAGACTGTGGGATAATCTCAGACTGTAGGATAATCTCAGACTGTAGGATAATCTCAGACTGTGGGATAATCTCAGACTGTAGGATAATCTCAGACTGTAGGATAATCTCAGACTGTAGGATAATCTCAGACTGTAGGATAATCTCAGACTGTGGTATAATCTCAGACTGTAGGATAATCTCAGACTGTGGGATAATCTGAGTGTGGAGAAGACCTGGAGTCTCAGGCTGAGTAGTGTTTAACAATTTATTCTTCCCGCCATGCGGAACAGGTGATGTTCTACGCCATAGTGCAGTTGATTGGCACACGAAAGCAAGCTGAACAGTTTGCCTACCGTCTAGAGCTTAATGGCCAACGCCGGCGGCTCACCTGGGAGGCCACGCCGCGCTCGATTCACGACGGCGTACACGCCGCCATCGCCAACTCTGACTGTCTGGTGTTCGATTCCAACATCGCCTCTCTGTTCGCTGAGACGGGCAATCTAGGCATCAGCGTCACCATCAGCATGGCCACTGCAGGCACCGCTGCTGGCTCTCTTAGCTCTTCGTCTGACCTGCAGCAGCAGCAGCAGACGTCGTCCGCTGGTCAAGGCATGCAGATTGGTTAAGTTTGCCCAATGACTCCAATTGCCCTGTGAGACACCAGCAGAATTGCGCGGGTATCAGCTATAGATTTAGGAAAAAATAAGAATTGTAAATTCTTTAATTTTATATTGAAAAAATACGAGTATGTACTAAGTAAGGCCCATATTAAGCAAGCCCAGACACTCTTCGCAACGGACTGCTGGTGTTAATGAACTTATTTAACTCACTAGTTTTCTCTATATTTTCGCTGTTTAATTTGCTTGCTCTCTCTCATTTTCCTTCTTATTATATTGTGTTTGTTAATTTCGGCCAATAGGCCCTTCAGCCGACACTGACCCAGCATCTGTTTTAGCCACGCTTTCATTACTTTGTAATATAAGAGATCGCACTATAGATCACCCACTGATGCCTCCACTGCAACCAATAGTGTTAGTAGTATGTTGCGAGCATTTTCTGTTGTTTAGTTTAGAAAATGAAAATTTTAGCTTCTCTTGTATATAGAAAAATGGCTTGGGATTTTTTTTGGAGCTCTAGTATCTTACTATGCTATTATCTCATATTTAATTGTTCGTTTCCTAATTGTTTTCTTTCTGTCTGTCTATCTGCCTCAAATTTCTTTATTTACTTTACTGAACATTATAACAAGGCGTGCAAACTGCTGCTTGTGTTGCCCAGAATTTTCGTCGGGATTATTACAAGTTTTTTCATTTCAATTGTACTGTTGCGTTATTTCAATTCAAAGATTCTGATTGCTTTGGAATTAGCCTATTTATAAGCTCAGCTGCACATTGCACTACACAAGTCACGTGCTCACAATCTGTTATACAAATATACTGCCGATGTATCTTTTCTCTCTTGTAATCATAAAATATTTTGTTTGACGCACTTGGAATCAGAAAGAATTGTCTTTAATTAGGCCACTGACAAAAACTTTAGCATTGTAGGTCGACAACTGCCGTACCATTCTGATCCTGAACTCTTAACATTGGGACTCTCTTTTGAATTCTAAGTGCTCAGATTCAATGAGTTTATTATTATTGTATTTTCAGTTTAATATTCCGTTCTGGGGATATTGATTTTGGCTTACATGCGCTGAGTTAAATCACTGCCGGGTTAATTAACAGTGATTTGTGTGGCCGTGTTTTTCTTTTTAGTCGCATATATCTGTATGTCCACCAGTATAGTAGTGTATGCGGCACGCATAACAGATTTTTAGTAATATCTTTCTTACGCAACTCCTTCAAAACGCAATGCCTGTTATTAATTTTAAACACTTACCTACCTGTATTCCTTTCCAAGCTGTCACTCTCTCCTTTAGCCTCCCCGATGCGGACACTGCGCTATCCGCTTTTGTAATGACAAGATTATATTTTCTACAAATATTGTTCATTTTAGGCTTTGCGCAAACCCACACTTTATTAAGGCTGTGGCGTTTTGTTAAAATCTTCTGCTTTCGGTTGAAATCCTAGTTTAGGCTATACAAACAGGCAGTCTGTAAAAGCAAAGAAAATATATTGTAAGGTATGTAATGTGTCAGATGTAGGAATAGAAAAAGAGTCAGATGTGGTGATGGGAGAGAGTCAGATATGGTAATGACAGAGTCAGATATGGTAATGACAGAGTCAGATATGGTTCTCGGAGAGAGTCAGATATGGTAATGACAGAGTCAGATATGGTTCTCGGAGAGAGTCAGATATGGTTCTCGGAGAGAGTCAGATATGGTTCTCGGAGAGAGTCAGATATGGTTCTCGGAGAGAGTCAGATATGGTTCTCGGAGAGAGTCAGATATGGGAATGGGAGAGTCAGATGTGGGAATGGGAGAGTCATATGGGGATGAGAGAGAGTCAGATATGGTTCTCGGAGAGATTTAGATATGGTTCTCGGAGAGAGTCAGATATGGGGATGGGAGAGAGTCAGATATGGGGATGGGAGAGAGTCAGATATTGTTCTCGGAGAGAGTCAGATATTGTTCTCGGAGAGTCAGATATGGTTCTCGGAGAGAGTAAGATATGGTGATGAGAGAGAGTAAGATATGGTTCTCGGAGAGTCAGATATGGTTCTCGGAGAGAGTTAGATATGGTTCTCGGAGAGAGTAAGATATTGTTCTCGGAGAGTCAGATATGGTTCTCGGAGAGAGTCAGATATGGGGGTGGGAGAGAGTCAGATATGGTTCTCGGAGAGTCAGATATGGTTCTCGGAGAGAGTCAGATATGGTTCTCGGAGAGAGTCAGATATGGTTCTCGGAGAGAGTCAGATATGGGGATGGGAGAGAGTCAGATATTGTTCTCGGAGAGTCAGATATGGTTCTCGGAGAGAGTCAGATATGGGGATGGGAGAGAGTCAGATATTGTTCTCGGAGAGTCAGATATGGTTCTCGGAGAGAGTCAGATATGGGGATGGGAGAGAGTCAGATATGGTTCTCGGAGAGAGTCAGATATGGTTCTCGGAGAGAGTCAGATATGGTTCTCGGAGAGAGTCAGATATGGTTCTCGGAGAGAGTCAGATATGGTTCTCGGAGAGTCAGATATGGGAATGGGAGAGTCAGATGTGGGAATGGGAGAGTCATATGGGGATGAGAGAGAGTCAGATATGGTTCTCGGAGAGATTTAGATATGGTTCTCGGAGAGAGTCAGATATGGGGATGGGAGAGAGTCAGATATTGTTCTCGGAGAGAGTCAGATATTGTTCTCGGAGAGTCAGATATGGTTCTCGGAGAGAGTAAGATATGGTGATGAGAGAGAGTAAGATATGGTTCTCGGAGAGTCAGATATGGTTCTCGGAGAGAGTTAGATATGGTTCTCGGAGAGAGTAAGATATTGTTCTCGGAGAGTCAGATATGGTTCTCGGAGAGAGTCAGATATGGGGGTGGGAGAGAGTCAGATATGGTTCTCGGAGAGTCAGATATGGTTCTCGGAGAGAGTCAGATATGGTTCTCGGAGAGAGTCAGATATGGTTCTCGGAGAGAGTCAGATATGGGGATGGGAGAGAGTCAGATATTGTTCTCGGAGAGTCAGATATGGTTCTCGGAGAGAGTCAGATATGGTTCTCGGAGAGAGTCAGATATGGGGATGGGAGAGAGTCAGATATTGTTCTCGGAGAGTCAGATATGGTTCTCGGAGAGAGTCAGATATGGGGATGGGAGAGAGTCAGATATGGTTCTCGGAGAGAGTCAGATATGGTGATGAGAGAGAATCAGATACGTTAGCTCGTAAATTTAAGCCATCTCTTCACACTTCAGCAGCAGCAACAATAGCAGACATGGCAGCCAACAAGACCGCTGTGATGAGCAAGAAGCGGGCATTCGTTGCCAATGGCGTTTTCCGCGCTGAGCTGGACGAGTTCCTGAAGCGTGAGCTGGCCGAGGATGGTTACTCTGGCATCGAGCTGCGAGTGACCCCAGCCAAGATTGAGGTGATAGTACTGGCCACCCGCACCCAGAGCGTGCTGGGCGAGAAGGGACGCAAGGTGCGCGAACTGACGGCGGTGCTGCAGAAGCGATTCGGCTTCGAGGACGGCCAGATTGAGATCTACGCCGAGAAGATGGCCAACAGGGGCCTGTCAGCTGTGGCTCAGGTGGGTTGCACGGATTCTTATTCGGAACTTCTTTATTCTGTATGAGCTTTCCTTGACGGCTGACCATCAGGTTGTGATAGCCACCCAAACTCATCACCGTCATCATTCTCTATATTCTTCTGTCGGCTATGATTAGAACACAACTGCTGTTCACATTCGTATTGTTAGTTTGTGACGATAGCTATTGTTTGATATGAGCCGCCCTTTAAGAATTGTTTTTTGCATTTTGTTTAATTAATGTCTACTACTAAAAGCAGTCTCAGTGCGTATTTGTTAACTTTTTATATTGGCTACGATTAAAACACTTTCTGCTGTTCACATTCGTATAGCTTGCAAAAGTATGCCGACAGCAAAAATACTTTTATGAGCCAATCCAATTATGAAAAATCATTGCGTCACCCCTCCAACATCTTTACTTTGTGTCTAAAACCCTTACAGTCCACCAGGCTGTGGCTAGAATCTTCCCAAAACCACAGGCTGTGGCTAGAATCTTCCCAAAACCACAGGCTGTGGCTAGAATCTTCCCAAAGCCACAGGCTGTGGCTAGAATCTTCCCAGACCCCCAGGCTGTGGCTAGAATCTTCCCAGACCCCAGGCTGTGGCTAGAATCTTCCCAGACCCCCAGGCTGTGGCTAGAATCTTCTCAAACATGAAGATGTCGGCTATGATTAGAACACAACTGCTGTTCAAATTCGTATTGTTGACTTTGTGACGATGGCAATAGTTCTGTATGAGCCGTCTCTAAAAGTAATTTTCGTTCGCATATATGCCTTGTTTTTTTTAGGACCCATTCTATCCATCGAGATATATCACATGGGATTTTTTGTTCGGTAGTGGTTGGGGTATGCTGCTCTTGGACCATAATCGGCTAAATCTTCTACCGGTTATTATCAGTCGGGATTAGACGTTAATTTAAATTTATGCATTAATTATGCTGGCAATGATTAGAACACTTCTGCTGTTCACATTCGTAACTTGCAAAAGTATGCCGACAGCAATTAACTTTTATGAGCCAATCCAATTATGAAAAATCATTGCGTCACCGCTCCAACATCTTTACTTTGTGTCTAAAACCCTTACAGACCACCAGGCTGTGGCTAGAATCTTCCCAAAACCACAGGCTGTGGATAGAATCTTCCCAAAGCCACAGGCTGTGGCTAGAATCTTCCCAAAACCACAGGCTGTGGCTAGAATCTTCCCAGACCCCCAGGCTGTGGCTAGAATCTTCCCAGACCCCCAGGCTGTGGCTAGAATCTTCCCAGACCCCCTGGCTGTGGCTAGAATCTTCTCAAACATGAAGATGTCGGCTATGATTAGAACACAACTGCTGTTCACATTCGTATTGTTGACTTTGTGACGATAGCAATAGTTCTGTATGAGCCGTCTCTAAAAGTAATTTTCGTTCGCATATATGCCTTGTTTTTTTTAGGACCCATTCTATCCATCGAGATATATCACATGGGATTTTTTGTTCGGTAGTGGTTGGGGTATGCTGCTCTTGGACCATAATCGGCTAAATCTTCTACCGGTTATTATCAGTCGGGATTAGACGTTAATTTAAATTTATGCATTAATTATGCTGGCAATGATTAGAACACTTCTGCTGTTCACATTCGTAGAGCTTACAAAAGTATGCCGACAGCAATTAACTTTTATGAGCCTGCTTTAATGCTTGTTTAAATATTGAAAAAAGAAGCCTTTTTGGGGCGAAATGATGTCGAGACTTGTAAATGTAGAAGTGTTAGATGTTGAAATCTTACCTACTCATTGTTACTGACCTACTTTGTGACCCACCCGTTATTCCTGACCTGCTTTGTGATCCACCAACCATTCCTGACCTACTTTGTGACCCACCCGCCATTCCTGACCTACTATGTGAACCACCCGCCATTCCTGACCTACTTTGTGACCCACCCGCCATTCCTGACCTACCATGTGACCCACCCGCCATTCCTGACCTACTTTGTGACCCACCCGCCATTCCTGACGTGCTTTGTGACCCACCCACCATTCACGACCTACTTTGTGACCCACCTGCCATTCCTGACCTACTTTGTGACTCACCCGCCATTCCTGACCTGCTTTGTGACCCACCCGCCATTCCTGACCTACTTTGTGACCCACCTGCCATTCCTGACCTACTTTGTGACCCAACCGCCATTCCTGACCTACTTTGTGACCCACCTGTCATTCCTGACCTGCTTTGTGACCCACCCGCCATTCTTGACTTACTTTGTGACCCACCTGCCATTCCTGACCTGCTTTGTGACCCAATTAGTAATTTTACTATCGCATAAATTTGTGTATGGCTGGGTTCCATCTGGGTTGAATTTTCCATAGGCCGAGTCTCTTCGCTACAAACTCCTGGGCGGCCTGGCAGTCCGTCGGGCCTGCTACGGTGTGCTGCGCTTCATCATGGAGTCCGGAGCCAAGGGCGCCGAGGTCATTGTCAGCGGCAAGCTGCGAGGTCAGCGAGCCAAGTCCATGAAGTTCACCGAAGGCTTCATGATTCACAGCGGCGAGCCATCGATCCGATTCATCGACCGGTCTGTGCGACACGTCCAGCTGCGTCAGGGCGTTCTGGGCATCCAGGTGAGCGTCACGTGACCCACCTAGAGCTTAATAATAAGCACAATACACTATTAGGCATGACCGCTATGATTAAAACCCACCTGCTGTTCACATTCGTAATATTTGTTTATGACGACAACTTTTTGTATTCTATATGAGCCGGTTAGAAAGCTTATTATCTGTCTCACTGTTCTTTTAGTTTCAAACTAATTAGTTGATAATTTGTTGTCGGTTCTCCAGGTGAAAATCATGCAGAACTGGGAGGCCCCAGCTGGCGGCGGCGCGCCACGCAAGCCCCTGCCTGATCACGTGACCATCGCCGATCCGAAAGATCAGACTATTCCGGCGCAGCCCTACTCGGAGAACAAGCAGCAGAAGCCGGCGGCCGAGGTCATGGCTGCAGCCTGAGCAGTTTTAGACCTGGCGAATACGAGAAGCTGAGATAGCAAATGAGAGAACCCTTTCAAATGCTCATTGGTGGATACTGAATGCCTGTCTATTCATCAAAGCCATTGTTATGAATAAAGATATTGAGCCCGCTTTGAAACTTGCAGGGCTGAGACACCTGACTCAGGTGTTTCCGTGTTTGCTAGCTTGGATATTTTGTCTAGTTTTTTATTTTAAATTAACTTTTGAATAGGAACTATTTCTTTATCTGGTCTTCAAACTTACTGCAACAATTAACTAGTGTAAAATCTTGCGTTCGATATTCGATTTCCCAATAAAATTCCCTATTTTTCCAGTTGCGTCGACGCGCCTCAGGCTACTACAGCTTCTCGAAGCGGTCGGCTGCCGCCGGAGCTGCCGATGCTGCCGGCGGAAGCTCTGATATTTCTGGCCTACTGCCTTCGCCAGCTGCGTCGCCCGTTATCAACAGTCGGCCGACCTCCTCGGTGCTGACAAGTCGCCAGCTGCCCGCCCAAGCTGATTTGTCCGTTCCGTCGCCATTTCAGCGTGGACCGCCCGGCCGATGCACCATGCCACTGCCCAGGCCGCACTATCAGCGCAGCAACCAGCAGCTGCCGCCGCCGTCAGCCCGATGCCAGCATCAAAGTCCTAATGTTGTAGGTGGGCAGTCGGTTCTTCGCGACGCCGACGAGCAGACCAGCGTTCTCCGTGCTCTTCGAATCATTGAGACTAGAAAGCGTCGATCCTTGGCTCCGGCGAACGTCTGCGATCGCGATGCCGACGAGACTGCCGGTGGTGCAGCCGCTGCTGACGATGTAGATGCCGACGCTGAGAATTATTCTGTTGTCGACCTGGAGGCTTCAATGTCGAAGAAGAAGCGGCGACGTGTTAGTATAGCTGCTTCAGCATCGGCTGCAGCGCTAGACGACATTCTTGGCGATTCCACTATAGGCGCGACCGTTACTGATAATCCGGACTTTCAGGCGACGTCATTGCGTGAGGTTCTTGGTGCTGGTCCAATTAAACTTCCGGTTGCTCCGCGGCGGCTGCCTCAGCTTCCGGTCCCACCAACTCTGTTCGAACCGCCTCATAAGCAGCAGTCTGAACCGCAAGTGTCAAACATCACTGAGCCGCTTGTGCTGCCATTGCCTGCTACCACTGCCGATTCCCAAATCTCTGCCAGTGGCTATCACTATCGCCATCAGCAGAAGCAGCAGCCACCTATATCTGAGATGCTAGTCTCACCGTCACCGTCCTGTGCCTCTCCCGCCGGTTCTACTTCGATGTCGGCATCTTCTCGACGCCGCCTACAGCAGCCAACGCGCGTGACAGTGTCAGCTCTGGTCGCTAACCTTGAGCGTTCCAGGCATCGTGACGGCGACTTGCCTGTTGACGATGCCTCTATCAACGAGTCATCTGCCTCACTGTCTTCGCCGATAGGCCGTCTAGCGGCTGCTCGTCAGGCTCGCGAGCGTGACCGGCTGGCTAAGGCGAGTCGCCGAGAACGCATCCGTCGTCTACTGACCGAAGATTCTGGTACTCCTACCGGACGAGACAGTCTTGCCATCGCTCCTTCACCAGCAGGCGTCCAGTCGCCTTCGCTGGCTCCGGGGTTCTCTGGAACAGTTGCATCGCCCATTGTGTCTTTGCTAAGTCAGCCGAATTCTACTGTTGTGTCCAGTGTTGTGACAGCAGCCAGTCTAACAGGTTCAAATTCAGCCACTCCGGCTTTCATCCTACCTGCCTCCAGTGACAGCTCCGCCTCTTGCACTCCGATTGCTGCTGCGCCTGTAAAGAACTTGGCAGCTGTTAAAACGCCCGCGACAGATTCCGCTTCTGCCCAAGCAACTAAAAGTGCTTCATCGTTTTGTCAGCTTGCAAGCGCCAACTCTCAAGCACCTTCGACGTTCGGACACTCGGTTGCATCAAACACACCAACAGCTGCTCCAGTGTTTGGTCACTTAACAACATCCAACACTCAAGCTGCTGCTCCAGTGTTTGGTCAGTCAACAACATCCGGCTCTTCAGCTGCTGCTCCAGTGTTTGGTCACTCAGCAGCATCCAATACTCCAGCTCCAGTGTTTGGTCAGTCAGCAGCATCAAACACTCCAGCTCCAGTGTTTGGTCAGTCAGCAGCATCCAACACTCCAGCTCCAGTGTTGGGTCAGTCAGCAGCATCCAACACTACAGCTGCTGCTCCATTGTTTGGTCAGTCAGCAGCATCCAACACTCCAGCTGCTGCTCCAATGTTTGGTCAGTCAGCAGCATCCAACACTCCAGCTCCAGTGTTTGGTCAGCCAGCAGCATCCAACACTTCAGCTGCTGCTCCAGTGTTTGGTCAGTCAGCAGCACCTAACACTACAGCTGCTGCTCCAGTGTTTGGTCAGTCAGCAGCACTTAACACTACAGCTGCTGCTCCATTGTTTGGTCAGTCAGCAGCATCCAACACTCCAGCTGCTGCTCCAATGTTTGGTCAGTCAGCAGCATCCAACACTCCAGCTCCAGTGTTTGGTCAGCCAGCAGCATCCAACACTTCAGCTGCTGCTCCAGTGTTTGGTCAGTCAGCAGCACCTAACACTACAGCTGCTGCTCCAATGTTTGGTCAGTCAGCAGCACCTAACACTACAGCTGCTGCTCCATTGTTTGGTCAGTCAGCAGCATCCAACACTCCAGCTGCTGCTCCAATGTTTGGTCAGTCAGCAGCATCCAACACTCCAGCTGCTGCTCCAATGTTTGGTCAGTCAGCAGCATCCAACACTCCAGCTGCTGCTCCAATGTTTGGTCAGTCAGCAGCATCCAACACTCCAGCTCCAGTGTTTAGTCAGTCAGCAGCATCCAACACTCCAGCTCCAGTGTTTGGTCAGTCAGCAGCATCCAACACTCCAGCTTCAGTGTTTGGTCAGTCAGCAGCATCCAACACTCCAGCTCCAGTGTTTGGTCAGTCAGCAGCATCCAACACTCCAGCTCCAGTGTTTGGTCAGTCAGCAGCATCCAACACTCCAGCTCCAGTGTTTGGTCAGTCAACTTCAAGCTCATCGAATGCAGTCGCATTTGGTCAGTCAAATGCTAGTACCAATTCTTCAGCTTTTTGTTTTGGCAAGAGCGATTCTAGGGACTCGAATGCTACTTCTGCTCCGGTTATGTTCGGCAAATCAGAGCCCACCATGATATCGACAGCTCCAGTTTTCAACCAATCAGGATCCACCACATCAACAGCTGTATTTGGCCAATCAGCATCCAGCAAGTCATCCACCGTCTCTGTGTTTGGACAATCTGCTCCCGCCGTGACTACTGCTTCATCGTTAACCTTTGGAAATGGAGTTTCCTCCAATGCATTAGCTGCTAACAAATCTGCTCAACCTGGTTTGAGTGCACCAACCACTGTGTTTGGTCAGTCTGTCACAAGTTCATCCTCTGCTACATCCTTGTTTGGCCAGTCAGCTTCCAGTCTGTCTTCAGGGACGTTTTCCTTTGGCAAATCTACTACATCGGAAGCTTCAAATGCTTTAAAGTTATTTGGACAATCTGCTTCTGGTTCATCTACGACTTCACTGTTCGGTCAGCAATCAACCCCGGCAGCTACCACAGGCATGTTTGGAAAGGCACCTTCCGCTGCGTCATCTGGTGGTACTCTGTTCGGCCAGTCTCCTGCTGCTACTAGTGCACCTTCCGTGTCTATTTTTGGTCAGTCTAAAACATCTGCGGGTCCAGTGTTCGGCCAATCAGCTTCTAACACGTCATCGGCCGCTCCAGTGTTCGGCCAATCGGCTTCTAACACGTCATCGGCCGCTCCAGTGTTCGGCCAATCGGCTTCTAACACGTCAACAGTTTTCGGCCAATCGCAGAGCGGCTCCAGTCAGTCAACCGTGGCCAAACCTGCCCAGTTGTCTAACGCTTCTCCCAATCCATTTACGTTCGGCAAATCGGCTTCAAATCCCAGCTTTAGCTTTAGTTCAAGCTCTGCTGCCGATGCTAAAGCGCCGCCTCCTTCGTCTTCTGGCGCTTCCAGTGGGTTCACCTTTGGCCAGGCTGCTGCATCATCCACGTCATCAGCTGGCTCGCTCTTCAGCTTTGGACAGCAACAACAGCAGCAGCCGCCGTCCTCGACTACATCAGGCGGCACCACCGGCTTTAACTTTTCTCTTGGCGCGGCAACTGCCGGAGCATCTCCCGCAGCTGCTCAGGCGCCGAGTTTCAACTTCTCAGCTGGCGGCGACGCAGCCAGGCGAGCTCCGGTGAAGCCTCGAAGGCGGCGCTAAAAACAAGGCCCGACAGTCGGAACAAGTTAACTATGCTATAAACTGGTTCCATTTGCGATCTCTATAATATTATTATGGGTGTGAACCTTTCTTGGAATCCTTGAAAGATTGCAGTGGGATTTTTGTAAGGCCTAATGTGGGATGACTCAAGTTAAAGCAAAGCATTGGTTTCTGTTTTTTGTCTGATTGTGACCATTTTTTTTATCCAGTTCGCGTGCAGCTTCAAAAAAATACTTGCATTGAAAATAAACAAAAAACGGTTAATTTTTCATTGATATTGTAATATGCCCATATCGACTGTCAGTTATAATGAGTGCTCACATTTATGCAAAACGTTGATCCCATTTGTTAATTTTTTGTTTACAATCTGTAATCAATTTTTTTTTCACAAGTCTTAGGTACCAAGCTCAATATATATATATTTGTACGAGTACTCGTAGGTGCTAGCCCAGAAACGCCTTTTTGTTAAGTCTCCGAATAAGCAATTAAAAAAGCTATTTTGCCTTTCGCATTGTCCAGTTTATCCCCAAGTTTTTCTTGTTATTTTGTCAGACTTTTTTCTCTACCCGTTCCATTGTGACCCTTTATAATTTTCTTTCTATCGGTTCTCTATTTTTTCGCTTGTTCCCGAGTTGCTCCATTGTGTGTTTTACTTCGATTGTCTATCGCGCAAGCTACAAGCCAATACAGGCATTTTTATATTTTACACACCTGATAAATAATTGACACTGCTGAATGCACCCCCATCCTGAACTGTTGGTCTGGTTTGGATAAAAATCACGAAATTTTAATCGGGACCCTCGAGTGAGGGTCTAATAGTGAGGAGACTAAGAGTGAAGAACAATTGGGATTGCAATGACTTCATTGTCGATTATTTCATTTAAACTCCGGATACTTTTGGTATTTGAAGAGCGGTTTATAAAATTACATTTTTGTGCACAAAAATATTCTAAATTTTCTGCTGAACATCTTCAGGACGCCTTCCTATTTTTATAAGGACCTTTGTTTTTTTTATTTCAATCGGAGTAATTTCAAGGCCCTCTGTCCTGGTAGAGTAGTGTCTACCCTATTTCCTGGTAGAGTAGTGTCCACCCTATTTCCTGATAAAGTAGTGTCTACCCTCTTTCCTGGTAGAGTAGTGTCTACCCTATTTCCTGGTAGAGTAGTGTCTACCCTCTTTCCTGGTAGAGTAGTGTCTACCCTCTTTCCTGGTAGAGTAGTGTCTACCCTCTTTCCTGGTAGAGTAGTGTCTACACTATCTCCTGGTAGAGTAGTATCTACCCTCTTTCCTGGTAGAGTAGTGTCTACCCTCTTTCCTGGTAGAGTAGTGTCTACACTATCTCCTGGTAGAGTAGTGTCTACCCTCTTTCCTGGCAGAGTAGTATCTACCCTCTTTCCTGGTAGAGTAGTGTCTACCCTCTTTCCTGGTAGAGTAGTGTCTACCCTCTTTCCTGGTAGAGTAGTGTCTACACTATCTCCTGGTAGAGTAGTATCTACCCTCTTTCCTGGTAGAGTAGTGTCTACCCTCTTTCCTGGTAGAGTAGTGTCTACACTATCTCCTGGTAGAGTAGTGTCCACCCTATTTCCTGATAAAGTAGTGTCTACCCTCTTTCCTGGTAGAGTAGTGTCTACCCTATTTCCTGGTAGAGTAGTGTCTACCCTCTTTCCTGGTAGAGTAGTGTCTACCCTCTTTCCTGGTAGAGTAGTGTCTACACTATCTCCTGGTAGAGTAGTGTCTACCCTCTTTCCTGGCAGAGTAGTATCTACCCTCTTTCCTGGTAGAGTAGTGTCTACCCTCTTTCCTGGTAGAGTAGTGTCTACCCTCTTTCCTGGTAGAGTAGTGTCTACCCTCTTCCTGATAGAGTAGTGTCTACCGTCTTTCCTTGTAGAGTAGTGTCTACGCTATTTCCTGGTAGAGTAGTGTCTACCCTCTTTCCTGGGAGAGTAGTATCTACCCTCTTTCCTGGGAGAGTAGTATCTACCCTCTTTCCTGGGAGAGTAGTATCTACCCTCTTTCCTGGTAGAGTAGTATCTACCCTCTTTCCTGGTAGAGTAGTGTCTACCCTATTTCCTGGTAGAGTAGTATCTACCCTATTTCCTGGTAGAGTAGTGTCTACCCTCTTTCCTGGTAGAGTAGTATCTACCCTCTTTCCTGGTAGAGTAGTGTCTACCCTATTTCCTGGTAGAGTAGTATCTACCCTATTTCCTGGTAGAGTAGTGTCTACCCTCTTTCCTGGTAGAGTAGTGTCTACCCTCTTTCCTGGTAGAGTAGTGTCTACCCTCTTTCCTGGTAGAGTAGTGTCTACACTATCTCCTGGTATAGTAGTGTCTACCCTATTTCCTGATAGAGTAGTGTCTACCCTATTTCCTGATAGAGTAGTGTCTACCCTATTTCCTGGTAGAGTAGTATCTACCCTCTTTCCTGGTAGAGTAGTGTCTACCCTCTTTCCTGGTAGAGTAGTGTCTACACTATCTCCTGGTATAGTAGTGTCTACCCTATTTCCTGATAGAGTAGTGTCTTCCCTATTTCCTGATAGAGTAGTGTCTACCCTATTTCCTGGTAGAGTAGTATCTACCCTCTTTCCTGGTAGAGTAGTGTCTACCCTCTTTCCTGGTAGAGTAGTGTCTACACTATCTCCTGGTATAGTAGTGTCTACCTTATTTCCTGATAGAGTAGTGTCTACCCTATTTCCTGATAGAGTAGTGTCTACCCTATTTCCTGGTAGAGTAGTGTCTACCCTATTTCCTGGTAGAGTAGTATCTACCCTCTTTCCTGGTAGAGTAGTGTCTACCCTCTTTCCTGGTAGAGTAGTGTCTACACTATCTCCTGGTAGAGTAGTGTCTACCCTGTTTCCTGGTAGAGTAGTGTCTACCCTGTTTCCTGGTAGAGTAGTGTCTACCCTATTTCCTGGTAGAGTAGTGTCTACCCTCTGTCCTCGTAGAACATTCGCAATCTTCCGCTGTCTTGTGTACTCATTGATTTTTCTTTCCTCCGCAGCCAGTCCCATCTAGCGGCTAATCACCTGCATTATCATGTTTCTGACGCGCACTGAATACGACCGGGGTGTGAATACCTTCTCGCCTGAAGGCCGTCTGTTCCAGGTTTGTGCAGGCCTTCAAATATTTAAATATCTCTGGCTCGTTATCCTCTCTTAATATCTCAGCCAATCCCTAGCAGCCTATCTATGTCTCCCTGCCGCTGACGCCCCTGCAGGTTGAATACGCCATCGAGGCTACCAAGCTGGGCTCCACCGGCATCGGCATCCAGACCAGCGAAGGCGTGGTCCTGGCCGTTGAGAAGCGCGTCACCTCCAGCCTTCTGGTACCCAGCAGCATCGAGAAGATCTTCGAAGTCGATAGGCACATCGGCTGCGCCGTCAGCGGCCTGGTGGCGGACGCCCGAACCCTGATCGAGCGCGCCAGAGTCGAAGCCACGCATCACTGGTTTGTTCACAACGAACAGATTCACGTCGAGGACGTCACACGGTCCGTTAGCAACCTGGCACTCGCGTTCGGCGACGATGCCAGCAAGGGTGCCATGAGCCGTCCGTTTGGCGTGGCCTTGCTATTCGCCGGCGTGGATCCGACCGGGCCCAAACTGTTCCACATGGATCCGTCCGGCACCTATATTCATTACCAGGTGCGCTGACCCTCTGCGCTTGTGGTGTATGCGGGATTCAGCGAACTACAGAACACTGGAGGTTCAGGAGACTAGATCTGAAGGTTCAGGAGACTAGATACTGAAGGTTCAGGAGACTAGATACTGAAGGTTCAGGAGACTAGATACTGAAGGTTCAGGAGACTAGATACTGTAGGTTCAGGAGACTAGGTACTGAAGGTTCAGGAGACTAGATACTGAAGAAGATTCAGGATACAAAACACGAGTTTTATGAGAATGTGTACTGAATGTTCAGGAGACTAAATGCTGAAGTTTCTAGAGACCGTACCTACACTCAACACTTATGATTTGAGGAGCTGAAAATACTGAAGGTTCAGAGAGGGAGCAGAGGGTTCACAGGCGCATAATTAGCCATTGCAAGCATGTTTCCGGGGCCAATCAGAAGTGAGTAGGTCTCACTTAACGACTCTATGTTGCCCACAGGCGAAGGCCATCGGCAGCGGTCACGAAGGCGCGCAGCAACAACTTGAGGAGGCCTACCACAGCGGCATGTCTATGCGCGAAGCCCTGGTGCTGGCGCTGAAGATTCTGAAGCAGGTGATGGAGGAGAAGCTGGACATGAACAATGTGGAGGTGGTGACAGTCACCAGTGAACGGAAGTATCACCTGCTGGCCAAGGAGGAAGTGGAGGCCGTCATCGCAGAGGTTGGCGGCAGCAACACCGCGCCTTGATTTGTAACCCGGTGTGGATTTTTCCTTTTTCTTAACACTAGCTTGGTAAATAAATACGTTCTCTGTTTAGGGAAGTGAACATGGCGCGAGCATCAACTAATGCAACAAAGGCCTAGATAGTCCCTGTCACAGGTATCTATATAATCCCTGTCACAGGTATCTAGATAATCCCTGTCACAGGTATCTAGATAATCCCTGTGACAGGTGTCTAGATAATCCATGTGACAGGTGTCTAGATAATCCCTGTGACAGGTATTTAGATAGTCTGTGACAGGTGTCTAAATAATCCATGTGACAGGTATTTAGATAGTCCGTGACAGGTGTCTAGATAATCCATGTGACAGGTGTCTAGATAATCCATGTGACAGGTGTCTAGATAATCCATGTGACAGGTGTCTAGATAATCCATGTGACAGGTGTCTAGATAATCCCTGTGACGGTAGTCTAGATAATCCATGTGACAGGTGTCTAGATAATCCCTGTGACGGTAGTCTAGATAATCCCTAACAGATATTCATCAGTTAGACATTCATTGCAGGTGTTGCCATGCGCTCCTGTTCTCTGTTTTTTCACTTGACCTACCCAAGCCCTCAACTGCGTTAAAAACTGTTCTATCCAGTGTAGCACCTGGTGTAAAACTAGCAATGTTAAATGTCTTTGTTTATTACATTTTGTGGGCTAGTTAACTGGTCTTCATTTTTTCTGGCTAAACTCTGGCAAATAGTCTTAGAATTAATTTTCAGAACTGGCATAATGTCTGTTACATTAGCGCACATAGGCTTCAGTTTTTATAATACCGTTAATTCAGAACCAGTTAATACCAGTGCTCTGCGCCATGATACAGTAGGTAACTAATAGCTATTCCGTCAAGTTTCAGTGTAAACAATTCAGTAAGCTAACACTGAACCTGTTCCTGCAAACTGCCAGCTTTGATTTCAAATAAACACGTTCAAACTAAACTGCTTCTCCCAATTGCATATTATCGTCTCTCTGTGTGTTCTCAAACTCGTTGCTCAAGCAACAAAATCTAGGGAATTGTTTGGGCACACGATTTTTAGGATGTTTTCAAAACTTACACAATGGTCTGGTTTTTTTCCGGATTTTTCGCTTTTTTATGCAATTCGGTAGCTACGTATATGTACATCTAGACACGGCATCTTCAGAAGTCATCATTAGTACAACAAAGACCGCGCACTTTTCACCTGTACAAAGACCACGGGGTATTTCAAATACCTAAAGTACTGCCTACTGCCACTGCTTCACGATAGTTCCCAAACCGAATGACCGATTTTCTTGAAAGTCCACCATATGGATTAATGTTTTCCGCACTTTACGATTGCCATCAGACACCCCGCCGAGATTGCGCATTGTGTTACCGCGATCCTAAAGATCAGATTTAAAGAGTTGGATTTTAACTTTAATATCATTAATTTATTCTCTTTAAAGTGACGAATTTTACCAAGACAGTTCTCAGAAGTACATTTGATAAGAGTTACACTAATTAGTTCTCAAACCATTTCTTATTCTAACTTCCGCCCTAATTCGACCAAAAAGTCTCTAGTAACTGGGCTAAAAACACCGCGATTTTTTTAATTGAGCAAAGCAGACAATGTGCAACACTTGATCCGGCAAGGAAATTGTTATTAAGCTCTACTAGAAGAAGAAGAAATACACTGTGTATTTTCTTGATAAATACATCTTCACATTGTAACCTTCGCTTTCATTACGTTACTGATAAAAATACAGCGTTTGGACAGCAGAACACAATACTAAATGTTTCAATTGGAAAGAGTTCTTTTAAACAACGAAATCAGCTAGTGCAGAAACTGAGGCGTGTAAGAAAGGAAGTTCGATGTGTGACATTGTGCTGATTTTGCACTTTTACATGTCTCGGCGCAGTAAAGCAATTTGCAACTTTTTATCATCAGTAATATTTACATCTACTCGGTAGAATAATAGTACATTCGATGCAATCGTTTGAGTACAAGCCTTAAATTAATTAAATGTTTTGAACATTTATGATCGCGAGTCAATTGCAAAATAGAATGATGGAGCATGGTCGCATTGTGCCTTCTGTTCAATTTAAAGTTGGATGCTGTGGGATGTGGCCTGGAATCGGGACATCACATTTTGTTTTTGCGGAGACCGTAGTAGGCCTAGCTAAATGACACCTGGATAATTAACTGGCTGAAAACCAACAAATTTCTTAGTAATTATTTTCAGAGAGTTTTTTATGACGAAAGTCGCAGCTGCAATTGCGACATCGCCTTTTAAATCAGTTATTTAAAAAATTTTGAGTTTTGCCATGACTTAAAAGGAGAACGGCTTTAACGCTGCTGATTATAGAAACCTATACTTCGGAGAGAAATAACTCACTGACCACACGCTCAAACTTAGCCCTGTACAGCGCAGCCAATCAAACTTAAAGGGCCGACATTCCATTCACGAAGCGCCGGCTGCAGTCGGGCGGTGAATGACGAGCGTCATATCGCCGACCACGGACTTCAGTATGTTAACCGCCTCGTCGTGCGTGACGCCGTCCAGAGAGCGTCCATTGACAAAGTCGATTCGATCGCCTTTGAAAAGCACGTTCTTGGCCGCCGATTCGTCAGTAACCGTGCGAACGTAAATGGGATGATCACCCTGCAAAATCAATAATTTGGAATTATGAATTGAATGGTCCTAAAACGAGTACGTTTCTAGCTAAATTGCTAGACAGCTAGACATTTTGTTATTCAGCTGCCTTTCGTAAGTTACTGGTCTGTACAAAGAACAAGTTTTTGATTGATGAGCACTTCGACGCGCATTTGCTCATCACTCTAATGTACACTGCAGCCTCCAATTTTCTCTTTCCTCCAGTGTACACTGCAGCTCCTTATTTTCTCTTTCCTCCAGTGTACACTGCAGCCCCCTATTTTCTCTTTCCTCCAGTGTAAACTGCAGCCCCCTATTTTCTCTTTCCTCCAGTGTACACTGGAGCTCCTTATTTTCTCTTTCCTCTGATGTACACTGCAGCTTCTTATTTTCTATTTCCTCTGATGTACACTGCAGCTTCCTATTTTCTCTTTCCTCTGATGTACACTGCAGCTTCTTATTTTCTCTTTCCTCCAGTGTACACTGCAGCCCCCTATTTTCTATTTCCTCTGATGTACACTGCAGCTCCTTATTTTCTATTTCCTCTGATGTACACTGCAGCTTCCTATTTTCTCTTTCCTCTGATGTACACTGCAGCTTCCTATTTTCTCTTTCCTCTGATGTACACTGCAGCTTCCTATTTTCTCTTTCCTCCAGTGTACACTGCAGCCCCCTATTTTCTCTTTCCTCTGATGTACACTGCAGCTTCCTATTTTCTCTTTCCTCTGATGTACACTGCAGCTTCCTATTTTCTCTTTCCTCCAGTGTACACTGCAGCTTCTTATTTTCTCTTTCCTCTGATGTACACTGCAGCTTCCTATTTTCTCTTTCCTCTAGTGTACACTGCAGCTTCCTATTTTCTCTTTCCTCCAATGTACACTGCAGCTCGTTCTCTCTTATCTGGTTTGAACTTCATTATACTGTGATCTATCATTGAAATGTTAATTATTGCACTAACTCCGTTTAGAAGGCCAAGCCCACCTGAGGCGTGCCGCGACCTCCGACGATGCTGAAGCCCAGCATGCCGTGTCGACTGGCGCCGCGGCTCAGGCGAACCGTCAGGCGGCCGGCCGGCTCCTCCCAGCGACGCAGCCGGATAAGGACGGAACCGTTGGCAGCTTGCCCGGCGATGATCTGACTGGCGTCATCGACCGTCAGGCCTTCCACCGACTGCTCGTTGACGCTAACCAACTCGTCGTCAAGCTGTGTCAAGAGACGGTTGCGAAAGTGAATGAGCGAACTTACATTCCATGAATTGTGAACAGCCTTCATACAGAAATTCTGCCCATTTCGCTGACTCCTGAGCACATACTCACACATATACCGTACGCAGATAGACGCACACAGGTGTGTACATCTGCCCTAACTTTCTCATCGTCAGGCAGTGTACACTGTCACTCTGCCTTGGAGGTTGGCCCTTGGCGTAAATTGCACGACAAGCCCCCAAGCCTTCTCTCCGCGGCTGCGCCCTAAATGAATGTGGCCTCGCCGCGGAATCGAGCTCAGGGACCTTGGTGCGTTAAGAGGCCCATCACTCACCCTCCAGCCTTACCCTGATCTTTCCGGACTTCATGGCCGGCCCGTCGGGTTCCAGGTGGCCGACGAAGATGCCCTGATGCGTGGCTGCCTCGGGCGACTCGGCGGCGGCCAGCATGTGTGACGGCTGGGCGGTCAGCCGGATGCCCAGATGGCTCTCCTCCTCGGTGCCTCGACTGAGCTGAACTTCATGAATGGTCAAGGCTGCGGGTGCGCGGAGAGTTGGGTGCAAATTGCGCATTGTTCGCATCTGGGCGGCTTGTTTTGTAAGGAAAAGACGGACTGACAACACAGCAGTGGCGCTGCTTCTGCTTGGGAACTGGGATCTCGGCTAGACTGTTGAAAGATTGGCAGATACTTTGTAGCTAACAAAAACAACAACTTTAAGCATTGCTTTGACTCAGGGCTAGAAACTATTGAAGGCCGTTCTATGCACTCGGTTTATAAAAGTCAACCTTGTATTTTCGACTTTTAGGGCGCCCTCAGCACCTCCCTGTCCTTCATTTCACTGCTGCTTCTTCAATTACTATTAAAGTTTCTCGTGCCTATCATAATAGAGCTATTTGCTTGAACAATTAGACAAATATTAATTATTAGAACTTTGTAATAGAAATGCATGTTTAGTGCAGATGTTAACAAAAAGCATTGCGGTCTGGTAAAGAAAAAAAATGTTACTAACGTTTAGGACAAATTTTTCATTGAATAAGAGCGATAAACTTCAACGTTAATTTACAATCTGGTAAATTATACTTGATTACTATGCGCCAATTCTCTACCCCACTGATGTTTCAATCTCTTCATGGAACGTACATCTGTGCGCTAACGTCTCTACACCCACTGATGGTTAAACCTCTTCATGGAACGTACATCTTCATGGTGCGCTAACTTCTCTACCCCCACTGATGGTTAAACCTCTTCATGGAACGTACATCTGTGCGCTAACGTCTCTACACCCACTGATGGTTAAACCTCTTCATGGAACGTACATCTTCATGGTGCGCTAACTTCTCTACCCCCACTGATGGTTAAACCTCTTCATGGAACGTACATCTGTGCGCCAACTTCTCTACCCCCACAGATGGCTAAACCTCTTCATGGAACGTACATCTGTGCGCTAACTTCTCTACCCCCACTGATGGTTAAACCTCTTCATGGAATGTACATCTGTGCGCTAACTTCTCTACCCCCACCGATGGCTAAACCTCGTCATGGAATGTACATCTGTGCGCCAACTTCGCTACCCCCACCGATGGCTAAACCTCGTCATGGAATGTACATCTGTGCGCCAACTTCTCTACCCCCACCGATGGCTAAACCTCGTCATGGAATGTACATCTGTGCGCCAACTTCGCTACCCCCACCGATGGCTAAACCTCGTCATGGAATGTACATCTGTGCGCCAACTTCTCTACCCCCACCGATGGCTAAACCTCGTCATGGAATGTACATCTGTGCGCCAACTTCGCTACCCCCACCGATGGCTAAACCTCGTCATGGAATGTACATCTGTGCGCCAACTTCTCTACCCCCACCGATGGCTAAGCCTCGTCATGGAATGTAATCGTTGATAACTCAAAAATTTTCGCCACAAAAATCACTTTAAAATCAACTGCTAGCTTCGCACCAACTGATTTCAAACGCACGCATTAATCACATTAGTAGTAGCTTTTAACTGATTCAGTAATTTTGAAAGCGGTAATTAAATCAATCAGGACACGGAAGAGGAATATATGCAAAGATATGCGACTTCGTTAACTAAGATAGTAGATATCTAAAGATGTGACACTCCATAGGATAAGCTTTGACACCACTGGATACGCAAACACTGTGCTATAGTTAATCAAACATAAGTAATTACTAGGCAATTGTAGAAAGGATATAGTGTCTTATCGAAGTTTCACAACATAATTTGCTAAAAATGTTTAAAAAGGCAACATTTCTACAGCGAAAACTGAAAATTCCAGATTTTTCCCATTTTAGGGCACAATGAGAAACTTTGAGTTCGCTAACCTTGTCAGTTTTTGTTCTCCTGCGTTCTCTCGTGGTCTCATTTTCCGCGAGTCGAGCGTATCCCTCACTGAGCACACTAATTATTCATAAATCACCTGACTGAATTCCAAAAATCAATTAAAATACTTTAAATAATTACGCTAGCTAGATAAAATCAATGTGGAAATTTTCTCAAAGAAGATTATGTTGCTATTGGCAGCCAATGTCCGTCTGCCTTTCTGACTGGGGCTTTGAGAGTGCAACGCCAGCTTTGCCACCTCAAAATCCACCTGAATGAAAAACGGGAGCATGGAGACAAGCGCAAATATATTTTTATAATAAGCAGAAATATCGCGATTGGTTAGCAACTAGCTTCAGAAAATCCACTTTCCAGGAAAAGTTAAACAGCCGACAATTGCCCGCGAGCTGAAGCAGAAAATTTGTTTGTGCAGCATGTGTACCATGTACATAATAGTAGATAAGTCTGACTGTGACTCTACCTAACCTGTGAACCCTTAACCTAAAATAAGGCTTGGCTAGGGCAGTGAGATGTATATCGGAAATGGTAATATATATATATTGTTATAACTAATTATTCCAGTGAAGTTAAGAATCGAACCCCGACCTTAAAGTCGTTAGTCAGACGCTCTAAAGCTAGGCTACAACCATTAATCTCTAATGTAAACAACAGTCAATTTGTTTGCATTCCATGCCTAGTCTGTCTACTCATTCGATGACGGTAAGTAGTATTCGTTGCTTCGATGAACGAGCGGAACAGGCAGGGGCGGTGCTGCAGGGTCCCTTATGCTAGTTGGAGCTGCTGTCACCATTATTTTGACACGATAATCAATCATAAAATGGGATATGAAAGCTAGTTAATTTCTAGTGTATTATATTTTATTATATTCTACACACCAAATTTAACGAAAAAGAAAAGTTACATTAGACATTTTCCAAGACTCACCAGCCTTGCGCTTCGACTTCACAACGCCAACGTGCTTCAAGCGGCCAATCAGAAAGCTAACTTTGCCCTGGGAAGACTGCAACATTTTTTAAGAAGTTCGAGCGTTTGTTCGAGATTTTGTCCGCTTAGAGAATTGAGATGATTAATTGAGGTGCCTTGAGCAACTCTTGACAATGTCGCTCACCTTGAGAATGGTGGCAACCTCAGCGTGAGGCGTCTTTCGCATGTCCTTGCCATTGATCTCCAGAATGCGGTCGCCTGGCTGGAGGCGCTTGTCGCTCTCAGCGACGCCGCCTTTGATCTAGGTGCGGAGTGGACAAAACGCAACTCATTTCATCTGCTATGCTTTAGCTACCGTCACTCTGGTGACTCAGTTTCACTCTAAGCTAACTCACAATGTCGGACACCAGAACGCCTTCGTCGTTGGAGCGGGCCACAATGCTGAAGCCGAGCCCTATGCCCTGTCGGCGGACCAGGTCAACGCGCAGCTTGTCGTACAGATCGTCCTCCGTGATCTCCTTGTCGTCGCGCCAGACCCGCAGCCGAACCCGCGGCGCAGCCTGCAGCAGGATGTTCTTGGCCTCCTCGTGCGTCACATTGGACAGGTCGCGTTCGTCCACGCTGAGGATCTGATCGCCAGCCCAGAGCCGACGGTCCTTCCAGGCGGCGCCGGTGTCGTAGACCTCGTGAATGACGATGGCGTTCTGGAACGGTGGAGCGGGGGTTTTGTGACGTCGTTAAATACAGCTAATTTAGATGGCCTTGTACGAGTTAGACTACTGGGCTTGAACGCCAGTGACGTTTAACAGTAGCTAGACCGCGCAATTTTTCCCCTGCGCTGCCTACTTCACGACAGCTCCCAAACCGAATGACCGATTTTCGTGAACGTCCACCATATGGATAAAAATATTCCGTCTTTTTATTAATTAAACTGAAAAATTATGCCTATATTGGAGCTTTTTGCTGTGCGGAAAAGTTGAGGCCATGTTCTGAAATTTTCGTGGCCATTGGGTCAATATTTTGTGAGATTTTTTCATTTTCGACATTTTTCTTCTTCTTCATTTGACAGGCCTGAGAAAAAATGTTCTTGGCATTTTTAAGAAGCTTAAAATCAGGGCCTTTGAGACATTGCTGTGACTCTTGATTTTCGCTTTACATAGCGGAGGTTCATACGAGTATAAGGCTGCAATGTCCCATGCCTGTCTGGGTGAGCTTCTGTTTCTAATCAGCAGAGGGACAGGGATTAAAGGATAGAGCCCTCTGCTTTCTTCTCTCTGCGTCTTGGTGATTTCTTGATCTGGCAAATGAAAAGCTCATCTGTGCGGCGTCAATCTCATTGCATCCAGTCTAGTTTGCTCATCTGTGCGGCGTCAATCTCATTGCATCCAGTCTAGTTTGCTCAGCTGTGCGGCGTCAATCTCATTGCATCCAGTCTAGTTTGCTCAGCTGTGCGGCGTCAATCTCATTGCATCCAGTCTAGTTTGCTCATCTGTGCGGCGTCAATCTCATTGCATCCAGTCTAGTTTGCTCATCTGTGCGGCGTCAATCTCATTGCATCCAGTCTAGTTTGCTCATCTGTGCGGCGTCAATCTCATTGCATCCAGTCTAGTTTGCTCATCTGTGCGGCGTCAATCTCATTGCATCCAGTCTGGTTTGCTCATCTGTGCGGCGTCAATCTCATTGCATCCAGTCTGGTTTGCTCATCTGTGCGGCGTCAATCTCATTGCATCCAGTCTAGTTTGCTCATCTGTGCGGCGTCAATCTCATTGCATCCAGTCTGGTTTGCTCATCTGTGCGGCGTCAATCTCATTGCATCCAGTCTAGTTTGCTCATCTGTGCGGCGTCAATCTCATTGCATCCAGTCTAGTTTGCTCATCTGTGCGGCGTCAATCTCATTGCATCCAGTCTAGTTTGCTCATCTGTGCGGCGTCAATCTCATTGCATCCAGTCTAGTTTGCTCATCTGTGCGGCGTCAATCTCATTGCATCCAGTCTAGTTTGCTCATCTGTGCGGCGTCAATCTCATTGCATCCAGTCTAGTTTGCTCATCTGTGCGGCGTCAATCTCATTGCATCCAGTCTAGTTTGCTCATCTGTGCGGCGTCAATCTCATTGCATCCAGTCTAGTTTGCTCATCTGTGCGGCGTCAATCTCATTGCATCCAGTCTAGTTTGCTCATCTGTGCGGCGTCAATCTCATTGCATCCAGTCTAGTTTGCTCATCTGTGCGGCGTCAATCTCATTGCATCCAGTCTAGTTTGCTCATCTGTGCGGCGTCAATCTCATTGCATCCAGTCTAGTTTGCTCATCTGTGCGGCGTCAATCTCATTGCATCCAGTCTAGTTTGCTCATCTGTGCGGCGTCAATCTCATTGCATCCAGTCTAGTTTGCTCATCTGTGCGGCGTCAATCTCATTGCATCCAGTCTAGTTTGCTCATCTGTGCGGCGTCAATCTCATTGCATCCAGTCTAGTTTGCTCATCTGTGCGGCGTCAATCTCATTGCATCCAGTCTAGTTTGCTCATCTGTGCGGCGTCAATCTCATTGCATCCAGTCTAGTTTGCTCATCTGTGCGGCGTCAATCTCATTGCATCCAGTCTAGTTTGCTCATCTGTGCGGCGTCAATCTCATTGCATCCAGTCTAGTTTGCTCATCTGTGCGGCGTCAATCTCATTGCATCCAGTCTAGTTTGCTCAGCTGTGCGGCGTCAATCTCATTGCATCCAGTCTAGTTTGCCTTTGTTGCTTGGACTTTTGTCTGGCAAGCTCAAAAATTCTAAAGTCAAGCACTCGAGTCGCCTTCCAAAATACAAAAAGGATTTGGAAGGGCAAGAGGAGAGAAAGTAGAAGAGGGATTGGCGGCAAATAGCGTTGAGTGGAAGTGTTGAGAAGAGCTTACTATTGATCCTGGTATTGGCACAGGAGCAGCACGGCTTTCCTTGCACCCGAATTTCTTAACAAAGTAAAAAGTCACTTTAAAAAATTCCTGAAAATAGTCTTAACCAAAACGCCTTGAGCACTTGGCAACTCAATCACCCATTCACCTGAGCGAAACTGGCCAAGCACCCTTGGCTGCAATCAACCATTGGTTGCTATGGAAACGAATGAATTGAAAATCACTGGTAAATTTCAGTTCGTAAAAGACCGCTTTTTAAAGCTTGCTTTGTGTGGCAAACATTTTCTCAGTGCCAGTGCATCGATGGTTGAGCTGGGTGAAAGTTGGGAAGAAAGCAAGGATGGGAAGAATGGATGGATGGGAAGAATGGATGGATGGGAAGAATGGATGGATGGGAAGAATGGATGGATGGGAAGAATAGATGGATGGGAAGAATGGGTGGATGGGAAGAATGGATGGATGGGAAGAATGGATGGATGGGAAGAATGGGTGGATGGGAAGAATGGATGGATGGGAAGAATAGATGGATGGGAAGAATGGATGGATGGGAGGAATAGATGGATGGGAGGAATGGATGGATGGGAAGAATAGATGGATGGGAAGAATGGGTGGATGGGAAGAATGGATGGATGGGAAGAATGGATGGATGGGAGGAATAGATGGATGGGAGGAATGGATGGATGGGAAGAATGGATGGATGGGAAGAATGGATGGATGGGAGGAATAGATGGATGGGAGGAATATATGGATGGGAAGAATGCTAGGAGTCTAGCAACCTCATTATGGGATAAAAATTGAGAAGACCCTGAAAAGAACCAGCTAGACGTAGTCAATGAAAAGAAAAAAGCTACTTTGAATTAAACATTATGTAAGACAATCAGATGATGCAGCGGCTACAATTGGCCTGTCTAGATGTCATGTTACATACTTGACATCAAAGTGAAAGCATTAGGGTGAAAATTGCATTCTGGCTACATCAAAAAGGCCACTACATGGGGAAGTGTGCAATCGATCTTTTAGTGTGCTGTCAGTATGAGACGGCAAAGTGGGATTTCAGCAAGAATCCGGTAATCCCAAAGCGGAATCAGACATCAGACAGAATCCTCAGATCCATTGGTCACGCGGATGTTGCTGGGATTTTACTAGCTTATTTCAGGATCTGAATGCAATTCTAGACTTCTGCTTCGAGCTTTTCACGAATTTTCGTCAAGATAGCGAATCAGCTGGTGTTCGTGTGTACTAGGCCCGTTGAAATTTCATAAGTCATCTGTTCTAAGAGTGAGATGAAAGTGGCCCTAAGTCAATATTTCCATTCCAATGCAAACTCGTCCTTCCTTTCCAAAGTAGTTAATCGTCATGCCTAAAATAATCCTTAAGCTAATCCTTTAATGCCTGAGCTAATCCTTCAATCCCTGAGCTAATCCTTCAATGCCTGAGTTATTTTTTCAATGCCTGAGCTAATCCTTCAATCCCTGAGCTAATCCTTCAATCCCTGAGCTAATCCTTCAATGCCTGAGCTAATCCTTCAATCCCTGAGCTAATCCTTCAATCCCTGAGCTAATCCTTCAATCCCTGAGCTAATCCTTCAATCCCTGAGTTAATCCTTCAATCCCTGAGTTAATCCTTCAATCCCTGAGTTAATCCTTCAATGCCTGAGTTAATAATTCAATCCCTTAGTTTATCCTTAAATCTATGAGCTAATCCTTCAATCCCTGAGTTAATCTTTCAATCCCTAAGCTAATCTTTCAATGCCTGAGTTAATCCTTCAATCCCTGAGCTAATCCTTCAATCCCTGAGTTAATCCTTCAATCCCTGAGTTAATCCTTCAATCCCTGAGCTAATCCTTCAATGCCTGAGTTAATAATTCAATCCCTTAGTTTATCCTTAAATCTATGAGCTAATCCTTCAATGCCTGAGCTAATCCTTCAATGCCTGAGCTAATCTTTCAATGCCTGAGCTAATCCTTCAATCCCTGAGCTAATCCTTCAATCCCTGAGTTAATCCTTCAATCCCTGAGTTAATCCTTCAATCCATGAGCTAATCCTTCAATCCCAGAGTTTATCCTTAAATCTATGAGCTAATCCTTCAATCCCTGAGTTAATCCTTCAATCCATGAGCTAATCCTTCAATCCCAGAGTTTATCCTTAAATCTATGAGCTAATCCTTCAATCCCTGAGTTAATCCTTCAATCCCTGAGCTAATCCTTCAATCCCAGAGTTAATCCTTCAATCCCTGAGCTAATCCTTCAATCCCTGAGCTAATCCTTCAATTCCTGAGCTAATCCTTCAATGCCTGAGTTATTTTTGCAATCCCTGAGCTAATCCTTCAATGCCTGAGTTATTTTTTCAATGCCTGAGCTAATCCTTCAATCCCTGAGCTAATCCTTCAATTCCTGAGCTAATCCTTCAATCCCTGAGCTAATCTTTCAATGCCTGAGCTAATCCTTCAATGCCTGAGTTTATCCTTCAATGCCTGAGTTAGTCCTTCAATCCCTGAGTTAATCCTTCAATCCCTGAGTTAATCCTTCAATCCATGAGCTAATCCTTCAATCCCAGAGTTTATCCTTAAATCTATGAGCTAATCCTTCAATCCCTGAGCTAATCCTTTAATGCCTGAGCTAATCCTTCAATCCCTGAGCTAATCCTTCAATCCCTGAGCTAATCCTTTAATGCCTGAGCTAATCCTTCAATCCCTGAGCTAATCCTTCAATCTCTGAGCTAATCCTTCAATCTCTGAGCTAATCCTTTAATCCCCGAACTAGCCCTTCAATCACAGAGCAAAGCCTGCAGTGCCTTAGCAGCCTACAATGTCTCACCAGTGTGGTATCGCTGCCGCCAACAATGCTTAGTCCGAGGCTGCTTGATCCTTTGTCAATCTCCACGACCGTCTCCCGGCCGGCGACAATCTGGCACGTCGCTGGATTTGAATTTTGTGGACTCGCAGCCGAGCCCGAAGATTCAGCCGCATCTTTGACCATGTCAGCCGCAGGTAGGACCTTCTCTTGCTCAACTGCTGCGAGCTGCTTGTCAACTTGACTTTGACAATTCGCAATCGGTGCTTCGGCAGCGGAGACTGTTTTAAAAAAAGCAAATTAGGGATGCACTTTCTAGCAAGTTGAATACAGCTGCAGCTTTTTGACACTCTGCGGATGGCCTGGCGGTCCTGCAAGTAACACGCTTTTAGCAGAGAATGCAGGAGGCTCGGGGGAGAGAGTGGAAGGGGCCGGTTGGAGGTTGGGGTCGCGCAGGAGGGGGAAGGGGAGAAAGGAAGACGATCCCTCCTTGGCTGGCCCTGTTTCCCTGTTCCCCTCGCATACCCAGGGATCTCGACCAGCGATACAAACCCTTGGTCTCCTTCCCCAGTCATTCTCCCTTCCCTGTCCTCCCTGCAGGCTTCCCCCAGTTCGGGGGATGAAAATGCGAGTTTAAGTAAGGACTTGGCAACTGCAGTTGGGGGATCCTAATGTTGGGATATTCTGTACATCTAAGCTTCTAATACCATAATATAATTTAGCAAAAAAATTGGAGATTACATTTTCAAGAACTTACTCCTTGGTTCCGGAGCTAACGGAGCTTGAACTCAATTCGTGCTCGCACAGCCTTTATTCTACAGTCAGTCTGCGTGCGAACCACAATTCTCAAACTGTTTATATTAGCCAACCGCCTGGACTCAAGCCAACCGCGGGCTAGCTGACAAGGGATTGTACATCTGCCCCACCACCCCACTTGCTCACAGAGCATTCTTTTCCAAGCTCAACTCACTCAGCAGCCGACTCACACAAAGGCCCTGCTAAAATTAGAACGGACCCTCTGTCCCGTTTAAGTCTCAACAACTCAGGACTAGAAACGAGTCGAATCTAGAAACTAGAAACGGATTGCCGAGTCACGAGTTGTATGTTAACCCATGGCTACTAGCTAGCTATCGAAATGATGTGCATCTGGTTCATCTTATACTTCGTACGCTTTCACCTACTTGCGAGTAGGCACTACTGCGCATTAGCTGCATTTTTTATTCTGATAATTTTATTAGACAGAAGAAGTAAAAAATAAAAACTAGAAGTTCTTTGATTAGACTAGATTTTCGATTCAAACACACAGGACAGTAATGTGTCTAGGGAGATTCCAGCCTAGAGGTCTAGACCTAGAGGTCAGAAGTTCGAATCCTGGCCAAATCGAAATGACTGTGACATTGATCAAAACAATGGCATTAGTTCCAGATCGGGGCTGATATTCTGATTAAGCCACTGATTATAAATCTGGTCGCAATGGGTTAGATTTGCGTTTAATTTTTATCGATTACGTGGCAAAAAATGCTGAAGATTTTTCAGGAAGTTTTGGCCTGGCGTGACTCACCATCACGACTGTCGTGGTCGTCAGCTTCGGGTGGCAGGGCGATCCTCACCTCCTTGCGCTTTGTCTTCGCTGGCGCCGTGGCAGCTGCTGCGGCTGCCTCCGTCACCGGTGGCGAGGCACGCGCCACTGTGATGACGACACTGCCAGACATCGACCTCAGCCGGTCCAGAGCTTCTTCATAGGCGGACTCGGCTAGTGAGAACTCGTTCGCCCTCAGCAGGCGGTCTCCGGTGCGCAGGGTGCCATCGGCAGCTGCCGGGCCCTTCTCCGTGATGTGCTTCACGTAGATGCCCGGCTTGTCATCCACATTGCCCTCCATGATGGCGAAGCCGAGGCCTTGTTTTCCCTGGCACATATGTTCCGTTTTTAATCAGGGACATGGCTTACTTCAATAACATGTTTACCGTTTCACTTACTCACCTTTATTAAAGTACATGTAAGCTCGACTCCATATTTGCCAGCACTAGTCTGCGCCGATTTCAGTTCTGTGGATGGTAAGGTTTCAGTTGCTGTTATCTCTTGTGCTTCCCTAGCCTTTAGTGCATCGCCATTGCTCTGCAGCTGCTCCTGCTGCGACTGTGGCTCAATCGATTCGGGTGAAATCGTTTGATCGACGGTAGGGATTCCTTCGCTAGCTTGCTGGTCTAGTTTCGCCTGGAATGTCCATAGAAATGTGTGACCTTGAAGCTACTTTGATCAGTAAAGTGTAAAGTGTAGAGCATCCGGAGTGACTCACGCCAACATCGCATGGCAGACTATGCGGTGGCTGCAGCGGCTTGACTGCCATTAACTCCAGGGGGTTTTCTCGCCTGCCCACAACCAGTTTGACTAGGCGGGTGCCGCAGTCTGCAATCACTGGAGCTGCGTTCGAGTGCGACTTGCCAGCGAGCGACTGACCGTTGACCTAGGTGAAAGTCGCGATTTTGAAGGTCACAAGTTGGAGTTTGCCACTGAAAAGCTTCACCTACGGCGTATTAGACTCGCATTTTATTGTGCTTGATTGAACAGCAATCAATTAAAATTTTCTCGATTACAATTCATCTACAATTCATTCATCACCAGCTACAATTTGTAGCTGGGAGAGTACCAAAAGCTCAGCATTTCTTAAAATTGTATAACGTTTGCTTTTTCAACGTCTTCAGGACTACTAGTACTTCAGGAGAACCATAATACGTCATAGCCATAGGCACCCTAAAAATCTGCCCTTTACTTCACCCTTATTGGTTGATACCATTTTATGTGGATTAAAAAATATCTACCCTATCCTTCACGCTCATTCGTTGAATTCATTTGATGGGTCTAAGCAAGTCTCTACCCTATCCTTCACGTTCATTGGTTGAATTCATTTGATGGGTCTAAGCAAGTCTCTACCCTTATCCTTCACGCTCATTCGTTGAATTCATTTGATGGGTCTAAGCAAGTCTCTACCCTATCCTTCACACTCATTGGTTGAATTCATTTGATGGGTCTAAGCAAGTCTCTACCCTATCCTTCACGTTCATTGGTTGAATTCATTTGATGGGTCTAAGCAAGTCTCTACCCTTATCCTTCACGCTCATTCGTTGAATTCATTTGATGGGTCTAAGCAAGTCTCTACCCTATCCTTCACGTTCATTGGTTGAATTCATTTGATGGGTCTAAGCAAGTCTCTACCCTTATCCTTCACGCTCATTCGTTGAATTCATTTGATGGGTCTAAGCAAGTCTCTACCCTATCCTTCACGTTCATTGGTCGATTGAATGTAATAATTCTAGCAAGTCTTAACCCATTCCTTCACGCCTATTGGTTGAATCCTCAAAGCTCTATCCTACTTCTCTCCGTCTCACCTCCAGTAACTCGTCGCCAATTTTCAGCCGACCATCAGCTGCCGCCGCGCCATCTGGCCGAATGCCGCAGACAAAGACGCACATCTGGCCCGGATCCCGATGGCCCGCCAGCGCCAGGCCCAGGTTGCGTCGGCTAGTCTTCTCTATGGCAAACAGGTGGACAGACTGATAGCCTGGGTGCTTGATGGACAGGTGTTCTGGAAACCCGGAATAAACTGATGTGTTTTAGTAATGAAATTATTTTTTAAAGGCAATGATTTTTCTGACTCACTTTCTGGGTTAACTAGTGGATAGCCGAACTCATCCTCACCCGACGCTGACGTTGAATTTGGCGCCGATTGATTCTGTCCCAGAAATGGGATGGAGGTGGGTCAGTTAACGATATAAAATTCCAAGGCGGTTTCTGCGATGTTGATTGGTTGAGACTTTTCGACTTTCGACTGTAAATAAGATTTTAACTCTCTACCACTCCTAGAGATGTGATTGGTTGACTCTCAACTCACTTTCCGACTCTCAAACGCAACATATATGCAGGAATATCTAATCCTTAGCATTTTCTTTTGTCATTTCTTCCACAATTCGGACAAAGATCTATTGTGTCAACACAGAATTATATTCCAAAGCCGTCATTATAATTTTATAGAAGTACAAACGCAGAAGCAGTTTTCAGAAGCACGACTGCAATGAACAACCATCTCGCCGAGATGAAAATGTTGAGCTCAGTACAGACTTCAGAGTAAGCACGAAATCACCATCAACCTCCAATATAACCAGCGAAGTAGGCATTGTTGCCTAGTAGGCAGAAAGCCTACTGAGGTGGTGGACCGTGGGACGTTGACATATGGGGGCGTTCGGGCAGGGTCGTGAAAAATCCCATGGGATAAATTTCGGTTTGGCCTACGTGTTTGCTCATCATCTTTTCCTATTCTCCCTCTTCCTCCCTTCTATATTCTGCACTCTCTCACTTTGTTCAAACAAAACTGGAAACCCGAGCAAAGAGAGGCAGAGCTGGCGAGTCAGCCAGAGAGAACAGAAGTGCCTCAGGGTTGCAGACGCTCCAGTCGTGTTACTTGAGCGAACATTGTGAATAGTGCACGCTGACAAAACAAAAACCAATGGAGCTATGGGCCTAGCTGGGTGTCTTGTCAGACAAAGTAAGCACAATGTATAAACAACTGTTGCCACGAACTGCGGACGCTGATTCTTTCTATTGGCTGGAATTTTATAGATCATAGCCATAGACAAAAACGCGACGCTGAAAAAAATCTGGCACAAAGATTAAATCAATTTAGAAAAGTCCGTAGTCTATGGTAGAAAAAGGCGCCGTATTGCATAAATACAGCAAAAATTGATAGTTAAAATTCGATTGCCAATAATGGCCAATGCTGTCATGTGTACAACAAATGTACCATTGCTTTTTTAGCGAAGGAGTAGCAGTTTTTTAGAATAGCAATATTGGACTAATGCTTAACTTGACGACAGGCAGCACTTTCGTCTGCATCTAATGGCTCTGCGATGCTTGGATGGGGCGTGGAGCTTGTTTTCAGCCGTCCTATCATCGGGATCATATCCTGTCTCCCACAACTCTAATCCCGGTGTTTAGACCAAAGAGTGGAATTCCATGTGCTCAAAGGCTTGGTTCCGCTATCCCAGACACTGCCAAGAAAATTTAACAGATCGAAGAAGCTGGCCAAAGTGAGTCAGTGGAGAGAAATACGAAAGTAAGTGGGGAAGTTGAGGTAGGAAAAACAGGGGAGAGAAATTATAATTATTATAATTGCGGGAGGGCTGCGGGCAACAGTACATCATTTGGGGATACTAGAACCACAGACAGCAAAGCAATTCTGCCCATTTGACTGACTCCTGAGCACACACGCACACAGTTACCGTAGGCAGGCACACTCTCACAGGTGTGTACTTGTGAGAGTTTCTCATTATCAGGCAGTGTACACTTTCACTGTGCCTTGGAGGTTGGCCCTCAAGGGCGTAAATTTGACGTTCCGAGCCTTCTCTCCGCGGCTGCGCCCCAAATGAATGTGGCCTCACCGCGGAATCGAGTTCAGGGACCTTGGTGCGAGAGACAAACGTGTTGGACCGCTCAGCCACTCACCTCCTTAAATGAGGGAGAGAGTGAGGAAGTTGGACATTTGGACATCTCACTACACCTCTATCTGGCACCCGACCCATCGAATTGGGCTTACGGTAGCGACCTCTGAATCAGTGGCAGACGGAGGAGCAGTGGGGGCGACATTGTCGGCATCAGCAGCAGCAGCAGCAGGCCCAGTTACCACCCTACTCGATGGTTGGTCCTCGGCAGGCAAAGCCAATGTGCCCGCCACAGCCGAACCGTTCAGGTAAGCTGCTCCGCGACTGAACAGAAGTCGCTGTAGGCTGCGACAGATGCAGCACCTGCGACAGGCCATGTGACGCTGCAGGCTTGGACAATTGTCGGCGCGAGGACGGCTCTGCTCGGCCTTGCCAGAATTGGCGCCTTCCGCATCGCATTGTATTAGCCTCCAGGCTCTATTTTTGTCCAACCAAATCCCAGCACTGGGATAGACCTGGGGCCAATGCGCGCTGCTCGCTGTAGCTAACCAACTTCTCTTCCCTACGCGGCCTCATCCCTGAACGGAGGTTCTTCTAATTGCATCCCCCATCATGGCAGCTCACAATGTCCTTAATCCATAATCCTCCTACCCCCGATGCGGGTTGTCTCAGCTCTGCGTGTGCGGCCCGCAGTGTCTTCTGCTTGTTTCTCTTCTAAATTGGCACAGGAGTCACGAACGATTTGCAACCGGTTGTTTGGGGAGCAAGCCAGAGTTGAGCTGATGCCCAAGTCACTTATTTAGCCCTCAACGTTTTGACTGATCTGTGAGTTCTGTTTTCTCTATTTTAGTCTATCTAATTTTATTCTGGGTTTCTAGCCTAGTGGTTTCTAGCCTAGAGCATCGGAGTCACGAACTAAAGGTTGGGGGTTCGATTCCCGACTCCACGGGAATAAATTGTGTATTTTAACGGGACACTTGAGTCTGCATTGCTTCTGTTCACCCAGTTGTATATTTTGGTACGCAGCCTTCGGTAGCTGCGACTGTTCTGTGCTGCACAGCTTGCCCATTCGGCCAGATGTAAGCAATTATTATTATTACTAGCATTGGTTTTGTCAGCCTAACTGAGAATCCTGCCTACGCTGAATACGAAGGGCCTGGCTGCGTGCAGCCTTAGTCTATGGGCCATAGACAATAAAGGACAAGCAAAGTGATAAAAAGGCATCCAATGTGAGAATCGATCGCTTTTTCTCTTTCCCCCAGCTCTCTCCACTCCTCCAAGCGCAACTCCTCCATCACTGCTTCTCAATCACCCGCAGTCTCGTTGCTTTCTTGCCTATTTATCCAACACTTAGAATTAACAGAGTTCAGTCTTCACCACTGCAATAAAAATGCCCGCCTCATCTGTGGACCGCCAGCGACTCATCGCGGCCATTGAAAATGGAAGCTCACTAAGGGAGAATTTACACCCTTCCTCAACCCATCGGAACTGGCCAACAGTGCGCTGAAGGCACGGATCAAAAGCCGCCTGGCAGACGCTGGACTAGTCAACGAGGAGGCCGTTGCTCCAGATGGCGTTAACAAAGAGGAGTGGCGATTCATGCTGTTAGAGAGGGAGGCGCGCGAAGCGATTGACGACAGTCACTGCTGGGAAGGCTGCCGCGTGGGACTTACATAGCAGACGACTCTTTGGGCAGTGCATTGAGAGACGGTTATTTTAACTCTTTACTTTACTGTACTGTATCATCCAGTGTGTTCCTGTTTCCGTTATTCCGTTTAAGCTATTGGCTAGTCATATGGCTCAGAAGGTATAAAAATAAAAGAATACGACGCATAGACCAATCGATTCTCACATTGGATGGCTTTTTATCACTTTGCTTGTCCTTTATTGTCTATGGCCCATAGACTAAGGCTGCACGCAGCCAGGCCCTTCGCAGTCAGCGTAGGCAGGATTCTCAGTTAGGCTGACAAAACCAATGCTTGGCCAAATGCCAATTTGGCAGCTCAAAAATGGCTGAAGTAGCATTGCACTGGTTGGTATCAGGCAGCCACGTTTCTAAATTTGGCATCCTGAGGCCTCTGCAAGGTGAGCCTGTGCGTAGATAATTAGTTAATTTGCCACCCCTGCAAGCTCCAGCGGAATGAAATTGGGATATTGTAAAGTTTGCTTTGGACTCACAAATAGCCATGAAGTGATATCCCAGTGCAGAAAGGGTAAGGAGCACAATAGCAGTGCCAAATTAATATACTCCCATCAAACAACTATTTCCCTCACTCACCAATATGATCTCTCACAGTTCCCTCACACTGCTGTCTAGCAAAGCTCTTAAACATTTCGCAAATGGTATTTTTCTGACATTCGATACTCCCTTGCCTGCCAGCAGATGTAGCCGGATTCTGCAGGGCTCAAATTACCTGCTGGAAGCTGCTGGAAAAAAGCAACGAATTCGAACTCACCACCTGCGGCGAATCATGGCTGCCGCTGTCCCACACAGGCACTTCGGCTATTTGCGGCTCGGGAGTCACGGCGGCCGCCCGCCGTCCGGACGACTCGGAGTCGCTGGGCTGTCAAGAATGGAGAAACGCAAAGCCAGCGCTTGAAACTTGAGCAGATTTTTCTTGTCTTCCTTGAGTTTATTTTTGAGTTATGAAAAGTCAGATTTTCAGATGAGACCCGGCCTCGGGAAATGACGAGAAACAAGTGAAAAAGACTCGAGACACTGCTTTTTTCTGAGTGTTTTTTCACCCTGAAAAATCACGAGACATTTTCTGACACTCGAGAAAAAGTGCATGACGTCACACCTCATATGACACTAAAAAGCATAAATGTGGCTAAAACTAAAATAATAACTATGTCAGGCGAAAAGTGTGTGGCTGGTTGATGGTGAAATCCCATTCGGACGGATTGGTTCGTAAATGCAGTGGGTAAAATAAAAATGGATTAATACTCGTATTAACAGCGTACTCAAATTCGGTGTAAGCTGAATAATAACTGAGTAGATTGCAAACTATTTTTGAAAAGCAAATCTGCTAGGATGAAAGAAATAGGCGATCATCTGTTGCAATACGTGCTGACCTAAATAAATAAATAAATAAAGTTTATGAGCATGCAACGTCGGAAAAAAATGCTCACAGACCAAGAGCGACAGGACAATTGACAGTTACATTTACATGCACAAGGACTCGAAGCACGAGTGGGTTGATTACCAATTATTTTCAGAACGTATTTTGTAGGGAGTGAAGTAAAAACTATGTTTAAATCTATTGAAACGTTGTTAACTGAGTGATGAACATGTAAATGCCCTGTTTTAATTATTTGCCAATACAATTTCCTGCTTGCATCATGTCATCCTTCACCACCCCTAAAACCCTACTCATCTGTTGAAGCTGATGAAATAGTTGAATACAACTAGTCAAACATACAATGTATTTCAGTCTCGTTCCTCAATGCCGTTAAGCAGTTTATAATAGAGTGGAATTTTCGTGCAAAAAATTGTTAACGTTTGTACAACCACGCACTCAAACAGACGAACGAACACGAGGTATATAGCATGAGCATGCAGATTAAGCAGCCCCACAATGCACTCTCATCTACAGGTACCTAATGGAGACCTGACTCACCATAACCAGCAAGACATAGTCCTTAAAAAATGAAAAACATTGCACTCATGAGGTCACTGTTCGCTCAGCTTTGAAATAAAATATGGTTATCTGGTTTTAAACAATTTTGAACATAGTAAATAGGTGTGCATATTTCATAGATTTTGATATTGATTCCTATGAAGATATATAGGAATATTCGAACTATATATTTCAATCAAAAGCCTAAATAGAGCTTAAAGTCCTGTGTTTAGAGCTTCAGTGAAAGGTCGGGAGTTCGAAGCGCAACACAAGGGAGATACTGGAATTCCCATTAGCTTCTGTTCAACTTGCTGTAAAATGGGTACCAGCATCAGCTGGTGTGCAATACTTGGGTGGGTTTAGTGGCCAATCTATCCTATAATTCAATGAGATAAGTCAATAAGCTCAATTCAATAATAAGAACCCATCGTTTAATAGTAAAATACCACAGGGGGTATTAGAAATACCCCACTGCCTACTTCATGATAGCTCCCAAACCGAATGACCGATTTTAGGATTGGGAGCTAGAGACGAAAAGCTTTTGAGATGCCGATCGGGTGCTTTTGTTAAAGATCCCGACGGTCGCGCTGATGCTCTACAGGGTGATGAAATGGACCCTGGTGACTAGGATGCTGAGAACAACTGATTGACGTAATGAAATTTTGTGAGCTGAAAAATTAAGCCTACATTGATGGTTTTGCCACCAGACGCCTCGACAAGAATCGTTGAATATCTCGACGAAGCCGATGCCTGTGTTCTGGATTTTCATGTCGATTGGTTGGATATAGTAGAAGATACAGAAAAAGTGTGGGTGCTTGAAATGCTCATTGAGTTCTTTCTACGAGCACATTCTAAATGCATGACTCGCCCTCTATCATAGTTTACGTAATTTTGGATTTTCATTTTCACAAACGGCGATAGCGTGCGAGTCTGGGATAATTGCAGCCAAAGTGCGCACTCACGCATGCGGGATTCAGCAGGGATTGGACGCAGAATTCCACAGGCGATGGCGCGTTCCTGATCAGGTTGACGGCCTCCTCGTGAGTCGCGTGCGTCAGGTCCTGGCCGCAGACCTGAGAGGGACGGGATAAATCATACTTGTGACCTGATTGGAGAGATCAAAGTCACGGGCCGCAGATTGATACACCTTTTTTGAAAACCCAGTGGCTTTCTTCGTGTGTGGCAATTCAGTGCTTTTAATATTACTGCATGTCTAAGATTCGAAATTAAATCTACATCCGCCCGCTATGACCCAAATATGTTACAAAATTCAGTATCTTCCCAGTTCGATATGGGGAGTTTTTTAGCTAGTCAAAGAACAAATCTCAAGATCAAGAGCTGATAAGTCGCCTCACCGCCAGTATCCGGTCGCCGGTTCGTAGAACACCGTCGCGCCGATCTGGCCCGGCATCGGCCACCTGCTTGATGAAGACGCCGCTGACTCCCTGCTGCAGGTCGTGGCCGTTAACCTTGCCGCCAACGATAACAACGCCGAGGCTGCGGTTCTCATCACGCCGAAGTCGAACGATTCGAGGCTTGCTCCAGCTGCTGGCGTTGGCACTAGCTGGCGAGCCGTCCAACGACAGCGACTTCTCGCGAGTCTGAGGCGGCGTCTGTTCTGATACCGCGTGCTCAGCCGTTGCTTCATCTTGAGTCGGCAACGAATCTTCCGCTTCTCTCCTCTCCGCCGTTGCAGCCATGACTTCTTCATCCTCGTCCGCAAAGGGTACTGGCTCTTCTTGAACATTTCCGTTTGTCATGGTTGGCGACGGTGCCAAGTCACTGAGTGGATCTTCCTTGGAGTAGGAGTGAACTCTGTGAATCGCAAGGATGGGATTCAAAGTATTTTCGTTCATTGAGGCTCACTAAATCTTCACACTAAGTATCTCACAAATGCTTACAAATGATTTGCATTCAAGGTAGCCAAGCTTACATTGCATATTCGTAGCGGCTGTGCGGCTCAGTCGCTGAAGCCTGCTTTGCCTGCCGCGAGTTCAAGGAGGCCAAGTGCTTAGCCACATCCACACACGGGTAGTACCGGATGCTGCAGTTATTAGGAAAATCAGCACGAATAGGTGTGCTAGACGTCAAGATGACACAATAATAAAATTACATTCGCAACAATGAATAAAAATACAAGTTCCAACGATAAACAGACAGTAAATGGCAGAACTGAATACCGTACGCAGGCACACATCTGTCTGCGTACGTACATCTGTCTGAATTTCTCATCGTCAGGTAATGTACAATCTCATTGTGCCTTGGAGTTTGGTTATCAAGGGCGTAAATGGCGCGACAAGCTCACCAAATGAATGCGCATAGACTCGCCGCGGAATCGGGGAAAATAGGCGGCGGAATCGCTGTCTAAAATATCAAATAAGAGTCCAGCAGCCCTCACCACAGGTCTCGGCCAAGTGCACCAGCGCAGCGCAGCCGCTCTCTTGCCTCCGATGTGGATACCCGCCTCAGCGAGTCGGAATTGACCGCCGTGACGAAGTCGCCAGGTCGCAGACTGCCATCGGCGTGGGCCAGGCCGCCCTCCAAGACGCGGCGCACAATGCAGCCGTTGACGCCGGAGTCCACGGACTCCACTAAGAGGCCCAAGTCGAGGGTGTCACCAGGTCGAGGACGGAGAAGCAGCGTTCGCTCTAGGGACTGGGGTAACTGTAGCTGCAACGGCTGCAGTCAGGTTAATCTTTTTATTATCTTTTTATTATCTTCTCAGCACCTTTCTCATGACATTTCAACCGCGATTTTAAACACTAGATGATGCAATGATGGTTTTAGAATCGAGTTCTGAGCGACAAATTTTGATAGCTATTACTAATGGGGCAGCAAGGTTCGTTCCTAGAAAAGTAAGAAACGCTCTTATATGTAAATAAGCGACAAATATAATGTGCATACCTGTGGCACCTGCGGCGGTGGGGGAGTGACTGCGCCGAAGTAGCTGATAGTTGTGGCCCCGCTAAATGCCACTTGACGAGCAGGCCGCATCAGCGCCAACTCGTCCTCTTCGTCGTCGATTTCTGCTTCAACATCGAGCAGCTCCTGAGGGCAGGTTAATAGAGCTGGAATTACTAAAACGGATGCAGATTACTTTCACCCTTAGTCTCCTGTAAATGAAAGCTCAGCATTCAAATGTGAGCTTGAGTATAGCTTTTGCCATTCAATCTCAGTGTTTTGTCATTCATACTCAGCCCCCATAGAATTAATCCAGCCAGTTGGCGCGGTTTGGCCCATAAACTATCGCTCTGTGCCATTCAATCTCGGGTTTTGTCTCGGGTTTTGAACAGAGTGGCACAGAGTGATAGTTTATGGGCCAAACCGCGCCAACTGGCTGGATTAATTCTATGGGGGCTGAGTATGAATGACAAAACACTGAGATTAAATGGCAAAAGCTATACTAGATGAAGTCACTTAGGTCAATGGATTAATTTATCTACTTTGTCTACGAAGTATTAACAAAATTAGCTTCGCCAAAAAGCTCTCAGCTGATTATCCAGAGGCTAATCTCTGACTATCAGAGTCGTGCACTTATCGGCCGAATCATTAGCTGATTCACGAAAACACGAACTCATGCGTGGAAATGCACTCACTGCGACGGTTCAATAAAAATAACAAAAGTACAAGCGCGTGTAAATATAATGGTTAAAATTTTTCCTGATATCATGCCTAGTTTGCTTTGGCAGCTTATCCCACTCTCCTAATCCAAAGGTTTATATTCAACAAAGATATTTTCTGCTGATAACTATCCGACGGATTGCCAAATCACGCATGTGCTGACAGCGATTATAGACAATCCGAAATCGCAGTATGAAAAACACTTCTGAGTATATAAGACTCAACTGCTTTATCGACATGCGTGCTTAATTGATACTGAAAATTTTAATTTTACTCTGAACATGCTTTCTATAATATAGCTCTGTATATAGAGACCAATTTTACATGCCAGATTCACTCTCTACTATAATCAGTAGCGAGTAAAGCGAATGCGACTTCTAAATAGCTAATTTACCTGCATAGGGAACCGCAGGTAGCTAAACTCTGCGTTGCGGATTACGTCACCATCCGTTTGATCTCCCTGACCGAAAAAGGGAGCGTAATTTTATACAATGTACCGAGTACTCAAAGATGAATGCAAGATTTCAAATAAAATGGCTTCGACATGCATGATGAGGTTATCCGAAAGTTGGTCACGACAACACCAAAAAAACAAAATTACAAAATAGTTATCAGAAACGAGGAAAATGCTTTTGAACAACATACAGGCGGTTAATACAGGAAACAATATTTAGACTTCTGCAGAGAAGGTGTATCGATAACCTGTGCCACAACAGAGTGGGAAATGCAGATGCGCATGCTGGATGACCAACTGCTTGTTTCTGCATGAGCTAAATTTTACAACGATTCGCAGCTGCTGTGTCCTCGCCGCCTCTCAGTCCATCCTCACCTGGTGATTAAACAGAGCATCTGTGTCGGAGCCGCAGTCTTCTACTCGCTCCAGCTCGAGCAGCATGTCGCCCGACGACGAGGATGATGCAAGACTGTCTAGCGATGAAGAGGAAGTGGAACACTTTGAAAAGGAGCGCGTATGAACTGTTGTCTTCATGTCATCCTGTTGATCGTCTAGACGAAATTTGTCGCGAGCAGCTTCGATGGCCGATGCAACAATTCGCTGAGCGAAAGTCGCTTCATTTTCGAAGATTGGGTTCGCTGACGTCTCGAGAGGTGACAAGGTGGATGCCAAGGAGCTCCTGGTGCTGGTCGTGCTGGGGTGGGGTCTAGGCTGGCTCGCCAGTTGGCTCAAAACTGTAGCCAGAGCCTGCTGAACAATCTGTGCGCTGTAATAATTCAGTGCCTCCGAGCTCGGTGACTCAGAGTTGTAAGCCTCCTCCTCAGCTATGGAAGATCGGGAGTCTACAGACACTCGAGAGCGAACACTGCTATTCTCAGGGGTGAGAAATTCCTGATCGAGTGCACCTGTCAATTCCAGTCTCAGTGCTCTAGCATGCTCACGCAGACAGCTGTCGGACCCGGCGAAGTCTTCCTCGATGCTGTCTAGTCGTGAGGACACCGAGGAGCTAGCTATTTGCAACGGTAGCTGCTTGGACGCCTGAGGCTGCTGAAGCTGCTGCTGCTGATGCTGATGCCACAGTTGTGGTGTGGACAGGTTTGACTGCCACGCAATAAGAAATTCAGGGGACATGAGACTTTTCATTCCGTTTTAAATGAAGCAATCATAAGTTAAGATGAGAAACGTTAGATGCTACGGGCGTAGTTTCTTAAAAAAATAATAATAACTATTATTGGATTGAACAGTTTTACATTTTATACAATTTATTTAGAATTTTTACCTAAATTAAAATCGCAGAACAAGAAAACTGCTCGTACTTTACGGAGTTTTATTACACATTGCGTTAGTTTTTTTCAAGCCTGTACATTTTGGTTATGAATGTAAAAATTACAAATTTATTTTCCCCAGACACGGAGCTTATGCGTTCACGCGTTACGCTTACTTGCCTAATTAAAGAGCATTAAGATCTTTTTCGCCCTACCTTCTTGCGCAGCTGCATCTGATATTGACTTTGTGGCTGACGGCCAGCCAGCTGGCGATATTCCGCGTTGCTGGCATTGCGCTCGGCCACTGCCGACGCAAGCGGTTGCGGCTTTGCTACGCCAATGACAATGCGACCGCGTGGCGCAGACTTCAGACAGCGCACCGTCTCCTCCAGGCTGGCTCGCTCCAGGTTCGTGTCGTTGACAAAAAGCAGGCGATCGCCAGGCAGGAGTCGACCGTCGCGATGCGCCACGCCGCCAGGTACCAAGCTCCGAATAATAATGACAGTCTCGTCTGCACTAAGCGGGTCCTGGTAGTCTAGCACGCTGAAGCCTAGTCCGGCCGGCGTCTTCTCCAGCTCGACAATTGTCGGATTGTTAGACCAGAAGCCGGTGTTTAAAAAATCATCAAACGATCGGCTTTTGCTGTTGCTGGCGTTGCCGCTGCCACCAACGCCCCGATACGGTAGCGTTGCCGTAGCGGCATCGTTATCTTCGTTTTCAACACTATGCTGCTGTCGCGTCGCTGTTCTCGGTGTCATCAAGTCGTCGTCGTCCATCTGGTCGATATCGAGGCTGTCTGTGTCGCTGCCGGTTGCAGCAGTCACACCCGCTTTCTGATCGATACGCCGAGCACAAACGATGCGGACGTGTCGGGGCAGGGTTTTGAGGATTTCTACCACCTCCAGGTGATTTAAACCATACAGTTTCTTTCCATTAACCTGGAATCGATTGAGGTTTGGAAAAAGCATTGAGTCCATCAATTTTTATTTGATAGTAGTAGAACAAATACAATTAAAACGTTCGTAATTATATTATTATTGATTACACCTGCCCCGAACGGGTCAGATTTTCAGACGCAGATATTGCGCGGCGCATCTGAAAGCTACGCATGGCTGTTGAGTCCATGGACTGGTAAGGGCGCCACACCCACCCTCAATTCCCCCTGCTAATTCAATTTAACAGCAGTGTGAACTAAAGCAATGCATTGTGATTTGTGAAATGTCTTGCTAAAAGACACAAATTGTTCCAGTAGACTTTAAGTCGTGGACTCGTGTCGTGAGTCCGTCGCTCTAACCATTCAATGCTTCATCATCTTTGGCTTATAGGGTTATACCAGCGTAGGCATAGCCTTCTTAGCGAGAAACAGTTGCTTGGCCGTTAGTTTCATTATCATCTTCCCAGCAGTCTACAGAGCTTTTCTTATATTGTTGCTGCAGATGCTAGAAAGAGCTGTCACTTAACATTCCACAGGCCCCACATTGAACAGGAAGGAGCGACGGACTGACCCGCAGCCAAGCAGTGTACAAATGTACATGCCCACAGCCCCAGCCGTAGCTTTAAAAACCCTTTAAGGGGTGAAACTAGCGCGCGCAACCCACCACCCCAATCTCTCTCACCCGCGCAAACAGCTTTCTATCCAACACTGCCTGACCCTTCCCTATTCTATATTCTTAGGCCTGAGGATACGAGTGCTCCGTGAGTAAGGGTGAGAAGTGAAGTGCGGCACGGCAAGTAAGAAGCAGCGAGGCTGCAGCTGGCTGATAACAGGTTACCACGAGATTAAAACACGCACCTCGAATCGGTCCTTACTAATTCAAGTCTTTCTTGCGCGCCCGTGCACGCAGAGAAAAGTGTACGCGCGGTTCACATGGAATCGACAACCCCGCAACGGGCTTATGGTTTCGACTGAGTACGACATTGCAATGGGGCGGGAGTTGAGGGTAAAAGCAGCACGCAGGCCTGCGCTGTCCTGCCACGCTTTCCGTGGCTTTTCCGTGGAACAAACTTTCGGCTGGTTTACATAGTTCATATGGTTACGGATGGTTCCTTCTGGACTGTCGAGCGAAGCCACCTTGACTGTATGAATTCTTGTAGCCATCGAGCCGAGCTGAGAAAGCAAGGGCTCAAGACAAGTCACGGAAGTGTAGGGGATATGGAAGGCTCCGACAAGCGGCTTACGCCAGCCGCATTGCGCAGCTTCCAATTAACGAAGCACCAGGTTGTCAACGAGAAGTCAAAGAGAGACGGCCTGAGCCCTGTGCTAGCCGCCGCAGCCAACGGTCATCTGGAAGTGGTACGTTGCCTAGTTAAAAATGGCGCCAACATTAACGACCGCAACCCGGATGGTCAGACGCCGTTGATTCTGGCCGCTAAAAATGGCTACCAGCCGCTGATGCGACTTCTTGTGAACTATGGCGCCAATCTGGACATTCAGGACGCCAAGGGCCGAACAGCTTTAATGCACGCTCTGGCAGAGGGTCGTCTGGAGCTCGCCCGCTTTCTCATGGAACTAGGCGCGAGTCAGGCTCCAGTCGATCGAGACGGTAAGACGGCTCTGTTTGTTGCTGCCGAGTGGGGCCACGTAGCAATAGTAGAGCACCTGCTCATTGAGAAGATCGGCGCTGACCTGGCTGCTAAGGATCGTCAAGGACGCACTGTGCTCATGATGCTGGCCAGAGCTGGCAAAGCATGGCCGATGTACAAGTACATCAGTGAGACCGAGCTGGGGAAGCTTATTAACGATCACGACTCTGCTGGCTTTACTCCCTTGTTGCACGCTGCTGAAGCTGGAAAATTCGCAATGTGCGCTCGCCTCATCAAATGGGGTGCCAACGTCAAAGCTGTGACCAATGACGGACGAACAGTCATCATGCTAGCATGCCAACGACCTCAGATCAGCTGCGCTACCGCTGACAGCGATGCGGTCGACTTCGCTGCATCTTCTGATGAAGCTGCCGTTGAACCGTTGGACCAGATGTCGTTCGTCACCGCAATGGTAGAACGTGGTGTCGCAATAGACGCTGTAGACCAGAAGGGCAGAACGGCCTTGTTCTACGCTGCAGAGCATGCCGAACTGCAGCTGCTGAAGTTTCTGCTTACCAAGCACGCCGGCTGTGTTCGAGCCGATGCCAGAGATGCAGCCGGCAACACAATCCTGCATGCCGCAGCGCGCACGGGCAACGAGTCCGCTGTGCGCTATCTGACAGGCGTTCCAGCTTTTGCCAGACTCGTTGACGAGCCAAACTCAGCATCAGAGACGCCGATTCGCCTGGCAATCACGTCAAAGAAGCTAGCCATTGTCCAGAACCTGGTTGAACGAGGTGCGAGTCTGGAAAAGTCAAATCGTAGCTCGGAGACGCCGCTACTCTGTGCTGCCTGCGAGAATGGGGCCGACGACATTGTTGAGTATCTGCTCGATAAGGGATTCCACCCAGACTCAGCTGACTCTGAGGGTGTGACAGCCCTAATGGCCGCAACCCGGAGTGACCATATTCAAGTTGTTAAGCGTCTATTGAAGGCCTCTGCTAATGTCAACGTATTAAGTAAGAAAGGTTTTACAGCTCTGACTCTTGCTGTACAAACAGTTAACGTTGCCATATGTAAACTGCTGCTCAATCATAATGCCGATCCTAATCTGATGCCTGATGGCAAATCTGACTGCAAAACACTTTGCTCAATTGCTGCCACACTAGACAGCAATGCACTGTTGGAACTTCTAGCTGAGTTCAGAGCGGATCCATTCAAAATGGATTCACAAGGTCGTAACGCTCTGTACTACAGTGTACTGTTGAACAGATCCGGCCCACTAAAAACGCTCATTAAGTGGAGTTTTGGAAGGCGCCTCGATGATTACTTTCCATATGAAGGAAAGAAGTACACACTCCTGCACATCGCTGCCGAGCGAGGCAGTATGGAGGCCATGAAACAGCTCTTCAACGGCCAGCCATCTAGGGACATCAAGTCTAGCATCGGCGAAACTGCGCTTCACATTGCGTGTCGACGGCAAGATTTAACCATGGTGTGTACGCTCTCCCTGTTTGCGTCAAAGATAAATATAAACACACCGAGAGACAGTGACCAGTTTACACCCCTCATGATTGCCGGTCAACTAGGCAATCAGGCCATTGTTGTCGATCTGATCAAAAAGGGTGCCGAAATAAACAAACGATTGCCCGACGGAAGGACGGCACTAATATTGACTATTAAGGGCAGTGAGACAGCAATCTGCCGCGTGCCGCTAATAACCTGTCTGTTGAAGTTCGGAGCCATTTACGACACGCCAATCGATAAGCAGCATCTTGGTCAAAAGACGTATAACTTGCTGATAGCAATCGATAAAGGTCGTGCAGGTAACGAACAACAAACGCAAGTTTCTACGCAAACCGATCCACAGGCAAAACAGAATTCGGCAAATGCTGCTCAAAGTTCGCCTTCTACGACTCCAGCTTCTCCATCTGCATCTCAGAGTCCGAAGACGAAGACGAACACACCAATGACAACAGAGGAACGTCTCAAGGCAAAGCTAAAGAAGAAGCAACTCCAGCCTCAGGACGTGCCAAAGGCGGCAGAAGCTGAAACAAAGAAAGCCGAGCCGTTCTCGGTTAGAGCCAAGAAGGCGCGCGATGAGGTGCAGCGCACGCTGGATGCAGCGGAGACTAATGCGAAGCGCATCTCAGGCATGATGAAGAAGTACGTTGAAGTCACTGCCATACCGGATCCGAAGCAGGACAAGTGTAGCGACAGTCTGGCCAAAGAAATGAAGAAGCAGGATATCACTCGCTTGTACAAACGACCTTTTATTCTTTCTTACGAGCAAAAGCAACAGAACCGGTTGATTCGCGAATTTTCAGTGAAGATGGACAAAATAAGACAGGACATTGTAAAAAAATTTGAAGACAAACTGGACATCATGTGCGGCCGAAAATCAAGGCCCTCAGAACCGCTAAGTGCGAGCCCCGTATCGAAAATGAGCGACACCTCCGAAACTAACTCGATCGTGGATCTTTTATCTGAAAATCTAATCAGGAAGAGGCGCAGGCGTTCATGGGAACTTTTTTATAGACTTAAGTACGAAATAAAGCTAAAGAAGTCAAGCAAAAACAGACTGCGTTCGTCATTGATCCGACGACTCCTGGTGCTGAAGACCAGTCGGGCCAAAAAGCGACGCAGACACCGTCTGCCGATATTTTGGGAAGCTACTTGGCATCGGAAAATAGTCCGCCGCCATCTGGCACCCCGAATGCGATGGCTGTACCAGGCGGCTAAACAGAGCGCGAGCGACCTCACAGCCAAATTCAGCTACGTGAGGCTTGAAGGCATCGCATCAGGTGTGCAAGAAGGGGCAGTCTGGTGGCAGCCGCTGCCGGAGTGGACAGTTTCTGAAGAAAAAGCCGGCAGAGTGCAGAAGAAGTTTAAGAAATCATCTAAAATGAGTTTAGAGTCGCGCGTTTCCATGCTGAAGGCTTCCACTGGCCATCGCTGCAACCTGCTGGTTCGATGTGGCCAGAGACCTACTGAAATCAAGCTTTACAACGACTGGAGGGACAGTCAGATGCAGCTGGATCTGAGTTGTTCCATCGAACCGGAGCTGTTTCATGTTAGGCGACTCAAGCGCGATCGTCGGCCGGACATTGTCGTCCGATTGACAGTGGACTCGCGCCGGTGCCTGTGGGACTCCCGCGAACTGCGCGTGCTAGCGGACTCGCTGGTAAGCGCCTCGAAAAACGCGCCAGTCGGAGCTGAGCCGGCCTTAGAACTAGATCGCCAGCGTCGCCTGCTTGAGTGCCTGGCGCGACGATGGACCTACCAGCAGCTGAAGGCAGTCGGTGGCGACCCACAGGAACTAGATATGTCGTCGGGTGTAGGCATGTTGCACCCGAGCCTGTCGACAAAGCTACTGGCTGTGGCGCTGCACGTGGGCCTGGCGCGGTCAGTCGACGCCGCTTACTCCGTCCACGGCGACGATGTTCTACTTTTCCAGCAGCCGACCCAGAAGGAGCTAAAGCAAGTGTTGGGTCTGCTGGGTCGTGGCCGAGTCATTCTCAAAGAGGCACTTCGATTTAAAAATTAAGTTCCTGCCGCTTTTCACGGCCTCACCAAACTGAACCAAGACTTTGCTGGTTTTATTTTTGCGAAGGTTATCGAAGTAATCGACAATAAAATTTGATAATTTTGCTTCCTTTCGGATTCATCTAATAAAATGACTACTGCTCAATTCAATCCTCTAAAAATGGCCTATGCTTGTTCGATCATCACGAATTTTCCTGTGACTTTCACAGTCTGCGAGTTTCCTGTGACTTTCCTGTGATTTTCACAGATTCCTGTGACTTTAGACCATTCTCTCCAGCGATCCTAATGCAGTTCGATGTTTAATTTCACTAAAAATGTGGCCAATATTTCTCACTGTGCTAATTTCACTATACTTTTTACTTTCTTTTTCACCGAAATTTCCAAGAACTCTGTTTTATGTCGTAATACAACAAAGTGAAACTGTTGTACTGTCTAGAAAAATACTTCTAGATGATTTTAGCTCGCGGTAACGATAATCAATAAATACAGGCATTGTTTTTTTCAATTAAATATGCTGCTGAGATTGTGGTAAAGCTTCCATTCTTTAAGAAAATTAAAAGATGAACTAAAGTTTATTACCTGGCCAATGCTACTCTGCTACTCATAGTACGAGTCAAATTAAACTATCAATCAAATTATAAGTTAAATTTGCGTATACTTACATTGGTAGTAGTATAGAAGTGTAGAATAATACCGTTTCGATGTTTACATAATAGTTGTGTTGTCCCATATAAATATTGTAGCATCAATTAGTCCAAACTCACAAGACCCACATTTATTAGCTTCACATCGACAGCCCCAGTCGATATAGCCGCATATCTGTAGCCCCATATCCGTAGCCCTATATCCGTAGCCCCATCCGTAGCCCCATATCCGTAGCCCTATATCCGTAGCCGCATATCCATAGCCCCATATCCGTAGCCCCATATCCGTAGCCCCATATCCGTAGCCGCATATCCATAGCCCCATATCCGTAGCCCCATATCCGTAGCCCATATCCGTAGCTACGCATCACTAGCTTCACATCAGTAGCCCCATATCAGTAGCCCCATATCCGTAGCCTATATCTGTAGCCCCATCCGTAGCCCCATATCCGTAGCCCATATCCGTAGCTACGCATCACTAGCTTCGCATCAGTAGCCCCATATCAGTAGCTCTACATCACCGAGTCACTTTAAAATTGGAGTTTTAAACGTGAAAAACTTGCGAATTTTCAGCCGGGTTCTGAGTTTAGAACCAAGAAAAGGCACCCTAAAGCTCAGAGCTTTTTTGACTCGAAGCTCAAATTCTTCGGAATCCGAGGAAGCGGAGCCGCTTGAGGAACCATCGTGCCCTAAAAGCTCGCGAGCCACCTTAGTACAGGTACAGGATCGAGTCTCACAGAGTGGCCTGCCAAACTAATGGTCTAAATAGCAAACAAGAGATTTCTTGCCTAGCGGACTGAGAAAGGGAAAGAGTTAGCGACGGAATATATATATATATACCAGCCGAGGCGAAATTTAGGAAGGCGTGAAGAGAAGCTCTCGAGATAGCTTGACAGAGAACAAACCAGCCTCTGCTGAGTCTCTGGGGAAAAAAGGAATTCTATTAGCAGAGGCCCAGATGTCGCAGCCTATAGATTGCGAGCGTGGGAAAAACTGATTGCAGCGGGACCTCCTGCCGGACTAGCTGCTCAAATGTAAAACAGAAACAATATAGATTTCATTCCGATAGAAAACTATTGCGTGTCTTTGATCCTTGGGAGTGCTTACCACAGCAAGATGCTTCTGCTCGAATTCTTACATCTGAGAGCGCGCGAATTCAGGTGAAATAAACTGCAGATGTAGACAGAATGCTGACGGGATTTAAAATACTTCTCCTTATTTACTTTGCTTAAGAGCCAACCTCCAAGGCTGAGTGACAGTTTACACTGCCTGATAATGAGAAAGTCAGGGCAGATGTACACACCTGTGTGAGCGTGTGCCTGCGTACAGTATCTGTGTGAGTGTGTGCTCAGGAGTCAGCGAAATGGGCAGAATTGCCTCCTCGCTGGCTGCGGGTCTAGTGTCACCAAATGATGTGCCGTTGGCCGCAGCCCTCCTGCAATTCTTATTATTACTATTGCCCTGGGACCTTATCTACTCACAAAAACACTCCTAGCTCACCTCCAACAGTTCGTCCTGCGGCTTCAGCGTGCCGTCAGCTGCCACCGGCCCGTCAGCTTGGATGCTTCGAATGTAGTGATGAGGGCGCACCTCGGCGCCAGTCTCCAGCACATCCACCGTGCCTTCCAGACTGATGCCGAGGCCAGGGTAGTGCTTGAACTTGGCCAGCTGCACGGGCACAATCTCGAGTGTTGAGTCCTTGAGCAGAGCTGACCATCGATGCTTGATGGAATCAGCGATCTCAGCTGAGAGCGGACCCTCTGGTGTTGGGTTGAAAACGACGATGAAATTTGTATTTGTGCAGGGACAAGAGATAAGGGGGAGATAAGGGGAATACCTCCCCTTATTAAAACCTCGAGTGGGCGCCCTACAAACCCCTGCTGGCGCTCCCACGGTGGCGCCCCACAAATTATTCACAATGGTGCCCCCTTGAGTCACGGCGCCGCCTCCCTAATGAATCCACAGTGGCGCACCCCCTAATAATCTCAAGGTGGCGCCACCCCTAATGAATTCACATTGGCGTCACCCTCCTAATAAATCCACGATGGCGTCACCCTCCTAATAATTCCAAGGTGGCGTCACCCTCCTAATAAATCAATCCACGGTGGCGCCACCCCCCATAATGGATCCACGGTGGCGCCACCCCCCTAATGAATCCACGGTGGCGCCACCCCCCCTAATGAATCCACGGTGGCGCACGGTGAATCCACGGTTAAAAAACGGAGAGCGAATTATTTTACTGACTGAGTGAGATGTATCGCAGGGCAATGTACCCCGTGTGATTCTGAAGCCGCCAATTGTATCCGACAGAACCGTCTCACAGACAGTCGCCAGATATTTCTATTGCTGCTGCTGGTTTCTTGAGCACATCTCAAAACATCTGAGGCCATTTCAACAATTGAGTTAGCGCCCAGCCGTAAATCTGAATCTGCATGTACTTTTCAAAACACCATTGGCGATCGAAGATGGGCAGATTCGTTCTTGATTTTACTGCCGATATTTCTCGCGAAGGAATTCGGAAAAATTATCAATGCTTAGCATTCAGTCAGTCCCAGAGGGCGATGCATGCTTTGACCTTTAGGGCCAAAATCCAATACGGACCCGGGGATCGTTAAAGATGTGCTCAGAATGCATCTGCGGTTTTGGGATCGACTGGGAGCTGGATACGAGACTGGTAAATTGGTTGCTATCCAATTACTGATTAGCTCTCACTATCACTATCCACTGTGTTAACATTTGCTGGCGTCAATCTTAACCTTTTCTTTTCCTGACTTTTATCAGCTAATCTTTCCAGCCGTCTGCAAGTTTGCGCGTCGGTTTTAAAGAAAAACTATACTTGATATATGTAATACCAAACCTAAAGTTTATAAATGCTTCAATGCTTTCCGTATGTTTATTATATCTGCTGTAGCAAGTGGACACACTCTATGGCTTACCTTTCTCTTCTTTTTATCTTCTATATCTAGAATTAGCTGTATAGTTTTTGCAGAGCTTCGGGTCCCTGGTATTACCACTGTACTTCGAATTATAAATCATACTTTGATCTGTCTGACACAGCTGTTCCTTACTAAAGTAAGTTATAGAAAGCAGACTAGCATTTGAAATGCCCCCGTGATCTTTCTACTCTTTCTTTGAGCACAGCTCCTCATAGGCGGGGACACTCAGCTCTTCAGCTAAAATGTATACAGTTAATTTAGTTTCGACACAAAATTCTGAAAATCTGGTTAGCGAAACGGAAGTTGTCTGTGTTTGTCTCCAAGTCAGCCTTCACTAGTCAAGAAAACGTGAGCTTGGCTGGTATACGTTGTTTCTCGAATTTCTGAGCTCAATGTGTGAGGAAAAGCTGAATGTGCTATCTTATCTGCATGAGCATGACTCAGACCCAGACAAACCTAGAGTCTTCAAGAGACCTTATGGCAGAGCTTCAAATGATTAATCATTGCTTAGCCAGGTCTAATTGATTTTTACTCACTCAGAGCGATTAGGAGTATCAAACTATACCGGGCTCAAAGTGGCGTCACCAAGGTGGCGTCCACGGTGGCGCCACCACCCGCCTAATGAATCCACGGTGGCGTCACCCTCCTAATGAATCCATGGTGGCGCTTAGGAGTATCACACTATGTCTATACCGGGCTCAAAGTGGCGTCACCAAGGTGACGTGTAATTTGACGTGTGAATCGTTAATGACCTGTTTAGTCTGAGGACTGGGGAGGCGTTCGCCAGACACACCAAAATGCCAACCTGAATTTTTTTAAAGGACACGAATTTTCGTGAATCGAACGCATGACCTCATGAACTTTTTTTCAGTAGAAAGACCAAGAGGTATTTAAAATAGCCAATTTTCTGTACTTCGGCAACGTCGAGAAATTCGAGGATTCTCGGCGGGGTGTCTGGTGGCAAAAACCACCAATATAGACATAATTTTTCAGCCCAAAAATTACGTCATGTAACCATGTCGGATCTGGACTCAGTCGGCTTTGAAAGTGAGTTCAAAGATTTGGAAGGATTTTTTCGACTAAAGAACTTAATAATAATAATAATAAAAATAATAATAATAATAATAATTGATTACACCTGCCCCCAATTGGATCAGATGTGCAGCCGACAGCACAGCCGCAGCTAATGCGCGGCGCATCTGAAGGCTGCGTACGGCTGTTCAGTCCATGGACAGAACGCCACACCCACCTTCAATTATCCCAGCTGATGCTGGTACCCATTTAACAGCTGGGTGAACTGAAGCAATGCAGAGTTAAGTGTCTTGCTAAGGGACGCAAATTGTTCCAGTGGAGTCGGGAATCGAACCCCCGACCTTCAAGTCGTGAGTCCGACGCTCTAACCACTAGGCTACAACCTCTACAAAAAAGAACTTAACAACGTTTTTATGGGCTAACGGGAAGAATTAAGTGATGCAATAAACGCGTCAGTCGTTTTTCTGCTCAGTCAACCAAACGCCATGCAATATTAACCGCTGATTTTTGGCCGAGAAAATTAATGGAAATCAGCTTTGTTCTGATTTAGCAGTCCTTATTCCCCAGTTTCTCCGATTCCTCTGCCTCATGGCATTATTTCATTATCTGGCACTCAGTTCTTCACGCATCTGGCCCCAGCACTCTCAAGTCTCAGTCACCCAGAAAATTAATTTCTTCTCTTGACTGCTCAGCCGTCCGAGTGGACTAAAAGTGCACCTTGGCTTGGCATTCTTTTCCCAAATTAATGGGATGCGCCCTCATCAATCATGGTGCGGCTGAGCCTTCAAAACAGCTGAATATTCTGGCGTCGCGAGGCTATGCTCAGGCTCAAGTCACTGGCGGGAAGTGCGATTAGAACTTTTACACTTTGTAACAAAAATTCCAGGCCTGAACTTGACTAACCCACATTCCCGACTCTCCCTACTTCTCAATTCTCAATTCTTCCACTTATTACCATCACAATTGCCGTCTAGCTCCTACTTCTCACTCTACCCTCTACTTCTCACTCTCCCTCTACTTCTCACTCTACCCTCTACTTCTCACTCTCCCTCTACTTCTCACTCTCCCTCTACTTCTATCTCTTCTTCATACTCGTACACACTTCTGACATTGTACCCTACTTCTCACTCTTCGTCTACTTCTCGCTCCTGCTCTACTTCTCACTCTTCGTCTACTTCTCACTCCTGCTCTACTTCTCACTCTTCGTCTACTTCTCACTCTACCCTACTTCTCACTCCTGCTCTAATTCTTACTATTCGCATACTTCTCACTCTACCCTACTTCTCACTCCTGCTCTAATTCTCGCTCTTCGTCTACTTCTCGCTCCTGCTCTACTTCTCACTCTTCGTCTACTTCTCACTCCTGCTCTACTTCTCACTCTTCGTCTACTTCTCACTCTACCCTACTTCTCACTCCTGCTCTAATTCTCACTCTTCGTCTACTTCTCACTCTACCCCTGCTTCTCACTCTTCGTCTACTTCTCAATCTTCGTCGACTTCTCACTCTTCGTCTACTTCTCACTCCTGCTCTACTTCTCACTCTTCGTCTACTTCTCAATCTTCGTCTACTTCTCACCCTTGCTCTACTTCTCACTCTACCCCTATTTCTCACTCATCGTCTACTTCTCACTCCTGCTCTACTTCTCACTCTTCTTTTCTCATAGTGACAGCCAGATGTCCAGCTCCGAATTTCTCAGCAAGTCGCAGGCACAATGGCACAAGCAAACCAGAGACTCACTAAAGTGCCTCTTGCAGAAGTCCTTGTCCGTCAGCAGACTGGAGGTTCCAGACAGTCGCAGATAAAGGGTTGATAAAGATCGTCTGAGGTTTCCTAGGGATTTGTGCTTCTTCATCTCGCCTTTTTATTAGTTTCAATTGTGTTTTAAATGGCCTATGTAGGAGATCAAGTTAGACGAATTGAAGGCCACTCAATCTAAGGAAATCAGCTTGCATAGCCTCACTGTCGAACAGTTTAATATTAAAAAGCCTTCAGGCCCCCTTGCGAATGGGTAAAAGAGATTCAGTACTTGACTTGCATGTTGTAATTTTCGCTAAACTTCTCTGCCTGTTTGGCCTTGGAGGCCTCCCTCTGGCCTGCGTGTGCAAATTCGTGCGTTTGGGGTGGGTGCTAGCTATGCGTACAGTTCCTGCATATTCTGCGCAGCCTGATCGTGCGCAAACTGTAGCAGAAGTGTTGGGCTGAATTAAAATAAGGCTGGGTAAAAGAACTCTCCGAGTTAGAGGGAAAAACAGTAGGGAGCAGGGCCACGGTGAAGTTGCGGGTGGATAATATAATTTCTGGATTTCTGTCGCAACCTGTCGTTGCTGTAGCACTGACAGAAAAGTCTGTGTGCTTGTTGAGCCATTGCGAGGTATGCAGGAGATATAGTAGGACGAGAGAGTGACGAGAGAGTGACTAAAGAGTGACTAAAGAGTGACGAGAGAGTGACTAAAGAGTGACTAAAGAGTGACGAGAGAGTGACGAGAGAGAGTGACGAGAGGGTGACGAGAGAGTGGCTAAAAATGACGGGATATTGACGAGAGAGTGATGAGTGAGTGACGAGAGAGTGATGAGAGAGTGACGAGAGAGTAATTAGTGACGAGAGAGTGATGAGTGAGTGACGAGAGAGTGATGAGAGAGTGACGAGAGAGTAATTAGTGACGAGAGAGTGATGAGTGAGTGACGAGAGAGTGATGAGAGAGTGACGAGAGAGTGTGGAGAGAGTGACGAGAGATTGATGAGTGAGTGACGAGAGAGTGATGAGTGAGTGCCGAGAGGGAGACAAGAGATTTGCCGCATCGAATATCAATGACTGTCGTGACTGGGACGGGGCTAGAGGCAAGGAGGCTGAAGTTGGGCCAGCTGAACGGTGTGGCAGAGCAGGCAGTCTTAGTGGGGATATAAGCGAAAAGTGGAATATGCGCATATGGGGAAAGGCTTGCTGCTCAGTTCCCTCTGTTGGGCTCAGCGGGAAGGCGATTGCGGGGGGCACAAGATAGCAGCCCCACTTCGCTTTTCATTTCCCTTCTCCCCATCCGATGCGAGTTCTTCCCCTCCCCATAGCAGCCTCCTATTCGGGCACTCAGGCTGTTCTCCTGCTGCCTGAGTCACTGGCCACAGTCGATTTCTCCTCCACGTAGCCAGAAAAACCGGATTCCCGCATGGCAACGGGTAAATTCTATGGGATGGGATAAGAATTAAAAAGTGCGGGGCTGTGTTCCTGTTATTCAAATAAACTTTTAAATCTATCTTGATCTGCAATTGTTTATCTCAACGTAGTTATTTGTTTGACGGTTTAATACAAGTTTGCTTTGATTATCTCACCCTTCAATTATATTATCTCACTCTTCAATCGGAATATCTCACTCTTCAATTGGATTATCTCACTCTTCAATTGGATTATCTCACTCTTCAATTGGATTATCTCACTCTTCAATTGGATTATCTCACTCTTCAATTGGATTATCTCACTCTTCAATTGGATTATCTCACTCTTCAATTGGATTATCTCACTCTTCAATTGGATTATCTCACTCTTCAATTGGATTATCTCACCCTTCAATTGGATTATCTCACTCTTCAATTGGATTATCTCACTCTTCAATTGGATTATCTCACTCTTCAATTGGATTATCTCACTCTTCAATTGGATTATCTCACTCTTCAATTGGATTATCTCACTCTTCAATTGGATTATCTCACTCTTCAATTGGATTATCTCACTCTTCAATTGGATTATCTCACTCTTCAATTGGATTATCTCACTCTTCAATTGGAGTATCTCACTCTTCAATTGGATTATCTCACTCTTCAATTGGATTATCTCACTCTTCAATTGGATTATCTCACTCTTCAATTGGATTATCTCACTCTTCAATTGGATTATCTCACTCTTCAATTGGATTATCTCACTCTTCAATTGGAGTATCTCACTCTTCAATCGACTCACCGAAATTGGTCCTCTTCGTCGATGACGCGTTGGATGAACTTTTACTGCCGTGGGCGTTGCCCGAGCTGTCCATGGACAAGCCGGTGCAGGTCGTGACGGAGGCTTCCAGAGGTGGCGGAGTGGTCGCTGAATAAGCAGAAATTAATTTTCAACATCCGCGTGTGTACTTGTGTACTTGTCTGTATTAACTTGTGTACCAGTCTGTGTGTACTTGTGTACTTGTCTGTATTAACTTGTGTACCAGTCTGTGTGTACTTGTGTACTTGTCTGTGTGTACTTGTGTACCAGTCCGTGTGTACTTGTGTACTTGTCTGTATTAACTTGTGTACCAGTCTGTGTGTACTTGTGTACTTGTCTGTATTAACTTGTGTACCAGTCCGTGTGTACTTGTGTACTTGTCTGCGTGTACTTGTGTACCAGTCTGTGTGTACTTGTGTACTTGTGTACTTGTGTACTTGTCTGTGTGTGTGCTTGCCAGTTTTGCTGTGAAGAATCGTGTGACAGACATCCATGCCAAAATAAATCCCTTACAGACTGAAAAAAGTACATTCCCGTTCTAAAAATCTGGTAGATCCCGAGCAGTTTCACCTGTCGATCAGGTTTATCTATCCCACTTGCTATGACTTGCCAAGAGGTCAAGAGGCCCTTCAGACCGAAGCCGAGTGCCAGTTGGTGCATTCAGAGAGTCAGCAGAACTCGAGCTGTCATTGAATTTCCTCCCCGATTCAGTTTCCCAGCATTTATTGCCTATTGCAGGGCCACATTGTACCGCACTTAGCTCCAAATTCAATCAACATTCAAGATGATTGAAGGAATTCATTTCCTGACAGATTTGAATCAGCTCAGAACTCTTAATTCTTAGTCCGCTTTGCCACATGCCTGTTACATTCCCAACCTGCCATCTACCTCCCCAACCTGTCATCTACCTCCCCAACCTGCCATCTACCTCCCCAACCTGCCATCTACCTCCCCAACCTGCCATCTACCTCCCCAACCTGCCATCTACCTCCCCAACCTGCCATCTACCTCCCCAAACTGCCATCTACCTCCCCAACCTGCCATCTACCTCCCCAACCTGTCATCTACCTCCCCAACCTGCTATCTATCTCCCCAACCTGCTATCTATCTCCCCAACCTGCCTGTTACATTCCCAACCTGCCATCTACCTCCCCAACCTGTCATCTACCTCCCCAACCTGCCATCTACCTCCCCAACCTGCCATCTACCTCCCCAACCTGCCATCTACCTCCCCAACCTGCCATCTACCTCCCCAACCTGCCATCTACCTCCCCAAACTGCCATCTACCTCCCCAACCTGCCATCTACCTCCCCAACCTGTCATCTACCTCCCCAACCTGCTATCTATCTCCCCAACCTGCTATCTATCTCCCCAACCTGCCATCTACCTCCTCAACCTGCCATCTATCTCCCCAACCTGCCATCTACCTCCCAACCTGCCATCTACCTCCCCAACCTCCCATCTACCTCCCCAACCTGCCATCTACCTCGTCAACCTGCCATCTACCTCCCCAACCTGCCATCTAGCTCCCCAACCTGCCATCTACCTCCCCAACCTGCCATCTACATCCTCAACCTGCCATCTACCTCCCCAACCTGCCATCTACCTCCCCAACCTGCCATCTACCTCCCAACCTGCCATCTACCTCCCAACCTGCCATCTACCTCCCCAACCTGCCATCTACCTCCCAACCTGCCATCTATCACCTCAACCTGCCATCTACATCCCCAACCTCCCATCTACCTCCCAACCTGCCATCTACCACCCAACCTGCCATCAACACCCGCACTCACAGGTGTGTGCCGCGAGCTGCTCGTAGACGGGGCCGCTCTTGTACCTGACGAGTCTCAGCCGAACCCGCTGGCCGGAGCTCCTCAGCTGAGCAGCGGCCAAATGGTTTGGGCAGCCCTCCAAGCTGGTGTCATTTACCTGCAAGTTCCAGTTGGTCCATTGTCATGGCCGACTTCAAATCCCAGCAGAACTGCAAGCCTATCTGTCCGAATTGCAGTTTTCTCCTCAATCTTTTGCAAAGCAATCCAATGTCCACATTTTATTCCCCAGCCCAGCACTGCTGAATTCCCCCAATCGCGTTCGGAGCCAATCGGGCTTGGAGGCTGCAGGGATTCCAATTTGAACACTCGAATGAGGCCAGTCAGCCACAGGAAAGAAGGACGGACGGCTCTGTATGGGCAGAAGGAGCTGGCGCACGGCACAGGGCAAGCATTTCTTGCGCACTTCCCTGTCCCAAGCGCCGGATCCGACCTTCCACCCTCGGAAGTTTCACCCGGCCTGCCAAGCCCTGCCTGGCAATCGGGCGCCGCGTTTAAAAATGAGAGTGAGGGCGGCGGTGGGCGAGAGTGAGGTTGACAGGCTTGGTGCAAGCATAATATGAGCCTGTGAAAAGCAAGCAATGCTCACTCCGCCCACACCTGCCAATCCCTGATCCGAGTCTCATCAGACACGAGTTTGAAACCTGCCGTATCTGCTCCTATTCTCCTCCCTCATCACCTTATCTCCCAGTCTCTCTTCCCCTGACTCTACCCTTAATCTTCTTCTTTGTCTTAACTGAAAGGTCCGGCATTAGTTTCGGATTGTAGAACAATTGAGCCCTTCACAGTGGAATGGACCACGGAGATATTTCGAATTTCCACTGCCTACTTTCGATAACTCTAAAAACCAAATAAAAATCCATGATTTCCGTGATATTCAGCGATTCTTGTCGAATACTCTGGTGGCAAGGATAACTAGCACTGCTGTGTATATTAAACTCTATTTCAAATCCTTTTGGGTTCAATAATATAGTACGAGGGGTGTCCAAAAAGTAGTGGGAATTTTCAACGTAGCTCATAGTTGGATTCAGATAGATTAATTTTGTTAACTTTTATTGAAAGCGGGTTTATCGATCTATGCAAAATATTTTTTTATTTTGCCAATATCTTCCGGGATTCAAAAGTTATGAGCCATTTAGTACAGTTCCCCAGGGTACCACTTACAGAAGATGACATTTTGAAGGCTTTCAATGAAGAAAGTTTTGCTTTGTACTTTTTCTGCATTAAGTTTACGCGATGATGCCTACAGAAATGCTTGAGCATATATGTCTATGGGCTCAACATGAGAACTATGCTCATGCAAGCATCACCAAAGCCAGGCAATCTCAAGCTTTAGATGCAAGCCAACTCAGCCAAGCATTTGTCAACTTCCGAAGATCCGAAGATTTGTGCAAACATGTCGGACATCCACTGATGCTGCTGCTTTTTTTCGATTGTCACGGCCCCTTGACAATCGATTGCCTAGAGCCAAACACAACTGTCAATGCGGAGCGCTACATCTTGTCTCTGATGAAGCTCAAGACTGACATCCACAATAAACGGCGCAGTGGAATCAAGCCCTCAGTTCTCCACCACGACAATGCCCGACCGCACACGGCTTCAAAGACAATTCAGGGCATGAAGTTTGAACTCCTGCCTCACCCACCCTACTCCCCTGACTTGGCGCCAGCAGACTTTTGTCTTTTTCCGAGACTGAAGGAGCTGCTTGGAGGCAAAGTCTACGCTTATCGTCACTGCCTTGAAGAAGAGGTTCGGCGCATCCTTGTTTGTGCGATTCCCAAGCAGCAATGCGCTCATGCAACTGATTCGTTGCGCACTCGCTGGAAGAAGTGCATCAGCTGCAAAGGCGACTACGTGGAGAAGGTCTCCATCCCTGATGAAAAGGACATTTGAGTTGACGTTAAGATGAACTTCAATGTGCTGTCATGTTTCGTCGTAATGACTACTTGTTAAAGTTTCTGTAAGTTGTACCCTGGGGAACTGCACTAAATTGTTCATAATATAATACGTTGAAAATTCCCACTACTTTTTGGACACCCCTCGTAAAAAACTTTATACATAATGAAATTTTATAATCATAAAAATCATCCCTATACGCTCGCAGTGGTGGTTTTTTTACAACAGACACTCGGTCAAGAATCGTTGAATATCTCGACGATCTCGATGCTGTGTGATTCTGGAAAACTTTAGCCTGAATTCTGGTTTGCATGGCGATTGACCGAATATTTGAGTAGATACTCGAACAGAACGAAAATGAGGGTATTGGAAATGCGACTAGTCTTTGTTAAAGGACAAACCCCAACCCCATGCACAGTGAGAGTGTACACAGCCCGACGATGAGAAAGCCAGGGCAGATGTACTCATGTGAAAGTGTGTGCTCAGGCATGGACAGATTGCTCAAACCTCAGCCACAGAAACTCAGAAAAAAACGTGAATTTCCCCAATCAAGCACCAGGAAAGGCTCCTAGAAGTACAAATGACCTCATACAACTGAGGTCTTGTTTAGTTTGATTTAAGGCCTAGGTAAAAACAAAATAATATTCCTTCTCAGTCAGCTCTTGCCATTGCTAGCGCTTATCGTTCAATCGACAGAGGACAAAGGAGCGGCTAAGAGTTGGAGCATTCTTTTACAATGCGCGATTCTCCACTATTTACAATTAGTGTACTTTTCCTAAGGCGGCAGGTGCGAGTGCAGGTACAAGGGAATGAGCCCTCGGTTAAGAGTCTCATCAAACTGACTCACCAGGAGCCCATGCAACCTGACACCAGCGATCTCCGTGCGACAGTTAAGCTTATCCAGCTCGGGTTACAGATTAATTATATAGCCAACCTAACCGGTGTTAATCATGTCTGACAGGTGCAAATAATTTTATGTCCGACAGTCGTAAATCAGCCTTTTAAATGATGTTTCACTATTGTGATAGGACACACTCCTGTCTAACAGGTCACACTATAGTCTAACAGGTTACACTATTGTCTAACAGGTTACACTCGGATCTAACAGGTTACACTCGGATCTAACAGGTTACACTCGGATCTAACAGGTTACAGTCTTGTCTTACATGACTTACAGAGGCTTAAATGCGTCGTGTTAGACAAAAAGCAGTCTACAGTTAAGCTATTTTGTGACCCCCATTGTCAAGAGTGATGAATGCTTTCACCGAAAGAGGCAAAATGATAAAAAGCGAAATCTACCCCAACTAGGCCAGCCTACAACTGGGCTATTGCGTGCCGAATAAATCTGATGCCTTTATTGCCTAATCTTATCTGCTCGGGAACATTCTCCAGCCATTCTCCGAATCTTAATCAATCATGCCAGGATTAAATTCCAGATCCCACCCGATTTAATAACTTCCCAGGGTTAATTATCCCTCCAGGCCTCCGGGGTGCTATTCTCATCCTGAGCACATCGACTCAAATCGAACCGAGATTTCAGATTAAGAATAGAAACAGTCGAAAAACTTATTTAATAACTTTTCAATTTTTCCCCAAAATTGTAACACCTGCGACAGTCACCTGCACAATCCGGTCATTCACGACCAGTCTGCCGTCCGCGTCCGCCTCGCTGCCCTCCAGGATGCTCTTGATGAAGATCCCGCTCAGCCTAGCTGGCAAAGGGGAAATCCGCTCCAACTTAAATGGCAGCGAGACTGAGCTCTTGCCTACTTGCAGTAGAAAAAATAGGTTTTTATCTCCGTTTTTTGTTCCAGGATGACAATCAGACACTAACTTACAGCCAGACACTCAATGACAGACAGACACCGAAAATGACAATTAGGCACACAAAATGACAACCAGAAGCAAAAATGACAGATAGAGAGTGAAAATGACAATCAGACACTCAAAATGACAGCCAGACACTCAATATGACAACCAGACACTCAATATGACAACCAGACACTCAATATGACAATCAGACACTCAATATGACAATCAGACACTCAATATGACAATCAGACACTCAATATGACAATCAGACACTCAATATGACAATCAGACACTCAATATGACAATCAGACACTCAAAATGACAGCCAGACACTCAATATGACAACCAGACACTCAATATGACACTCAATATGACAACCAGACACTCAATATGACAACCAGACACTCAATATGACAGCCAGACACTCAAAATGACAACCAGACACTCAATATGACAACCAGACACTCAATATGACAACCAGACACTCAATATGACAGCCAGACACTCAAAATGACAACCAGACACTCAATATGACAACCAGACACTCAATATGACAACCAGACACTCAATATGACAACCAGACACTCAATAGGACAACCAGACACTCAAAATGACAGCCAGACACTCAAAATGACAACCAGACACTCGAAAAGCAGCCACATACTCAGAATGACAGCCACACATTAAAGATCTGAGCAAGTCATAAAAATGACAGACAAGCAACCACAGGTAAGCATCATGAGTTATTTACATAAAAATTATATATTAGATGTGAAAGTGTCAAATTACCTAGCGGACACTCTCCCACATAGCCTGCGATGGTGATGCCCAGTCCTGTGACTCCTCTGTTTAGCAGCACCGTGAAGTGCTTCTCCTCGGCGTTCTCGAAGTCTTTGTCATCGTTGCCAACGACGTCTGGCGCTACTACTTCCGCCGTCCGCTCCCACGGCTGCATCTCCGACTGGGTAACGACCAGCTCTTGCTGAAGTAATCAAATACGCTCGTACTTCGAGTGTGCAATGTCTCCCAGTCCAATGTCTCCCAGTCCAATGTCTCCCAGTCCAATGTCTCCCAGTCCAATGTCTCCCAGTCAAATGTCTCCCAGTCCAATGTCTCCCAGTCCAATGTCTCCCAGTCCAATGTCCAATGTCTCCCAGTCCAATGTCTCCCAGTCCAATGTCTCCCAGTTCAATGTCTCCAAGTCCAATGTCTCCCAGTCCAATGTCTCCCAGTCCAATGTCTCCCAGTCCAATGTCTCCCAGTCCAATGTCTCCCAGTCCAATGTCTCCCAGTCCAATGTCTCCCAGTCCAATGTCTCCCAGTCCAATGTCTCCCAGTCCAATGTCTCCCAGTCCAATGTCTCCCAGTCCAATGTCTCCCAGTCCAATGTCTCCCAGTCCAATGTCTCCCAGTTCAATGTCTCCAAGTCCAATGTCTCCCAGTCCAATGTCTCCCAGTCCAATGTCTCCCAGTCCAATGTCTCCCAGTCCAATGTCTCCCAGTCCAATGTCTCCCAGTCCAATGTCTCCCAGTCCAATGTCTCCCAGTCCAATGTCTCCCAGTCCAATGTCTCCCAGTTCAATGTCTCCAAGTCCAATGTCTCCCAGTCCAATGTCTCCCAGTCCAATGTCTCCCAGTCCAATGTCTCCCAGTCCAATGTCTCCCAGTCCAATGTCTCCCAGTCCAATGTCTCCCAGTCCAATGTCTCCCAGTCCAATGTCTCCCAGTCCAATGTCTCCCAGTTCAATGTCTCCAAGTCCAATGTCTCCCAGTCCAATGTCTCCCAGTCCAATGTCTCCCAGTCCAATGTCTCCCAGTCCAATGTCTCCCAGTCCAATGTCTCCCAGTCCAATGTCTCCCAGTCCAATGTCTCCCAGTCCAATGTCTCCCAGTCCAATGTCTCCCAGTCCAATGTCTCCCATAGGATCATACACTCACTTGCAGATTATTTCTGCGATTCATCATCGTCGCTTCAACATGCAGGTCCGTCTCCGTCTCGTCGTCCGCGTCCTCCTGAACGCTGCCCTGCGGCTGAATGACGGCCAGCAGATCAGCGAGTTGGGCATCTAACTCGATAGTCGGAGCCAGGTGGCACAGGCGGCCCGGCTCCCGGCTGTGCGCCGCGGGGTCCCGCAGCGGCCGGGCCACCAGCAGGCGGACCTGTTCACCGCATTGGCGCAGCAGGCTGGCGACGTGCTCGCTGGCCATGCCGCGACAGCAGATGGAGCCGACGCTGACAATGTGATCGCCGGAGCGCAGTCGGCCGTCTCTGTCCGCGGCGCCGCCGGCCAAGATGGTGCGCACAACGACACCGGTACTTTTGCTGCCGACTATGCCGAAGCCTAGGCCTGCGCCGTCGCTCAACAGATCGATCACTTCCAGCTCCGTCCACTCCGTGTTCAGCTGGACAGGTTGGGTTGACTCATCGATTGATTCGATTGATTGATTGATTGACTGATTGACTGATTGATTGATTTACTGATTGATTGATTGACTGATTGATTTATTGAATGATTTATTGATTCGACTGACTGATCGATTGACTGATCGATCGATTGATTGATTGACTGATTGATTGACTGATTGATTGACTGATTGATTGATTGACTGATTGATTGATTGACTGATTGATTGATTGATTGACTGATTGATTGACTGATTGATTGATTGAATGATCGAAAGATTGATTGATTGACTGATTGATTGACTGATTGATTGATTGAATGATCGAAAGATTGATTGATTGACTGATTGATTGACTGATTGATTGATTGAATGATCGAAAGATTGATTGATTGACTGATTGATTGACTGATTGATTGATTGAATGATCGAAAGACTGATTAATTGACTGATTGATTGATTGAATGATCGAAAGACTGATTAATTGACTGATTGATTGATTGAATGATCGAAAGACTGATTAATTGACTGATTGATTGATTGAATGATCGAAAGATTGATTGATTGACTGATTGTTTTATTGACTGATCGATCGATTGATTAATTGACTGATTGATTGATTGAATGATCGAAAGATTTTTTACTCGAATAAATACTCGTAGATTTACTGATTCTTTTATTGATTGATTGATTCAATGACTGATATAATTATATTAAAATTTATGCATATTATGAGTATAGTAGTGGTTAAATTTTGTATTGATTGAAATGAGTCACAATTTCACAGCTTATTGCGCGGCTTATCTATAGGCTACGTAAGGCTGTTCAGTCCATGGACTGGAGGGACACCCACACCCACCAACAATTACCCAGCTGATACTGGTACCCATTTAACAGCTGGGTGAACTGAAGCAATGGAGAGTTAAGTGTCTTGCTGAAGTCGTACACGAATTTTACCTATGAAGTCTGGAATCGAGCCCCAGACCTTCAAATCACCCCTTCAAACCACTACTAGGTGGTTGTGGGGCTAATCGGTGGGTAATTAAATGTCTTCAAAGGGGATTCTAATCATTCTAGTCAGATTAAAGGGCTCTAGTTTGAAGAAGCTAGTCCGAATTTGATAACATTTTGAGGCAAAGTCGCAGTCAGCGACAGAAATCGTGTCAAGAGCAGATGAAAAATTAGTCAGTTTGAGATTGTTTGAGCACAGATAATTGCCCTGCCTGAGCACAGTCGCACTGACGAAGACCCGCTGAGCCCTCGGGGGTCCCTCCGCTGCGCACTCACTCTCAAATTGCACCTGGATAATTGTGTGAATGGCTGGTTGCAACTCCAAACCCCACAGGGACAATTAGCGTCTGTTATCTTTGAGACTGTGAAATCCGCTGACAATGCACTCTTGCAATGTGCTCCCCAGCTCGCATGTTAATTAGAAGCGGCGGTGAGATCTTTCAGGGACTTGGATCGGCCGAGAGGATTAAAAGGCTTTGCCGGGGTTGGTCAAATGGAAAGTGAAAGCCAGCTTAAATGTACCCAACAGACATTCGTAAAATTTTGTTGCATTCGCGTCACTCCCTCGGGAGTGATAACAGTCCTAGCGTTGTCATTTCTGCAAATGCACTTTTACATTAGTTCCAACGGTCTGTCTTCTTGACGGAACATGCACGGCATGCTAGACTAATCTGACCAGCCCTGTACCTGTGGCTGAGAAGTATTGCATTCGACTGTCAAAGCAGCATTCTGTTGAATTCGTTAATCTTTTTCTAGTATATGAAAATAATGCACTTGTAATAACGAATCAATTTAACAACTGAGAGGCAGATGTACACACCTGTGTGCGAGTGTGCGCTCAGGTGTCAGTTGAAGGAGTGGAATGGCCTCCTCGCTGGAGGGTCGACTGTCACCAAATGATGCACCGGGAGCCCGAGTCCCAAGCAAACATGGTTATTTATCTATCTACCTGCCATAGCCTACTGGAGCCTGCATTCACCTGCCGGGGTTAAGTTTTCGTAAATAAAAACGTCTAAAACAAGCACAGACACACGGCAGGTCGCATGCCTGACTGCAATACGAGACGCACTGGCCTGCTGTTCTGGGATATGGGATATGGGAATGATCAGAGAGGCAGGGAGGTAGGGAGGAGGGGAGGCAGAGAGGAACAGAACAGGGCCTGACAGCTCGACAGTCAGCCGGCCTCAAAGCTTTCACTTGCTCATGGCAACAACTGCTTGGCTTGGATTCCTGAGCACTCGAAGCAGCTCCTTGAAGCTTTTAATTACAACAATCTGGTGTACAGGCAGTCCGGTCAGAAATGTCTGCTCCTGCTCTAAAAAATCTGAGCACACCTTACTCTTATAAGTGCAGACTTCATCTCTTTAGTTAAGTCTAGGTAGCTATTTTCATGCGCGCTTCAAAATTTCCTTAATCACGTGCAACATTTTCAATAGCATAGTTTTTCCACAGCTTTTCATTCTCTTTAGTCGGCAAATTTAAGCCTCTGTTGAAAATCTGAACTTTTTGTTGCATGGCCTGGTCTTTGGACTTCCCTCCTAGCAGCATCTTCAGCGAGTTGTCGTGCAAACTTTGTGCGTCAGATTTCTCCCAAATCCGAAGGGAACCGAATTTTGGACAGCAATATTTCGAACGCAAGACCTCGTTCTAGCCTATAATTGAGCTGTGCACTTTTAACCCTAGAAGAGACACCACGTTGCTTTTGCTCCCAGGAAAGACCACGGGCTATTTCAAATACCCGCTGCCTAACTTCACGATGGCTCCCAAACCGAATGACCGATTTTCGTGAAATTCCACCATATGGGTCAACATTTTGCGCCTTTACAATGACCTTACTTTCTAAGCCGTCCGACGTCAGCATCGTCGAGATTCTGGTCGAAGACCCTGGTGAAAAGTACAGCTAAAGCTCTTCAATATAAGACTCTATGATGAATCGATTGCTTCAAAAAACTAAGTAATCCCAAAAAGAAAAAATCGAAAATCAATTCGTATCGATTTTTCTCACCGTCACAATTAGGGACGGTTTTAGGGTTCCGGATTTCAAAGTTATTTTTAAGCTTAAGCAAATCAGAGTCGGCATTTAGTTTCAACTTTCCTTGGCTGAGTCAGCGGGTCGCTAATGAGGTGAGTTTGAGTTTGCTAGTAGGCTAGCTCGGCGAAATGCCACCCACGTGGAATTGAGTCTAATTAGAAAATCAGAGTACTCAGATTCGGATTCAGCGGTGACAAGTCCCACAGACCTGAGCGGCTTTCGCATAGCCGTGTTTGTAGGCAGCCGGAAGCTGTGAGACAGTCCTGCGCTGCTCCGATATTTAAAAACAAGGCTAAGGAGGTCTAACTCAATTATTCGACCGGCCGCACTCACCGCCAAGAGCAAACGATATAATCCTCCCTTTTTTGTAGCGAAAAAACGCAACCATGGAGGCTTCTCACCGTGTTAAAATAGGCCCTCCTTTAATCCCCCTGCGCGAGCCTCGCGTGCAGCTGACAGCGCTGCAGGAAAGTGCGAGCCCGCTCACTATCGTGCCATGCTTGACAATGTGTGAGGGGATTGAAATTGTCGTTGGATTTGTCAAAGGCCTAGACGGTAACATCCGACACAGTTCTCGGACATCCAGACACTTCAGTTAACACACCTGAAAAATTCATGTTAATCATCATATTTGCTGTATATTACTGACTGAGCAGACTGCTCAGCCCGCTGACTCCTGAGCACATGCGCACACTGATACTGTACGCAGGAATACACATATTCGTGTACATCTGCCCTGTTTTCTTACCCTCAGACATTGTACATTCTCATTGTGCCTTTGGTGTTTGCATTCTATGGGCTTTACACAGCAACGCTCCAAATGAATGTCATGGCCTCGACGCGAAATCGAGTTCACGGACTTTCTTGGGGATGATAGATGCGTTATGCGTTCTGTCCCTCATCCTGTATAGATCGACTGAAATGACAGCTAACACGGCTATTGCGCGGGCATCTGAAGGGTGCGTACAGCTGTTCAGTCCATGGACTGGGGGGACGCCACATCCACCCTCAATTAACCTAGCTGATGCTGTAAACCATTGAACTGCTGGTTGAAGTCTTGAGTCGTGACCTTCGAGTCATGAGTCCGACGCTGTAACCACTAGGCTAGCCTAATCTGGCCTAATTCGGAAGCTAGCCAATGCCAGACCTCCCTAGCAACAAAAGCCGGCGGTCAAACCTCAGCGCAGCGGCAGGGCGCAGCAGAGCAGTCGGCCCTGCGCAGGACGCACTTTGGCCTGGTGTGCCGAATTCGCCTGAAGCCGTCTGTCTTGCAGGTGACCACGATGGCGCCGGGCGAGCTGTCCAGACGGTGCACGACGGTGTTCTTGACGATCGAACTGGTGGAGATTTCCATGGCCGACACGGACTGGCGATACGAGACACCCAGACTGTCCGCTGCTTTGCCACTGACAGCCCCAGCGTCTGGCGCCGCTGACGTTTCAGCCGAGGCCAGACGAGCGTCAGCACTGCTGCTGCTTCGCCGGCGCTCCAGCGGCGTGGCCATCAGCATCAGAGACTGGCGGCGGAGCTCCACCTCGCGTCGGCGGTGCCAAAGCAGGCCCATTGCGGCCACGGCGCTGATGCCCGCCACTTCCTCAACGGACTCGTCTAGCATGAGGCGACCTCTGCGACCCTCCGACAGTCAGACAATGAGCCTGCTGGAGGCTCCCTTCCTACAGCCGCTGGGCCATTGTCCCTGAACTGGCCTGGGCTAACTGCTGGCCAACTGTTCAATTTGTTAAGGTCGATGCCGTCTATAAACTGCAGTCTGTCCTGACTTGTTTTAAACTATTGGAACTGGGGAGTCGGGAATTATTTTCCTAGGGTAGACAGCCGACGTGATGACTTTGGGAATCAGCCAATGAGGACATTCCACGGAGAAATTCAGTGCTAAAGGGAAGGGAGAGTCAGTAAATGGACGCGCAGGCGGGCCTCGTCGAGTTTTTCGAACGCTCTCAAACTCACTTCTGGCCTGGCTAGTCGATTTTTTTTTCTTACAAAATGAAAATTACTCGACGTTGCTCGCGTATAGAAGGCCGCAATAAAATAGGAGGCCTAGGACTTCCCTGCACACTTCCTTCTTCCTGCTCAGCTGGTCCGCGATCAGCCGGCTAATCCCATAATACCCCGTTGCCGCCGACTGAGACACAGAGGTCAAGCATCATTAGCTGATTTTAACAAATCAGTTGAACTGATAATCAATACAGCAGTGAGTAAATTCTTGTGTCCGAGATTTATCTGAACTGCTCTACTCACAGTAGAGGCTGTGGTTTTTTAGTTGAAAATTATGATTCGCTCGTACGCTCGTATTAGCTATTTTTCCCCCTGAGGAGAGACCACAGAGATACTTCAAATACCCACTGCCCACATCGCGACAGCTCCCAAACCGAATGACCGATTTTCGTGAAAGTTCACCAATAAACAGATTCTCGGGGCTGTCAGGGGCGCCAAAGTCTGAGCTGCTGAATTCATGCCGTTTCCAGGATGCACCATTGACCTGTCTGACGAGGACATTCACGAATTCGACTTCATCGATGCCGTGGCATCACTTCTCAAGTCTAGCTGACAATTTTCGTTGCTCGAGTGTCCAACAAATCGATCTGTCCCAGCTAAGAGCCCAGAGTTTGTCCCACACGCGGCCCTGCCTTGCCAAGTCGAAGTTTGACAAACTGGACAGATTTGGGGTCTGCTGGGTCGATAGGTTGGAGCAGCCAGGCTTGCTGCTCAGCTTGGGTGCTTGTGGAGAGTCAAGAGCTCGCACAGAAACCTCCCAGGGGGGAAGCGAACAACCCCACGCCCCGGAAGCCGGCAAGTGTCGGTGGAGCTGTGATTAGGTTGCAAAGGCAGCAGCAGCAGCAGCAGCAGTGGCAGGCACAGATTCAAGGCAGTTTCAGGTTAACAGCCACTTGCTAAAGTGTTGAAGTCTAAAGTCACAGCTACCAGTATAAATATCATTTCCCCCTGTTAATATGTCAGTAATCCTCTTTGAGATTGAACTTGTAAAACAAAAATTGAGCAACAGTGCTTGAAGCAGACCGATTATGCATGCTAAAAGTGCGAAAACTGTGCTTAATTTACCATCTAGACAGCACGCGAACAAAAACCTAGATCCTCAGAACTCACCATTGCAGCACCAGTTTGGAGCAGCTGCTGACCGAATTCAGAGCAATCCGCTGGTCATTGAGCACACTCCAAGGCATGGCAACGGTTGTTAGGATGACACTAAAGTGCCGGCGCAATCAACCTGCAAGATAATGCGATTGATAAATCTGAAATATGAAATCACCTGGCTACTCAACAACTGATCTGACTATCTGACCAGGATACTAATCCACTGACCAGGATTCTAATCCACTGACCAGGATTCTAATCCACTGACCAGGATTCTAATCCACTGACCAGGATTCTAATCCACTGACCAGGATTCTAATCCACTGACCAGGATTCTAATCCACTGACCAGGATTCTAATCCACTGACATGGATACTAATCCACTTTCCAAGGCTACTAATCCACTGACCAGGATACTAATCCACTGACCAGGATACTAATCCACTGACCTGGCTACTAATCCACTGACCAGGATTCTAATCCACTGACCTGGCTACTAATCCACTAACTGGCTACTAAACCACTGACCTGGCTACTAATCCAATGACCTGGCTACTAATCCACTGACATGGCTACTAATCCACTGACCAGGATTCTAATCCACTGACTTGGCTACTAATCCACTGACCAGGCTACTAATCCACTTACCTGGCTACTAATCCACTGACCTGGCTACTAATCCACTGACATGGCTACTAATCCACTTTCCATGGCTACTAATCCACTGACCTGGCTACTAATCCACTGACCAAGATTCTAATCCACTGACCTGGCTACTAATACACTGACCAGGATTCTAATCCACTGACCTGGCTACTAATACACTGACTTGGCTACTAATCCACTGACCAGGCTACTAATCCACTGACATGGCTACTAATCTAATGACCAGGATACTAATCCACTTTCCATGTCTACTAATCCACCGACCAGGATACTAATCCACTTTCCATGGCTACTAATCCACTGACCAGGATTCTAATCCACTCACTAGGCAACTAATCCACTGACCTGGCTACTAATTCACTGACCAGGATTCTAATCCACTGACCTGGCTACTAATCCACTGACTTGGCTACTAATCTAATGACCAGGATACTAATCCACTTTCCATGTCTACTAATCCACCGACCAGGATACTAATCCACTTTCCATGGCTACTAATCCACTGACCAGGATACTAATCCACTGACTTGGCTACTAATCCAATGACCTGGCTACTAATCCACTGACCAGGATTCTAATCCACTGACCAGGCTACTAATCCACTGACTTAGCTACTAATCCACTGACCAGGCTACAAATCCACTGACCAGGCTACTAATCCACTGACCAGGCTACTAATCCACTGACCAGGCTACTAATCTAATGACCAGGCTACTAATCCACTGACCAGGCTACTAATCCACTGACCAGGCTACTAATCCACTGAAATGGCTACTAATCCACTGACCAGGCTACTTATCCACTGACCAGGCTACTAATCCACTTACCTGGCTACTAATCCACTGACCTGGCTACTAATCCACTGACTTGGCTACTAATCCACTGACCAGGCTACTAATCCACTTACCTGGCTACTATTCCACTGACCAGGCTACTAATCCTCTGACCAGGCTACTAATCCACTGACCAGGCTACTAATCCACTGACCAGGCTACTAATCCACTGACCAGGCTACTAATCCACTGACCAGGCTACTAATCCACTGACCAGGCTACTAATCCACTTACCTGGCTACTAATCCACTGACATGGCTACTAATCCACTGACCAGGATTCTAATCCACTGACCAGGCTACAAACCCACTGACTTGGCTACTAATCCACTTACCTGGCTACTAATCCACTGACCTGGCTACTAATCCACTGACCAGGATTCTAATCCACTGACCAGGCTACTAATCCACTGACCAGGATTCTAATCCACTGACATGGCTACTAATCCACTGACCAGGATACTAATCCACTGACCTGGCTACTAATCCACTGACCTGGCTACTAATCCACTGACCTGGCTACTAATCCACTGACCAGGCTACTAATCAAGAAGACAGTGTGAAGGAATACATTGTGACAGATGTCAAACAGTTCTATCATTGTGTTCAACTATTGATGCATTTCTAGTAGTCTCAAATATAAGTCAAATTTTCAGACTGCAACAATAAGAATTTTATCTCCGAAGAAAACGACACAATTGACAGGCTAAATGCAAACTGTGTCTGAAAATCTGCTATCTGTTTGCTCGCCTTTTTATGCCCTCAATCAGAGCTTTGCTAGCATTAATCGATCTGCTTTTTTACTTCTCCGATCTTGTGATAGAGACGGGAATAGAGTGAGGGAGGTCGAGGTCGTGTATTTTATGACTGAATGCCCGAGGAAAGTGCAAACGACAAAACGAGAGAGCTGGAGGATGTGTCTTTATGGGATGCGCGAAATTTGTGCAATAGAACCTAACCTAATAGAGACATTTTTATCATAAAAAGTGATGAGGTGTGATAAAAAACAAACTGTTACATGAGACAGACAGGTGTCAACAGAGATACAAGGTGTCAGTAAAGATACAGGGTGTCAGAAGAGAGAGAGGTAGGGCGTCAGAAGAGAGGCATGGTGTCAGAAGAGATGCAGGGTGTCAGAAGAGATGCAGGGTGTCAGAAGAGAGGCATGGTGTCAGAAGAGTGGCAGGGTGTCAGAAAAGAGGCATGGTGTCAGAAGAGTGGGGCATGGTGTCAGAATAGAGGCAGGGTGTCAGAAGATAGGCAGGGTGTCAGAAGAGAGGCAGGGTGTCAGAAGAGTGGCAGGGTGTCAGAAGAGAGGCAGGGTGTCAGAAGAGAGGCTGGGTGTCAGAAGAGAGGCTGGGTGTCAGAAGAGATGCAGGGTGTCAGAAGAGAGGCAGGGTGTCAGAAGAGAGAGAGGTAGGGCGTCAGAAGAGAGGCATGGTGTCAGAAGAGTGGCAGGGTGTCAGAAAAGAGCATGGTGTCAGAAGAGTGGGGCATGGTGTCAGAAGAGAGGCTGGGTGTCAGAAGAGATGCAGGGCGTCAGAAGAGAGGTATGGTGTCAGAAGAGAGGCAGGGTGTCAGAAGAGGCAGGGTGTCAGAAGAGAGGCAGGGTGTCAGAAGATAGGCAGGGTGTCAGAAGAGAGGCAGGGTGTCAGAAGAGAGGCAGGGTGTCAGAAGAGGCAGGGTGTCAGAAGAGAGGCAGGGTGTCAGAAGATAGGCAGGGTGTCAGAAGAGAGGCAGGGTGTCAGAAGAGAGGCAGGGTGTCAGAAGAGAGGCAGGGTGTCAGAAGAGAGGCAGGGTGTCAGAAGAGAGGCAGGGTGTCAGAAGATAGGCAGGGTGTCAGAAGAGAGGCAGGGTGTCAGAAGATAGGCAGGGTGTCAGAAGATAGGCAGGGTGTCAGAAGATAGGCAGGGTGTCAGAAGAGAGGCAGGGTGTCAGAAGAGAGGCAGGGTGTCAGAAGAGAGGCAGGGTGTCAGAAGATAGGCAGGGTGTCAGAAGTGAGACAAGGTTTTAATGTGGAGAAACGGTTTCAGGAGAGAGACAGCTAATAAGCCGTCGCCGCGCATATCATCTAAGCTCGTACGCATGCCGGGCAATGAAAATCTAACAAAAATTATTTTATAATATATTTCCTAGCGATTTCCATGCACTGCACGCCTTCTCCTGGCGCCACAGTCTTCCCTGCATCATTGGGGAGGGTTTAGTGGGCTACTCTGTGATCTCTCGAGTGAGAAGTGCGGTGCATGTGTCAGCAATGCCCGCGGGCACTCAGTGAGAGTGAGCGAGCTCAGAGTGGAACTCCTTGGTTTGATTCGGGAGCCATGCAGCTGTGGGGAATATTCTAGTGATGAAGGGGAAGAGGCTCAACTACGAATAGGGATTTCGGGATGGGAGATTGTGCAGGGAGATTGGCCGATACGAAAATTGGGCGAGCAAGGGATACGGAGACATAGAGTAGGAGGGGAGCTGGCCTGCTCGAGTGGATGTGAAAACTACTGCCACTCACTGCGACCGTCTCCGGGCAACTCGAACGGCTGGTTGAGCCTGGAGACAGACGCGATCAATCAGGCCCCACTATCTAACTATCTATTTATCTATCTATCTATCTATCTATCTATCTATCTATCTATCTATCTATCTATCTATCTATCTATCTATCTATATATCTATCTATCTATCTATCTATCTATATATCTATATATCTATATATCTATCTATCTATCTATATATCTATATATCTATATATCTATCTATCTATCTATCTATCTATCTATCTATCTATCTATCTAACTAGGCCAATGAAGTTGAAACGATCTCAGAACAGCTCCCTGGTGTGGTGATAACCCAGATCAGTGATCAGAGAACCACTCTGTGTGCGTGGTTTCTTTACATTCGTCTATCTACTCCCGGGACCAGTGTTTGGTTTCTATTCTTTTTTCTGTTGAATTGTTCATTGCCGTTAAGAAGCCGCACTTGGCTCTGATTGAGACGAAGTCAGTACGAAAGAGACCTGCGAATCACCAATGACGTTGACTCGAGCCGACAACCGCTGCACCGATTTCGTCCGAGTTGCACCGCCGGCATCAGAACTGCAGCAGGGTCGAGTTGCATGTGCTTCAGGAGCTCGAAACCCGGAAGGTCTGTGCTCAGACTTCCCCACCTGCCAGAAGCAGTCATTCTGCCCTTCAATTATGCTCTACAACATCTGTCCAATGTCAGCCATGACCAGTTGGGATCGCAGACTGCAGGGTCGAGTTGCCTGTGCTTCAGGGGCTCGGCGCCCGGAAGGTCTGTGCTCAGACTTCCCCACCTGCCTGGAGCAGTCGTTCTGCCCTTCAATTGTGTCCTACATCATCTGCCCAACGTCGGTCGTGACAACGTCGGGTCCCAGACGGCAGGGTCGAGTTGCCTGTGCTTCAGGGACTCGGCACGCGGAAGGTCTGCGCTCAGACTTCCCCACCTGCCAGTAGCAGTCATTCTGTTTATTCAGTTAAAACTCTTCGTTCCTGTTTGAACTGCCCTTGTCAGCAGTGACCTTTGTGTGTTCGCTGCAAAGTTTTATCGTTTGCTACCCACCCATTCCTGGTTGAATAGTTAGCGCTGCTTCATTCATTTTTTACTTTGACTCTAAGACCTTTAAGTCTCTGGCACCTTTTTAGTTGGCTGCATGTACACTTGTTCATCGTGCCTGCTCAGCCTATCCACTCTCAATACCATTTATTTGTCGCTATAAAAGTCTCGCTCAAACTTCGCTCTCTTCGCTTTTCAAATAAACGGACCCTGACGAAGGCCCAGAAAGGGCCGAAATATTGGTCTATCTATCTCTCTATCTATCTATCTATCTATCTATCTATCTATCTATCTATCTCTCTATCTATCTATCTATCTATCTCTCTATCTATCTATCTATCTATCTATCTATCTCTCTATCTATCTCTCTATCTATCTATTTATCTATCTATCTATCTATCTACCTATCTATCTGACGGAGTGGGGCTGGTGCTGGTTCCGGAGGTAATTGATTTTGCACGAAGTTCCTGGGCTTTTGTGGCGGGCCAAAAGGCACAAATTTTGACCAGAATAGACTCAAACGGGGAGTAGACTCAAAAGAGTTCCAAGCCAACAATTTTCGCCGTCGTCCCGTGCTCAAGTCAGTGCGCGGCTCTCTGTCTCGTTTCTCTCTTCGCCCCCCCCTCCGTCCCTCCCCAGCAGCAGCATCGGGATAAGATGCCAAATATTCCGGGTGCACACTCCGCGAATAGTAAAAATGGGCGACACACGCACACACATACACAAACATTCGGGCGCCCTAGAGTTAAAAGTACATTGCACAGCGAGCCAGCGCGGCCCAACCCGATCCGAACGGCTCGAACTCGCCCCTCCCCCCCGCCCGCTTTGGTGGCGCTCCGCTGCGCGTGCAGGCCCACTAAATCCTGCCTTGCCTACCAAAAAAGATTCTCCCGCGGCGGCGTCCCCTCTCGGCGCTGGCCATTCTCCAAAAGTAGTCTACTCTCTTCTCTCGGCCTCTCCGCACTTTAGCAGCCGCCAAGGTCCGGCCAGGCCCAGGCATATCTTTATCTCCCTCCCACCCCACACACAGCTCCCAGGAGATCCTGTGCAGCCAGCTTTATCACCTCTGGCGCTTTGCCCGATTCCACAAGCCCAGATTCTCCCATAGGTATTCGGGCGTGGCGCCTTCAGTCAACATCAGCAGCAGCAGCATCAGCAGCAGCAGCAGCAGCAGCAACAAGTGCTGTTACGATGAAAAAAAATCTGTTTGCTCGTTTCAAATAACGCGCTGTACATGCCGCTGTCTTTGCATGCATCATGCAGTCTGCAGACCTGACATTTTTCATAACTTATAACCAAATCCGCGACATTTAATTGGGCCTTTTGTGAACCCATGCAAAAAAACGAACACATTCTTTGGGTCTCGCCAAAGGACGCCGGCTTTCCCCGTGGTGTCGCGAATCGAACCCTTGACTTTTAAGTCGTGAGTCTGACGCTCTATCCACTAGGCAACAACCCAAACATGGATGGTAGAGAGTTGAAATATGAAGATTGATTGATTGATACAAGCAGATTAGATTAGATCGAGATATATAAACTTGAAATAATATAACACTTGTTGATACTTGGATCTAGCTCACCAGTTGCTCGTCCTCATGGCACAGCAAGTCCGTAGCGGCGCCAGCTGTTTTGTCTCTGTCGTCGCTAAACGTACGATACTTCACAGTCAGTTTTTGTATTTTGAAATTCTGTCGAGCTCCGATGCAAGCAGTTATATTTGGCAGTGCTCTGGCAGATTTCGCTGGTTAGTGCTCTCCTTTAGCCCCAGCATACTGTCTCTAACTCTGCCTTCGCGGGCCAGCCAATCAGAGTGCAGCAGTGTTGTGTTGCTGTGTTCACGTTGAGGTCCATGCGAAAACAGGTTTACCAGACGATTTCATTGGCTAGGCTATAGAGTACTCTCAAAACTCCGAACCTTATTTTTCCGTAGCCAACGAAATGGTGGCAAAATGATAAATTACGAGTATTCAGACTAGCAAAGCAATAGTAAGTTATCAAGCAGACAAATCTGTCTCGACTAGAATTTCGTCAGTTACAATCGTTTTTTAGTACGCTGCAGAATTCGTTGCGATCTATAAAGTATACTCAAAAAGTAAGGAAGCATAAAAAAAATTCGTCTGGCACACAATTAAATTATTACGATTTTTTCTGTTAATTACTCCATTATTGATATGAGACAGATAAATATGTGTCTACTTAAGACAGTACTCCATTTACTAATTTACTGCTACTGAATGTAGTGGTTCTTTGAGACATAATTTTTATCTAATAAGTTATTAGGTGCACATGTAGTCAATATTATATTTTTTAAAACGACTATTTTAAAGAATGGGTAGACTTAAACATAGAAAATATATATTCATATATTTATCTATATATCAATCATATTCTATCGTCGAGGGCTCTATAGCGCACATTAGTCCCTAGCTTCGGTCTGCTGTTCTTGCCTTTTTACCTAGCGGAATCGGGGATGAGTTGTAGCAATAAGTTAAAACAAATTCCCAACATTTATTGCCTAAAAATACCATCGAGGTAAGATTCAGCCCTGAATTCCAATGCGGAAAAAATGTAAAAGCACTTAAAAGAGCTTTATATCTGAAAATTGAAACTTTTTTGCATACACTAGATTTTGGCTACAATTTCAACTCATAGGTTTAATCTGCTTTTTTGGGGATTACGTGAAATGTGGGGATAATGTCAGTCAAATTGATTGGTAATAAAAAATTATAAAATCATCGTCTATTCAAAGCGGAAGTAGTTTTACAGTAAAATTTTAAAAAAGTCTTTCAAATTTCTGTTATTATTTTTTCTTTTTTTCAACTGTGTTTTTATATTTAGTCAATTAAGATTTTCATTTTTAGTATATTAGATAATTCTTTTTCTGTTTAAGTTATGTGATTTTATCAATTAACCGAAATTTTCTCATTCAAATAGAAAAAGCTGTATTAATAGCAAGTATTTTTAGATGCATACTTTTGTGGTGAAGAATTATAATCCTTGTCATCATTTTATGTAACATTCAACAGGATTTAATTTCATGATTTGAGATAACTTTGTTAGGTTTCTTCCAATTATTTACTAATTTGCGTTTAGCATCCAGCACAACATGATCAATGTAAACTACAGAGCTAAACTTTACATTTGATTGATATTTATTTGATAGACTTATTTGAGTATTTTACAAGGTGTAGCCAATAAATAGTGACTTTAATCACGAGCCTTCGTCTTTGAGTTGAAAATTTATACAAAAAATTATATAGCTCGTATCGATATTTAAGCTAAGAAAAACATACTAAAAATGAAATACGTTTTCATGTGAATTTATAATAGAAATTAACAAAAAATATACTAGTATACACGCAATCAGAGGTTATTGATTTCATTTAACATTTATCAGCAATGTGAACAGAAAAGACGAGATTTTTCGCATTCGTTCAAACAGATTTTTCAAATAACTGTCACGTCTGATGCTTAAATTTTTAATAAAAATGTTTCGAAGTTAGTCTTAAAAAATTATTTTAGGCTTTTCAGGCGCTACCCCTCGATTCGCGACTCGATGTCACTCGGTCGCGAATGGGTAATATCTGCTCGCGCCTCTTAGACCAGCTGAAGCAGCAACAGCAGCAGCTTGGGCCACTGATTCCCCTGCTGAAGGAGCTCTACGAAGTCTACAACATTACGAGCCGCGAGTTTCCTATCGAAGCGGAGCGCGATCTCGCCTGCAAGGCGCTGGCTCACGCGCTGGTCAGCGCAGCTGGCGGTGAAGTTATTCGCCGACTGGTGCAGCTGCTGGAGTCGATCATCGCGCAGCACGCGGCCAGAGGCGACTTTGAAGCTTCGCCGGACAATAAGACGGTCGTCTCACTGCTTCTGCGAGGCTTTCACAACTTTTCCGACTGCAGCGTTGATTTCGTGCGCGCCTTGGCCGCTTCTGAGGCCTTTTGCCGCGGCTGCTGCCTAAAGGTGCTGAATAACTGGACTCCGCTGTTTCTCCAGGGTCGGCTGGGCGCGGAGGCAGGCCAAAGCCTGCGCCGCCTGATAGACATCCTGTACAATGCCTACTTCAAGCTCGACACCGAGACGGACTCTCACCTCGCCGCTTACGACTTTGTAGAACCAGCCAAGCCGTTGCTGAGGTCATCGGACGAGAGAATGTCCGTGAGTTATGTTACTATTTCTTGACCTCGCTCAAATGGTAGCCCTACTAAACTTGTTGAGTCTTGGAGCAATGTAAAGCTACCCAGCCTTCGGACGCCGGAGGGGCTTCAACGAACGTGTAATCAGTAATTCACGCCCCTCAAATGTTTTATGCCTTGTCTACCCCTTAAAAGAATCAGCTGCTTTGACGTCAGACGTTGCAGCTGTGTCACTCGAGAAATTTTCAATTCTGATCGCTCTTGCGGCTTAAAATCCTGTTGACGCAAGTGCCGAATACAACTCAAAATAAATCGCGCCCGCAGTTCTCCGCTCTGCTTCTGGTTTGCTTCGCTTTGGACGAAAGCAAAGCGGAGTTTTACCTGGGTCAGAAGGAGTCCATCTCTTTGCTCATCAACACCCTAAATCGTTCAATTGGCAGCAAGAATCGACGCTATTTAGGCTACCACACCTTGGAGCTCGCCAAATGTAAGCCTGGACTCGAATATTTTTTTACATACACCTGAGGGCTGCGGGCAATGGCGCATCATTTGGTCTTCGTGACACTAGACCTGTAACTAGCGAGGAGGCAATTCTGCCCGTTTCGCTGACTCCTGAGCACACACGCACACAGATACCGTACGCAGGCACATACTAACAGGGGTGTCTACATCTGCCCAGACTTTCTCATCGTCAGGCAGTGTACACTCTCACTGTGCCTTGGAGGTTGTCCCCTTAAAGGGCGTTAATGCACGAAAATTAATGAATGCTTGTGGCCTCGCTGCGGAATCGAGCTCAGGGACCTTGGATCTTCACAACGTCCACCATCACAGAAAGGCATTACTTTGCCTCTCGTAGTGAGGTGAAAAATGAACTGTAGCTCGTACCTAGGGGATGCTATCACTTACAACGAACCCACCACAAACCGACCAGGTGTCAACCGCATCGCTCTGAACGACATTAACAAGGAGCTGCTCGTGGAGCTGAAGCTTTTACCTGTCCTTCATCGCCTCCTGGACGGCGGCAAACCGGACGAGATGGGTGCGGCCGTCAATGTGCTGTTCACGCTAAGCTTCAACCAGGTGGTGCGCGATCAAGTAGGTCGCGAGTTCGCGGCCAAGCTAGGCAAGCTGGCCACAGAGTCTCGCTGGTCCGGCCTTGACTCGCTGCAGGGCCTGCTGTTCAAGCTGAACTCGCCAGCTGCCGGGTCGCCGCCCGCTGGCCAGGCCATGGGAAAGCTGACCTCGGCCAAAGCCAAGAAGGCTCCAGTGGGCGCACGAGGCGACGCCGCTCCCGATGCCGTCGAGACAGCAAGCAGCAGCGCATTCCACGTGATGATCAGCTATCAGCATGAGTCTAAGGAGCTGGTGTCACGAATTCGGGAACAGTTAAAGCTAAATGGAGTGAAAGTGAGAAGCCTTGAGCACAAAATTTGCTACTCATAAGTAGTTCTTAAAAAAAATATAATTTTTAAAGTTGCTCTTATTAAAGCGGAATTCATCCTGGTCTCATAGGTGTGGATCGACTACGAGCAGATGACGGATGGATCGACCCTGAGTGCAATGGCCGACGCCGTGGAGAACTCGGCCATTGTGCTCATGTGCATGTCCCGCCGCTACAAGGACAGCAACAACTGCCGCCTGGGTGAGTGCCTGCTCACACATGCCCTAGCCTCACCCCCACCTGTTCTAACCTGACCTCCAGCTGTTCTAAACTGACCCCCACCTGTTCTAAACTGACTTCCTCCTGTTCTAAACTGACCCCCACCTGTTCTAAACTGACTCCCTCCTGTTCTAAACTGACCCCCTGTTCTTAACTGACCCCACCTGTTCTAAACTGACCTCCACCTGTTCTAAACTGACCCCCACCTGTTCTAACCTAACCTTCACCTGTTCTACACTGACCCCCCTGTTCTTAACTGACCCCACCTGTTCTAAACTGACCTCCACCTGTTCTAAACTGACCCCCACCTGTCCTTACCTGACACCCCCTGTTCTTAACTGACCCCGACCTGTTCCATTAACCTGACCCCGACCTGTTCCATTAACCTGAACCCCACCTGTTCCATTAACCTGACACCGACCTGTTCCATTAACCTGACCCCCACCTGTTCCATTAACCTGACCCCCACCTGTTCTTAACTGAACCCCACCTGTTATATTAGCCTGACCCCCACGTGTCCTAACCTGACCCTCACCTGTAATAACTTGACCCCCACCTGTAATCACTTGCCCCCCACCTGTAATAACTTGACCCTCACCTGTAATAACTTGCCCCCACCTGTAATAACTTGCCCCCCACCTGTAATAACTTGACCCTCACCTGACATAACCTGACCCCTACCTGTAGAAACCTGACCCCCACCTTAAATAACCTGACCCCAGAGGCGGAGTACGCGCACCGCAGCAACAAGAAGCTGATTCCGCTGCTGATGGAGCGCGGCTACAAGCCCAATGGCTGGCTTGGCCTCATCCTGGGTGCTGGGCTGTACCACGACTTCTCCGGCAAATATCCCTTCGAGGCCAAGCTGCCGGAGCTGCTGAGCGCGATTCGTAAGTTTCTCGAACTCGACTCCGTCGACGCCGCCCCGCGGCCTGTCGGACAGTCGCGGCAGAATCAAGCGACGCCGACTGGCCCGAAGCCCGCAGTCAGCCGGCTGGAACACGAGATGCCGACCCCGCCACCGCCTCCGCTGCCGCCGATTGTTGGCAAGTTGGAGAAATCTTTGACAGACATTAGTGCCTGGACTGCCGTCGACATTGACGCGTGGCTGGGCCGGAGGAGCGACGGCCAGGCGATGATTCAGTGGCTGCGCGGTCGCCGACTGACCGGGGTGGCTCTAAGGGTGCTGCTGGACATGCGCAAGCGGGCGCCGCAAGCCTTCTACGCCACGGTTGAGAAACACTTCGACTTCGGCGAGTTTGCACTGATGGCCGAGTTTATCAACGCCTTGGAGGAGCTGTGAATGCGTTGCATCACCAAGTGGTTGAACTGTGAATGAGTTGCATCACCAAGTGGTTGAACTGTGAATGAGTTGCATCACCAAGTGGTTGAACTGTGAATGAGTTGCATCACCAAGTGGTTGAACTGTGAATGAGTTGCATCACCAAGTGGTTGAACTGTGAATGAGTTGCATCACCAAGTGGTTGAACTGTGAATGAGTTGCATCACCAAGTGGTTGAACTGTGAATGAGTTGCATCACCAAGTGGTTGAACTGTGAATGAGTTGCATCACCAAGTGGTTGAACTGTGAATGAGTTGCATCACCAAGTGGTTGAACTGTGAATGAGTTGCATCACCAAGTGGTTGAACTGTGAATGCGTTGCATCACCAAGTGGTTGAACTGTGAATGAGTTGCCTCATCAACTGGGTGAGCTGTGAATGAGTTGCCTCATCAACTGGGTGAGCTGTGAATGAGTTGCCTCATCAACTGGGTGAGCTGTGAATGCGTTGAATCACCAAGTGGTTGAACTGTGAATGAGTTGCCTCATCAACTGGGTGAGCTGTGAATGAGTTGCCTCATCAACTGGGTGAGCTGTGAATGCGTTGAATCACCAAGTGGTTGAACTGTGAATGAGTTGCGTCATCAACTGGGTGAGCTGTGAATGAGTTGCCTCATCAACTGGGTGAGCTGTGAATGAGTTGCCTCATCAACTGGGTGAGCTGTGAATGCGTTGAATCACCAAGTGGTTGAACTGTGAATGAGTTGCCTCATCAACTGGGTGAGCTGTGAATGAGTTGCCTCATCAACTGGGTGAGCTGTGAATGAGTTGCCTCATCAACTGGGTGAGCTGTTAATGAGTTGCCTCATCAACTGGGTGAGCTGTGAATGAGTTGCCTCATCAACTGGGTGAGCTGTGAATGCGTTGAATCACCAAGTGGTTGAACTGTGAATGAGTTGCCTCATCAACTGGGTGAGCTGTGAATGAGTTGCCTCATCAACTGGGTGAGCTGTTAATGAGTTGCCTCATCAACTGGGTGAGCTGTGAATGAGTTGCCTCATCAACTGGGTGAGCTGTGAATGCGTTGAATCACCAAGTGGTTGAACTGTGAATGAGTTGCCTCATCAACTGGGTGAGCTGTGAATGAGTTGCCTCATTAACTGGGTCAGCTGTGAATGAGTTGCCTCATTAACTGGGTCAGCTGTGAATGAGTTGCCTCATTAACTGGGTCAGCTGTGAATGAGTTGCCTCATTAACTGGGTCAGCTGTGAATGAGTTGCCTCATTAACTGGGTCAGCTGTGAATGAGTTGCCTCATTAACTGGGTCAGCTGTGAATGCGTTGCCTCATCAACTGGGTGAGCTGTGAATGAGTTGCCTCATTAACTGGGTCAGCTGTGAATCAGTTGGGTCGTTCTCGACCTTGATTTTTGTTACGCATATTCTTGCCGCTGAAAAATGACTGTGATTTATGATCGGATAAAGTTTTTGTGAATTCGGCACGCATATTTACTATTTAAAATCTTTAGCTTAAAAATTTAAATGAAATTATTTTTTCTGACTGTTTAATAAATCAAGCAGCTTTTTGCCATCGTTGTTACATGAGTTCTCTTTTAGATATTTTATTAGAATCTCTGCACTTTAAAGCTAGCCTCGTGAACTTTCTAAGAAATTTAGTTTCTTTTCTGGAAACAAAAATAAAATTGCTTTTCGAAAATCATTGACTGTCCTTAACTCGGGCGTGATAAAATTAGAAAAATCGTATTTTTCGATGACAAGATTAAGAACTGGGACTTATTAGACTAATTTTCAAGGCTTTCTGGTTACCTGCAGTAATAATTATTTACCGCATTTTTATCGAAAGGATACTGCAAATACAATAGGAGCATTTGTTGGAAGTATTGCAGACAACAGTTGAGGAATGAAGGAATTAAGTACATATACATAGATTTTCATGAACATGTTCATACATGAAAAGGTCCATGCATCTCATATTCATACACATTGATTTTTAGAGCAGGGAGGATAAGATCGCGCAATAACAAGTAAGCATTATTCGGTCTAAATAAGGTCAAATAAGGTCACAAAGGGTTACTCTCACAAAATAATCTGGATCACCTGTTTAAAACACAGAATTTTTAACAATAAACTGAATACACAGATTGTATTGTATTTACAACATGTATTTACATTGCAGGTTGTAGCCTAGTGGTTAGGGCGTCGGACTCGCGACTTGAAGGTCGGGGGTTCGATTTCCGACTCCACTGAAACAATTTGTGTTCGTTAGCAAGACACTTAACTCTGCATCGTTTCAGATCACCCAGCTGTTAAATGGGTACCAGCATCAGCTGGGATAATTGAAGGTGGGTGTGGCGTCCCCCAGTCCATGGACTGAACAGCTCTACGCAGCCTTCAGATGCGCTGCGCAATAGCTGCGACTGTGCTGTCGGCTGCACACCTGGCCCGATTGGGGCAGGTGTAATCAATTATTATTATTATTAATTAAAATTGCAGCTTACACTATAAACACCACAGGGGTATTTCAAATACCCCGTGGTGTTTCCACATGGGAAATAAGCCTGGTAATCTTAATGCCTTTAATGCCTTTAAAGTTTAAATTCTCGTAGATAATATTTTGTTAATATCGAACTAATCGATATTCGCCAGAACGCGAAAAAAGACGCGTACAGTCAACCACTCGACCTGACCGTCGTGCTCGCCACGGTGGTGACAGCCGCCGGGGCTGGAGTCGTGGTCGCGGCCGGGGTGCTGCTGATGTTCGGTCGCCAGATGACGGAATAGTAGATGGCCAGTATGATGGCAGCCAGGGACACCGCCAGGACGTACAGGAACACTGTTGCCAGGCGGATCCACTTCTTGTTGGTCTTGCTCTGCACTTTAGCCTTGTGCACCGGCTTGCCAGCCATGGACACGCCCGAGTTCTGGTTCTGGTAGCCTTCAGACTTCATTGCTCGAGCTGAGGCCGTGAGGGAATTGCGTCTGTGGACTGAAGGTGGATCCCTTCAGATTTATTTCTCGATTCCCGTCTATGCGGTGCGGCTGCACTGAAGGAAGAGCAAACACAGGAAGGGCAAGGAAGGGCGACTGAGTTTTGTTAGTTCAGAACACCCACTGGAGTGGAGGGAAGCGGGGGTAGAGGCGCGGTGCGGTCAAATACAGTAAAATGAACGGCAGGGGCAAAGATTGTACTGGCGAGCGGCTGGCTGTTTGCCCATAAAGGAATGGGAAAAAACTGAGGGCAGAGGGAAGAAACGGGAGAGGGGAGAGAGGGATAGCGAAAATATGGGAGTTAAAACTGGACAAAGTACGCAACTGAATAGAGGCCGGCAGAGGGTGGTGCAGTGCACAGTCGCGAGTACATCCAATCCAACTGAAGACGAGTTGGAGAGGCTCGTTGAGGGCTTGGGGTGGTAAATGGAAAAATACTGGCAAAAGAATTGGAGAAATCAATTTGCCTTCTAGCTGTGCAGAGGGGACGATCAGCACCAGAAGGTTTGTGTTTTGCTACGGCGAGCTATTTAACTCGTGTTTCTCACGTCGAGGCGGAAAATTCCAATCGATGATATTGCTGGCATATGCTTGCATTAACTTTAACGCTTTTTATTTCAAACAAAACTGCGTCATTATCCGTTCAACAAGCAACTAAAAAATAATGATTTGTAAAAAACGAACAAAATTTTCGAGCTACGAATACCTGTGTAACACGTAAAATATCAGTCTAAATTCCTTTCCTAAGTGACAGAAAAATATTAAGCTTTTATTGAATCACAATAAAAAGAAACGCACCGTGCTACTGCTCAAGCCTTTCCTAAGTAGTGCATCGCGCCTTGAATTAATATTAAGAGACTATTACTTATTACCAAAACAGATGCCAGCTGTGCGAGAGTCGTGGAGAGTAAAAATCATCACTGTTCCGATTTTGAAGCTACGAGTATACGAAGAGTTTGTACTTTGCAATGCTTCGATTGTGCGGTAAACGTAAGTAATTTTTTTCGTTGAGGACTCTTTGTCATCCATTTTTGTCAATAATTATTTACTGGTTTTGTACGGCCCTGTAATCTGCCCGTGTTAGTTAGATTCCATTGTCACCACCCGCTTCGTTGGACCAGCATCGACAAAGCAGGGACCTGTAGCGGCAGCGGAACTTTTTGCCAATCAGGTAAGGTAGCCAGTTCAGAGCTGGGTTCAGGTAAATCAGGTGATTGAGTAGCACTAGGAGTCGATGCACATTGCCGGTGCAGGTCAAGAGGCCTAGATGCTCCATCAGCTTCATGGCGGTGAAAGGCGCCTCGCAGACAATGAAGATCACGCTGGTAGAAACGAAAATGCGCGTCTGAGCTGAGGCAGCCGCCACCGCCGGGTGGCTCTCGCTGATTTCGTTCGCCGCCCGATTCTGAGCGATGGAGCCCTTGATGCTGCGCTGGCTGCGCCTCAGGCTGGCGAGAATAACAACCAGAGAGACCAGCAGAACGGCCAGCACCAGCAGCCTCGAGGCGAACACAGTGTACAGTCGGTACACCAGCTCGATCCAGTCGTCATGAAACATACACCGAGCCCGCTGGCTGTTCCAGTAGGTGCTGGCCACGCGGATGCAGGGCACGAAACTCAGCAGCAGAAGCAGCGCCTGCCACAGCCCGATGTTGCGCCGGCGAAGCAGAGTCCGCTGCCTCAACGGGGCCAGCGTGACGACCAGCGAGGGCAGGCAGAAGCCCAGACGAAGGAACGGACTGCCGTGCAGCAGCCACAGGGTGGCCAGGTAGTACGCTACGCACACCTGGTAGGTGCTCTGAGTCCGGTAGTTTGGTACGTTCAGTGCTCGGCCAAGCACTGCGGGTGCCAGATAGTGTGTGACAGACTTCCCGCCAACTAGCAGCAGGTCTGCGCAGCAGGTGACGATCATGCTGAGGCGCAGGGAGAACGGAAAGCACTTCGGGTGGCGCAGCAGCACCAGCAGGCAGCTGGCTTTGCCCCACATGCCTAGAAACATCATCAGCGGGAATAGCCATGAGAAGACGTGCACGTGAAACGAAACGTAAGCGACCTTCTGCCACGATGGCAGCTCGTCTGCTGAGGAGTTTGCAGACAGGTTCTGGCTTGGAGCTTCCAGCGGCTCTGTCTCTGCCATCCTTATTTGAGCAGCTTTTCTGTGAGAAACTTTAATGGAGCGAGCTATTGGGGAGCAATTATACGGTACATCGGAGTAAGGGCTAGCCGCTTGCATGTAACCAGCTCATCTCAGACTCATGAGACGGCAGGGGACTCGCTGATTGGGCCTAAGCCAGTCCGGGTCAGTTTGCGTGTATCGAAAGCATTTTAAGCATGCAATCATTGTAGCTCTTAACAGTAGGAAGACCCGCTATTTTCTCCCTTGGGAAAATACCCGCTGCCAACTTCCCGACAGCTCCCAAACCAAATGACCGATATTCGTGAAAGTCCACCTTATGGATCGCAAACTTTTACATTTTTAAGTCCCCCAACGTCAGCGTCGTTGAGATATTCAACGATTCTTGTGGAAGACCCTCGAAACAAGGACAAGTAGCATTTTTGTGTGTAAGCTTAATGGTGAATCCGTAAAGGTAATGTCATAATTAACAATATTATCGATGCAATATAAACAACAGTAATAGCCGCTATAGTTTCATGATGAAATTTTGTAGGAAGAAAAATTATGCCTCTATTTGTGGTTTTTTCTGACACCAGACGAGAATCTTTGACTATCTCGACGATGTTGTGTGATTCTGAAAGCTGTTTTTATCGGATAGAGCCGAAAATTTTAGCTAGGTGTTCTGGATTTTCGTGGAAATTGGTTGAATATATATTTGATATAATTAATAATATAATAGTTGATTACACCTGCCCCTATAGGGTCAGATGTGCAGCTGACAGCACAGCCGCAGCTATTGCGCGGCGCATCTGAAGGCTGCGTACAGCTGTTCAGTCCATGGACTGGGCGGACGCCACACCCACCCTCTATTACCCCAGCTAATGCTGGCACCCATTTAACAGCTGGGTGAACTGAAGCTGAGTTAAGTGTCTTGCTAACGGACACAAATTATTCCAGTGGAGTCGGGAAACGAACCCCCGACCTTCAAGTCGTGAGTCCGACGCCCTAACCACTAGGCTGCAGAATACGGAATACAGAAATAAGAAAATCGGGCTATTTAAAATGCCCCGTGGTCTTGCTGCTGTGAATCAGGCAAAGAGAGCCACAGACGCTAATCTGGGATTAACGAAGGATTTTGCTCTTATCAGGTAGACATTAGCTCAGCATAGAATGGAAGTCAGGAACACTTTTACAGTTATCTCAAGCTTAAAAGTACAATTCTACTCAATGCTTTTAAAGCTCGTTCTGATCTGACGTTGATCACATGATAGAGTATGAGTATGAATTTAATTACTGTTATCACCTGTTCAGACCAAATGATAAGCATTGCAGATCGCTGGCAATCGTGACAGTCTAGAGTTGCCACTGCCTACTGATTAGCAGAACTCAGGCAATCCAATGCCCCAGTCATGCTTTCTGACAAACTCAAATACTATTAACGGGAGCCAGAAACTTCTAATGCGAAAATAAAAACTGCAGTGGTGAGCATAGCCTCAAGATTCTGTACCAGTAGCCCCAGACCCAGGTGCCAAAATCAAGGCCAGGGTAGCGATTCCCAAATCAAGCTTGGCTTTCCTACTCTGAAACACCCAGAAACTTTGAAAAAAAACACCTAACAATGACTGCAACTGTTGCCGCTAGTAAGCAGTTTTCTGAAAATTGTCTTTCTAAGAAAAAAGTCGGAAAATCAACTGTGCCGGTCAGCCAGCAGACTCAGGACACGCAACACCGACAATCAGAAGATTTACTTGTCGAACACGCAGCCCAGATGTTGTCACGGTCTCTTCCTAAATCAGATGGCATGCGTTCACCTAATTCTACCATGGCCTTTGACTTAGCTTTGACTTTGCTGACGAGCAGAAACTGCTGGTAGACGAGGAACCTTTCTGTTCGCTCCAGGCATCATTCATGATTTTGGGTGTGTCTCGTGGGAGCAGTGCCGGTTGGTCGCATAAAGAAAATTTAAACTGCATCCTTTGGGATTATTCGCAAAATGACATCCTCAGGAGAAAGTCAAAATGAGGTCGGGCAGTTTCTCAGGGTCCAGTAACAGTAGCCCGTGGGGTATTGATTACGGTATCCCGGTCTTGACTGCAGAAAGGCACTTACAGGATGCTCAAACATTCTCCAGTGATAATCTAATTCGCTAGCCTAGACAGGGATTTCTACAGTTGTAAGAATAAAATTTCAATTGAGCTATTTTGAACTGCCCGAGGGAGACAAGTCTGAGCACAGAGGTAATGGCAGCTTCTGAAGAAACGCTGGAGTGCGTAAGCATCTCCTACTTGGTGTTTGTGCACTTTTGCAATCACTGGCGCTTAATTACCCTAGCAAAGCTGAGTGCAGTTAGAGCGAGAACTCTTATAAGTTCGTTTAGCCACGCAAAATATTGCTGAAACAGAAATTCAATACGAAACTCCTGCCTGCATGGACTTTAGTGACAGTTGAAGAGATGTACAGCACAACGGCAGCGCTCTGGACTATTGAATGGTTTCACACTATAGGGCAGGCCATAGACGAAAGCTTTAAAATCCGCACCAGAAGGTCCTACACTTTTTTCTAAGGACCACTAGAGGAAAAAGGACGGGACACGTTATTTCTTGGAAAATTTAATAAAGGTTGATTTTTACGGAAAATGCACTGGTGGCATTGGAACTTTTCCCGATGACGATGATGCTGGAACTTTTCACATTGAAATACTTTTTGTACCTTTTTATTGGAAGTAGATCCAATGCTGTTCTTTTAATATGTCGTGCAAAACATGTTGCATGTCGTAATACACTTATACTTGATTAGAGTGTGACTGTAAAATTATGTTAGTCACGAGACAGTTTTTGACTAGCTATTGTGCCTCATGATATCGAAATGAAAATCAATTATTCATGAATGAAGTGTTTGTAAAATTCGTTCAAGCAACATAGTTTGTAAGATACGCTCGTATATTAAAAGAACAGGACCTCCTTGCTGTAGGAACTGTTTGTAGTCGATAGCCGAAATAACACAAGAGCGATTTCAATGCGATTCAGTATATTTTATAACAGCCGAGTTGAGCTGGGGTGGCGGCTAAAGCCGCACCCCGTACATCAGTTAACGTGCGTGCCAAGGGGGGTAGAAAGGTGGCAGAGAGAAAGACGCAGGACGCCGCCAACCCCACGCACGCGTGACGGCTGGCGCCGCCTACACTTGCAATATAAAGTTATCAACAGTTCCAATGTGAAAAAAGTGAAAAGTTCCAATGTCCGCTAGTGCATTTTCCGTGAAAATCTGCCTTTTAATAAATTTTCCTTCTAGTGGTCTTTGCTTCTTTCATCAATTTTCAACACACCCGATATTTAGACAGTTCATTTTCAACATTGTACGAGTATTTAAAAACTAGTTGAGTATTCAAATCTTTCAAACGCAAATCTAATTTAACCAGCAGACATTCGATTTCAACAGTGATTATTATATTTCGACTTGTGCTTTTCTGTCTATGGTAAAATCTCCAGCTCTGACGCAAAGCTCACATTCAAAGTAATAGACAGCCGCCATTCTTTTTAGACGAATCGCCGGGTAGTCGCTAAAGACTTTCAGCAGCCTGGACTTCTGCGAGCCCCAGCAATGCTACTCGTAGTAGCTGCAACACTCTTATCTGCCGCTGTGTTAAGTACTCCAGCTGAAGGTCGTCTGAAGACTGAAGACAGCGCGGCTGTCTGGGGCGACCTGTGCGACATGCTGCATGTGTACCAGTTCCAGACCCAAGCAGCATGTGACAGCTATCACGGTTGCGGTCGAGTAGGTACTCAGGGCGTTTGTCAGCGCTACAAGTCAATGTTCCGCTGCTACTGCTACTGACTATTAACTTTTAAGTGGCTGAATACTCCCCAATATTAACACCTGTTCCATTTCATCACTTATTCCTGCCTATGGAAACAATATATAGTACAGAAAGAATTTGTTCGCTATGTAAATACATTGTTTATTGAGATAATTAAAGCATGATTTATTAAAAGTAATTATTTTTATTTATACTAATTTGTTACACATTTGGGCAGCTGACAGCACAGCACACGACGCCACAAGAAGATCTCAATTGCCCCGCAGATGCTGGAACCCATTTAACAGTTGGGTGAACTGAAGCAATGCAGAGTCAAGTGTCTTGCTGAAGGACACAAATTGCTCCAGTGGAGTATAGAATCCAACCCGCGACCTTCGAACAACAATCTACTGTAGCTGCTCATAAACACATTTTAATAAAGAGCCGTATAAGTAGGCGCTTAAAATTCTTATACACTGACGTCTTAGAGTTGTAACTTTACAAATAAAAAACTTGGAAAAAATTAAAAATCTATTTATTTGATCAGCAAAAAATATACAAGAGTAGTTTTCAGTACATACGCGTACAAAGAAATTCATAGTAACTTTTGCGTAAATCTTTTCTAAAAAACTTACCTGCTCAAACTTACCTGCCAAAACTTACCCCCGGAGTAGCTTCTCAGTGGCGCACTGAAATCAGCGGTTCTCGCGGTCATTTTACCTGCGCAGTGCGGCGGCCCGACGCTCGGCTGCCAGAATGCCGAGAAGTTCGCGCCGGCGGTGCAGTTGAGCAGCACGCTGCTGCCAGGCGAGGAGGCGTTCGCTCGGCAGACGAAGGCCACCCGGTCTCCCACCCGGAACGGGCCGGACACCTGCTCGGACAGGTTGCTGGCGTTCAGAGGCCCCGACAGCACGCTGGGGTCGAGACCGAACTGGCTGTCGGAGCACGTGACAGGCTGGCAGCTCAGCGATCCGCTGGCCTGCCACTGTGGACCTGGGACCGGCGGGTTGGGGCCAACTCAAAACGTGTTAAGGAGTAGCTTGGATGTGAGCCTCCGCTTAATTGGACCCCGTTTTCGCTTTCGCTGGACGTTTTACTATAATTTTACATCAATTAAACTTCTCATCCACGAAATTTCATATCCCAAAATTTACACCCCTAGATTCTGCATCCCAAAAATTCCACATCCACAAAGTCCACATTCCCAAATTCCACATCCCCAAAGTTTACATCCCTAAATTCCCCCAACCTAAATTTCATATCCAAAAATTCACATCCCTGAAATTTCCATCCCTGAATTGCACATCCCAAATTTCACATCCCAAATTTCACATCCCAAAATTCACATCCCTGAAATTTCCATCCCTGAATTGCACATCCCAAATTTCACATCCCAAATTTCACATCCCAAAATTCACATCCCTGAAATTTCCATCCCTGAAATTTCCATCCCTCAATTTCCACATCCCTAAATGTCCCGGATTTTAAATCTTAAAATTTTATTTTGTTCCCCGAATTTCATATTTTTCTAACTAATGGCATTCACTTTCCGTTTATTTGTCTTTTATAGCTCTTGTCATAGTTAGGCAGTTACAGTTTGAGAGGATTAAAAGAACATTTAATCAAGAAAATGGAACTTCGGATGAAGCAGTGTCCCAATGACATTGTGCGTGTTCAATAATTCCCGTAAGATTCAATTTTGAGTCCCCCATTGTGCCACTGGCTTGTATAATCTGGTCTGGAGAACCCCAGTCATTGTTTGCTTTATGCATCATTATTCCATTTCGTGACATGATCAATACATGCGTACTCTTGCATTTGCCTCACTAAATAAAAGCTCTCAGCCGACAAAGGCTGGAGAAATGCTTTAAAAACTAAGTACTTTGACTAGTAACTCATTCATGCAGCTGTCTACCATGACTTTTTGTCATTTGTCTGACAGATCTAGCTCTTCATCTCAGAATCCCCATGTCCACAGACAAGCAAATTATTTGCATAACCATCCACCATTGCACACAACCCACTTCACAGCTGGATTAGTAAGGATCACCTATTCCTGCACAGCTGGATTAGTAAGGATCACCTATTCCTGCACAGCTGGATTAGTAAGGATCACCTATTCCTGCACAGCTGGATTAGTAAGGATCACCTATTCCTGCACAGCTGGATTAGTAAGGATCACCTATTCCTGCACAGCTGGATTAGTAAGGATCACCTATTCCTGCACAGCTGGATTAGTAAGGATCACCTATTCCTGCACAGCTGGATTAGTAAGGATCACCTATTCCTGCACAGCTGGATTAGTAAGGATCACCTATTCCTGCACAGCTGGATTAGTAAGGATCGCCTATTCCTGCACAGCTGGATTAGTAAGGATCGCCTATTCCTGCACAGCTGGATTAGTAAGGATCACCTATTCCTGCACAGCTGGATTAGTAAGGATCACCTATTCCTGCACAGCTGGATTAGTAAGGATCACCTATTCCTGCACAGCTGGATTAGTAAGGATCACCTATTCCTGCACAGCTGGATTAGTAAGGATCACCTATTCCTGCACAGCTGGATTAGTAAGGATCACCTATTCCTGCACAGCTGGATTAGTAAGGATCACCTATTCCTGCACAGCTGGATTAGTAAGGATCACCTATTCCTGCACAGCTGGATTAGTAAGGATCGCCTATTCCTGCACAGCTGGATTAGTAAGGATCGCCTATTCCTGCACAGCTGGATTAGTAAGGATCACCTATTCCTGCACAGCTGGATTAGTAAGGATCACCTATTCCTGCACAGCTGGATTAGTAAGGATCACCTATTCCTGCACAGCTGGATTAGTAAGGATCACCTATTCCTGCACAGCTGGATTAGTAAGGATCACCTATTCCTGCACAGCTGGATTAGTAAGGATCACCTATTCCTGCACAGCTGGATTAGTAAGGATCACCTATTCCTGCACAGCTGGATTAGTAAGGATCACCTATTCCTGCACAGCTGGATTAGTAAGGATCACCTATTCCTGCACAGCTGGATTAGTAAGGATCACCTATTCCTGCACAGCTGGATTAGTAAGGATCACCTATTCCTGCACAGCTGGATTAGTAAGGATCACCTATTCCTGCACAGCTGGATTAGTAAGGATCACCTATTCCTGCACAGCTGGATTAGTAAGGATCACCTATTCCTGCACTTTTTCAAGAGCTGACAACAATAAAATGAAGGAAAAGCAAACTAAGCAAAAGGACACACTTTTAGCCTAGGAGCAATGTTCCTCCACTCACCCAGCCGGCAGGTGGCCGTGCGCGAGTTCTCCATCGCGTCCTCGAAGCGGCTGTTGGGCCAGCAGGTGACGTTGGCTGTGCTGTTCACTGGCAGGTAGACTCGGCCGTCGCTCAAGGTCACGTTGCCCAGGTTGTTGCTGGGCAGGACAGTCGATCTCGTCAGGTTGTTCGGCAGCAGGCAGGGCTTCGGCTGGCACAGCATCTCGGACGTCGCCGAGAGGGGCAGGTCGAGCACCGTCCAGTCGCCGGTGTTGCAGACAGCCAGCAGGGAGGCCTGGGAGTCACCCTGCAGACTCGAGTTCGGAGCCAGCGGGGCGAAGGCGCTGGACAGGCAGGACACGTTGGCGGCGAGGTCGGGGGCGGTGAAGGAGCTCGAGGGGAAGACGACCTGTCCGAAGCCCACGAGTTGCGCCAGCTGGCTGTTGTTGCAGTGCTCTGTCGCAGTGGATGAGGGTTAGTTAATAACCGTTCAAGATTTTCACTATGGCTTGAACTTTACTAGAAACTCACCCACAAAAAATTGTAAGTATTTATGAGTGCGTGTGAAAATTCGGCCTGAATGACTAAGGGCAACAGAGAAGAGGACAATAAACTGAAGATGAAACTTTGCTCCGGGCTAATATTTGCCCCACAAACTGTGGATTGCTCCAGCGATCATGATAAAACCTGCGAGTAACCTTCTAGTGCCATATTTTAGCTCAGCTCACAGAGTGCGAATTCAACTGAGTAATCTCTATTTGGGTTGTGAAGAATAAGGGCAGTCTGTGACCCTTTCCCGTTCCAAACTGCTTCACAGTTTATAAGACGGTTTCTTTCGATTTCGGTGAGATTTTGAGTTGAGTAGTGAAAATGAATTCGTTGTAACTGCTGACTGCGTAATATAAATTTACGTGACTTACTTCGGCAGCTGAAGGCCTTGCTGGAGCCCACGCCGTGCCAGGCTGCAGTCGTCGGGTCGCTGTCTGAGAGGCCGCAGACGGCCAGCTCGCTGCAGCCGGGCTGTGGGAAGTACGGCTCGAGGCAGCTCAGCCGCACCAGAGTTGAGTAGGGCAGGTGCGAACTGTTGGCAAAGTCAAACGACGCGTTGAGCCGCGTCATTTAAGCGGCCTGCGGTTGGAGCACGACGGCTTCCGGCTGAGAACAGTTGAGCAGCTGGCAGGGTCCGGGAACTTCCGGCTCCCAGCGGTTGCCCAGTCGACAGGTGATGCTCAAGCGTCGGTTCTGCGTTGTCCGAGTGAAGCCCCTCCGGCATTCGTAGCCGAGGCTGTCGTCCACCTGGACTCCGGTCGGCGGCAGGCTTGCGAGCGCCTGGTCGGGGTTCAGCGAGCTGTACAGGCTGGAATTGCCGAGCCCAGGCGGCAGGGTCGAGCAGGCGGTGGCGCGGCAGCTCAGGTTGCCGAAGTAGGACCAGCTGCCGTTGATGCAGCTGATGACGAAGCCGGGCGCGCCGCCCGGCACTCCACCGACGCTGTAGTTGACGTTGCAGGTGAAGGCCAGGCTGATGCCCTCCCAGGAGGTGTTGCCCAGGGTGGCGTTGGCCTTCGCATTCGCCACTGTTGGCGGGATTGAAACTCCACCGCAGTAGCCGGGAGAGCAGTCCATGCTCACAGAGCTCCAGGTACCACCAGCCAGGCAGGTGACGGCCTGGCTGGATCCGGTGAGGCTCGGCTTGCAGGCGAAGGCGATCTGGTCACCCGGCCGCAAGGTGCCGTTCGCCAGCCGACCCGTCAGCTGCTGACTGCTGTCGCTGCTGAAGGCGTATGTTGAGCCATCGGCCGTGAAGCTGCTGATGTCGGTGGTGTCGTTCGGGTAGGCTGGCATCTGGCGGCAGGGCGGCGAGACACAGACTGGGATTCCGCTGTCCCAGACGGCGTCCTTGTCGAGAAGAGAAGTAAAATTAATAAAGATTTCAGGAAGCCGAACATATGCTGAAGATGGTGTTGGTGTTTTTACAGATTCTGTATTTACAAAGACCCCGCTTCATCGGCGGCAGTTTATGACACTATTTTCACTTGCATTTTTCCAATTAAAATAGTCATTATCTTAACCTGCGTGCACCGCCTCACGATCCTGCTGTTATATTTTGCTCCAGCAAATATATAATTAGAAGCGCAGGTGTATTCGATCTGGCTAAACGGCAGCTTGGCGCGCTGTAGTTCTCGCGACGATAGCGAAGTATTCCAGGAAGCGCAAACGAGATGCCTTTCGTCCAGTTGACTATCAGTGTGCGGGTTCGGGCACGTCAGGGCTGAAAATTCGAAATGAACTCTGATATGCAATCCTGCAGAACAATTGTTTCACACAGTTATTTTTTACATCTGCCCTGACTTTCTACATCTGTTCAGACAGTGTACACTGCACTGTGCCTTGGGGGTTGGCCCTCAAGGGCGCAAATTGTGTGACAAGCCCACAAGCCTTCTCTCCGCGACTGCGATCCAAATAAATGAGGCCTCGACGTGGAATCGAGCTGAGGGACCTTGGTGCGAGATGCGAACGTGTTAACCGCTCTTCCAATGCCCTTAATAGCTAGTTGATACTAAAAGATACATTAAGAAGTGCTTGAGAAAACATATACGAAACAGTCGATAACTAAACCCGTTCAAATTTCCAGTAAAAAGGTGATGAGAAAGGACTAATTTCAGTTTAAATTCAAGTTGGAAAAGCTCGTCTAAAATAGGAGAAATATTTTAAATAAAGGCTATCTAACCAGTGCAAAGAACGGCCGTGTTCCGATTGTAGTCAAGTCCCTTGACCTCTTTCGGTTGAAAGCTTTTCCACTTGTACTGTACGATGAGGCCGTGTGTCTTGTCTTGTTTCAGGATATCGCTGTTGAGGCTGGAGCGGCACGGTGTGTCCGGCAGGCAGAACGATTGGCGCCTCCAGTTCGTCATGCCGGTGTCGAACATCAGCGGCAGCATCAAGTAGTTCCCGGATGTGATCAGCGAGCCAGGTAAAATTGATTCGTTCAAAAATTTCCTGGGAAAAGAATAGAAGAGTTTTACCAGCTAGAGGCACAAGGGGGTCATTGGCAGAGCGTTTTACGCATTTGCCTCTCGCATAATGGTCCCTGAGCTCGATTCCGTAGCGAGGCCACATTATATACGGGCCCAGCAGCTGAGAGAGGGCTTGGGGGCTCTTCATGCAATTTAAGCCCTTAAGGTGCAGTGAGAGTGTACACTGCCTGACGATGAGAAAGTCAGGGCAAATGTAAACACCTGTGTGTGTGTGCTCAGGAGTCAGCGGAACGGGCAGAATTGCCTCCTCGCTGGCTGTGGGTCTAGTGTCACCAAATGATGTGCCATTGCCCGCAGCCCTCCTGCAATTATTATTCAATTATAATTAGAAGCACACCCGCAGTTACGAGTACTCAAATGCTGGCCAAAGGACGTGTGCAGTTCCAGTACGTGGTCTGAAGAGACCCACCCAAGTTTCTGCCCCAGCTGATTCTGGTACCCACTGCTGGTTGAACTACTCGTAAATCAATCGGGATTCAGTGAGCTACAAGCTGGGCATGCAATCGCATCTGCATGTTTGACATAAATGGCGCGGATGACCCTAGGGCCACTTTGCCCTCATTGTTTCAGAAACGATGCGTGTAAAATCTGTGTTTGAGGCGTCAACAAACCAAAGTTTGTTCCTCTTGTCCGCAGTCTCCGCCTGAGCCGGCCTGCCATTGCCCCGCTCGCAGAAAAGGTTGTAACTGCTGTATGAGTAGTCGTGGTCCGGTTTCAGCTTGGTCGAATGCACGCAGTAGCTCTGGTTTTCCGGGGACCCATCGTCCTGGCTAGCAACAGCGTTAGCTGGGCTGCAGGCCAAGTAGGCCTCGGCCGAGGAGTTGGCTGCAATATTTTAGGACTCTGTTAGCAGTAGAAATAACACGCTATTTCCCCCCTGAGGAAAGACTACGGGGTATTTCAAATACCCCTGCGTACTTCTCGATAGCTCCAAAACCGAGTGACCAATTGTCGGGAGATTCCACCATATGATTAGAAATTTTCACCCTTCTCGATGAACTGACTTTCAAAGCCGTCCGACGTCGCTATCGTCGAGACATTCAGCGATACTTGTTGACAAGTACAACAAACATTGTTCTGTGCCGAATCCATATTCGTTAAATAACATAACAACTAACAATAATAATAATAATAATTGTTATAATAATAATAATAATAAAATAATAATAATTGCAGGAGGGCTGCGGTCAATGGCACATCATTAAGTGACACTAGACCCGCAGCCAGCGAGGAGGCAGTTCTGCTGTACTGTACGCAGTACTGGAGACAGATACTGTACGCAGGCACACACTCACACAGGTGTGTACATCTGCCCTGACTTTCTCATCGTCAGGCGGTGTGCACTCTCACTGCGCCTTGGAGGTTGGCCCTCAAGGGCGTAAATTGCACGACAAGCCCCCAAGCCTTCTCTCCACGGCTGCGCCTCGCCGTGGACTCAAACTTAGGGACCGTGGTGCGAGAGGCAAACGCGTTAACCGCTCTGCCACCGACCCCCTTAACAATATAGCAAATTCTATATAATTCACAATTATATTGTATAATATAATTATCAACATTATAATCGACAATATGTTGTCTAGTTTTTTGCCGATTTAAGCTTAAAATTTTGGCAAAGTTCTGTATTTTCGTGGCGATCGTTTAAACACTAGCGTATGTCAGGGATACTGAAAAAGAAGTGGGTATTTAAAAATACCAAAGTGCCCTTTATTCTCTTAAAAAGACTCATTTAGCTCTCGTAGTAGATAATATAATAGTGTACTATTTCTGTTTGGGAATTTAACTTGTAAAAGCGAATTCAAATAAAAAAGCCAGAATGCACAACAAAATCATCAGTACGCACATGCCATGCTTTCTGAGATTTTTTGTGAGCACGAAACTTTTCCGCAGAAAATTTACCCGCCATAGCGCCCTTTCATATAGCGACATTTCCCACAGCGACCTTTCCCATAGCGACCTTTCCCATAGCGACCTTTCCCATAGCGACATTTCCCATAGCGACATTTCACATAGCGAAATTTCCCATAGCGACCTTTCCCATAGCGACATTTCTCATAGCGACATTTCACATAGCGACATTTCCCATAGCGACATTTCCCAAAGCGAGATTTCACAGCGAGCTTTCCCACAGCGACCTTTCCCATAGCGACCTTTCCCATAGCGACTTTCCCATAGCGACATTTCACATAGCGACCTTTCTCATGGCGACCTTTCCCATAGCGAAATTTCACAGAGCGACCTTTCTCATGGCGACCTTTCCCATAGCGACCTTTTCCATAGCGAGCTTTCCCACAGCGACCATTCCCATTGTGACAATTCCCATAGCGACCTTTGCCATAGCAAGCTTTTCCCGCTGTAGGCTTCTCTGTAGCGATGCTTTCACACAGCTAGAGTTACTTCGCAATGCAATTATGAAAATCTCAACAAAAGCCCCCAGCAGGATTCTGTTTTGTTATTCGAAACTGATTGTGTCTATGACGATGCACTTACGCAGAGGGAAATACTCGCATAATGGGTACATCTGAGTGGCTGTGGACACTGCGGCATAGAGAAACGCGCCATCGACCCGTTTTAGAGCGATCAGGTTGTAGTGGTTGTCAACAGAGCTGCTGTACCACTGATCCGGCGGCGGAGTAAAGCTCGGACCGAAAAAGTTCCAGGCTAGAGCAACCGGTGCGCCTCCGGAATACGCGAATGGCAGATAATTCCAGTTTGTGCACAGCTCCTTGTCATTCAAAATGCTGCTAAGTGTGGCACTGGAGTTTAGAAAACAAGTGATTGATATGCATTATGATATCGAATAATGAACAGGTTCTGGCTAGCAGCCGTGAGGCCCTTAGCGAGTTAGGGCCAACTATGTGAATTCCGCGGCGAGTTAGGGCCAACTTAGAAGGTACAGAGAGAGTGTGCACTCACTGTCTGACGATGAGAAAGTCCAGGGCTAGATGTACACACCTGTGTGAGTGTGTGCTGCCTACAGTATCTGTGTGCGTGTGTGCACAGGAGTCAGTGCAATGTGCGACATCGCCTCTTTGCCGGCTGCAGGTCTAACATCACAGCACTCCTGAAATTTCCATTGCTATTATTTAGTTCATCTGTTAGGCCACCATATTGCCAGAATTCGTGCATGCTGTTGTCAATGTCTTTTACGCCTGTTCCGGGATGCGTCAACTGCATGCGTGGTTTTGTCAAAGCGCTCGACACTTCAAACTTTACGGACTTTGCTCTTTAGATGCTGAATATTTGCTTGATGAATCCGAATACTGCACTATTATACGTGCACTAATTGGACCCAAAAAATCCTAATTTCTTACTCGTGCACTCCTGAAATAGTTTCCTAATTGATTTTATAGCACAGAAACGCTGTCTAGGTGCTAGAATTAAGGAGTCAAGAGCATTAACTCACTTGCGGTATATTTGGCACACCAGTTCACTCACTTCTCAGCAAAGAGCTTTGTAAACGCGTCCAAGGCTCTAGAATCGTTGAGTGGGCTGAAAATCCGATAACCATTTTCTGTCAGCGTCAGGCAGTCTGCGGCATAGGCCGAGTACAATTGCGAGCTGTCGTACTTCAACGAGCTGTCAACCGGGTAGCGAAAGATGTACTCAGTGTTCAGATAGACTGTCTTGATGTAGTCCCACGGAATGCCTGAGCACAGCATGGGGCAGAGGCAGCAGCTCATGAGCCACCACAGATGACAAGAGACTGCGCCTATGCGAGTAGGCATGATGCTCAAAATGCGATACGTGAGATTGGAACTAGCAATGCGCTCTGCATTAGTTGGGGGATGCATTAAAGTCCTGGGATTTTTTCTACCAAATAGCAGCTGTTGTCATAGTTGCCAGGGTCAACACAAGAGTAGAAGAAGGAGGTTTACAATACAGCGACAGTTTTGTTTTATTCAAGTAAATAATGCGGTTTTTTACAAATACCAATTCGATTGCAAAGGAGGCAAAATACTTGAAAAAACTTTGTATCATAACAAATTCTCTATCAGCAACGGAAGGCCTTTGAACTTAAAGGCGTGAATAAAAACGACACAGCGGCATGAAATCCGGAGAAAAAACCTAGAAAACGCTACCTTGGTCTGCAAAGGCATTGTTTAAAACAGTTTCAATGAGATTTTCTATAAAATTCTCTCTTCCTTCGGAATTGTTAATGCCAGACAGCCAGTGACCCCGGATGAGTGAGACACAAAAGCTTTCCAGTCAACACTATTCTTTTCTAAATTCTTAGCCACTAAAGTTCCATTGCGTTGTGATTTCTCTTTCTCGAGTCTCTTTTGTTAAGCTTCGAAACATATAGAATATCGGTCAATGTAGTTTACTATAGTTTCACAGATGCCATAACAAACTGTTGCGCAAAAAGTCAGGGAACTGACTGTGAATGGCTGTTTCCTGAAAATATGGCCTGGCCAATATCGGGGCCGGTCCGATCGGTTATTTCTTGTCTTATTCCACCTGTTCCTCTAACAACACCTGTTCCTCTAACACCACCTGTTCCTCTAACACCACCTGTTCCTCTAACACCACCTGTTCCTCTAACACCACCTGTTCCTCTAACACCACCTGTTCCTCTAACACCACCTGTTCCTCTAACACCACCTGTTCCTCTAACACCACCTGTTCCTCTAACACCACCTGTTCCTCTAACAACACCTGTTCCTCTAACACCACCTGTTCCTCTAACAACACCTGTTCCTCTAACACCACCTGTTCCTCTAACAACACCTGCTCCTCTAACAACACCTGTTCCTCTAACAACACCTGTTCCTCTAACAACACCTGTTCCTCTAACAACACCTGTTCCTCTAACAACACTGTTCCTCTAACAACACCTGCTCCTCTAACAACACCTGTTCCTCTAACAACACCTGTTCCTCTAACAACACCTGTTCCTCTAACAACACTGTTCCTCTAACAACACCTGCTCCTCTAACAACACCTGTTCCTCTAACAACACCTGTTCCTCTAACAGCACTGTTCCTCTAACACCACCTGTTCTTCTAACACCACCTGTTCATCTAACACCACCTGTTCCTCTAACACCACCTGTTCATCTAACACCACCTGTTCATCTAACAACACTGTTCCCGCAACACCACCTGTTCCTCTAACACCACCTGTTCCTCTAACAGCACCTGTTCCTCTAACAGCACCTGTTCCTCTAACAGCACCTGTTCCTCTAACAGCACCTGTTCCTCTAACACCACCTGTTCCTCTAACACTGCCTGTTCCTCTAACACCACCTGTTCCTCTAACACCACCTGTTCATCTAACAACACCTGTTCCTCTAACACCAACTGTTCCTCTAACACTGCTTGTTCCTCTAACACCACCTGTTCCTCTAACACCACCTGTTCCTCTAACACCACCTGTTCCTCTAACCCCGCAACACCTGTAACACTACCTGTAAGAGGCACAACATCTGCATCTGTATTTATGCGTAAGTAGTAAGTATTAAGTAGTAAATAGTTACGTTGTCTACTACTTGTCAGTAGCCCAATACAATACTATAAGACTGTCTCTGCACTTGAATCGAAATCTTAGCAAATCTTTCGATAAATTGCTCAGAAAGTTCAAGTAAGCAATTGTTCCGTGTGCAAAATTTTGAACTCAAAATCATCTGTCAGTTGAGTGAGGCAACATGTAAATGATATAGATCTGCCCATTATATTCTTTGTGATGATCAGTTTTCATAACTGATGTTGTACACAACCGAGGCAAATATTCTAAGCGAATTCGTTGTACGAGTTTGTGTCCTCGTAGATGAGTATAAAATCTGTTGCTCAGGGAAGTATTTCAGAGGTTGGGCATGTTCTTGACGAGTGCGTTAGGAACTAGACCTTGTTATGAGATCTGCAGAACCCCTTAGCCCTCAATTTGATCAGTATATGCCAACTCGAGGTAAAATTGGTTCTCTGTTTTTCGATCGATTATCCTAGACACGGTTCGCTGAGAACTAAAAATATATTCACATATCTAATAAGGAAGATTATAGCATGGCTTGATGAATCTTTCGAGTCAGATATCCTGAGATGGCAAGGTTAGAAAATAGAGTTTTCTGTTGTTAGCAGAGTTAAAGATTGATGGCGAACCTAGAACAAAATTAGCAGAACAAAACTTGACGTCAAAGTGCGAGCGCATATGAAATAAGCGTACTATGCGGTGACAACAAAGGATTTTTTGGTTGACAATGCGCAGATGAGTTAGTGCTGTTTTAACAACACCGACCCGAAACAATGAAAACCAGCGGCTCGTTGCTTCAAGGGAAGGAAGGATAGTAATAAAGCAAGGGACTTTTGCAGTTGCCGTCGCGAATGGAACAGAGAAACATGAAATACACGGGGAGCGATTGGTACAGTGGCGGCGCAGATCAGGTAAAATTTAACCGACGCATTTTACTGGCCCAGTGCAAACCGCGTGCAAAGTGAAATTTGGCGTTCGGTTCTGCGTGGCTAGATTTCTTGGAAAATGAACGACAAAGAATTACTAAATCACGATGATGAATGCTTTTAAAATATTCCCTTTCATCTGACTCGGCAGGTCACTAGGCCAGTAAATCGCGCACATCAAGTTTATTCGTGCTAAAAGAAAGGCAAGGGTGCAGCCCACAAGAGACAAACTGCTACTTGTGATTCAGAGAACAGTATAATACAGTTCATGCTCTTGTATACTCAAAAAAACTAAACTGAAATTTATGGAGGCTGTGCGCTGGCAGTTCGACTTCACGAAAGACGATCACCAAAGCCTTGATTTCTTGACTCAAAAAACAATTATTCTTTTATTGACTAATTTTCCCGAATCGCTCTTGATTGATCAGTCTCGCTGAACTTATTTAGCTGCCCTAGAAGCTTCAGTATTGACGAGTCGGTCATCAGCGCACAGCCTCACGCGGACCTCTGGTGCTGCAGACCGCCAGGTGGCCTGCCAGACGAGGCGCCACCGCCGGCACCGCTGCTGCTGCCATGGCTGTGCCGGCCTTCGTGCTGGTTCGTGAACCGCTGCAGGCAGACGACTCTGTCGGAAAGCAGGACCGGAAACTTGGCCGGCGGATTTGTGATGATGTAACGCTTTCGTAAAGTCTGCTTCCCCTCCTCTGGCGGAGTGAGCAATCGGTAAAGCCCGATGCAGAGAATGCCGTGTCTATGCAACGCGCCAATAAAGAGGTCTGAGTACACGGCACCGACTCCGGCCACGAACTCTCGCAACCGTTCGTCGTCCACTGCCAGCTGAGAGACGCGCGCTCTGTCCCGATTTGCCAGCGACTCCGGCGTGCTGAAACCGCCTCGGATTCCTGCGCCTTCGGCCAGGATCTGCTCCAGTTCTGGCGTCGCACCGCCTGTAATCAGGGTGCGGATCAGAGTTAGAGCGTTCTCGTTGAAATATGCGGTGCTCATGAGCGAGTCCAGGACGCTAATAGCGAAAGCGGTGCCGCAGGCAAATGGCTGCGTCATGTACAGCTCGATGTCTGGATCGTCATCGTCATCCTGATCCAAGAACTGGACATTGTCATCCATAGAGAGCTCCGTCAAGATGCGGACATTGTTGTTGGAGCCTGTTGGCGTTGAAGCGATTTGCTGCGTTGTCGGAACATCTGGGTCGAATTTCATCGCTTTGATGTTAAGTGAGCACAGTATGGCCTCCTTATCGGCCAGAGTCGGGTCGTCCAAGTTCGAGCTTTGCTTGGAACTCAAAACTACACAAATCTCTGCTAAATTGATGTTAACAGCTCGTAAATTGGATCGGTTTAGAGGCGATCCAGGGAAGATGCTGAGCTTTGGGAAGTTCATAAGCGTCTTCCATTCGCGCCGCATATAATCAGCGTTGCCGACGAATATTACGTGCTTGAGATCGTGGTAGTGAAAGTTGCTGGCCCGGAGTGGCATCACAAAGTTGCGCAAGCCAATAAGTGGACTGCCAGCGTCAGCGAAGAGGCACACAACGATATGGTTGCTGTAGATCGTCGCCGTGACCTGCTCGCGGTCAAGGATCGCGTCCTCAAAATTCACGTCTGGACACCAATGAAACATTCCAGTAGAGTCGAATTTTCGATCCATCTGATCGTGCAGCTTCTGCAAGGAGATCGGATTCGTGTGAGCGATTGAGAGTTTGCCATGGCGACTACTGTGGCTGATCTCTCCTGGCTCCGGAGCTGACATTGGCAGCTGCAAGTGCCTTCCAGGACTGACGCCACCTGCATCGCCTTGATTGCCTGTTCCCCCGGCGGGCAGAGAGTTCTGGCTCGAACCCGGGTGATTCCTGCTCCTGAGGTTCGTAGCTTGCTGTTGCTGTTGCTTTTGATGCTGTTGCTGGGACAAAGCTTTCGCCTTTCCAGACAACGCAACAGGTGTCTTGCAGCGGCACTTTTTGATGAGGTTCGGTTCTTCAATATCGCCATGGCAGCGTTTACAGAAGAAAAATGCTTTTTTAACCTCCTCGGCAGATTGCGCAATGAAGAAGCCCTGCGTGCCCTGCTCAATGCGGATGTTCTCTTTTGGATTGATGGCGATGCAGCTCTCCGTGCCCTGATCGTTTTTGGCTTCCACGGCAATCAGCAGTAAATTCAGTTTAGTGAAGCACAGTTCGGCTGCCATTGGGAAGGTCAGACCTTCGAAGGCCGGTGAAAGATACTCAGTGTACATTTCCATGCCGGCACCTTCCAGATAGCTGTTAAGCCACTTTGGCATAGCTTTGTCGTCCTTATAACTGCGCATTGTGAACAGGTTCGCAAGCAAAGTAGAGAAGCCAAATGCTAGGCAGCTCTGCGCGAGAAAGCCCAACTTGAGCTCAGCGATGCAGACGGCATCATCGCCCTGCTTCCAGTCCCAACTGGGAATGTTAAGCAGGTAAGTCTTGTTGTGATACTGCATTAGCTGGATGATAACTTTAATGCGATCAAAGTAGTTCTTGATTGATATGACGCGCATAATGTTAGCAGCGTCCTCCGCGTCTGGATCCGGACAGTACTTGTTTGCTAGCACCAGACAGGCGTCCGCAGTCTCCAGGCCTACACGGGACAAGTCCTTGGAGTTCATGACAGATCCTTGGAAGAACTCCACCTGGGTGAAGTGCCGTTTAAACAAGCCTTGTAGTTCCAGGTCGGGTACGTGCTTGTCCAGGATGACTATTTGCACATCGACATCTTCACGATCTTCATGCAGAAAGTCACCGAGGAAATTGGAGACCGACTCGTAAGTAATGTGGCCACAAAGAACAATGTGCTGCTTGCCGGCCTCTTTGCGGTAGTGACCGCCGTACTTGTTGCGCGAGCTGAGAATGTCGGCGATTTCTGGAATAGAGTTGGCGAATACGGCTAGACCGCCCATAATGACCAGAGCTGAGAACAAGCGGCCGGTGCTTGTGGTGCAATAGATGTCACCATAGCCCACAGTGGACATTGTAACGATCACAAAATAGACGCAGGTCGGATACGTCATGTTGAAGCTGATGTTAGGATTGGAGAATGACGGCGGATCCCCAGAGTTCTCAATTAGGTGCACAAAGCCGGCGGCAGTTAGAACAAGCGAAGCAAAGAACGTCATGAGCTGGAACAGGCGAATGCTGGTGCTGGTCTTCAAAATATTCAGATACTGCAGGACGTCCGGTAGGCTGAGGATGCGCAGCGCACGGGTGGAGCGCAGACCGATCCAGTTGCGGTTCAAATAGATCGACACGAATGACGGCGGGATCGTTAGAATGTCCACTAGGCTGTACATCTCGAACCAGAACAGCAACTTGTCCTGAGCTGCAATAAATCTGATGAAAAAATAGATGAGGAAGATCACATTGAATGCCAAGTCGATCTGCTGCGACAGGCTGTCTGACCATCGAACGCACTCCTCCGTCTGCTTCATGCTGGCTGTGTCGATGAAGTACACAATTAGAGACGCGATGCTGATAATAAATACCAGCACTACAAGGATGCGACCGGTTGTTGTCTGGCCAGAGATCAGCTCACCGGCCCAATCCTTTGCCTCCGTCAGCCAGCCGACTTCCACCTCTTCTGTTGAATCATTGGCCTCGTCATCCTCGCCACCGCTGGTTCCATCATCTTCTACTTTTAACGTCTGTTCGGCTTGCTTTCCAGGACTGCCTGCACTGCCTCCGCTGAGACGCCTAGCCAGATGCGAGAGCAGGCGGTAAGCGAGAACAAACAGGACACCGCCAAAGAGCACGATGCCGCTGCTGGCTAGAAAGATGTACCACTTTCGCTGGCCTGTGCAGACAAACGGCGCAAAGGGTGAATGCGTGCTGTTGACAACAATGGTTGCTGCTGACGCTGACGCCGACGTCGATGTCGCCAACAACGTAGCTGAAGTTGCTGCAGGGGTTGCCGCTGCCCCTGCTGCTGTTGTATTCGCCATGACCCTGAACCTTTCTGCTGCTGCCACCACCAACTAATCAGCATCGGCGTCTGCAGCGGCTGACGCAAACCCGCGCTGATGGGCCGCCGAAAGCCAGCGAATCCGGTCACTGGCGAGGCAGCCTCAAGAGCGAGCAGCCAGGTCTGAATCGCGAGCTTCAGTGAGGAATTCTGCCCTGCTAATCCTACTCGTGGAATACTTAAAGGCCAGCAAAAGCAATAGCCAAGTCCTGAATCGGCTCACACCGGGTCCCTCGTCGGTTGGGTTATGGGCGGAAAGAGCCCAGGGCGTGCAGCATCTTATCCTGTCTGCACTGCAAACACAACTGTATCCTCCGGCACTACATTCCCCCGCTCTCCCACGACCCATCCCTCAAACACGTATTCTAGAATCGGAAGTGCTGCGATTGGCCAGCGTTCGTTAGTGCCGACTGCCGACTGGGGTCGCGAGAACACGAACAATACGCGCGTCGAAGTGTCTGCGCCTTGCCGCAGAAGATTGGCCCAACCCCAACGGAATAGACGACTGACGGTTCAGCTCGATCTAACCCCCCCACCGCCCGGCAGATGCAGTGGTATCAGTAATCGCCATGTGTGTACTTTAGCAGCGTGCACAAAATGCCTCCCGAAATACAATGCAGTTGGGAGAGGGCGCACTACTGGCAATGGCGCAACGGAGCAATACCACTGCTGCAGTTGCTGCTGCCGCTGTTGGGCCCTGCATTGGTTTGTTCAGTTCATCCGTGCCCAGTTTAACCCGCTGCCGATGCAGCCGCCCCCGACCGTCCATCCCACTGCCCCGCTAATACACGCTGCCGGAAAATGGAACCCCCACGGGACGAGGGTCGCCGGCGCATTCGCCACCCCTAGCCCAGCGCTTAGGCCTTCTCTTCCCGTCCTGAAAACCCTCGCGCCCTGTGTCAGGGTCGAATGGGGAGGGCGAGGGAAGAGAGCTTTAGCAGCAGCAGCGGCGGCAGCTGGGGGAATTAAAAAGCAAACGAGGAAATGGAGATGGAGATGGACACAGCAGGCAAGAGGAGAGCTTGCAAATAGGACAAGGATTTTTGTTTTAGGGGCGGGGGCAGGGGCCTTTTCCAGCCTGAACTGGAGATAATTTTCTGCGTCCTCTGCGCCCTCTCGCCTCTCCGTCTCATTTTAAGCATCTCCGATCGGCTGGGATCTAGCGGGCAAGCTCCATAATAGCTGGGTGTTGATTTTCTCCATCAGGATTCTTGCTTCAATATAACGCCTGTATATTGACCAAGGCAGATGCAAGGCAAGACATTTCCCCAGGAGATGGGAATTCAATTCTAATGACGACTTATTCGCAGAAGAGAACAATACGACCAGAGCTGTTTAATCAGCGAAACTATAGGGGTTTGTAGGAAATTAAATTATGTTCCCGGAGCCTAATTCAGTTCTAACTTCTAAGTCTTTCGTTTGCGTGCTGTTCCGTGCACTTTTCCTGCAGGCGCTCGTTCGGGAGGCCGCATAGCTCAGTCTCCTTGTGTATCAGCCTCCTCGCCCCAATTATTCAGCTCTGCAGGGGGCGGCAGAGACCCGCTGGTCAAGTTCGATATGCAAAAAGGATGCTTGGAAGCGGAGACGAAATAGTCCCTGTGAGAGGCAAATCGTGAGAGAGTGGATGTCAATTCGTGAAGACAGCCATGGGGTGCTCTTTGGTGCGCTGCTGACTTTAGAAAAGCAAATTTCTGCAGACCAAGTCTCTCTTTCACACTGAATTTCTAGGCCTGCAGAATTCAAGGATCTTGGTCACAAACTGCAGAATAAGCCTGCTCCGACTGGTCAGTATTGGTGATCAACTCACGAAGGTCTGTGAGAAAACTTCCAGATGCCAACGTTCTGTGGAGGCTAATGGAAGCTTGCTTAAATTCATGCCAAGAACCCCGGCGACGCGGTATCCATTCAATACGGTACAATGTACTTTAGAGCAGAGTGCTTGACAAAAATACGACTGACAAAATGCATCACGTTGCTTCTCAAGCACGGAAGAAAAGTCTAGAATATTTTCTGTCAAGAAATGTCGAAAAATGCGATATACGAGTTTTTAAAAAATCTATCAATCAGTGTGCAATGATGTGAACTCAGCGCCCAACTCAATTGTGGGATCCGCGTGGCCAACAGCACAGCTGGGCGCGACCGGCAGTAAAGCGCCGATGCTTGCCCTAGCGCCCCTATAATCCGGAAGCAATATTAGTGTTTTGTGCATCTCTTTCTGAAATGTGCAGCCACAAAGCCAAGCCACAACACAGAAGCAGCAGAGGGGCAAATTTGGCCATCATCGATCCATTCTCGCTTTTGCGCTCCGAGCTGTTTGGCAAAGTGGACAGCGAGAAAAATTTGCAAAGTTCGGCATTGAAACTGCGAGGCGTCGTGGGCAGCCATCCAATGATAAATTGCTTTAAAATAATTTACAGAAAAATACGCATTGTTCCACCTACCTCTATTTTTTATTGGTATATTTTCAGCAAAAGTGAACATCATCGACATTGAAATTTCAAATCTCAAAACAGCTCGTGACCACTTCAAAAAACCAGCTGAATAGAGCTGGAACAATCGGGCTGCCTGGCACAAGCAGTCACAGGCTGCGATGAATTATGTTTTGTCGCTTTTCTCAAGCGTAACTAAAAAGAAATGACGGTAGGTACTTCATCTGTCCGCGACTTGTCTTTAGTCTTGACTAGTGCTTGGTTTTTGCACCACGACAATGATAGTAATGATTGATTTCCCCAGCCCTGAATAAATCAGGTGTTCGCGCGGCGCAACCGAAGGCTGGTCAGTCCATGGACTGGGTGACACCACATCCACCCTTAATAATCCCAGCTTATGCTGGGAAAGTAACATAGTAACAGCTGGGTGTTTCGATAAGTATTTTGCTTGGTTATCGCATTGAAACGAGATTTTTATTTCCGTTTGTTGACAGCATTCATGCGCCATGAGCTAAAAATAGATTCAGATCAGCGAGGATACAGATGATAGATGATAGAGGCTAGATTATTCACATTTTAGTTACCTTTGCGAGCCTAAGGGGGTAAAAGTGCTGCAGGCTCGTCTGCTTCGAAATTGTCTGAATTTACAGACAGTTGAGGCTACTGAAGATTGTTTGCTCCTACGTGCAAAAATAAAAACATCTTTTTTCTCTAAAGTCGAACTCAGACTGTTGCCACACAGTTGCTTTTTAAGCATGCGATAAGTGCTTCGGCTTAGACATTGTGTGTTCAATAAAGTATCTACTTTATGGCCCGTGATCCCATCGATATGGTACTGTCACTGACTGTTCTCCGTCGGTATCTATAAGTACATCACCTGGGCCAATTAACAAGTTACTATTCATCAGGAGACTGTACTTCATACAATGGCACTTGCGGACTGAAATTCTGTCAGCTTTAGATTGCGAATAAACTGTTTCCGGATTTTCCTTATATAGCCATGCACTCAATGCAAGCTCTGCTGCGACACTTAACAAAAGAAGTGCTTTCAAGAACTGCGACACTCGTGACGATTTGCGGCATCGCCGCGGGCTTGCATGGGCGGCCTTCCGTTCCGTGAGGACCGTTCTGCAGTCCGAGGCCCTACCTGACCGTCAGAGGGCAGCGTTGTTCCGGGCGCTGATCGAGACCGTCCTCTTCTTGTACAACGCCGAGACCTGGACGCTGACGGACTCGCTTGAACATCAGGTCGACGCGGCGCACGCTGGCCTGCTGCGCGCTGCCTTCAAGATCGGCGACCAGCGAGTCTCCAATGCGGCACTCTACCGCCGCGCCGGCCTGGCCCGGCCAAGCGAACTTCTGCGCCATCGGCGACTCCAGCTCGCAGGCCATGTCATCCGCGCCGAGTCGTACTGCCCAGAGCCGGTGCAGGAGGTCCTGCTGCTCACGGTACAAGCACCCTACCGGCGAGGACAGGCGCGCACCCGGCGCTACGTCGACTGCCTGCTGGATGATGCCGGCGCTCCGGACTCTGCCGGCGGCGCGGCCTTTGTTCGCGCCCAGGCCCTCAAGCGCGCCCTCAAGACGCTGTACTAGACCCTGACAGCGTACTATGTTGTTGTTTGACACTTAACCTACTTCGGGTTAGCGATAAAACTTGGTTTGGCCCTAATTTAGAGGTTTACTTGATAAAATTTCAGAGTCCTGCCAATTTGTGCCAGTTGCAAGAGTTTGACTTAAACTGACTTAAACGGTTTAAGTCGGTGATATTGATGTTAAATTTGATGTTATTTGATGTTAAATAAAGATGACTTTAAATTGCACACTAAACTGCTATTTTATTACAGAAAATAATCTTGAAACATGACGACGAAACAGCCACTCATTTAATGATTTAATGACAAAAAGCCATAATGGGATTTCGGGGCAGAATGAGATGTCAGGACTCAGGACGTGATCGTGAAATTTTTTCTCGGCAGTCGCCAACCGAAACGGAAATATTTCATCAAGCATAATTCCTGACTACTGCATGTCAATTTTTATCGATAAAATTTTAAAAGAGAATGTGGGGCAGACTAAACCCGCAAGACATTGCTGAGCAAATTGAAGCCTAGAAATCCAGCTCAAAAGCCTGCGTGTCGCGAATCAATAATTTATTACTCATCAACGAGTTCTGTAGCAATCCCAGAGAGATTAGGGCGGAGTAGGGCTTGCTCCGGTTTGCTAATCCGCTGCTTGCTTACTTCAACCAGCTTGAGAATATTGAGCACAGGCCTTGGCAATACGAGATGGATTAACCGCCATCTTCAAAAATACAAGCAGCTTGACGATAAGCCCAAGTAGCCCAGGACTCCATTAGAGCTGTGTTGTATTTTCATACTTTGTCATTTGTTTTGAGTGTGTGAAACATTTAAAGTACAAACCATCATTGCCACAAGGCTTCCAGCAAGCTCCAGCAAGCTCCAGCAAGCTCCAGCAAGCTCCAGCAAGCTCCAGCAAGCTCCAGCGAGCTCCAGCAAGGCTTCCAGCAAACTCCAGCAAGCTCCAGCAAGCTCCAGCAAGGCTTCCAGCAAGCTCCAGCAAGCTCCAGCGAGCTCCAGCAAGGCTTCCAGCAAGCTCCAGCAAGCTCCAGCGAGCTCCAGCAAGGCTTCCAGCAAGGCTTCCAGCAAGCTCCAGCAAAGCTCCAGCGAGCTCCAGGAAGGCTTCCAGCAAGGCTTCCAGCAAGCTCCAGCAAGCTCCAGCGAGCTCCAGCAAGGCTTCCAGCAAGCTCCAGCAAGCTCGAGGTTCAAACAGAATTGTATCCGGGCTAACCATAAAATGGACAACACAGCTCCTGTTCTAGGGGTTGTAGAAGTTGTAATACTGTTGTAGTCCAGTGGTTAAGAGGTCGGACTTATGTGCAAATGAGTATTTTCTTGTTGCTGATGTTGTTTTTGTTGTCAAGACACCAAACTCTGCATTGCTGCTGCTCACCCAGCTCTTTAAATGGGTACCAGAATTAGCTGGCGCAATTGAGGGTCGATGGTGGTTTCCCCCCCAGTCCATGGACTGAACAGCCGAACGCAGTCTTCAGCTGACTACAAGGAAAAAGAACCAATTCTGTTGCGCCAGATGTACCGCTCATGGCCGGAAACTGTACTTAATACAGACAAGTATCCATTGCTTTGCCAAGAAATGTAAATTTCTAACTAGAAAATATTAAACCCGTACTTGTCACAGCATTAGTGGAATGATCCACTCAGAAAACTGAAAGGTGGAATTTTCTAGCAAATAACCGGCAGAAAATGAAACTAAAAGTTTAGTCTATTTTTAGCCACAGGTACAACTTCTTGCACGCGAGTGTTTGGAGGCCGTCTTCAAGCGAAACGCTCTCTTGGCTTGTACCGAACCGAAAAAGGCATGCAAGACCAAAATCTGAACAAAAAAGTTAAAGACAGATGCGGTTTTCAAGCCAACACACAACTCGCCAGCTATAGAGCAGGCAGTAAAAGCGAAGATTGTTTCCGACGACACTCCGGGAAAGCCATGCATTGCGTGTGCAGCCTCGTGCGGACTGCAGCAATCTGTTGCACCGAGCTTTTTCTCTTTTTGAAAGAAGCTGCAGAGCGCAACAAGAATTGAAACTGACGTTGGCGCTAATACCCCCGGACTCTATTTTGCTCTGCACTGTTGGAAAAAGCAGCACAGGCGCGGCAGCTGGCTCCGTCAGGCAAGGCAGCCAGTCGGCACTGCTACTGCGGCCCTCTCCTTTGCCCTTCTTTGTCTCAGCTGCCAGTTACCTTTCAGTGCCGCTCCGGTGCTCCCCAGAGCTACTGTTACAGCCTCTCGAAATGGCAAGGGGGACCACGGCGCTATATAAATTGTGAGAGGTCGGGACGTCACAAGATTTTCTTTCCTTGCAAAAAGTGTACATCCACCCTACGCCGGCACGGAGGAATCTTCGCAGCAACAGAGGCACCAGCGGGCAGGTGAAGCGAAATAAGACTAAAAGAAGATTATTGCAAGAAGTTTGCTGCGCACATCCCTATACTTGCAATCTAGGTCGTGCTTTCCAATCGGCTTGCGTTTGCTTTGAGATTCACTTCATGTCCAAGGCTAGGCTGCGAATCTAAAGTAACGTCCGGGATAATTGTTCGGGAAAAAAAGAAGACTAAAAAAATTACTCTCAATGAAGATTTTAGGATCTTCATTGAGATCCTAAAGCAAACGGTCGCGTCTTTTCTTTACCAGAAGTGAAACGGAAACTTTCAAGACTAGAATAAAAGCAAACCAGGCCTTGGTGTCCCAGAAAGGTGAAAGCACTAGACTTGAACACTTCTAAATAAATGCAAATATCAATCAGGAAGCACAGCAGAACACATTGGAAATAATAGCCGACTGTCAGCTGATGATTGTAAATAAGTTTGGATTCGGAAATTTTATTCGATAGATTCCGAAGCCCAAAAGTTATTAAAAATAAACACTTAACATACTACTAAAGTAGACTGCTCCACAAAGGTGACTTTTTTGTGCGACTTTTGGCATATTGAAGTGAAAATTATATTTTTTTAAAACCAATGGATCAAGCGATGTAACCACCGATTAAACATATGGTAATAACCTATGGAACATTGGGTAATAACTAATGGACCATCGGGTATTAACCAGGGGGTCGGTGGCAGAGCGGTTATCGCGTTTGCCTTTCGCACGCACACCTGCTCGCGCAGTCCTCGACTGCGTCGCGCAACTCAACCACTTAGGGACCCACAACAAGGTGTCCAGGGCACTCTGGCAACCCCGCTAACGAATTGGCGGACAGCCTCGCCAAGGCCGGTTCGACGGGTTCGCTTTTTGGCCCCATGCCTGCGATCTCCACCCGTACCGCCGTCGTCAACACTCGGATTAACCAGTGGGTGGTCTCTAAGCACAAGGACAGGTGGATCAATACCGCCGATTGTCGGCAGTCCCGCGCTGTTGTTCCTTGTCCCTCCACTGCCCTCAAAAGCCTGCGTGTCGCGAATCAATAATTTATTACTCATAAACGAGTTCTGTAGCAATCCCAGAGAGATTAGGGCAGAGTAGGGCTTGCTCCGGTTTGCTAATCCGCTGCTTGCTTACTTCAACCAGCTTGAGAATATTGAGCACAGGCCTTGGCAATACGAGATGGATTAACCGCCATCTTCAAAAATACAAGCAGCTTGACGATAAGCCCAAGTAGCAGGTGAAGCTTGGGCTAAACCGCAGGGACATCAGGGCAGTTACCATGGCCCTCTCTGGCCATGGCCGTTTCGCCAGGCACCGCTTCCTGCAAGGCAAAATCCGCAGTGAGGAGTGCCCTTTCTGCCTCTCCTACGTTGAGGATGCAGAGCATTTTATTTGCGACTGCCCCGCCTTCACTCAGGACCGGCTCACCTATCTCGGCTCAAACCCGGATTCCCCCGACGTTTTCATGCCTGAGAACATCTGCCAGCTCGTCCGTTACCTTAGGGCCACCGGGCGAGCGACTCTCCACCTCCTGGACTCTCCGGAGGAGGACCGCGCTGCGGACGCCGGCATCACCGGATCTCCCTGCGCGACACCGCAGCTCTAGTTGCCCGTGGTCGCCAGGGGCTAGCGGAATGGATGCCCCCTGCAGCTAAGTCAAGTAAGTCAAAGAGGGCCAGCCTTCAAGACGCAGTAAAAATAAAGAGACGATGAGAAAGTCACTTGTACTGTGCCTGTGCCTGCTGTGAGCTTGTGCCTGCGTACGGTATCTGTGTGCGTGTGTGCTCAGGAGTCAGTGAAATGGGCAGAATTGCCTCCTCGTTGGCTGCGGCCTGCGGGTCTAGTGTCACCAAATGATGTGCCATTGCCCACAGCCCTCCTGCAACTACTATGATTAAAAATGATATCAAAGCAATGTACAGGCATAAAACAAAAAGAACCAACGCAATTGATACAGCGAAATATAATATCTGAAGTAATAGATATGAAAGTTGGTAAGTTTAGTTAGCTTGATTGACAACGCATATTTTATTAGAGTTTATTCAATAATAGCAACAGCACAAGCTGAACTCGTGTCAGGAACAAGCTAGAAAATGCTCAGGCAGAGGCTGCAGGTGAGCCTACACTGTCACAGGAAGAACCGGCGCCTGCTCTGGTCCATCTCGTGTCGCTTGTGCAACCACTCGTAGCCACCGCCGCTGCCAAGCGGGCCAGTCTGCAGAGAGCGCAGCTTCAGCGTGAATCGCGGCCCGACCTCCTGGAGGGCGCAGCGAGGCTTCGCGCCGGGCTTGGCATTGGGCCCCGGCTGGCGCAGGATGTACCGGTGGTGCCGGAAGAACACGTAGTCGCGCTGATTGTGAAAGGTGATGACGCGGGCGTGCCGCCTTACCCCGCCGTTGCCGGCTCCGCCGCCGGGGAACAAGCTGGCGAGGCCGCGAGCCACCCTGCGGCCCAGGCGAGTGTGGAATCGGTTGCACAGCACCTGGGGTGCCACCGTCTCGGGTTTTTCATCCTCCGGCGGCTTAGGCAGCTCTCGAGGCAGCCGAACACTCGACAGACGGAAGGCGAAGGTGGGCCCGGCCGGCAGGTGGGTGAGCAGGGCGGTGCAAGGCTTTTTGTCGTGCTCACCGATGATCTAGATAGTAAATGATCGGCGAGGAATTCCTATGGTGTCAAATTGTCTAATTTAACAATATACCTTCAGGGGCCTGATGCTACCCTGACCAGACAATCCTTCAGGGGCCTGATGCTACCCTGACCAGACAATCCTTCAGGGGCCTGATGCTACCCTGACCAGACAATCCTTCAGGGGCCTGATGCTACCCTGACCAGACAATCCTTTAGGGGCCTGATGCTACCCTGACCAGACAAAACTTCAGGGGCCTGATGCTACCCTGACCAGACAAAACTTCAGGGGCCTGCTGCTACCCTGACCAGACAAAACTTCAGGGGCCTGCTGCTACTCTGACCAGACAAAACTTCAGGGGCCAGAACCTCAAGTTGAACTCTAAAGATAATCTTACATAACAGAATATGAAGCTTCACAAAAATAATTCATTACACCTGCCCTAATTAAGTCAGAAGTGCAGCCGACAGCACAGCCGCAGCTGTTGCGCGGCGCATCTGAAGGTTTGCGTATGGCTGTTCAGTCCATGGACTGGATCCATGGACTGGAACAGTAGTGTGGCAGTTTCTCATCGTCAGGCCGTGTACACTCTCACTGTGCCTTGGAGGTTGGCCCTCAAGGGCGTAAATTGCACGACAAGCACCCAGGCCTTCTCTCCGCGGCTGCGCCTCGTGGCCTAGCCACGGAATCGAGCTCCGGGACCTTGGTTCGATAGGCAAACGCGTTAAACCGCTCAGCCACTCACCCCCGAAACCTGAAGCAACCCAGAGAAATGCGCATCTCAGCATCAGCCAGATCTCACCATCACAGCGGTGAAGTCGCGAGTTTTCGCCGCGGCCAGCAGACGGCTCAGCGGAGCTCGCCGACGTCGGCAGAACACGGCGCCAGGAACGGTGCGGGCTAAACAGCGGCAGAAGGCAGCGGTGCGACGGCCGACCTCGTCCGCATGAGTGATCAGCAGGCGTGGAGACCTGGCGTGGCCTGTGGGGGAGATTCAGAACAATGTCATATTCAGACGACAGATTCACAGTAGACAATTTCGGGAGAAACTAAAATACCTGCTATACTTTCCTTGAGTAGATGAATCTCACCTAGGGTTGCAGTCTCAAAATCTCATCCTAGGGTTGCAGTCTCAAAATCTCATCCTAGGGTTGCAGTCTCAAAATCTCATCCTAGGGTTGCAGTCTCAAAATCTCAGTCAGCTAAAGCCTGGCATGCATTTCACCCTGTTCTCACCGCCATCAACTCCGCATTCCATAATGTCGGCGAACTCGTCAGCCGCTTCCTCGGCGTCAACCTCAAGATCGCCGCCCGGCCCGGTCATGGTGGCATCGGGGAGCCGCAGAGACTCGAGAGTGTGCGGCTCCTTCGGCTGCTGGCCGGAGCTGCCAGTCTGCCTGCGGCTGCGGCTGGCCGCCTCCTTGGCCTTGCGCTCGGCCTGGCGAACCTGCTGATAAGCTGCCTGCCTGCGCTGCTTATTGCGAATGCCACTCAGCCGCTGCTTGAGGCTGGCCAACTCACTGGCGCTGGCCTCCGCCGAAGGTGCTGACTTGGATTTGGCAGCCGGCTTCTTTAGCGAATTAGCCGAAGAGTTCTGGTTGGCATTGTGCCTAACTGCCATGTCGCTGAATAGAAACTTTATTTATTAATTCATTAGTCAGCAGTTGCGAAATATTTTTTCTCACTTTAAAATTTGACGTGAAGGTCGTGAGTTCGAATTCCAGCCTGAGGGAAGCTCTTTGTGTCCTTAAGAAGTAGCACACTTTAATTCACCATTACTTCAGTTAACCCAGCTGTAAAATGGGTATCAGCTTCAGCTGAGGGGTAGAAAATAAGGTAGAAATTAATCCATGGACTGAACAGCTGTACATCAGCTTTTGGCCTTACAGCTTTATAGCTGTAGCTGTGCCACAGGCTATACATCTGGCTAATTAAATTATATAATATTGTCTACTCCAGTACTATCAATCAAGGTAAATTATTGACCCACAGCTAAGGATAGGATATGGGGTTGAATGGCAGAGCAGTCAATGTTTCATACATGTGCAACCTCCCAAATCTTAGCTGGCCATGCGACTTAGTTTTTGCTCTATTTACGACTTAGTTTGCTCTCATTTGCTCTTTTTCTCTCCCCTTTTTCCTTTTCTTCACGCATTCTTTTTTTGTCCCTTGGTCCCCCCTTTGATTTTTTGGGCTTGGTCAATTGGATTTTGCAACTTACCTTGCTTGGCCCTCATTTCACCCGGATGGTTTGGCCGGTTCGGCCGGGTGTTGCCCATGTATGATATGTTTGCTCTTGAACCAAGGCTTAGGGTATTGTTATACAGTTTAAACTCTTGTGGGACAACCTCCAAAGCAAAGTGAAAGTGTACACTGTCACTGCAGTATATGTGTTTATGTGCTCAGGAGTCAGCAAAATGAGCAGAATTGCCTTCTTGCTGGCTACAGGTCTAGTGTTACCAAATGATCTGGCATTACCTTCCTGAACTTATAAGAAATACATTGCCCAGCTTGATAATGTATCTAAGTATTATTTTATTTAATTGTAATGTTGATTTGTTTTTGTCTGTTTAGGTAGGCCTACCTAAGGTGAAGGCCTACCAGAGTAAAAATGGGCAGGCTCTGTAGGGTGCAAGATACACAAAAAGCAAAAAGTCTATATTTCTATAACATTGTCCTTAAATTAATATGAACTTACTATTAGTATAGGGTTAATAAGAAATTAGTAGCTATATAATCTAACATCAATTTGTTAATTAGCTACTTTTTGAACCTATAAGTCATGCTAATAGCCTAAGCCTACTAATGATACAAGTTAGGCCCTACCAAAAAATCAATACCACCAAATTGTAAATTAGAAAATAAACAAAAGCAAATGAAAACACAATTGAAAGCAAAATATAAGAAAATAACATGTAGGCCAATGAAAAATATTTAAGATTTATTAAAAATGAAAATGAAGTACACATTTTGTTTCAGGGGCTTAACTAATAATTAGGGCCTAGAATCTAACAAAATGTTGGTGAATTTTATTTAACAGCAAGACTTATTCATTTATCTATATTTTAGCTTTGCCAACATGGGTTTGAATTGAGGGTGATTGTAGGCCTATAGGCCTACTAAATTAATTTGGCATAAAGGCCATGATCTGGACTATAGTTGTGATAGGCCTAGAATTGTCAATAGCCCTAAAAGAAAATACATAGCAAACTAAATTAGCTATTTCAAGTTGTTCTACATTTGTACTTGGCTAGGCCTACTATGTTCCAGAGCCCTAAAGCATCTAATTAAATCATTTGGCAATTAAACACTGTTATCTTTAGTATGGCAAATAGTCTACACAACTATAGGCCTAGGGTAACTTGTATATACTTTTAATAAACTTTTTATGCAAATCAGACAAAAAAGTATACTAGCCAACAACAATATACAACAAGCATAATTTAAAGGGCCTATTAAAATCTTGTGCACAATTATAATGTACTATAATTTAAAAAGTTAGCTAGTTATAGATTATAAAAGCAAGGCAGGAAATTTTAGCTTAGTTTGGATAAAATTAAACATTTGCCTAACCTTAGCAATTATAAATATAAGCCGAGATTAGCTATGTCAACACTAAATGAATGAGATACTATACTAGATGTTAAAAAGAAAGTTTTATAATATTTTGGCTATTATTAATATTCGTTTTATTCGATATTACGAATTATTATTTTCTAATAAAAGTAATAAAAAAATTACAAGTATATGTGAGACTTGATAGCTAAGTGTTAAAAGTTTACAAAGGAAATTTCTATTTCTAGAAAGCCATGCACTGTAAATAGCTCGGCTAAGACAGCCTTTTTTAAATGGCATCATAATTCTAAGAATGATTCAATACGATTGAATACGCGAAATTATTTGTAACTACTCTTAAGAAGCTACCAACTCTTCTATAAGATACAGCCGTTATGGGGCCGGCTCGTAGTAGTGCATGGTGCGGCAGCTTCGAGGAGGTGCCTATCGAGCTTCTCAGATCTCAGATAAACTTGTCTCTCAGAGCAACCTGCTTACTATACAGATGTAAAAAGGCACCACGGAGAGCTGCAGTGACCACTATTTGGGTACAGCCCCTGTGATGGTATCGCTGAGTGCAACCTATAGGCTGCGTACGGCTGCTCCAGTCTACGTACTGCACGGAACCCACTCAAGGATCACTGTAGTATGCAACTAATAATTTTACTACAGTGGTCTTTGCACCCACTCTCAACAATTAGCTAACGCTGGAGTGAGTGGCAGAGCGGTTAAGGCGTTTGCCTCTTGCACCAAGGTTCCTGAGCTCGATTCCTCGGCGAGGCCACTTTCATTTGGCATTAGTGGCGCAGCTGCTAAGAGAACGCTTGGGGGCTTGTCGTGCAATATGAATTTACGCCTTTGGGGGCCAACCTCCAAGGCACAGTGAGTGTACACTGCCTGACGATGATAAAGTCAGGGCAGATGTACACACCTGTGGGAGCGTATGCCTGCGTACGGTACCTGTGTGCGTATTTGCCCGGCGAAATGGGCAGAATTGCCTCCTCGCTGGCTGCTGGCTTTAGTAGTCACTAGACGACGCCCCATCGCCCACAGCCCTCCTGCAGTAATAATAGAATATAATTATAATAGAGTAAGAGTATGCCTGGCTATAGTCACAATATTTTCCAGTCAAGTCGGGATTTGAACCCCCGACCTCAGAAGAATGTGATTCAAAGCTGTTAATCATATAATTGTTGTTTCTGCTGCACTTGTCCTTGTCCTCTATTGTTGCCTAATTGATGAAGTGTCAATTAATCTGTCATAATGCTGCAGCTGCTCATGCAGGCCTGCAAGTACAGTGACTGAGACACAAGATGATAAGATATTTATCAACAGCTAATCAATTATTTTCATGCACAGCTATTCAGGCCTGTGTTTAAACAGTGTATTGATATAATTTTAAGTAAAAGCATCAATATAAAACTGTGGCTCATGCCTTCTGGACGGAGTCGGTCGCGAGCATGTGATAATGAGACAGGCGAATTTTGAGTAGAATAACTCGAATAATTTGGTGCAACCTTATCTTGGAACAACAAAAAACCATTGGTGTAATATAGCAGGTGCAAAATTACTTGAGTAATTAAAAGTTTAACAACTGCTGCAGGTCGTTAATATATGGGAATGCTTCATGGTAAATCTCCGAAGGCTTCAGGGTTGATCTGAAAAGGCTTCAGGGTTGATCTGGGACGGCTTCAGGGTTGGTCTGAGATGGCTTCAGGGTTGGTCTGAGATGGCTTCAGGGTTGGTCTGAGACGGCTTCAGGGTTGATCTGAGAAGGCTTCAGGGTTGGTCTGAGACGGCTTCAGGGTTGATCTGAGAATGCTTCGGGGTTGATCTGAGAAGGCTTCAGGGTGGATCTGAGAATGCTTCGGGGTTGATCTGAGAAGGCTTCAGGGTGGATCTGAGAATGCTTCAGGGTTGATCTGAGAAGGCTTCAGGGTTGATCTGAGAAGGCTTCAGGGTTGATCTGAGAAGGCTTCAGGGTGGATCTGAGAATGCTTCAGGGTTGATCTGAGAAGGCTTCAGGGTTGATCTGAGAAGGCTTCAGGGTTGATCTGAGAAGGCTTCGGGGTTGATCTGAGAAGGCTTCAGGGTGGATCTGAGAAGGCTTCAGGGTTGATCTGAGAAGGCTTCAGGGTGGATCTGAGAATGCTTCGGGGTTGATCTGAGAAGGCTTCAGGGTGGATCTGAGAAGGCTTCAGGGTTGATCTGAGAAGGCTTCAGGGTTGATCTGAGAAGGCTTCAGGGTTGATCTGAGAATGCTTCAGGGTTGTTTGAGAAGGCTTTAGGGTTGATCTGAGAAGGCTTCAGGGTTGATCTGAGAAGGCTTCAGGGTGGATCTGAGAATTCTTCAGGGTTGATTTGAGAAGGCTTCAGGTTTGATCATAGAATGCTTCAGGGTTGATCTGAGAATGCTTCAGGGTGGATCTGAGAATGCTTCAGGGTGGATCTGAGAATGCTTCAGGGTTGATTTAATAATGTTTCAGGGTTGATCTGAGAAGGCTTCAGAGGTCTGAGGTTTCTGGAAAAAAAGTCGCAAATGTTATCTTTACGACTTTAAGGAAGAAAAACCAGAGCTATGTTTATTAGCAACCCTATGTAGTAGATAATGTCCAGCAAGATTTCACACCGATAAGCATCTTCAAACTAAACCCCAGCGAGGTCATTTCGGGCCCCATTTGATGTCCGACATGCCGTGGAAGGCCCTGCGCAGCTGCTGGCTGTCCGCCCACTCGCTGTCCATGTAGGAATCATCGCGACTCTCTTCCAGCTTCTTGGCCTCCTGCTGCTTGCGATAATAGAATGCCATCATCTCCTTCTGCTCCTGCTCGGACACCACTGGCTCGCGTGCCGGTGGCCCCTGGCCGCGCTTGGCCAGTTTCACAATGGCCTTGCACTTCTCGTTGCGGCCGAGGTAGTCGCTGAGGAGCTTGCCCGGCTGCATTTCCTTGCCGGAAAACCAGGCGGCCGCATCCCCGGGTGGAATCACCTCCAAACTGGCCTGGATAGGTCAAGAGAAACAGACGACTCAGAGAGTATGGCTCATAGGCCGAATGGGTAGTGGTTTGCTCAAACAGGTCAGTGAGACTACTGGTCAATTGAGTGGGTCAGTGGGTCAACTGGTCGGTTAAGGGGATCAGTGGGTCAACTGGTCGATTGAGTGGGTCAGTGGGTCAACTGGTCGATTGAGTGGGTCAGTGGGTCAACTGGTCGATTGAGTGGGTCAGTGGGTCAACTGGTCGATTGAGTGGGTCAACTGGTCGGTTAAGGGGGTCAGTGGGTCAACTGGTCGATTGAGTGGGTCAGTGGGTCAACTGGTCGATTAAGTGGGTCACTAGGTCAAGAGGCTGGTCCACCTTGGTCAGCGGGCCAGCCAGTGCAGATTGAATCCTGGCTGACCAAATCTCACCTGAGTACCCGTGAGATCCTCCTCATTTTGCAGCTCCATTCTGATTGGCTCGTGCGGCGGCAGACCCATCGGGTAGGCGATGGTGACCGCGCCACTGAGGATCTGAAGGGCCTCGCCGATGCGGGCCATGTCCAGGCACTGGCCTGCGGTCACAAGCTCCTTGGCGATCATCTGCCGGGCCTCCTTGCGCGTCTTGGCGAGCACCTACATCGGCCGGGAAACTTCAGTGCCAAACAGTCTGATCCCATAGCTGTCATCCCAAACAGTCTGATCCCATAGCTGTCATCCCAAACAGTCTGATCCCATAGCTGTCATCCCAAACAGTCTGATCCCATAGCTGTCATCCCAAACAGTCTGATCCCATAGCTGTCATCCCAAACAGTCTGATCCCATAGCTGTCATCCCAAACAGTCTGATCCCATAGCTGTCATCCCAAACAGTCTGATCCCATAGCTGTCATCCCAAACAGTCTGATCCCATAGCTGTCATCCCAAACAGTCTGATCCCATAGCTGTCATCCCAAACAGTCTGATCCCATAGCTGTTATCCCAAACAGTCTGATCCCATAGCTGTCATCCCAAACAGTCTGATCCCATAGCTGTCATCCCAAACAGTCTGATCCCATAGCTGTCATCCCAAACAGTCTGATCCCATAGCTGTCATCCCAAACAGTCTGATCCCATAGCTGTCATCCCACCAGTCCAGACCTGCGCGATGGCCTCGGTAGGCGCCCGTCCATTCCGTCGTCCAATGGGATCGCGGCACTCGATGAAGCCGCCACTGGGGACACACTTGTCGCCCCACTCGTCACGCAGCTTCAGGTCGGCAACCTGATCGTCCGTGAGGCCCTGCATGTTGGGCGGCAGAGTCAGGCCGTGCTTCTCCAGCTCGCTAATTTCGTCGCAAATTCGGCCAATTTTCAGGCGGCCATTGTAAACCTGAACAGCCTGAGCTACAAACGCCTCCACTGGCTGAGTGACAGAGCTGTCAATCAGGAACTGACTCTGGTCGCCTTTTTTTATGTGAATCACGACCATGATAGTGCAAAGGCTGAGGGACTTTAACAGTTTTATTCTGTTTAATATAACAAAAGCAGCAAATACTAGGCAGTACAAAAATTTCATTTCTTAATTAATATAAAATGTCATAAAGATTAGCTTTAACACATAAGCATTTTTACAGCTAGTTAGAAAAAGAATATAATGATTTAATAACTAAATTTATAAAGCGGTGCTTAAAAATCAATAGTGAATCAATGTATTAAAGTAAACCATATTTATGTTTAAAAAACAAAAGAAAATGGTAGGCATGCCCTGTGAGTGGCTAAATAAATTAGGTAGAAATTGCTAAAAAAAGTCACAGAATGGAATCTTAAAATGCTAGTCAGATTTAAGTAGTAATAAAACGATTTTATACAGCTTTATATTTTAGAACAGGAATAGTTATTACCAGTCATATCAATCACTAACTATGTTATTTTATTAAATTTTAATAAAATACAATGCATTAAGAAACCAAACCAACAAAGATAGAAAAAACAAAGCACCACAACATCAAATGAACTGCAAATGGCAGCAATAAATATATTATTTTATACAAATATATTCCTTGTAATATTTATTGCCAAAACTGAGCTATAAAAAATAATAATATAACACATTTGTCTATTTATGGTGTTTGTGTTAAAATAGTTTTAGTTTTCAATTTTTAATAATATAAAGTGAATAGTAGCTAGCTACTAAATAGAAACTATCATCTATCTTCTCAGTGACAGTTACTGAGCTAGCCATCAATAAATTAAATAACAAGAAAGCATTTAATTTGGTGTTTGTTTAACTAACACTACACTACTAACCACCCTAGGCACAGTAGAATTTTTTGTAAACCTCAACATTAAAAAATACATTAGATACAATTACAATACATGAAATGAAAAAGGTTCAATTATTTGCCACCAAAGAGCTATTAAATTATTAATATACACCTTAACTCATAAGTATACTTGATTTTGTAGATAGAAAGTGGTCCTGTAATTTTTATGTTGTAGTCCTTCCCTATATTGGTTAGCAAACAAATAAAGAATTTGAGAAATTTCGTTACCTACGTTTTATTTTATTGAACGTATTTAATTTTAATTTATTGACATTTGTGACATTTGTAAAATCTGTTGCATACAGAAAAGCGGGCGGATTCGACTGTGTGGAATAAACCTACAATATAATATTAAATGTACGGTTAGTTATGACTTGAAATGGTATGGGTAAGATATGAAATTGCTAAATATGATGATAAAATAAAAGGTACGCGAAGCATGCCTACTTTTTCAGTCACATACAAAATTGCACAAGACAATAACAGCTGTAAGTTCTCTAATACCAATACTTCGGGCCAATCATAGAAAATAGCTAATTTAAAAATGTATGAAATTGTTTTCATAGAGAAAAATATCAAACAATAATGTGGATATTATGTGCAGTTTTAAATTACCATTACTTGTTTTTTGTTTGTAAAAGCATACTAATCAAACACAGGTAGTTTATGCTACATTTTTACTTTCCCATTTTTGTTATTCTGTTACCAATCTCTAATACCGCAAATGAGAGGCAATTTAGGAGTCGATCACAATACTCTTGACGCAAGTTCATTAAAAAGTAGCAGAAGAAAGCCACTGAAAGAAAATATAAAACTATAATATATTTTCTAAACTATAGCTTACCGGTGGCGTTGATTTCATGCATGGGACATAGTCTTGTATTTGACCTTGCGAGCGCTTTTAACTGAACTTAACTGAACTTAACTTAACTGAAATCAGTGAGAAACGTATTTATTTATCACTTAGTCGTGAGCGGCAAAGAGGTAAAGAGAAAAAATTCGCCCTAAAAACTGCCAAAAGAAGACACGCAGCAATAGGTCTCTTTGCATGGCGTTCTATATTTTTCCGTCGTTTAGTGTCTCAAGTTATATTATAAGGCGAGGAGCTTAATTAAAACCCATCGTTCTTAGTTAATTAATCAATCCAAACTTTTGAGCCAAAGTTATCCAAACCAAGAACCACTAGGAGTAATCCTAGTGGCCCTTGTTTCAAACTTGTTTGAATCTGTAAGAAGCGAGTTCGAATCTGTTAGACTCGAGTCAGAATCTGTTAGACACGAGTTAGAATTTATCTGTTAATTAATATAGACACATTTTTTGTTTTAATTTTTTAGATACGCACGTAATGCGAATATGGTGCCCTGCATCTATTACTGCAAAAAATTGGGCAGCATTTTCGGCAGCGTTTTTGGCCACAATTTTGGTACGAAGCGGCGAAATTCGGACCCTATCCTGACAGTGCAAAAAACAGCCGATAAAGCAGCGAATGTCACATAAACTGTGCGGATCATCAGCCGAAAAAGCAGCGAATGTCACATAAACTGTGCGGAATCAGCCGAAAAAGCAGCGAATTTCACATAAACTGTGCGGAATCAGCCGAAAAAGCAGCTTGAAGTTCAAGAAATTCAAGATTTGCTGCTTTCTTATCGATTTTTCTTGCAATTGAAGCACCCCGATTCGCTGCTTCTTAGCGATGCCTATTGCTCAGGAAGCACCTCAATTCGCTACCATCATTATCATCGCCTCCTCCATCTTCATTGCCTCCCCATCATCATCGCCTCCACCATCATCATCGCCTCCACCATCATCTCATCGCCTCCATCTTTATCATCGCCTCCACCATCATCATCGCCCCACCATCATCATCGCCTCCATCTTTATCATCGCCTCCACCATCATCATCGCCTCCACCATCATCATCGCCTCCATCTTTATCATCGCCTCCACCATCATCATCGCCTCCACCATCATCATCGCCTCCATCTTTATCATCGCCTCCACCATCATCATCGCCCCCACCATCATCATCGCCTCCATCTTTATCATCGCCTCCACCATCATCATCGCCTCCACCATCATCATCGCCTCCACCATCATCATCGCCTCCATCTTTATCATCGCCTCCACCATCATCATCGCCTCCACCATCATCATCGCCTCCACCATCATCATCGCCTCCACCATCATCTCATCGCCTCCATCTTTATCATCGCCTCCACCATCATCATCGCCCCCACCATCATCATCGCCTCCATCTTTATGGAGATTTATATTTCCAGAAGCTGCATCGATGCTTCAGGGCTGAAGCAGTCGAAAAAGCAGCCCATTTTTGCGGGTTTGAATTCGTAAAGAACAACAATACTAGATTCACTAGGTAGAGAAGATTTGGATTCAGCCCATATACAGTACTTGTACTAGCCATTGTGTACAAATGACGAATTCGATAAAAATGGGCGAGAAAACTCGTTGGATTTCAAGAACACAAATTTGGTCCGCCCGAGCCATGTCAGTATATTTGCTAAGCAAGCCTGCAATCTTATCAAACAGCAAGCAGCCAATACTCGTATGACAATATTTTATTCAGCTGTGTCTAGACCCACCGATGCGATAAAAATTCTTTTGTTTGCCGGGTCACGGTTGATCCGGCGAATGGCAACGAAAGCTTCGGGATGCCCGTCGGTGCCTGCACGGTCTATTCAACTAGCAAGTGTTGCAGTGGCACATTTTGCATCCAGGCACTCGACTCTAAGTGAAAAGTGTGCTCACTCTGCAACCGATCAGCTGCATCGCAAACTGCCTGACAGTGGGTTGGACACGGTTTCCTGGGCCAGGATAATTTATCCACACCAATGCTTGCGCAGCTCCTAGTTTGTATATATTCTATTCTTTTCTCTCCTTCCTTTCAATCTCTACACATTTCAGCTATTTTTTCACTTTGAGAGCCTCTTCTGATTAGCCTGGCAGCCGACCACACTGCCATGTCTGCATCCGAGCTGATGTATAAAAGCTGTGCCACTACTAAATAACACTGGTCGCTTCACCTCCTGCAGCCAACCAACAGCGAAACACTTGGAATTTAAATTAAAATATCTGGTCGTTTATTAAATAAACTATGTGAGTACCTAGATAGACAGATAGATAGATAGATAGATAGATAGATAGATAGATAGATAGATAGATAGATAGATAGATAGATAGATAGATAGATAGATAGATAGATAGATAGATAGATAGATAGATAGATAGATAGATAGATAGATAGATAGATAGATAGATAGATAGATAGATAGATAGATAGATAGATAGATAGATAGATAGATAGATAGATAGATAGATAGATAGATAGATAGATAGATAGATAGATAGATAGATAGATAGATAGATAGATAGATAGATAGATAGATAGATAGATAGATAGATAGATAGATAGATAGATAGATAGATAGATAGATAGATAGATAGATAGATAGATAGATAGATAGATAGATAGATAGATAGATAGATAGATAGATAGATAGATAGATAGATAGATAGATAGATAGATAGATAGATAGTTAGATAGATAGATAGATGTTGATTGACAAGCGGATCTCGCACAATCTCCGCCCCCAAGGATGCCCGGCAGCAACCAGATGCGCTCAGCCACCTTCCTGACCGTCTCCCTGGCGATCCTCGTCGCCTTCGCATCCGTCGCGACGACTGCTGAGGCACGGCCGTCTTCCATTGCGACTGAGGCCGTGGCCAGTCAGCGTCGAGCTCGACAGTCCGAGGAACTTCTCCTGGGCCGCTTGCGTTCCGCTCTGGCCGCTGCGGCCGCCGCCACAGAGGCCGCTGACGCTGCGGAAGCCGCCGAGCATGACGCCGGCGCGGCCGCAGCCGTGGAAGAGTCTGAAGCCGAGTTCGCGGCTGGCAAGCGGGGCTTCAGGAACAGCCTGCGATTCGCCTCCAACTATGGCAAATAACCAAGGTTCAGGTGAGAATGGGATCTCTGAGAATGGGATCTCTGAGAATGGGATCTCTGAGAATGGGATCTCTGAGAATGGGATCTCTGAGAATGGGATCTCTGAGAATGGGATCTCTGAGAATGGGATCTCTGAGAATGGGATCTCTGAGAATGGGATCTCTGAGAATGGGATCTCTGAGAATGGGATCTCTGAGAATGGGATCTCTGAGAATGGGATCTCTGAGAATGGGATCTCTGAGAATGGGATCTCTGAGAATGGGATCTCTGAGAATGGGATCTCTGAGAATGGGATCTCTGAGAATGGGATCTCTGAGAATGGGATCTCTGAGAATGGGATCTCTGAGAATGGGATCTCTGAGAATGGGATCTCTGAGAATGGGATCTCTGAGAATGGGATCTCTGAGAATGGGATCTCCGAGAATGGGATCTGTGAGAATGGGATCTCTGAGAATCGGATCTCTGAGAATGGGATCTCTTAGAATGGGATCTCTGAGAATGGGATCTCTGAGAATGGGATCTCTGAGAATGGGATTTTTGAGAATAGATCTCTGAGAATGGGATCTCTGAGAATGGGATCTCTGAGAATGGGATCTCTGAGAATGGGATCTCTGAGAATGGGATCTCTGAGAATGGGATCTCTGAGAATAGGATCTCTGAGAATGGGATCTCTGAGAATAGGATCTCTGAGAATGGGATCTCTGAGAATGGGATCTCTGAGAATGGGATCTCTGCGAATGTTATTTTTGAGAATGGGATTTTTGAGAATAGATCTCTGAGAATGCTATCTCTGAGAAGGCTATCTTTGAGAATGGGATCTCTGAGAATGGGATCTCTGAGAATGGGATCTCTGAGAACGATTCATGCTATTGGGATTCATGAAAATGTGATTTATTAGAATGGGATTGCTGAGAAAGTGATCTGTCAGAATGGGATCCCAGTGAATGGGATTTGCAAGAATGGGATTTCAGATAATATCCTAAGAATGCCATTTTCAAAGCTGGAACTGATAATGGATGGGATTTCTGAATAATGGGACATCTTTTCGCGATTTTCAAGTGTGGGATTTCTAATGCATTGAGGTTTGCAAAGGATGAGGTAAAAACGGTTTCTTAGAATCGCCTTTTGTTTTCGATATGTTTTTTGCATTCTGCCTTCTAAATCACAATTTCTCGAGGTCTTTGCTTCCTGAAAGCTGTGAAATGCGGGTGCATTGTCACTCGACCAGAAATCTATATGCTAAGTGGTTTGAACCTAGCACAATGGCTTTAAATATACAACAATAAACAGCCGTATTTTTAGGAAGTTGGCATGCGAGTTGATCACCTCATCAGCGAGAATTTGAGCATCTCTACTGCAAGCTGACAATTATTACCGAACCTGCTTAACACCACACTAGTTGGCTTATTGATAAAAAATAAAAGCTTGTCAAAACAAAACTTCTGAAAGCAGATTCTACAAGGCAATAGTTCCAATGCCAGGCAATGATTTGCTTTACCTACCTTATTCTATTTATTTTGCCTTTCTCATTTGAAAGCTTTGATCAGATTTATTGTTAACAGTTTACACGCACCTGAATTTGATGCTAAACTCATTCAATGCAATGTGTGCAGAATTCGTAATTTAGTACATTGCAGATGACAGCTCGAGTTATTATCTAGTTCTAACCTGAACCCCAGCCCCTTAAACGGTAGAAAAAACACAATAAATCAATAATACAACCTCCCTTAGACTGTCGTGTCAGAACGTCGGACTCACGAATTGAAGGTCGGGGGTTCGTTTCCCGACTCCACTGGAACAATTTGTGTCATTTAGCAAGACACTAAAGTCTGCAATGCTTTGGTTCACCCAGCTGTTAAATGGGTACCAGCATTAGCTGGGATAATTGAAGGTGGGTGTGGCGTCCCCCCAGTCCATGGACTGAACAGCCGTACGCAGTCTTCAGATGCGCCGCGCAATAGCTGCGGCTGTGCTGCCGGCTGCGCATCTGGCGCCATTAGAGCCAGTGTAATAATAAAAATATAACAAAAATTTAGTACTGATGTACTCGTATTGTGATTCTGGAAGTTGTTTTATACGTATACAGCGGAAAATTTAAGCACTTATTCAGTATTTTAATACTGATAGGTAGAATTTTTTAGGAAATTTAGTGTTCATATCTTCATATGTTTATTAACTGACGTTGTAAAGTCTGTTGGTTGTAAAAAATTGATTGCATGCATACTTCACCATAAAATCCTATCTACTTTAAATTGACTAAAAATGTAAGGCTTTTTTTCCAGCCTGACAGTCGCTGGAAACGTTCTAAATTAGGTTTAGAAGCCATGAGTAGCCAGTAGCAGAAAAAATTAGATTGCTTTCATTTCAAATGAAATAATACACTTCATTTAACCAAAAGCTGACTGAACAGAAAGCTTTCTTCTGACAATGCCTATTATAAATATTCACAGAAATGAATAACAATAATATAACCATTGTAAATCATTATCCTGCTTTGCAATTGCTTCGCAAAATTTGGTTTTAGAAAAAAAAGACACGCGAACCTCCTTGCCTAGCTTTTGGCTTGGCAGAATTCAAAGCACACAATAACTATTAGTAAACCAAGCATTTAATAGGACCAAGGAAAAAGGAATATGAAAATTCCTCAGCTTCGACTGCTAAAAAATGATTTGTATCATGTTAGACATGAGTTCAAATCTGTTAGACACGAGTTCGAATCTGTGAGACACGAGTTCGAATCTGTTATACACGAGTTCGAATCTTCTAGACACGAGTTAGAATCTGTTATACACGACTTCAAATCTGTTAGACACGAGTTCAAATCTGTTAGACACGAGTTCGAATCTGTGAGGCACGAGTTCGAATCTGTTATACACGAGTTCGAATCTTCTAGACACGAGTTAGAATCTTCTAGACACGAGTTCGAATCTGTTAGACACGAGTTCGAATCTGTTATACACGAGTTCAAATCTGTTAGACACGAGTTCGAATCTGTGAGACACGAGTTCGAATCTGTGAGACACGAGTTCGAATCTGTTATACACGAGTTCGAATCTTCTAGACACGAGTTCGAATCTTCTAGACACGAGTTCGAATCTGTGAGACACGAGTTCGAATCTGTTATACACGAGTTTGAATCTTCTAGACACGAGTTCGAATCTGTTAGACACGAGTTCGAATCTGTTAGACACGAGTTCGAATCTGTTATACACGACTTCAAATCTGTTAGACACGAGTTCAAATCTGTTAGACACGAGTTCGAATCTGTGAGGCACGAGTTCGAATCTGTTATACACGAGTTCGAATCTTCTAGACACGAGTTAGAATCTTCTAGACACGAGTTCGAATCTGTTAGACACGAGTTCGAATCTGTTATACACGACTTCAAATCTGTTAGACACGAGTTCAAATCTGTTAGACACGAGTTCGAATCTGTGAGGCACGAGTTCGAATCTGTTATACACGAGTTCGAATCTTCTAGACACGAGTTAGAATCTTCTAGACACGAGTTCGAATCTGTTAGACACGAGTTCGAATCTGTTATACACGAGTTCAAATCTGTTAGACACGAGTTCGAATCTGTGAGACACGAGTTCGAATCTGTGAGACACGAGTTCGAATCTGTTATACACGAGTTCGAATCTTCTAGACACGAGTTCGAATCTTCTAGACACGAGTTCGAATCTGTGAGACACGAGTTCGAATCTGTTATACACGAGTTTGAATCTTCTAGACACGAGTTCGAATCTGTTAGACACGAGTTCGAATCTGTTAGACACGAGTTCGAATCTGTTAGACACGAGTTCGAATCCGATGGACACCTTTTTCATCTGTTAGACTAGAATTCACATCTGGTATTGTATTTTGTCAATAGTAGTTGATGAGATTGGCGAAGCCAAAGCATTTTAAAGAATATTTTAATGAGGACTTGATTTGTTTGCTTGGGCAACTATGGCAAATATGAAACTTGAACGAATCGGGTAATTTATTTGCGTCAACGTGTGGCACATTTTTCATTTCTAAAACTCGTAAAAAGTAGGCGTAATTGCGAGGAATTAAATAAATTCTTCAATCGGATATAAACCAAGCATTCGGCATTGAAAATACGTTGACTTAATGGGTTTAGGAAAATAACGCCTTAACAGACTACTGACAGTACACAAGCATGCACCATTCGTTATCAAACTTTGTCAAACAAGCCCGTGAGCGTCGTTGAAGACGAAGCCGAAACTCGTCGACTGAGCGCTCGTCGGCGCCTTCGGCGACCAACTTGTTGGCGTTGTGACGGCGGTGTCGCCGGCTGCAGCTTCGGTCGATTCTGCTCGCCCCTGCTGCTGCTGCTCATCAGCACTGGTTGACGCTGACCAGGGCTGCTCCTCGGCTGAGGCAAACAGCAGGTAGGCAACGCAGGCCACCAGCTGAGTGACCGCCGCGCAGCTCAGAGCGATCAGCCACTCCAGCCTGACCCGGTTCTTGTCCGCCGACGGTTGCACAATCAGAGATGCCACGACCGTGGATAACATGCCTGAGGATGTTCATTAGCAGATTTTTATAGTTGGTAAACATTAGACCAGGGGTCGGCAAACATTTAGCCCGCGGGCCAAATGCGGCCCTCGAATCTCCCAAATCCGAACCGTCGCCCCTTCCATAGTATCCTGTCTCATCTCTTTCTCATCTCTCCCGTGTCTCATGTCTCCCGTGTCTCATCTCTCCCGTGTCTCATCTCTCCCGTGTCTCATGTCTCCCGTGTCTCATCTCTCCCGTGTCTCATGTCTCCCGTGTCTCATCTCTCCCGTGTCTCATGTCTCCCGTGTCTCATATCTCCCGTGTCTCATCTCTCCCGTGTCTCATGTCTCCCGTGTCTCATCTCTCCTTTATTGTCTCATCTCTCCTTTATTGTCTCATCTCTCCTGTGTCCCATCCCTCCACTGTCTATCCCTCCACTGACAGTAAGCGTATGCCTGTCCGGGTTTGAAACATTAATTAGCGGTCGAAGCATCCACCTGTGATTGTGCTGATGGAGCTGGCGAAACCCATGACGAGGCCGCAGAATATTGGTGCCAATTCCATCACATTGACAGCGTAGCCAGTGACTGCGAGGCCCGAAAATCCTGCGGGTTGTTGATGAAAAAGTCAGTTTCTTAAATTTCTTAAGCGTAAAATCCCGAAGTCTTCAAATCCCCAAGTCTTCAAATCCCGAAGTCTTCAAATCCCCAAGTCTTCAAATCCCCAAGTCTTCAAATCCCCAAGTCTTCAAATCCCCAAGTCTTCAAATCCCCAAGTCTTCAAATCCCCAAGTCTTCAAATCCCCAAGTCTTCAAATCCCCAAGTCTTCAAATCCCCAAGTCTTCAAATCCCCAAGTCTTCACATCCCAAAGTCTTCAAATCCCCAAGTCTTCAAATCCCCAAGTCTTCACATCCACTGGTTTTTAAATCCCCGGCACTTGATATCCTTGATTACACTTCTTGATTCTCACAGTCTTAATTCTTCAAATCCTCAGTTTATACAATTATTGATTCTTCAAATCCGAGTCCTTCGAATTCTCAAACTCCCAACGCCAACTGTTGCCGCCGGCATCAGTACGGTGCTGACTTCGTGAACTTTCATGAAAATCTGGGAGCTATCGTAAAGTAGGCAGTGGGTATTTGAAATAATGTGGTCTCTCAACTGCTTGTCAATACCGGTCACTCACCAAGAGCCAGCGACAGCAGCACAGTAGCCAGCACGGCATCCGCTGCGAAGCCCAGAGCTACAAAGAACACCGCCTTCAGGCCGAAGCCAAGGCCAGCGAAGATCTTGCGAATGGCGGTCCAGCTAAGGCTGGTGCGCAATTTCAGGTAGTCAGCCAGTAGACCTCCTGCAACATCAGAGAACAGTGACAGCTGTGTGACAGACACCAATAGAACATTATCAACGAGACCCCAAACAACCAACTGATATAGACACAAACAACCAACTGATATAGACACAAACAACCAACTGATATTGACACAAACAACAAACTGGTATGGACACAAACAACCAACTGATGTTGACACAAACAAACAACAGATATAGACACAAGCAAGCAACAGATGTTGACACAAACAATGAAATGACATCTACAAAGAATAAACAGACAGAGACAAACAGTTGCTAGGTTAATATTGCATTAGCGGGCCTGCTTCATAAGCACGAAGCAGCTATTTTTCAATTTCGTTTTTGGTTGGCTAGATTTTAGCAATAAAAAAATAAAATCATGTTTAGCATTTTCATACGCAGTCTGGCGTGATGCAGATTAATTATTTTGTGTTGTGATTAGTTAAAGACTAAGATATTATTTACTATAATCTGGCTTCCGTCCTTCAAGAAGCTTTATTATCGCCAAAAAGGTTTCAATCGATCGATATGAATCAGTTGCAACGAAATTATTGCCACCCAGACAGCGAAATGGCTCAGCTTTTATGACCTGAGTGAACTGGCTATAGTCAAGCGGAAGAGGCACAGGGGTTGCACTTGGAAACAAGAGAAAAGGATTAGCGAGGAAGATCGGGAAATATATATGCTGTATTTTTGCGAGAAACAGTCCCTTCCTTCCTTCGCCACCCGTTAGCTTTTGCTGGCCTTACAATAGGCTATCAAACAGCCCGATGGAGTGCGACTTGTGAGCAGTTCTCCAATTCACCAATTCTCAAAACTGTCACTCCATTCTCCAACAACTGTCACTCCATTCTCCAACAACTGTCACTCCATTCTCCAACAACTGTCACTCCGTTCTCCAAAAACTGTCACTCCATTCTCCAACAACTGTCACTCCATTCTCCAACAACTGTCACTCCATTCTCCAACAACTGTCACTCCGTTCTCCAAAAACTGTCACTCCATTCTCCAACAACTGTCACTCCATTCTCCAACAACTGTCACTCCATTCTCCAACAACTGTCACTCCGTTCTCCAACAACTGTCACTCCATTCTTCAACAACTGTCACTCCATTCTCCAACAACTGTCACTCTATTCTCCAACAACTGTCACTCCATTCTCCAACAACTGTCACTCCATTCTCCAACAACTGTCACTCCATTCTCCAACAACTGTCACTCCGTTCTCCAACAACTGTCACTCCATTCTTCAACAACTGTCACTCCGTTCTCCAACAACTGTCACTCCATTATCCAACAACTGTCCCTCCATTCTCCAACAACTGTCACTCCGTTCTCCAACAACTGTCACTCCGTTCTCCAACAACTGTCACTCCATTCTCCAACAACTGTCACTCCATTATCCAACAACTGTCACTCCGTTCTCCAACAACTGTCACTCCATTCTCCAACAACTGTCACTCCATTATCCAACAACTGTCACTCCATTATCCAACAACTGTCACTCCATTCTCCAACAACTGTCACTCCATTCTTCAACAACTGTCACTCCATTATCCAACAACTGTCACTCCATTATCCAACAACTGTCACTCCATTCTTCAACAACTGTCACTCCATTCTCCAACAACTGTCACTCCATTCTCCAACAACTGTCACTCCGTTCTCCAACAACTGTCACTCCATTCTCCAACAACTGTCACTCCGTTCTCCAACAACTGTCACTCCATTCTCCAACAACTGTCACTCCATTCTCCAACAACTGTCACTCCATTCTTCAACAACTGTCACTCCATTCTTCAACAACTGTCACTCCATTCTTCAACAACTGTCACTCCATTCTTCAACAACTGTCACTCCATTCTTCAACAACTGTCACTCCGTTCTCCAAGAACTGTCACTCCGTTCTCCAACAACTGTCACTCCATTCTCCAACAACTGTCACTCCATTCTCCAGCAACGGTTACTCCGTTCTTAAAACTGTCACTCCATTCTGCAAGTCTGTTACTCCATAATCCTGGTTCACTCACCCAGTCTGTCACTCCATAATTCCGGTTCACGCACCCTATCTGTCACTCCATAATTCCGGTTCACGCACCCTATCTGTCACTCCATAATTCCGGTTCACGCACCCTATCTGTCACTCCATAATCCCGGTTCACTCACCCAGTCTGTCACTCCATAATTCTGGTTCACTCACCCAGTCTGTCACTCCATAATTCCGGTTCACGCACCCTATCTGTCACTCCATAATCCCGGTTCACGCACCCTATCTGTCACTCCATAATTCCGGTTCACGCACCCTATCTGTCACTCCATAATCCCGGTTCACTCTCCCGGTCTGTCACTCCGTTCTCCCTTTCCACGCACCGAACTTTCACGCCAAAACTGGCTCACGCTTATCTTCCTCGTGTTTACCCTTAGAAGAGAACCGGTTGAGACCACCCACATTTTCGCCAACTATTTGACTGCTCTAACCAATAAACCATTAGTTTAAGATCTAGTGATTCTCTCCCTGTCCTTATATTTGTCTCTGCATCCAGGGCTGAGCACATGCTATGGGATTAACTTTCGCGGGGGAATACAGATTTATTGGAAGAAGGAATGGCGTCTAGATTAGCTGTTCTCAATCTGTTGCACAGAGATTGCGCTATTGCATTCGTATTTGAATCGCTGAATAAATGTCTACCAAGTTTCGGAAATTTATGAGTCACAAGTCTCTCATTGTTTACCAGTCTAAAGGAGAGATAATGAGTGCATTTATTGTAACATTGCTGCATAATAGAGGGAATGCCGCTTGGTTATTGGGACTAACTTTCGGGTCTTGAAAGTCTGGGATCTAGGTCAGAAGGAATTGATTTTTGGTCACATGTAATTTATTATTGGTCATATGAACAGTATTGCTGGTCATATTAACTGTACTCTTGGCCATAAACATTTTTATTGATCATATGAACTTTAATTGGTGATATGAACTGGATTCTTTGTTCATAATAGCTGATTCTGGGACCAAGGAAACGAATATTGGTCATAGTTCACGATTCTTTGCAAGAGGACTTAAACTTAGGTCATCGGCATTGGATTATTGGTCTAATGAACTGGTTTATTGGTCTAATGAACTGGGTTATTGGTCTAATGAACTGGGTTATTGGTCTAATGAACTGGGTTATTGGTCTAATGACCTGGATTATTGGTCTAATGACCTGGATTATTGGTCTAATGAACTGGATTATTGGTCTAATGAACTGGATTATTGGTCTAATGAACTGGATTATTGGTTTAATGAACTGGATTATTGGTCTAATGAAGTTTATTAGTGTTCATAGCTAGAGATTGGGCTCTTAGGTCACAAAAGTGTCGCTCACCAATCGGCACAAACAGCGACCTGGCCAGGAAGGGGAAGGACAGCAGGAAGATGGTGTTGCTGGCGTCAGTGCCATACATCTGGTGATAGTAGGTCTGCATGCAAACCGAGCTAATCTGGAAGGTCCAGTCGTCCGCAGCATAGGTGATGAAGATTGCGTACACCGGCTTACAGGTGAAAATAGACTTCCACGGAATCGGAATTCGTCGATCGGCTCGGAGCACCTGAGATTGGTCGGTTAATTATTTTAGAATCTTCGAATCTAAACCTAAGGCAAGCAATTGGGGGGCACCCAACCTGCAGCTGACAGATTCACAGACTGCTGTAGGTTTTCTCTACAAATTTTACGTTGTGCCCGCATACAGACCTTCGCCCCTATGGATCTTTCAAGGTAGGCGCTCTCCCGCCTGCTCAGGTGCTGATCCTTGGTCGGCTTCTCGTCCACGAGCCGCCACCAGAAGACGCACCAGATTAGGCCGCTGTTGGCGTAGATGTAGAAGACCACCGCCCAGCCCCAGGCTGTCTCGACCTTCTGGCACACCGGCAGACCGATCAGCGGGCCGAGTGACACGCCGATGACGGCGAAGCAGAGCAGAGAGGAGCGCTCAGTGCCCGGACTCCAGTGGCGCATTGCGCCGAACACGGCCGGAACCAGGCAGCCCTCGGCCAGACCCTGATTTGTTGAGGTACGTGGAAGCGATAGGGTTAATTTTTGTCAATATCGAAGAGCCCAAGGTACATTTTGTGGCATTTTTCGTGTTCTTGTAGACGTCATGTTCTTGTGGATGTCTTGTCATGTTCTGTGGATGTCTTGTCATGTTCTTGTGGATGTCTTGTCATGTTCTTGTAGATATCTTGTCGTTTTTGTGGACGTCTTGTCGTGTTCTTGGGATATCTTGTCGTTTTCTCGTAACGTCTAGTATTGTTCTTGAGCTACACCACAATACTCGTGGTGTTCTTGTGAGGTGTTCTTATGTCAAGTTCAGGTCGAATTCTTGACATAAAATGAAAAGAAAGTCTTCAAACCTGCAGAAGACGGAACAGCACAATGACGGCGATATTGACGGAGATGTCGGCGGCAATCTGTGTCACCAGCGGCAGGAAGAAGTTCAGGCCGCATGTGAGGGCCACCGAGCAGCCAAGCAGCAAGGAGCTGTCGTGGTGCACCGTCAGGTAGCCGCCGAGCGGACTAGCCAGAAAGTAGCCAATGAACAGAGAGTTCTCAATGAGATCGTTGGCCGCATTCTGCCAGGGCATCTCTGTATGAGCGCTGGGCTGGAACTTGCTGCCGCTCGAGCTGTCAGTCAGGCTGGTGTAGTCCGAACTGTTCGAGTTGCTCTTGCGCACCAGGTAGCCCATGATGGCCACCATCTCGGCGCGCATTCCAATAACAACGGTGAGACCCAGTGAGCACAGGACGGCTATCAGGTAGCGCTTGTAGCCAGGGCCGTAGCAGCAGCATTGAAGTTGAACTGGCGGCCCAAACATGACCTTCTGGTCCTGCATTCTTTTCATGATATTTTTTTGCCTGGCTGCGAGAGAAAAACGCCACTGAGGCACGGTTAAAGGACGGGAGCAACGTATAAGAAGGCTTTGATTGGGTGTGATTGGCTGAGCTGTGATTTGAGCAGGGTGGAGCAAGTCTGGCTGCGGAAGAATGAATTATACCCTGTTCGAGCAAACATCACAATTTTATTTTATATGCATTCACACGAGTGGCTAGCTTTATTTCTATCGGGTTTCAGTGAGAATTCCTAGCAGCTTTTTTGGTCTGCTTGAGCAACATTACTTTAGGAAAATTGCACCCACCCCCAGACAATTTTCTTTGCTGAATGTAGATGCCAGTTTTCGTGTTTATAGAAATGTAAAACTTGAAGGGCTTAAAGATAATTATTTAATAATAATTTATTGCACCTGCCCCAATTGGGACTGGTGTGAAGCCGAAAGCACAGCCGCTGCTACTGATCGGCGCATCTGAAGGCTTGTTCAGTCCATGGACTGGGGGGAAGCCACACGCATTCTCTATTAACCCAGCTGATGCTGGTACACATTTAACAGCTGGGTTAAGCGCTTCCTTCCACTGCTTTCCCTTCCACCAGCAAACTCGGTGACAAATTCGGCTGCAGCCAACCGTTGAAGGTCCAGAAGCTACGAAGACCCAAATGAAGGCAACGCGAAGCTGTCCTACGTACAGTATTGAATTTCGTACATGTAAACATTAACATTTATCCTGGACCCTCTGTCCAAACGTGTTGACTTCGCCATTGTCTTGACTTACTTGACTTAGATGCAGGGGCATCTTCCGGATGCAGTGGGGAGGCGTCGCCGCCCATTTCTCTAGTGAAAACGAAAACGTCGGAGAGGTCCGGGTTTGGGGCGAGGTAGGTGAGCCTGTCCTGAGTAAAGGCGGGGCAGTCGCATATGAAATGCTCTGCATCCTCTTCATCGGAGAGGCAGAAAGGGCACTCCTCACTGCGGATTTTGCCTTGAGGAGGAAGCGGTGCCTAGCGAAACAACCATGGCCAGAGAGAGCCATGGTGGCTGCTTTGCGGAGGGTAGTGGAGGGACAAGGAGCAACGGCTGTGTTTCTTCCAAGAGGTGAAGACGGCGATAGGGGTGGATACCGCAGGCAGTGGGCCAGCAATACCCATCGAACCGGCCTTGCCAAGTCTGTCGTCTAATTCGTTGTCAGGGTGGCCAAAATGACATGGTATGACACTTAGGGAAACCGTTGTATTAGACACAAAAGATAATTCTGAGATTAAAAGTACCCCTTAGAATTTATGCACTTGAATTATAAATTTACGAATCCATTTTACCTAACTCTGGCTAAAAGTATCATAAATACATATGAAACACACTATAGGCCCACTGCGAGTAGAGAGCTTGCATGACATTCTGGAGCAGCTGAAGCAGCAAGTTGAAAACTGATCGTCTAAGATACTGACAGATGCCATTGTACAACTGAGGATGCCGATCTCATTGATAACTGATGAGAGAGAGAGCACAATTTACATATATTATGCTCTGAGCAATGAGTGGGGAGTTACGATAAAAAAATTATGTTCTGAGGGCCATCGATCGTAGCAGCCAGCAGCCAGCGAAAGGCAATTCCGCGAATTACAATGACTCATCAGCACAAAGGCACACAGATAACACACATGTGCACACTCTTCCACTGGCGTGTACATATGCCTTGACCTTTCGTCGTCATGCAGTGAACTCTCACTGTGCCTTGGGTGCTTGTTCTCGATGAGCGTGAATTTCCCGAAAAGTCCACAAGACTTCTCGCCCCGAATTAATGTGGCCTTTTAGTAAGGAATCCGATACCATATGGGCCTAAGCAATGACCTACAACCTCCTCCTGACCTACAACCTCCTCCTGACCTACAACCTCCTCCTGACCTACAACCTCCTCCTGACCTACAGCCTCCTCCTGACCTACAACCTCCTCCTGACCTACAACCTCCTCCTGACCTACAGCCTCCTCCTGACCTACAACCTCCTCCTGACCTACAGCCTCCTCCTGACCTACAACCTCCTCCTGACCTACAACCTCCTCCTGACCTACAGCCTCCTCCTGACCTACAACCTCCTCCTGACCTACAGCCTCCTCCTGACCTACAACCTCCTCCTGACCTACAACCTCCTCCTGACCTACAACCTCCTCCTGATCTACAACCTCCTCCTGACCTACAGCCTCCTCCTGACCTACAACCTCCTCCTGACCTACAACCTCCTCCTGACCTACAACCTCCTCCTGATCTACAACCTCCTCCTGACCTACAACCTCCTCCTGACCTACAACCTCCTCCTGACCTACAACCTCCTCCTGACCTACAACCTCCTCCTGACCTACAACCTCCTCCTGACCTACAACCTCCTGATCTTATGATGGAGTTTATTGAGTGCCTTTGATACTGTCGAGTGTGAAAAGGACCTGAAATGGGAATTTTGCAAATCAACGCTCATTCTGATGATCGATTTATTATAAATTAAAGCTCATGAGAAGCTCATTGAAACTCAACGCAGTTTTTTTCTAGTTTATCGCATCTGTCTCCTGTGCATTCACAGCCAAGAATTTCAGTTTTTAAACATGGCTGAATAATTACTGGTGTACATATGGTGAGTAGCATAATTACTCGTATATCAAAGAAGTTTCTTTTTAAAAGCAATGAAATTAGAATGTACACCAGGACAGAAAAAATTGTGGCGCTTTTTATAAACAAAAAAAATAGTCTCAGAGAAGATGCTACAGTTGTAAGCGCAGAGACCTTATCATAGATGAATATATTTCATGTCGTATTGGATTTTTATAAATAGAGATTAAGCTTCCCAAGCACACTTCTGGTGCAGAAATGACTCAAAAACAGCTGCAACGTCTCACAGAGCTGGTCCTACAAGGTGACTTCGGTCACGTACGTTGTCTGGCATCTCCGCAACTGATAAGAGTGACAGACCAGAGCAACCGGACTATTCTCATGAATGTAGCTGACAGTGTTAACACTGCTGTGGGGCTGGAAAAATGCATACTCTATTTACTCAACCTCGGCGCGGATCCGTTCGCGCATGACGAGGCGGGCGACACGGCTGCTCACTTTGCAGCCAGGCAGGACAATCGCCGGCTGCTGGCTCTGATGCCGTTCGAAGCGAAATGGTTGCGAAACCTGAGGGGCGCCACTCCGCTGATGGAAGCTGCTCTGACTGGCAGCAGGAAGTGCGCCAAGCACCTGCTGCATCTTTTGAGGGAGCCCAGGTTCAACGAGTGCAAGAGGAAAGGCAATTCAAAACGAGAGCAACTGCTCGGACATCGGGACTCGCAGGGTCGGACGGCGTTGGATTTGGCGAGGCTCAAAGGCCTGTCAGAGCTAGCCACTGACATCGAGCTGTGAGTGACCGCGCCTCTTGAGCTCATTTTAATCACTTAGCAAACTTTTACGAAGCAACACTTCGCTTTGGTTGCAGAGAAATGCGGCTGACGGTGGACATCGATAAAGTAATCTCAGGCCTGACTGCTGAGGTGAGTTGAATCTCTAACCGATGTAGATGTGCAGTCGACAGCACAGCCGCAGCTATTGCGCGTCGCATCTGATGGCTGCGTAGGGCTGTTCAGTCCATGGACTGGGGGAACGCCACAGCCAGCTTCCATTATCCCCGCTTTTAAGTGAAAATACATCGAGAAAATATAACGTCCGTTTTTTCAACCAAACCCGACCCAGTTAGAACCGTGTGAGACAGTAGGCTTGCTTGTGATTTATTGAAGGTTCGTTTTTACGGATTTGCTACTTCGTTTTACGAAAATAACTTTCTAGAAGCCATTTATTTAAAGAGAAATATAATGTTCGGTTCTGCGGGGAATGAGCCAACTATTGAGGTGGTGTTATTGGGTCTAGTTTGCCAACAATAGAGGATTGTCCAACTATGTTCAACAACAGAAGGATCCTTGATAATCAGACGCTTGTCCATTCTTTTCTGCTCGACTTTGCATACAGGAGGAGGCCGTTCGAGCTAAACTGGAAGAGCTTGCCAGGTCGGGTGACTCAGAAGGACTTCGGCGAGCACTGATGCCTGGTAGCTGCGACCTGCCTGACAGGTGGGGTCAAACCGTGCTGTTGTGGGCAGCTTACAAGTGCAAGTCCGGGGGTGAAGCTCTGTGGCAGCAGCTGCTGACTGAGGCGGACCCAACTTGCAGTGATATTGACGGCATCAGCAGCATGCACTGTGCAGCAATGAGCGGCAATGCTGAGGCAGCCTCCGCCCTGATTGGTGCCGGAGCCGCGGTCAACGCTCGAGATGAGGCTGAAACTACGCCCCTCATGAGGCTGTCCAGCGCCGAAGTCGATGCAGGCACGGTCGTTCGACTCCTACTAGCTGCCGGCTCGGACTGGACGCTGAAGGATTCGCAGGGCAAGACAGCGCTGGACTGGGTCACAGACAGGGGCAAAAACGAACTGGCAGAGCTGCTGCGTGGGTAAGTTGCCATGGAAACAGTCAATCGCTAAACAGAAGAAAGACCACAGGGGCATTTCAAATAGCCACATTTTTCTTTTTTCTGCATCTCCCAAAATATTCAACCAATCGCCATGAAAATTCGTGCTCAAATTTTCTGCTCAACCCGATGAAAAAAATTTCAGGATCGCAAAGCATCGGCATCATCGTCGAGATATTCAACAATTCTCGTCGGGGTGTCAAGTAGCAAAAACCAGCAATAATGACATAAATTTTCTGCTCACAAAATTTTATAATTTATTTTATTGTTTTATTGTATCATGTCATGTCACCAGGGTCTTTGACAAGAATCACTACTGTCGATACTGTCGTCGGATGGCTTTGAAAGTTATAGTTCATCGTTAAATCGAGGACACCTAGATCTAATGATCATGCGACATGCGTATATGGACGCTCGTGCATACCTCACTGCATAGCCTAAGGAAACGGGTGTATTCCTAAGGGCCTTCTCCTCAGTATTTAGTATTGCAATGCCTTTCACTACAGCCAATTAACACGCGGACGCATTCATGCTGTCACCTTCAGGTACGAAGGTCTGGACTTCTTTGATGCGTCTCTAGATCTACCGTGAGTTTGACCTACTTGCATCTTTTCATTTCAGCAAAGTGCATTAGTTCAGGGACAAATTTCTTTTTCAACCAACTCATTCAGATCGGATGGTCAGCCGTACCGAGACAATTGGGACTCTGTTCGCCTCATCGGCCGGGGAGGCTTCGGCGAAGTTCACGAGGTGCTCACCGACAAGGGCATCAGGTGTGCTACGAAAACGATCAAGATGAAAATGCAGCTTGGTGGCCAGCTAGAAATGAGCAGAGACATTGACAAGGTGATTGCGAGTGAGAGGAACCTATGCCAACTGAATCACGTCAACATCGTCAGGTTCTTGTATATTGTTCAGTCCGAGCCATCGACTGTTGTTCTGTTTATGGAGCTGTTGAACGGCTGCAGCCTGGAAGCATTTCTCGATCGCAAGCCACTAGATGAAGAAACGATTCGAGACTTCAGCGGACAGGTAAGCTTGTGTGACCCAGTATAAGGGCAATTTTTCTTTAAATCCTCCGTCAAATTGACGGATGCCATGATTTAAATCATTTCAGATCTGCAATGCTCTGCTCTACATACACAGCCGACGGCCGCCAGTGATCCACCGAGACATCAACTGCAGCAACATTGTAGTGCTAGCCAACAGCCAGAGAATAAAGCTGATCGATTTCGGCTTGTCCATCAAGCTGGAGCGGTCATTCAGCCACATTTCCGGCTCCAGTGCGACTCCCATTGGCACTCTGAACTTCATGGCGCCAGAGCTGCTGGGCGCTGGGACACCAGAGAGCGTGCAGTACAGCAGAGAGTCCGACATCTGGGCGTTCGGCTGCTCGATCTTCCAGATGGCCAGCGGAGCCAAGCCTTACGCGACCGTCTGGAACTTTTACCAATTGGCTCAACTGCTTGAGAAGAGAGGCGCGCCCGCCCTGCCTGACAACTGCTCAGCAGTTCTGAAGGATTTCTACAGCCGCTGCACCGCCAGAGACAGAAAGTACCGGAAGCCTGCCGCAGAACTGCTGAGACATGAATTTCTGACTGGTGAGAAGCCCAAGAAGCGAAGGACTTTTAGTGCACTCTTCGGTGACCAAAAGTGATCGTTTGCGGTGGATAAAAGAAATTAATTATTTATTACATTTATATTAGATCGAACTTTATATGATTTGTATTTACAAGCCCTAATTTAATGCTTCATGAAATCTATACTGCAGGATTTTTGTCTCAATTTCCTTGAGCAATAGACGTTCAGGAACCCAGTGTGAACCGCATCGTAATAACTGAATACAATATTACAGATACTTAAAGTACAATCAATATAGGTATACATAATTATTAATGATGCAAGACTCGATTCGTACAAACTGCGACACATCGCGTACTCAAATGTTAACGCTCTGTAGCTGTACTTAGAAACAAAAAATTCTCAAAAATGGACATGGACCTTTCAAGTTTTGACGAGGCAAATTTACTGAAGTGGGCTGTACAGTATTGTCTCCAGGAATCTGTTGTAAACAACCTTTCAACACATTGCTGTATAGAAATTTTTCGTTTTTATTGCTTTGTGTTAAATGGCATGCATTCAACTTAGCCACTTCAGTTTGTCTATAGTCTATTTTTTCTTTTCATTTCTATTCCTTTCATTATTTATTCATTCCTTCCTTCCTTCCTATTCATTCCTTTCGCTATTTGAATAAGTACATTTGCAATTTTCTAGCTATTAATAAGATTTAACTCTACTTTTCAAATAGACAATTTTTTTACTCCAAAAGAAGAGTATCTTATTAGCAAGGTCTTAGCGGGCCAAAGAGAGAAAACCTAAAGGACGACAGTGGGCCGCTAAGAAATATGAGATAGGGGAGACACGGGAGAGTTGAGATAGCGGAAAGATGAGACAAAGGAGATATTAGACAAAGGAGAGAATGGGCAAAGTAGAGATGAGACACAGGAGAGATGAGACACGGGAGAGATGAGACACGGGAGAGACGAGACACGGGATAGATGATATTGGAAACTGCAGTATGTAGCTATATATTAGATAAAGTGGCATCCATATTGGTAACTCAGCGCCAACATTCACATTGACAGAGGCTAATTGTAGCCTTGAGGTTAAAGCGTAGGACTCACGACTTGAAGGTCGGGGTTCGATTCCTGACTCGACTGGAACAATGTGTCCTTTAGCAAGACACTTAACTCTGCGTTCAGTTCGACAAGCTGTTTAATGGGTACCAGCTAGCAGCTGGTGTCAGCTGGTTATTGAGGGTAAGGCGCGTGGCGTTTCCCCAGTCCATGGACTGAACAGCCCTACACAGTCTTCAGACGCGCCGCGCAGCCACTGCAGAAACACGCTTTCTTAATTTTATGGGTAATTTTAACCCCAAATTAGACCAATCTGCGAGGTGGATGTCCGGCGGTAGCTTAAGCCAAGGTGACAAGTCAATAGCTGACTCGCGGCCGCCGTCCTGAGCCCCGATGTGGCTTCTTGCCGACGGTAAACAGTTCGTGAGGCTGGGTCGCTCGCTGATTAGCCGAGATCCTGTAGCCCAGGGGAAGCGCTCGTGGGGTTGGTGGCGTCCGCTCCCCCGGCTGCAGGTCCGGCCCGGCTCGGCGTGATTGACACTTAGCTAAAAAACACGCGTCTAAAAATAATTTACGTGACAACTGAGAAATAACTCTGAAAAAATATAAATAACACCGGGTGACAGAAGGACAAAAGGACAAACAAGCTGACACTACAAAGTTAGGATCATATTCTGTTGAGGATTCCAAAGACTAGTTTTAGCACATGCTGTAGACATGAAAACTGCATGTACTGATCGCCCAGCTGCTGGTATACGATGTAGGATAGCCTATGGCCCTATGCAATTAAGCAAGGGAATTAACAAACTGTTAGTTGGACAATATTGATGGGATTTACGTGTGTGTGACCATTAGTAACTAATTCTCAGGGACTATACTAAATACTCCCTGCTAATTTTAGTAGTCCCTGCTAATTCTTTTTGCAAAAAATGAACTGACACCTTTTAAAATGACAATTTATTTATTAACGTTTTTTCTAGCTATTATAAAAATATGCTTATAACAATGTAATTAATTAAAATATTACTTTAGGATATAAAATATATGGCTGCAGTTTCACTCCAAACCCATTCAATAATAAAGCATCACTAAACTCCACGCTTTCGCTTGAGAAGTGATAGGAGTGCTCAAGTTGTTGCAGACAAGCACCACTAGAATAAGATCTTAAGTCCTTAAGTTAAGATATTAAGCTGAAGAATGAACACGATCGCAACTAATAAAAGCGTTGTCGTAAAATATGGTAAAATATATTCATACTAGAACTACAAGACATTTTAAAAAAAAAATAATCTGTTTGGCAACTTTTTACTCTAAATATTTATTATGCATTAAACTACATAGAACCTTTTTGCTTAACTGCGTTAGCTAAGGAAACTTTACATGTTTGACGTAAAAACGGTTTGTTCAATTTCATTGTTAAACTTACCCAAATGCCAAATATCTACGACACGCAGTCACAGGCTTGAGAGCATTCTGGTCTGCAAAATTAATTTTACCACTTTACATTTTTAGTACTTAAAAGCATTTGATAACATAATATTTTTAATTGAAAACAGCAAATCCTTTTGTTCCTTCTCTCATGCCGATGCCGCATTATACTTAAGAACATTTTCCAATTCGAAATTATAGGCCTACAACAAGGAACCATTCGTTAGGATGTATCTTGATTGAGTTTGATAGTTGAGAGTTTTGAAATCTAGATTAAACTTTTTAAATTTTAAGTGTCTCTAACCGCATATTTTTTTCTTGTAATAAACTTGACTCAAAGCGAGAAATCGTAATTTAGAAGAGTCTCCTATATGTAATTAATGTTATTTCTCATATATTGCATTTTCAATAGGAAATATTTTTTATTAGCTGCTTTTTTAGAAATGCGACACATTTATTTATTTTTTTGTTCATAGTAACATTAGCATAACGCAATAGCCTAGAGTTAGAGTAGAATACAATTTTTACAGAAATTCGTGTTGACTGGTTAGACATCAGGACCATTTTTTAAATAAAACATGGTTAAAAATATTTAACTATGAATATAAACAAGATGTACTGTATCTTAAACTTAAAGCTAGACTAGAAAATGCTCTTAAATAGACTGTTATATTGTTGTAAATGGTTTAGTAAGAAAAATTACAACTTTGTGCAGTTTTAAATATTTTTGCCTTGCTTTGATTCTTGCTCAACCGTTCTTTTTCTAGAGTTTAAACCCAGTTTTTAGAATTGAAATCATCTCGACTTAAAGACTTGAATATTGGGGTTCTATATACTGAACACCTATATGCAGCCTTCAGATGTGCCGCGCAATAGCTGCTGTCTGCTGGACATGTGGTCCAATCTGAACTTCAGTCCATCAAGAACCACTAGGAGCAGAAGGACAGGAAACTACGTTTCTTAGAAAAAATTTAACACTGGTTTCACGAAAAAATACACTACGGAGATAGGAAATTTTTATGATCTAAATGGTAACAGCTTTTGATTGAAAGCAGATAAAAATCTGTTCTTTTTTATTACTTGCTTAACATGTTGCTCCACTGAATATTATGAGTATAAAGTTTTGTACATTTTCAAAACCAAAAAACCAGCCTTCAATTTTTTTCTCTAAGAAACGTAGTTTTTCCGCCCTTCTACTCCCAGTGGTGCTTGCAGTCCATGTGGACATAATTTATTATTTTATTATTTTCTTTTATTTCCAGAAGACTTGGCTCAGCAGATGTGAGCATGCCATTCCTAGCTCACGCGTATCTGAATAACACAGACCCCAATGTAAGGAATCTGCTGATTCAATTTTGCAACTTGTACAACAATTACATCTGCGCTGGCGGCTTGCAGTGCAGATGCGATGATGCAATGCACAACCTTGCCTGTCCAGTAAATTCGCTAATTGAGTCACGATTCAGCAGCCTGATTAGGCAGGCTAACTTGAACCCGGGAGAGACGGGAGCCTGGCTAGCACTGCTATTTGAGAGCGACCTCACGGCGGCCTATCTCAGGTCTCGCATTGATGCTTCCATCGCCCGCTACGCAGCCTCGTGTCCAACAGTGGCTGGTCTCGAAAACTTGCGCCTTCTGTCTGGCAGCCTAGCCAACCTGAGCAAGTGGCACGGCTACAACCCGCTGAGAACTTGTGTGACGCGAGTCGACAACGCCAAAGATGCCGCCGCTTGCCTACTACCGAGCCTGCTGCTGGCATCACCGCAGCGTTTGCTGCCGCCAAACAGCATGCGCTATGGGCTGTTCTGGAACTACCTGTCCACCTACCTGGCTGATGTGGAACAATGGCCAAATGCGGCTGTGATGTACAGAGTTGGCTATGCGGGATTATTCGGGCGATTGCAGACCAGCAGTCGGGTGAGACAGACTGGTCATTGAAAATTTTAATATCTACAGGATGGCTGAGGCAAACATTTCAATTCGTCTACCATCGCAGAACGGTTCCCAGCTTACCCTGGCGCAGGCCTTCGGCGCCGCCTGCGCCGAGTGTTCAACAATCGAGCAACTGCTGCGGGTCCTATTTGAAGGCGTGTTCTGCCAGTGCGGCCGTCTGTTCCTGCTGGCTCTCACCAACCCGAGACTGGACGAGTTGCAAAGGCGGTCATCCTTTGTCGAGCGCTCGCGTCTGCTGCGTTCAATGCGTCGATTCAGCTGCTTGCAGGGCAATGATCGGCGCTGCGAAAAGAGGCGGTCGAGCGCACCTGACAGGTATAGGCTAGTTATGCGGCGCACGGTGTGCTTGACTATGCAGGGCAGGAGTGACATTCGCGCCCGACTAGAGCTTCTGGTGAAGCGATTGGATTGGTCCGATGACGTCACATACCGTCAGGCCGATGCTGGTGACGCTGCTCTGGAAACTGTGAGCAAACTTTGTAATCATTCGCGGCGAAATTACAAAGCATGTTGTAACAAGTTTTCGTGCGAAAATCAAAACTATAGCTTACGTAATTTATGAAAGTCAACTTTACGTTAATCATTTGTGAAATGGATCAACTGCAGTATTATCTGGTCTTGTGACTTTCTCAGTTGACGTAATGAACAGTTGTATTTAAGGCTTTAATAAATAAATGATAGTTAATAAGTAATTTACATTATTAACTTATGTACTCGTTTCGCTGACTCCTAAGCACACACGCACACAGATACTGTACGCAGGCACACGCTCAGTTAGATGTGTACAACTGCTCTGACTTTTCTCATCGTCTGGAGTGTACTGCACTTTCACTGTGCCTTGTAGTTTGGCCCTCAAGGGCGTAAATTGCACGACAAGCCCCCAAAGCCTTTTCTCCGCGGCTGCGCCCCAAATAAATGTTGCCTCGCTGCGGAATCGAGCTCAGGGACCTTGGTGCGAGAGGCGAACGAAAATTATCAACTATCAGACTTTCTATAACAGGCTAAAAGTCTTTCCGCTTAGAAAACTTTAGACTCTTGTTCTCCCATTGCGCCGCCTCGCAGCAAAACTGTCCTGACAACGGCGCGGTGCTGCTGCTGCTCAGCTCCGAGTTGTGTTCCGGCGCTTTAACTGACGATCCCGAGCCGGATGCTTTAAGCCCAGAGGCGCAGCTGTTCTGTGAGGTCTGGCGCCAGGTTGAAAATCGTCAGCAGATGCTAGGCAGATCGGACGCGCTTACCTTTATCATTGCCACCGTCGACTTGACTAAGTCGGCGCTGCTGCTGTGGACTCAGCGGCTGGGTCTGCCTAGGGCCGATGTTACAGTCGTGCCCTTTGTGGAGCCGTACGAGGCCGCGGCCTGGAAGTGGCTGCTCACCGCGCTGCTGCTGCCGACTTGACTCTCCTAGCCAACGTACAGTTTATGGATGTCATGAATAAATCTTCCTAGAGCGTTTACTGCCTTTTCCTGCATCTTCAGAACGATTTCGGACATTCCGGTTATATCTGAGAGTGTTTTTTAACTGCTTTTATTTTTGTTTGAAGGGCTTGTAGTCCTTGAGAGTGTTTAGATCGTCGAATTTGCTACTCGACGGTCACGGGTTCGATTCTCGAATCCACTTTAACAGACTGTTTTTTAGCAATTTGGGCACTGCGTGTCTAGTGTGGGTTTATCAGAATTTGCTGGGGTAATTAAAGGTGGGTGTGGCGTCCCCCCAGTCCATGGACTGAACGTGTGTAATGAGAGATTTTTATTCGCAAAAAATACGAAAAGCATTCCTAGTACAAGTATCCTACAGTTTCTTTTGCTGGGATTTCGCTTTTACTTTGTGTATAAATAAAAAAGAATTGTTATCGCATTGGAAAATAACAATTATTGAATTTGCCATTTTTAGCATTATAATCTCATTACTAAGTCTATTTTTTTCTGGATCAGATTTTACAGAGAAGTTGCCATTTTTTCTAAGAATTTGCCTGCTATTATTTGCCAACGAAGTAATTTTTTGCTAACACTGCTAGGTTTACAAGCTTCTGCGTACGGTATGATTTTCTATTAATTTCTATTATCGTTTTATAGCTACTAATAGTAGTTTTAGTTAATAAGTAAACACTTTCGATTGTTTTCATGCCTCGCATTGTTTTCCTTTTATTTTTCTTACATTTCTACTTACAGAACAGTAGTTAGTATTCATGATTTTCGTCATTCTGCTTTCTCTTTTGTCCCCGCAAAAAAAATTTCTTTACGATCGATATTTCCTCTTTCAGCCAGCCAATCAGGGCGTCTTGTTGAACCCCCACCTGCTCGCTTGTTTAATCTCACTTTCTATACTATATAATTGACCTGAATTTCGGCAAACTAGAAAATAATATATATTTCACAAGGCCATGCGTATCCAAGAGAGATAAAATATTCAGCGCTCCCAAAGTGTCATTTTTGTTAATAGCTAGTATCGCTATTGTTAATCTAAATGATAATTTGGACACTCAAAACGATCATGTCTGTGGTCTCATGCTATTCGGCCATAGAGTTAAGGATATTCAGAATGAAAAAGCGGCAATCAAAACGGTGATGTTGGGCCCCTTTGAGTGCGCCTCACTGGCTGTCCCTTGATTGAGCGGCCTTGGCAGCGCCTAAGCCAAAGTTTTAATCCCGTCTCATCAAGGTAGACGGTGTGAACTGCAGGATCCAGATGTAGCATAAAATCCACGTACTCTCTCCTTGATCTGCAGGTTTTCATTGGTTTTAGTTGCCAGGCTCACTGTATTGCTCACTGAAAACTGGTTTTGTTCCAGCTCGTTCTGAAGGCTGGCCTTCGTCTCTTCGTCCACTTTGCATTAGCAAGTGGACGGCGCTTCCACTCTTGGTAACGCCTGAACCCTTTCTTCCTGCGTATATGCTCGCATAATTCTATACGCAGTTTCAATCGGCACTTGCAGGATGTCTGCTGCAGCTTTTAGTGTTGCCCCTTGCTCTATAATTGCAGACACCAAGCGTTGCCTGTCGACTGGGCATTTGAAAAACAGCAACAAGAAATAGCAAAGAAAGAAGCGAGAGAAAACCAAACAGGCGGAGAGCAAGGCAAGGGACTTTTTCAGCTTTCCGTTCCGAGTTTTATCATTTGGTTTGGTTGTCTATGGTCGAAAGGGTGAATTTTCTTCCGAGTGGCTGAATTGATTCTCGTTTTAAATGCCCCTTTCTCGTTTTGGTTGTCCAAACGTTTATGTTCTCTAGCGGCGAGGTTTACTTAGAGGATAGTTAAATCCATGGCCATTGTCATATAGTCTAGCCAACAAGTGAGTCAAAATAATGGAGATTTTACCATAGACAATTGACAATCAGGGTGCAATAATGCAGCAACACAAACTTTATATTTACGAAAAGCAAACGTAGCAAATAGTTGAACATTTTTAACGAGCTCTTTGTCTAGTAGTCAGTGCTCTAGTAGTAACTCGAAAACTCAGTAACTCACTCAGTACTCATCAGTACTCACTGATCACCGAATTTGAAGTTGCAATTGCTGAAACTACCACTCAGATGAATATGTAGCTCCGGTCGAACAGTATCGGCCGAAGATGCTTGAACGTCAACCTTGACATTTTGGATTGACGTCGTCATTCCGACACTTGCCACCCGCTTTGGGACCTCGGAGATAGACGTAGCATCCCCCGCCGAATCCATATCGCCAGATAGTCCGACGATAGCCACAGACTTTATCGTTGGTCGCAGAAGACGAACTGGCTCCATACAGCGATGCTGACAACACGTCGGACATCTTGCCCAGTTCACTCGCCTTGCACTTGCCATTTGTTAAGTAGCTAACGAAAGTACGTACAGAAAATGTTTTTTTTTACTTTTAAGTATACAATGTACTACAAACAGGAGAATTTTATTGGCAGCCCGATGCTGACACTTACCGCTGAACAGTCTTCACGTCTTTATGGCCAGTTATTTTGCAGATCTGCTCCAAACGAAAGCCAGCTTCGTGCAACTCAGAAATGACGGTTGGACGAACGTTGTGCCCAGTGTAGACTTTAGACAACTGTGCAGTCGCTGAAATCCGGGCCATCAGATTCTGAAGCGCATTCACGCCCATTGGCTTTGTTGTGTACCAGTGAGCAGTCTTTTTGACGATGCTAGGCATAAGAAACAGAGGCATGTTACTCTCGGCAGTCCCAGCCGAAAGGCTAGACTCCCGCTTTTCCAAGTACAACTTGATCGCAGCCACAGGGCAGTGCTCTCCGCCGGTCGACTTCACAATGGCTTCTCGATTGTCTTCCATTGCGCCCGGCGATAGTCTTGTGCCCACGGTTTTCTCGAGTCCTCCATTAAGTCGCAGTCTCCACTCCACTCCGCAACTTAAACACCAGACTGGGGACATTGAGCGATCGGAGCCATTCACGACCTCGCTGACCGAAGTAATAGAGCAGAATGAAGTACACCTCGTGTAGAAGCTTCGTCCCATTTGAGCGGTCGAAGTACGTCCACAGTTTGTTCAGATCGTCCTTCTCCATCGCCTCGTAATGCCGAATGCGACCGCCATTTTTTAGGAACATTCGACAAACGGCCTTCAAGGCTAAATTCGCAATATGAAACTTTTTTTCACCTTTAATGATGTTAATGGCCCTGGTACGCCTGAAATACCGAAACAATTGCCGGCTCGAAAGCAGATTAGACTAGACGGTGCGTAGAAGCTCCCATCTTGCTTTCTAAGAGTGGCATAGAAGAACTTCAGCTTTTCCGCAAGCTCGTCCTCAGTGCAGGATCCAGCTTCAAAGCTTTCGAATTTGTACTCTCGAAGAAATACTTGGAAGCGGGCAATAGCCGATTCTTCTCGCTTTTCGGTAGAGATGACCTTGGTCTCCTCGTCCTGTCTGTCGACAATCGCTTGCAGTTCAGTTGTGGAACCTCCAACATCCGGAATTGATTCCGAGTCTTCACCCTCCACCAAGGGAATCAGATTGAACAGTTCTTCCAGAGTAGGTAGGAGTGGCTCATCATCATCGAACATCGTCCGCTCGATCAACGCACTTCTGTCCATGAGCTCTATGTGCTTCTCGATTTCCGCCGTAGTCAAGCCGGTTATGCAAAAATTGTCCGGGAATTGAGACAGATGAATCATGTTTTCAAATGAACCCACACTGAGACGAACTAATATCGCGCTGTAGAAGCTCTCTCTCCGTGCACTATCTTTCCATTGTTACCCTCAAATTTCTTGCATTGATCAAGTTAAAGACAATCTTAACAACATGGAATTTTGCTAGTAGTCAATGTAGAATTTTGAGGGAAGCTTTAACTAGAGTGGACTAGAGAGGAGATATGTATCGACTCTGAGCCTAGATATCTATCAATTCTGAGCCTAGATATCTATCAATTCTGAGCCTAGATATCTATCAATTCTGAGCTTAGATATCTATCAATTCTGAGCCTAGATATCTATCAATTCTGAGCCTAGATATCTATCAATTCTGAGCTTAGATATCTATCAATTCTGAGCCTAGATATCTATCAATTCTGAGCTTAGATATCTATCTATTCTGAGCTTAGATATCTATCAATTCTGAGCTTAGATATCTATCAATTCTGAGCTTAGATATCTATCTATTCTGAGCTTAGATATCTATCAATTCTGAGCTTAGATATCTATCAATTCTGAGCTTAGATATCTATCAATTCTGAGCCTAGATATCTATCAATTCTGAGCTTAGATATCTATCAATTCTGAGCTTAGATATCTATCAATTCTGAGCCTAGATATCTATCTATTCTGAGCTTAGATATCAATCAATTCTGAGCTTAGATATCTATCAATTCTGAGCTTAGATATCTATCTATTCTGAGCTTAGATATCAATCAATTCTGAGCTTAGATATCTATCAAATCTGAGCTTAAATATCTATCTATTCTGAGCCTAGATATCTATCAATTCTGAGCCTAGAAATCTATCAAATCTGAGCTTAAATATCTATCAATTCTGAGCCTGGATAATCGATTCTGAGCGTAGATATCTATCAATGCTGAGCCTAGATATCTATCAATGCTGAGCCTAGATATCTATCAATGCTGAGCCTAGATATCTATCAATGCTGAGCCTAGATATCTATCAATGCTGAGCCTAGATATCTATCAATGTTGAGCCTAGATATCTATCAATGCTGAGCCTAGATATCTATCAATGCTGAGCCTAGATATGGTAACTGCCGAAGTACTAATTGAAACAGCCGAAGTATGAAAAATGGCCGAATCTGCTTTCAAGCAGAAAACGAAAGCTCACGCGAAGGCTGTAGTGGGTCATTAAAGCAACGCAGCTATTAGTTAGATTAATTAAGCAAATGTTTAAGCAAAGAGCATTGCTTCACTTGCTCAAACGCATGTTCTGAAAACCAACCACTAAATTTTGAATTAACTCAAGCGCGATGAAATTCTTAGAAATTCTGCAAAACGCCGACAGGAGGCATCACCCAAATGTCCCACAGCAGTCTGCCGCTTTCGCCAATTTTATTCCCCGAATCTCAGGGATGAAATGCTCAGCCAGGGACTTCTGACAGGCTCTGCTTTCAACTCATTTGGGAAATTTTTGGGGAGGTCGGGAGAGTTCGAGAGAGGTCGGGGCTCGAATCCCAGCCCAAGTAAGCGATTTTATCCCAAATATTCTCACCTTTCCACCCAGATTTTTTAAACAAAATTCTCTAGATTCATTTATTCACTTCTTACAACTGCACCTCAATACTTTTTTTCAGAGAGAGAGATCAGAGAGAGATCAGAGAGATCAGAGATATCAGAGAGGTCAGAGAGATCAGAGAGATCAGAGAGATCAGAGAGAGATCAGAGAGACCAGAGAGATCAGAGAGAGATCAGAGAGATCAGAGAAATCAAAGAGATCAGAGAGATCAGAGAGAGATTCAGATCCCCTCACTGACATTCTGTTCCCTTCACTGACATTCAGATCCCTTCACTGACATTCTGTTCCCTTCACTGACATTCAGATCCCTTCACTGACATTCTGATCCCTTCACTGACATTCAGATCCCTTCACTGACATTCTGTTCCCTTCACTGACATTCAGATCCCTTCACTGACATTCTGATCCCTTCACTGACATTCAGATCCCTTCACTGACATTCTGTTCCCTTCACTGACATTCAGATCCCTTCACTGACATTCTGATCCCTTCACTGACATTGAGATCCCTTCACTGACATTCTGATCCCTTCACTGACATTCAGATCCCTTCACTGACATTCTGATCCCTTCACTGACATTCAGATCCCTTCACTAACATTCTGATCCCTTCACTGACATTCTGATCCCTTCACTGACATTCAGATCCCTTCACTAACATTCTGATCCCTTCACTGACATTCAGATCCCTTCACTGACATTCTGTTCCCTTCACTGACATTCAGATCCCTTCACTGACATTCTGTTCCCTTCACTGACATTCAGATCCCTTCACTAACATTCTGATCCCTTCACTAACATTCTGATCCCTTCACTGACATTCAGATCCCTTAACTAACATTCTGATCCCTTCACTGACATTCAGATCCCTTCACTGACATTCAGATCCCTTCACTGACGTTCAGATCCCTTCACTGGTCAGTTCGGAGTCGCTAAGCCTCTCTGGCAGGCCGCCCGTCTGTATGAGGAGCAGTGGCAGGACCCGCTGCTTAGCAAGACGTTCCAGGCGTTGGCGACAGGCGACGGTCTGTCTGAGACCTGGGCGGCCCAGGGTCGCGAGCTGCTGGACGAGCATCATTAAGTGCGGCGAGCGTTCTGCAGTCCCACGGCAAGTCAGTCATCCCGGGCCGCCTGCGGCCGAACTTCCTGCAGGCGTCGCATTCCTTCTACCACCTGGGTGCTGACAGGACGGTGGCGATGCTGGCGAAGCACTGTTGGTGGCTGGGCCCTTTTTCAAGATGTGTAACACCTTCTTCAAGTGGATGGAGACATGGCGATTGACGCCTGGATAGTGGTGGATGCAGCCGGCTCTGCGAGAAGCTGGACATCGAGAAAACTCGCACATCGCTATTCCACCCAAGCGGCAAGGGCGTCGTGGTGCACGGCAACCGAACACAGGGCGAAATGTTGCCGATGGTTGTGTCAGAGAGCCAGCAGAACTGGGCCTCGGCCTACGACACCTCCGTGCACAGAACAACCGGCCTCAGGCCATTCCAGATCCTGCACGCCACGGCCCGGAGTAGAGTGTACACGCCTGCGTGCGTGTTGGCGGGCGTGCTTGGGGGATGGGTACGCTCACCCCAGTGTTGCTGCCGAATTCGCTCGTATAGCAGCTAGCGGGTCGGTGTTGTGCGTACTACCTGACAAACCCGCGACTTACAACCGCGACTAACATTATACTAATGCTTCCGCAAAAATAACTGATGATTGCTGTTTTGTGATCTCTATGCTTTCTTTTATTTAAGGCTTCTGCTGTAGTTCAATAAACTGTGCGTGAAACCGAATAATGTTCACAATAAAATATCCAGAATAAAAATTTTACATTTCAGTGTGACAGTCTCATAACATTCCCGAGAGTAAAGTTATATTTTCTGACCTTAAAGCCGCGGTCAGACTGCACTTTATTCTCTTACCATATGTGTACGTTCTACCCCTCTGCTTGTCCCCCACCCCACTCTTGATTTTGTTATTTTTCGTTAAGATTAGCTCTGTCCTTTGTACAAGTGTTATTTGTTCCGTGTGTTTTGATACTGCGAGACTGCAGCTTCAACCAAATACGGGTAGAAGGCCTTTTAAGGACTTGTTGGTCTTCACGCAATCAGCCAACTGGGCGAACAATTAATTTTACGTTAAGGATATCAGTTTTGGATATTTGAATGTCTGAGTTACATTTAGGATATCAGCTTTGAGGTATTATTATTGATAATGGCTTTTAGCCAATCTAATCTGTTTATAACAAAAATGTGAGAATAGTTTAAGATCTGTTAAAGAAAACAAAGTATGCTAGCCAGTTGATCACTTTTTTAAGCAGAAACTTCGTGGATTCTTTTATCAAGTCTTTGATGAAGTTTATGATGGAGTATTTACCGAGCTTCAGCTGAGCCTCGCCACTGAGCGGCCACTGCGGCGAATGCGGCGAATGCGGTGATTTTTGGGTTGGCAGTCAGGCCCACGCCGACTTTGGAGGCCACGTTGGTGCGTTGTAAGATCCACTTGTTGATCCAGTCGAATTTGGGGTGTTCGAAGATCCAGTTGGTGATTCTGAAGGGATGGTTGCATAATTCCTCGTCACTCAGGGTGCACTTCACGAGCTCCATGGAGATTAGCGGATAATTTCTTGCCTTTTCTGTGCAATTATATCTGTCTAGATGTGTACCCCGTGCAAAACAATGGCTAGCATACTGCAATGTTAAAGAGAATGGCAGGAGTCACAATTTTCACCTTTCAGAGTTAATTAGTAACTAGCACAGCTTAATGAAAGTAGTATAGCTTACAGTGATTTCGTCGCCATTCCGTATTTTAGTCATTTCAGCATAGCATGCTTTGCAGTTCCGTCCAATTTGGGCCTCGGACGGGACGGGCTTATTTTTATCGAAGGGCGTGTCGAAAATTTTGTAGCACCGTACGCTTTTGGTGGAGGCAACTGCAATAGTCAAGCTTACAGAGTGTCAAACTTCGAGAAGACTAGACCAATATTAAACAGTTCTGGAACTCTAATTAAATAGATACAAAGCGTTACTACTCACCAGAGAGGAGCAGCACTAGCGCAATCAGTAACAGTGCCTGCAGATTGTTCATCTTTGGGGTTGACTACTGAGTTTAGTGAGTTATTGCTGAGGTTGACTTCTGAGTTTAGTTTTACAAATATTGTTGGTCTTGTCATTAAGCTGTTTCGAGCTAAATAGGCTAATATAGATAGACCATCCGCTGTGCCTGTACCTGCTCACTCAGCTGCCTTTAGTCTATGGCCAAAATCACTGAGCGACCGAATCTTGCCTTAAACAAACAAGCAGTTTGCACTACCCCTAAACTGCTGCTCGGAATTCTATTCACCAGCGTTAGCTTGCGGAGCAGGCCCTAGATATTCCAGCTTAATTTTGACACCACCATAGCCTGCGATAGCAAGCTGCGTAGGATAACCATGAAAGCAAAGAACAGGTGGAGTGGGCGGGTAATGGGTGGGAGTGTGAGTAGATGTGAGTTGATGTGATATAAATTATCATTTAGATTGACAAAAGCGATGCATTAAAATAGCATAAATAAGTTCAGCCTTTAAAGCAAAAGCAAAGCAGATAAAACGTCTTTAACTTGTAATTTAACTGCCCTGACTTTCTCATCGTCAGTCTGTGCGTCATCACAATGTTTGACAACCGAGCCTTCTCCTCGCGGCTGCGTTGGGATTAGTATAACCCTGCCCTGGGATAACATCTTGGAGCATTGCATGCAAAATATTACAACAAAAAGTAGTTTATTTCCAGTTGACCTTTGATGTCATCGGTGTCAAGCCAACCTTTTTGAATTATCAATTTTCAAACATTCTGCTGTTTCTCGCTGCGAATCTTCTGAATCATGCTGCAGGCCATGACAACGCAGATGATCTGGAATAAGAGTTGCGAATTGGGGTCGTGAATTATTGGCCCCTAAAAGTACAATGATATCATTTAAATACAGTTTCCACAGTGGCAAGTGTCAGCAAAAACATGTGTCAACCGATGTGTGAAACGTAGGTAATTATTAATATTAGTATACAGAGGCATATACGAGCTTAATAAAATATTATTTACTAATAATAATGACTCTTGACACTGATGATGTATGCAGCACACAGTTTTTCATTGTCAGGCAGTGTACACTCTCACTGTGCCTTGGAGGTTGGCCCTCAAGGGCATAAATTGCACGACAAGCCCCCAAGCCTTCTCTCCGCGGCTGCGCCCCAAATGAATGTGGCCTCGCCGCGGAATCGAGCTCAGGGACCTTGGTGCGAGAGGCATTGACTTGGCAATATAAACGAAAGATTAGCAGTGCCTGACGTTTAAGTTCTCCGTCTTAGTTTAGATCAACGATGTGCACTACAGAGAGTTTTGTACTTCGCTTACAAATAAATGTACAGGACTTCCAGCTGGCTTTTAGATTCACAATGTGTGGGGGGAAGTTAGAAATAAAATTTCATTTCTCAATCAGATCGATTAAGCTCTATTTAGAGTTTGAGCAGATGTTCAGCGGAGGAAGCAATACGCAAGTCGAAGCTACTCAAAGTTGTGTTGGCCATTTAGAAAAAAGTTATTTATAGGAAAAAAAGAATAAGAAATACAGAAGAAAACTTTTACGAAAAACATTCATTTGGTTTTTTGTCGCAGTGACGGCATGACCTTCCGCTCATAAAAGAAGCCCTTTCTAAGAACTCCTTCAATTTTCAACTTACCTCAAACATGCCAACCAAAATTCCCACAACAATGATCGCCACTGTGTACTTGTCAATGTAGTCGTTTAGCTTGGTGTAGCAGCCCTGAAATGGTTTAATAGATAGCATTCACTTACTTCTTACCTATACGAAGAAAAGTAACTTACAAAACTCAAGAATGAAATTTGCTCCCTCACAATGAAGCTTCACTCACAAGAAACCTAGCTAGCTCAGCAACCAAGACTTCACTCACAAGAAACCTAACTATAGCTCGGCAACCAAGACTTCACTCACAAGAAACCTAACTATAGCTCAGCAACCAAGACTTCACTCACAAGAAACCTAACTATAGCTCAGCAACCAAGGCTTCACTCACAAGAAACCTAACTATAGCTCAGCAACCAAGACTTCACTCACAAGAAACCTAACTATAGCTCAGCAACCAAGGCTTCACTCACAAGAAACCTAGCTAGCTCAGCAACCAAGACTTCACTCACATGAAACCTAGCTCAACAAGTTGTTGGAGTAAACAACAAACCACCTAAAATAAAATTTGAACACAGACTTATGTACCTCCATGTTGATATACGAGCTGCTAGCATTGTATGGGCAATTCGGATCAAACAGGTAGCTATCAATTCTGGACCAGTTTTGGTGTGACAGCAGCTCATCTCGCTGTTTCATCATGCAACAGGTGACAGGCACAACCAGCGTCTTTCCGTTGTACAATCGAGTCGAATTGTGCCACAGGGTGTTATTGCCCGTGATGTCACGTATGCTCGTCACTCCACAGCATTGAAGCTAAAAATATTATAGTGCAAGTCAAGTTTTTCTCATAGATATAACTGACGCACGATAATTAGTAAAATTATTAGAAATGAGTTCAGTTTTCATGCGAACCGAAACTTGAGCATAGTTAACTAGCGATGAGAACACTGCATTCGGCGAGCTGGTGTTGCTAACGGCCAGGTTAATTGGCAGGTAGCGCGTGGCCTCCAGCCGCTTCAGGGTTGGCTGCAGCTCTGTACTAATCTGTGCTTTGAAGACTCCGGCTGCGATTCCGCCTGCGATCTCAACTAGCAGCACCACCGTGATAGAGCCTGCGTACTGCGTTGCGAGATGTGAGGCTTCTCAGGCATTGCAGGTATCAAATTATTGAATAAAACAATTCATTCACGTACATTTCATTCACAAAAAATTGATGTGTCTTCGTATAGGGTAAATGGCAGAGTGGCAGAAGGCGGTTATACGCGTTTGCCTCTCGCACCAAGGTCCCTGAGCTCGATTCCGCGGTGACCCCACACTCATTTCGGGCTCAACCATAGAGAGAGGCTTTTGGATACTCACCTAATTTACTACGGCCTTGATGGGCAACCTACAAGGCACAGTGAAAGTGCATGTCACTGCCTCAAGACTTACAGGTCAAAAGCAGTGAAACAAATGCTGGTAACTTTTACTTCAATACTTATGATAGACTTGTCGATGTCGATCCGAAATGTCGAGCCTAGAACGACTGGGGACTCCGATTAAAAATAAAAGCATGAACAGTCCAAAGCCGTTCTAGGCCATAGACAATGATTTCAAGCGGGGTTATCATTTTTAATTGCCGCTTGGCTTGAACCATAGACTACGATAGAACCATAGACGAGATTTGATTAGCCCGGCAATTTTCCAGCGAGTCCGGGTCGCGACACATTCGTGACCGCACATGAGCGACAATTACTTTATATATAGCTAGACTCACAAACATGAGCAGGCAGCTGCTCTCCCTAATGGCTCCGCAGCAGCCGCAGAAGCCGATGACAAAGGACAGCGCGCCGAATGCTAAGATGACATAGGCGGCTGCCACCAGGGTGGAGGTGGAATTCTGATAGCTGGCCAACGCCGCATTGTCAATGTTGGAACCCTGGGTGCTTAGGTGCACCAGCTTGAACAGCGAGTCCTTGGACGCGATCACCCAGATGGAGACGCCCACGATGGCAGCTCCGGCGAGCAGGAAGGTTATGTTAACTATCATCAATACCAGCTTGTTGATGCAGTGGCACATTGTTGCGAAGAAGATATTTTGCAAGCGAGAAAAATTATTCAGATCAAAGCAAGCCTTCCTAGTTACCCAGTTACTGTTGTTGCCTGTAAGCTTTTAAGGCCGCGGCCCCACCCCACCCTCCCTCCCTCTATCCCAAGCGTTTCGCAGCCAATACTTGGTTAAGGAAGGGGCTTGGCAGCCAGCAATATCATAGCTCCATTGCCCCAAGTCAAACCTTTCTCCCAGTAGAGGCTGATATCCGTTCAGTCTGTCTTCGGCCAACACTCCGCTTTCTGATTCTAGTAGCAGCATCGATTCTGTCTGTCCACTATCGCCAGAAATTATGCTACAGCTGGGGGGTCGAATCGCAGAAGCAGCAAAATTGTATTTGGATTCGTATTTTTGCGGGATAGACGATCAAACTGCATTAGCTATGGTGTGTGTGCGCGTGTATGGAATGCTTCAATTTCAGCTGCATGCGGCTGAGGCAGTTAATTCCATCCATTTCCCCAAAGGCTTAATTTCAGCCTGTCGGAGCCCCCACTTGCCCGCTGCGGATTGGGTCGTAAATTTTTTGTGTTTCTATTTTTAGAATTTGGAATATTTCCCTTAGCAAGAGCTTCATTTAGCTGTAAAACAGTAGCACATGACTCAAGCTGATCGTCTGACCTTTATTTTGCATATATTGTGATTGTTTATTGGCACATTTCTGTGAGTGTACCGGATGCCCTCTGAGGGGTGGGTATTTGAATGTGAATTCTGCCAACCGCCTACAAATCCTGCAAGTCCACAGCCACACAATCAGCACAGGCCCACAGGGCGGCAATCCTACAATCCCACCCCGCTAAAATCATGCAATCCAACCAGCCTATAGCCTAAGTATCTCAGGAATCCAAATAAAAAATCCTACAATCCCAAAATCAATTCTTAATCCTAAGTCTTAATTCTTAAATCCCAAAATTTCATAATCCTACAAAAAAACAATCCTTCAATTCGTCAGTTTTACAATCTAATAGTTTTTAAATCCCAAAAATCCGAAAATCTTAAAAATCCTAGAACCCTATTAATATAATATAACCCTACAACTCAACAGTCTGCAATCAAAGCATCCTACACTTCTAGAATCCTACAATCTTACATTAGTAATAAAAAATGGTTTGAAATTTTAATCACAGCGAAGGGTATAAAGTCTAAAAGTTGCCCAGACAGGGAGGGCATAAGACGAAGACAGTATAAAGAAAACTTAAAATACCAAAGAAAGCCACAGGAAAGCTTGAAAATTCAGGAAAAACGTTTTTTAAATTAAACACCTTATATTTCATAATATTTTTTGTATTCGAAATTCGCTTGAGGTGGGTTAACTCAAAGGTTAACTCAGTGAGGTACTTAACTCAAATAAATTAAGTAAAGTTGCTATTACTTGCTCTGATCGATTAACTAAAGCAAGTAAAGTATTACACGACAGCCCAAACAACAATCCGACGTCGACTGACTTTCTCGTAGTCACCGACGTCCAGCGACATCGTTGGCAAATTGGAAATTTTACCGTACATTACAATAGCAGAGATTCAGAGGAAACACGGATCGAAGAAGATGTTGAAATGCTGAATCATCGCGCATAATTAAACAATCAGTACCAGACATTACAATCCTAAAATCATACAGACCTCACGTACAATCCTTACACAAGGACCATTAGGATCGTAGTGATCCTTGTCCTTTAAATCCTATACAAAAAATACAATCGTAAAATCCTATAAACCAGCAATGCAAAAAATTGAAATCAGACAAATCGACAATAGTATTTAGCAGATAGAGAGAGCCAAAACAGTTTTTGCCCTTCTAAATACCGCAAATAACAATTTTAAAGTAAAACAAATCTTAGTGAATAAGTTTGCATAAAGCAACACAGATGCGCAGCAGGTTATATGATTAGACTCATTAGTTATGTTTTCGTTTAGTTTCAAGATAATTCTGCAATATATATTGACATTTTGATGACTAATACTGTAACGGTATATTAACATGTAACGACGATATGAGCCAGTCCAATTTACAAGAAAACGAAGTATAAAAAATACTTATTAATCGAAGTTATTATTGTGAGTATTTTAAAAAATTTTAGCAGAACAGGCAAATAATTCGAGCTAGCTGGTATATTTAAAGTTGGTATATTTACTTTTAAAAAATATTTTATGACATTAGGTACATTGGGGCAATGCTCATAGGCCTAGTTAGTTAATAGTCATTATGTTCGGTTCCTGGACACTTAGTCATCTAGCCAATTGGTGAATGGTGAATCTTATACATAGTTAAAGTTAGGTCAGTTTGTTAACTACCCATAGAAACTACAGTGTTGATTGATTTATAGTTGTCAATGAGTATGGTATATGGAAAACTGAGGGCAAACTATAAGAATTCCAGTTCCAGGTGATCACAAATGTTTAAATTCATACTAGGGCCTAGGCCCTACTGTGAAAGAAAAGTGATCATTATTTAGGGCTCCAGTGAGAAATTAAAAAAAATCCATATTTTTGGTCTTCTTGTGTTACAGATCTTGCTTGTCTGAGTTAAAAGACACATGACTCATAAAAATTGGTCAAGTAATAAAAAAGTTACAACACTTTTTGATCAACATTTTAGTTGTTTTTGTAACGTATTTTTCCCATAAGGGGGCTGTGATCAAGATGACCGGATAGATTTGACTTAGAAAACAAAAAATTGCAAATTTTTTTTCTAATGGATTTTAAAAGTTCCAAAAGCATATAGTTCATTTTTTCATTATCTACACTATGGAATATATATATAATATTCTATTAACCACTCAGTATTAAAGTATTAAATTTCAATTTTACATTGAATAGTATTACTATGCTGACAAGACATTTATTTGTTTACAATATAAAAATCTTTTGGCTTAAAAGAAGTGGCAAAGCCATACCTATTCCATGGCTTATCAAATATATGTTGCATAGACATCAATTTATTTTTTACATTCAATTGCAAAAGCCATCTGAAATGTGTAAAGGGGGTATATTAGAGATATGTTTGTGGGAGATTCCACTAAAGGAAAATAAAAAGGTTTGAGTATATTATATTCTACATAAAATTCTATGTACAATTTTAATGGGATACACTTAGAAAACACTATAAACAATGATTGAAAAAGAAAAAGAAAATTTCAGTATCAATGCATTAGAAAATTTTTATGTTCTACATAAAGTAGTTTTTATAAATTTTGATCACATAGGGAATACTAAAAAAATAACACATTTTGGCACCATGTAACTTTTTGTTTTTGTAGCATATAAACACTTGCTGTAAAGTAAATTTTATCTTCTTTCTATTGATAGTAGGCTTTATTTTCTTAACATAAAATTTGTTCTTTTTTGTCAGAACATAGCATTCTTTTTTATTAATTTAATTTTTTTTCTATATATTTTTTCGCTTACTAGAGTCCCTATCATTATTAAACTGTATAGTTAGTTGGTATATTTGTAAACAGACTAGGGAAATCTAAGTAATCTAAGCAATTAAAGTAAATAACTAAAAAATACTAGGCTTATGATTATTGAGATGGTCAATTTGAAACTCAAATTTCTAAAAAAAAAATTTTCACAAGGCACAAACAAAGACAGCAATTAAACAACTATTGCTAAAATTGGTTGGACTTGAACTTTTTTTTAAATCATCAAGATGACAAAGTTTCTACAAGTCTTGGTACCTATGCTATCCACCCTCTTAGACCCTGGACACTTTGTCATCCAGATGACAAAAAGCTGTAGCCCATACTTGGCCAGCCAATGGATATCCATCTAACCAATAAGGCCTTGGCCTTGTGCCATCAATTCACTTTAATTGATACTGAGACCTGAGTTAAGCTAGCTAGGCCTAGTCAGTCTAACTTCTTAAAGGTACACATTTACAGTAGCTAAAGGTTGCTTAGTCATGATTCTGTGGCTGAAAATATTGTCTATAAAAGTGCATAAAATTAGAAGTTAATTTAACACAAAAATCTTCCAAATTCAACTGCTGGCTAAATTACTTAAGTTACTATAAGTTACTTTTGGCTACTGCTAGCAATTAACAATATTTTATTACTTTTCTGTCTTAATAGCTCTGGCAAATGAAGATAGCATATTACCATGTACTATATTGATTATGACATTAAAAATCCCAATAATTTAGGATCTAAACATTATAATTATCAAAATCTGAAGACTAATAATCATTGGATTTTGAATTCTAGAAAATCCTTGCAGATAATAGCTCAGAGAAAAATATAGTTTACCATTTCCATTTTTGCTCTAATTTTTTTAATATTGCTATTTGAATTCTAAAATATTTACCCTTCATTTGTTTCAATTAGTGTCAATGCTTATTTAAGAAAAATTATTCATATTTAAAATTAGACTATATAAAGCATTGTAATTCTTTTTTAATTTTAAAGCCCTGGACTTCAATCCTAATATGTGGGATCCCAAAACATTAGAATCTTTTAATATTCAGTTCAAGGATTTCATCCATAAAAATCCTAAAAGTAAATTACTAAAAAATAAGGACCTAATCTCTAGCTTGTGGAAATGGCCTAAGTATACATAGCAAAGTTTATGAAGCCATCCTAATGCTCTTGTACCAAATTCTAATAAACTAATTTCAAAGTCTTCCATTTCAAGCCCAAACAACATTTCTAATTACCAAAAAAGTTTAAATCAATTTGCTTCAATTGAATCATTGAGCACTGCTTATATGTTTCCTCACTTTACAGTTTTCAAATTGTTTTTTTTGCTACAAGATACAATACTTCGTTAAAAAAGGGTTCAAACAGAGATTAAACAGATATGTCAGCTCTAGCTTCTAAACGTGAAGACTTCTACAAAGATCGCAGCTATGATCCGCTGGCAAAATATAGTCGGGATCGCAGCGACCTGCTCTCTAAGCTGGACTCCACATCGACTTCTTCTGCCGGAATTGGAGGCAAATCTCTTGGGGATAAGACAGGTTTGGGCAGTCTAGACGACAAAGCGGCTGCCGATGCTGGGGTTGGTTTTGCCAACCTTCCTAATCAGGTTAGTTTCCATGACAACTGATGCAACTGACTGAATGACCAGCTGATGCAACTGAGTGAATGACCAGCTGATGCAACTGACTGAATGACCAGCTGATGCAACTGACTGAATGACCAGCTGATGCAACTGAGTGAATGACCAGCTGATGCAACTGACTGAATGACCAGCTGATGCAACTGAGTGAATGACCAACTGATGCAAATGAGTGAATGACCAGCTGATGCAACTGACTGAATGACCAGCTGATGCAACTGACTGAATGACCAGCTGATGCAACTGACTGAATGACCAGCTGGTGCAACTGACTGAATGACCAGCTGATGCAACTGAGTGAATGACCAGCTGATGCAAATGAGTGAATGACCAGCTGATGCAACTGACTGAATGACCAGCTGATGCAACTGAGTGAATGACCAGCTGATGCAACTGAGTGAATGACCAGCTGATGCAACTGACTGAATGACCAGCTGATGCAAATGACTGAATGACCAGCTGATGCAACTGAGTGAATGACCAGCTGATGCAACTGACTGAATGACCAGCTGATGCAAATGACTGAATGACCAGCTGATGCAAATGAGTGAATGACCAGCTGATGCAACTGACTGAATGACCAGCTGATGCAAATGACTGAATGACCAGCTGATGCAAATGACTGAATGACCTGCTGATGCAACTGACTGAATGACCAGCTGGTGCAACTGACTGAATGACCAGCTGGTGCAACTGACTGAATGACCAGCTGGTGCAACTGAGTGAATGCCCTGCTGATGCAACTGACTGAATGACCAGCTGGTGCAAATGAGTGAATGACCAGCTGGTGCAACTGACTGAATGACCAGCTGATGCAACTGAGTGAATGCCCTGCTGATGCAACTGACTGAATGACCAGCTGGTGCAACTGAGTGAATGACCAGCTGATGCAACTGACTGAATGACCAGCTGGTGCAACTGAGTGAATGACCTGCTGATGCAACTGACTGAATGACCAGCTGATGCAAATGACTGAATGACCAGCTGATGCAACTGAGTGAATGACCAGCTGATGCAACTGACTGAATGACCAGCTGGTGCAACTGAGTGAATGACCTGCTGATGCAACTGACTGAATGACCAGCTGATGCAAATGACTGAATGACCAGCTGATGCAAATGACTGAATGACCAGCTGATGCAACTGACTGAATGGCCAGCTGATGCAACTGACTGAATGACCAGCTGATGCAACTGACTGAATGACCAGCTGATGCAACTGACTGAATGGCCAGCTGATGCAACTGACTGAATGACCAGCTGATGCAACTGACTGAATGGCCAGCTGGTGCAACTGACTGAATGACCAGCTGGTGCAACTGACTGAATGACCAGCTGGTGCAACTGAGTGAATGACCAGCTGATGCAACTGAGTGATTCATCTGTGTGCCACTGTGTTCCCATTCGCAGATCTATCGCCGGGCTGTTCGAAGAGGCTTCGAGTTTAATTTGATGGTTGTGGGCGAGTCTGGCCTGGGCAAGTCCACCCTGCTCAACAGCATGTTCTTGTCTGAGCTATACAACGCCGACCACATGGGCCCGTCCAAGAGGATTAAGAAGACGGTTAGTAACCTGTCACCTGACTCCTGTCACCTGACTATCATATCACCTGACTCCTGTCACCTGACTCCTGTCACCTGACTCCTGTCACCTGACTCTTGTCACCTGACTCCTGTCACCTGACTCCTGTCACCTGACTCTCCTGTCACCTGACTCCTGTCCTTCTATTCTCCTATCCTTTTATTCTCCTATCCTTCAATTTCTATTCTCCTATCCTTCTATTTCTATTCTCCTATCCTTTTATTCTCCTATCCTTCAATTTCTATTCTCCTATCCTTCTATTCTCCTATCCTTCCATTCTCCTATCCTTCTATTATCCTATCCTTCCATTCTCCTATCCTTCTATTATCCTATCCTTCCATTCTCCTATCCTTCTATTATCCTATCCTTCCATTCTCCTATCCTTCTATTATCCTATCCTTTCATTCTCCTATCCTTCTATTATCCTATCCTTTCATTCTCCTATCCTTCCATTCTCCTATCCTTCAATTTCTATTCTCCTATCCTTCTATTATCCTATCCTTCCATTCTCCTATCCTTCTATTATCCTATCCTTCCATTCTCCTATCCTTCTATTATCCTATCCTTTCATTCTCCTATCCTTCTATTATCCTATCCTTTCATTCTCCTATCCTTTCATTCTCCTATCCTTCCATTCTCCTATCCTTCCATTCTCCTATCCTTCTATTATCCTATCCTTTCATTCTCCTATCCTTTCATTCTCCTATCCTTCCATTCTCCTATCCTTTCATTCTCCTATCCTTCCATTCTCCTATCCTTTCATTCTCCTATCCTTTCATTCTCCTATCCTTTCATTCTCCTATCCTTCCATTCTCCTATCCTTCCATTCTCCTATCCTTCTATTCTCCTATCCTTTCATTCTCCTATCCTTCCATTCTCCTATCCTTCCATTCTCCTATCCTTCTATTATCCTATCCTTTCATTCTCCTATCCTTCCACTCTCCTATCCTTCCATTCTCCTATCCTTCCATTCTCCTATCCTTCTATTATCCTATCCTTTCATTCCTGTTTGTGTCCCCGCTGGCAGGTGTACGTGGAGTCGCACACGGTGCTGCTAAAGGAGAACTCGGTGCACCTGCGCCTCACCCTCATCGACACGCCCGGTTTCGGCGACGCTGTGGACAATTCGAACTGCTGGAACCCGGTGCTGGACTACATCGATGCCCGATTCGAGGACCACCTGAACGCGGAGCAGAAGGTTAGCAGGGGCCAGCTGATCGACAGTCGGGTTCACTGCGTCCTGTACTTCATCGCGCCTACCGGACACGGCCTGAAGCCGTTGGACATTGAATTTATGAAGCGATTGCACGACAAGGCCAACATTGTGCCAGTGCTGGCCAAGGCAGACTGCATGACAATGGACGAGCTGCGCGATTTTAAGAAGACCATCATTAATGAGCTTGCCCAGCACAAGATTCGTGTCTATGACTTCCCGGAATCTGTCCTGGCCGCCGCCGCAGCCGCCGCCTCCGGCGATTCCAACGCCGTCTCGGCTGTTTCCGGCGGCGCGTCAGACAATTGCGACGATGAGAAGTCGGTGAAGCGGCTGAAGGAGCGCTTGCCGTTTGCCGTTGTCGGCGCCAACTGCTTGGTGGAGTCCGCCTCCGGTGGCAAAGGCGGCGGCAAAGTTCGCGGCCGGTCCTATCCCTGGGGCAACGTTGAGGTTGAGAATCTGGAGCACAACGACTTCCTAGCCCTGCGCAATCTCATGCTGCGCACCCACATGCAGGACCTGCGCGAGACCACTAACAATGTGCACTTTGAGAACTACCGCTATCTCAAGCTGTCCGGCATCGCTCAGGAGTCCAAATTTCGCACCACAGACGGCAAAGATCCCATGGCTCAGATGGAGACTGAGAAACGAGATCACGAGCTCAAGATGCGCAAAATGGAGGCAGAAATGGAGGGCGTGTTTGAGATGAAGGTAATTCGGATTTGACAAGATTGATGCAAAGGATTTAAACATCTAGGAATTTATAGTTTCGGAACCTAGGAACAGGGATGTCCTAAAACTTCAGGCTTCAGTACATTTATACAAATTCATGTTTTAGTAGGTTTATCAAACTTCAGGTTTCAGTAGATTTTGAAAACTTCAGGTTTCAGTAGATTTTGAAAACTTCAGGTTTCAGTAGATTTTGAAAACTTCAGGTTTCAGTAGATTTATAAAACTTCAGGTTTCAGTAGATTTTTAAAACTTCAGGTTTCAGTAGATTTATAAAACTTCAGGTTTCAGTAGATTTTTAAAACTTCAGATTTCAGTAGATTTTAAAAACTTCAGGCTTCAGTAGATTTTGAAAACTTCAGGTTTCAGTAGATTTTGAAAACTTCAGGTTTCAGTAGATTTAGAAAACTTCAGGTTTCAGTAGATTTAGAAAACTTCAGGTTTCAGTAGATTTTGAAAACTTCAGGTTTCAGTAGATTTTTAAAACTTCAGGTTTCAGTAGATTTATAAAACTTCAGGTTTCAGTAGATTTTTAAAACTTCAGATTTCAGTAGATTTTTAAAACTTCAGATTTCAGTAGATTTTGAAAACTTCAGGTTTCAGTAGATTTTTAAAACTTCAGGTTTCAGTAGATTTTTTAAACTTCAGGTTTCAGTAGGTTTATAAAACTTCAGGTTTCAGTAGGTTTATAAAACTTCAGGTTTCAGTAGATTTTGAAAACTTCAGGTTCCAGTAGATTTATAAAACTTCAGGCTTCAGTAGATTTATAAAACTTCAGGCTTCAGTAGATTTTTAAAACTTCAGGTTTCAGTAGATTTATAAAACTTCAGGCTTCAGTAGATTTTTAAAACTTCAGGTTTCAGTAGATTTTTTAAACTTCAGGCTTCAGTAGATTTTTAAAACTTCAGGCTTCAGTAGATTTTTAAAACTTCAGGCTTCATTCGACTATAACTTCAGGTGTCAAACTTAGATTTGAAAAGTCGGGAAAAGATGTTTCCCAATTCCCTGCCCGCAGGTGAAAGAGAAGAAGCAGAAGCTGAAGGACTCGGAGGTGGACCTGCAGCGCAGGGCGGATCAGATGCGGAAGCAGCTGGAGCAGCAGGAGGCGGAGCTGGCCGAGCGTCGCCGTCAGTTCGAGGCCGAGAAGCGGGTCTGGGAGGCGGCGCAGGCGCAGGGCGGTGGCGATTACAACGCCGGCGACCTCGGCGGCGGCGGTGGCGGCGTCTCTGCCACAATGGACGCCATACACGGGAAAGAGAAAAGCAAGTCCGAGAAGAAGAAGGGCCTGTTTAAATAATTTTTAAGTTTTAGATTGGACTTGATCCTGCAAGAACATTCAGCACACTACTGCTAGATACTACTGATGTCTCTACTAACCATTGGGTTTTTTAATCTCCCTTTTCGGTAGTTAATCTCTCTACTACATAGCTTTAATTGCGAGTAGTAAGTTACTATTTGTATAATTATTTTTAAGTGCAATTGTTCCTAATTCTTATAACATGTCGAATTATGCGCTCGCGCCTGCATGCTTAATGAAGCTTTTGTACTTTTATAGTTGTGTACTTTTACATGCGCTTTGAATCGTGTTTCAATTAACCGCTGATTGCTAGAATTAAAATTAGTTTTAAGCATTTTTAACCTTTGTTTTTTTAGGTCACTTTCTAACTCTAAATCGTGAGAATTTTCACAAGCCATAAGCTTTTTGTTTAGCTGCTAGATAAGATGTTAATTTAATCTAGCTGCTAGATAAGATGTTAAATTTAATCTAGCTTCTAGATAAGCTGTTAATTTCATCCAGCTTCTAGATAAGATGTTAAATTTAATCTAGCTGCTAGATAAGCTGTTCATTTAATCTAGCTGCTAGATAAGCAGTTAATTTCATCTAGCTGCTAGATAAGATGTTAATTTCATCTAGCTTCTAGATATGCTGTTAATTTCATCTAGCTGCTAGATAAGCTGTTAATTTCATCTAGCTGCTAGATAAGCTGTTCATTTAATCTAGCTGCTAGATAAGCAGTTAATTTCATCTAGCTGCTAGATAAGATGTTAATTTCATCTAGCTGCTAGATAAGCAGTTAATTTCATCTAGCTGCTAGATAAACTGTTAATTTCATCTAGCTTCTAGATAAGCTGTTAATTTCATCTAGCTTCTAGATAAGATGTTAAATTTAATCTAGCTGCTAGATAAGCTGTTAATTTCATCCAGCTTCTAGATAAGATGTTAAATTTAATCTAGCTGCTAGATAAGCTGTTCATTTAATCTAGCTGCTAGATAAGCAGTTAATTTCATCTAGCTGCTAGATAAGATGTTAATTTCATCTAGCTGCTAGATAAGCTGTTAATTTCATCTAGCTTCTAGATAAGCTGTTAATTTCATCCAGCTTCTAGATAAGCTGTTAATTTAATCTAGCTGCTAGATAAGCTGTTAATTTAATCTAGCTGCTAGATAAGCTGTTAATTTAATCTAGCTGCTAGATAAGCTGTTAATTTAATCTAGCTGCTAGATAAGCTGTTAATTTAATCAAGCTTCTAGATAAGCTGTTAATTTAATCTAGCTTCTAGATAAGCAGTTAATTTCATCTAGCTGCTAGATAAGCTGTTAATTTCATCTAGCTTCTAGATAAGCTGTTAATTTCATCTAGCTTCTAGATAAGATGTTAAATTTAATCTAGCTGCTAGATAAGCTGTTAATTTCATCCAGCTTCTAGATAAGATGTTAAATTTAATCTAGCTGCTAGATAAGCTGTTCATTTAATCTAGCTGCTAGATAAGCAGTTAATTTCATCTAGCTGCTAGATAAGCAGTTAATTTCATCTAGCTGCTAGATAAGCTGTTAATTTCATCTAGCTTCTAGATAAGCTGTTAATTTCATCCAGCTTCTAGATAAGCTGTTAATTTAATCTAGCTGCTAGATAAGCTGTTAATTTAATCTAGCTGCTAGATAAGCTGTTAATTTAATCTAGCTGCTAGATAAGCTGTTAATTTAATCTAGCTGCTAGATAAGCTGTTAATTTAATCAAGCTTCTAGATAAGCTGTTAATTTAATCTAGCTTCTAGATAAGCTGTTAATTTAATCTAGCTGCTAGATAAGTTGTTAATTTCATCTAGCTTCTAGATAAGCTGTTAATTTAATCTAGCTAGCTTAATCTAACAGCTTCCCGATAAACAGTTTATTGATCAAGTTTATGTTACGGTTAAATCAGAAGTAACACAAGTTTTAACGGAGGTGATCGTTTCAGCTCTCGGTCAGCGGAACCTGTGTAAGATTGTCATCCCAATGAAATCCCTACATTGAGTCCAATCGAATAGTACCCACCAAAGCTGCTTTGACTCATAACTTCTGCCGGTTTTTTTGCCGGTTAAAACAAATTTAAGCTAGCTGAGGCTTTTGTTTTTAACCCGTCATGTTTAATATTTAATTACCAAATTCGCTTAACTTGATTAAACTCATTTGCATCGATATTTGCTTTAAGCATTGACCTTTCTGTCTTGTCTGTTGTAAGTAGCATATGAGGCGTTGAACTCCCTGTTTTAACACAAAAAACTGTTGTTTGATTTAATTAGGAAATTATTAACTGCTGCTGCACTTTATCGATTTGCCGCTAGTCACTTGTTTAATTGTCAGCTTGTGACTTTTTTATTATAGTCAACATTTACTACTGATATTTTTATTTTAGTAGTATGATAACGTTTTACTATATTCTGTTAAGAATGATTTATTTAAATTTGTCATCTTAGCTTTGGTGAAATTATGCATCATTCTATGCGATTCGCTTTTCTAAATTTTCTCTTTACGCAATTTTATCAGTACTTTGATGCACAGTGTTTTCAATTGTTCTTGTTGTGCAATTTTATATCTTTAAATTTTACAGTTTTGATTTTCTCTGCGCTAATTTTTAATTTACTCACAACTTATTTTAATCTGATATTGGTAAAACTCATATATTCGATCAAATAGCATGATACGGAATATAATTAATAAACTAACACGCCTAAAACAGTTTATTGTATGTAAAAGCTTTATCAAACTGCAATTAATGTGTAAGCTGCATATTACAAAATTCAACATGCAAATATTTGCCTAAATCTTTGACTGAATTTGATTTGCTTTATTTGATTTATCTAACATATCGCATTGGTTTGACAAATAGCTTATTTATGAGCAGGTAGGTAATTAATAATTTATTATTATTTACACTTGCCCCTGTCCATGTGCAGCCGACAGCACAGCCGCAGCTATTGCGCGGCGCATCTGAAGGCTGCGTACGGCTGTTCAGTCCATGGACAGGAGCTGAACGACACAGCCACCATCAAATTACCCCACCTAATTCTGGTACCATTTAACAGCTGGGCGTACAGAGCCAAGTGTCTTGCTAAAGGACACAAATTGCTCCAGTTTAGTCAAGAATCGAACCCCCGACCTTCAAGTCGCGACTTGTAACGCTCTAACCTCTTGGCAATATCCTTGTACGCAAATCTATCAATACTACTTTTAGTAGGCTAACTAGGATGAGGAATTTTGTTGGGGTTTTTAGCATTAATAATGACAGAACTGTGTAAATCTGTTTATCTCTTTCCAGCTCTAGTCCATTAATTTCCAGTAATAATTTCTTGATACTCAACAACCAGTTTCTACGGCGATGTCATCCCTGCCTCCCGGATGGAGTTCCAAGGTCAGCAGCAAGACTGGTCGAACCTATTATATTAACGAGGCCACCAAGGAGACTCAGTGGGAGATGCCGACCCAGCCTGCCGCAGGTGATTCCATCAGAAATTTCTTTCAATTGATCAGTAGTCATAAATCTTTGATTGTACACGCGATTTGTCTGTTGTTTAGGTTCATAGAAAATATTGCACCCTAACCAGTCCATGGACTGAACTGTTCACAGGCATTTTAAAGGTCTGCGGTTGAGCCACACCGGCTGTAAATCTGAGAATTCTGGGCTAGGTCCATCCATCTACGAGTCTATCAAGATATTGGATAGGGGTAGAAGGATTGCACGAGTAAGGACTGGACAGAGGGGTGAGGAAAGAGAGACGAGCAGCTAGCCAATCAGAGACGAGGGACAGGAAAGTTAAGTGAAGGTTAGCTAAGAAGTTAAACGTACAGTGGGGGAGAGACGAGAAAGTACAATAAAATGGCTCGCGAACGTAAAAAATCAAAGAGAGAAGGTAGAAATAAACAAATCTTATACTCCGCCCAGGAGTCGGTCCCTGTCTCACGCTCTGTTTATTGGCCTCATGTTAACCTCGCAAGGTGGCAATGACGGAGGCAAAGTCCGCTGCCTGCACCTACTCGTGAAGCACCGCGGCTCGCGCCGGCCATCCTCCTGGAAAGAGGAGACGGTCACCCGCAGCCAGGAGGAGGCCGAGTCGATGGTTCGGGAATTCCGGCGCCGTATCGTGTCAGGCGAAGCCAGCTTCGAGGAGCTGGCCAAGCGCGAGTCGCACTGCAACTCGGCGAAGCGAGGCGGCGATCTTGGCGAGTTCGGCCGCGGCCAAATGCAGCCGCCGTTTGAGAAGGCCGCCTTCGGCCTTCGGATCGGCGAAATCAGCGACCTGGTGTACACAGACAGCGGTGTGCACGTCATCAAGCGGATCGCCTGACTAAATCACTATATACTAATGCATACGCGCGTATTTTATGTTTTTTGTTGCTGTTAATCCATAAATACATTGTCTTTGTCACTGACATTTCATTTGCAATTCGTGTTATTGCTCATTTATTGCAATTCAATAACTTTTCTTCTGTGTCTTTTGTTTCCTTTTCCATTGTATTGTTTGCCTTTTCGTCGACAGAATCGTCTATCGCATATATGGAAGGATGGATCCTTCCATTCATCCATCCTTCTATCCATCCTTCTATTCTTCCTTCCATCCATCCATCCATCCATCCATCCATCAATCCTTCTATCCATTCTTCCATCCATTCTTTGATCCGTCCTTCCATCCATCCCTTATTCCATCCATTCATCCATCCTTCTATCCATCCTTCTATCCATCCTTCTATTCTTCCATCCATCCATCAATCCATCCAACCATGCATCCATCTATCCATTCTTCCATCCATTCTTTGATCCATCCATCCATCCATCCTTCTATCCATTCTTCCATCCGTCCATCCATCCTTCTATCCATTCTTCCATCCATCCATCCATCCTTCTATCCATTCTTCCATCCATCCATCCATCCTTCTATCCATTCTTCCATCCATCCATCCATCCATCCATCCATCCATCCATCCATCCTTCTATCCATTCTTCCATCCATTCTTTGATCCATTCATCCATCCATCCATCCACCCATCCATCCTTCTATCCATTCTTCCATCAATTCTTTGATCCGTCCTTCCATCCATCCAACCATCCATCCATCTATCCATTCTTCCATCCATTCTTTGATCCATCCATCCATCCATCCATCCATCCATCTATCCATTCTTCCATCCATTCTTTGATCCGTCCTTCCATCCATCATCCATCCTTTTTTGCATCCATCAATCCTTCCATCTGTCCATCCATCCATCCAACCATCCTTTATTCCATCCATCCATCCTTTCTTCCATCTATCCATCCATCCATCCATCCTTTATTCCATCCATCCATCCTTTCTTCCATCTATCCATCCATCCATCCATCCATCCATCCATCCATTAATCCTTCCATCCATCCATCCATCCATCCATCCATCCATCCATCCATCCATTAATCCATCCATCCATCCATCCATCCATCCATCCATCCATCCATCCAACCATCCATTAATCCTTCCATCCATTAATCCTTCCATCCATCCATCCATCCATCCATCCATTAATCCTTCCATCTATCCATCCATCCATCTATCCATTCTTAGGGGGTCGGTGGCAGAGCGGTTATTGCGTTTGCCTCTCGAACCACGGTCCCTAAGTTCGATTCCATGGCGAGACCACATTTACTTAGGGCGAAGCCGCGGAAAGAAGGCTTGGGGGCTTGTCGTGCAATTTACGTCCTTGAGGGCCAACCTCCAGGGCACAGTGAGAGTGTACACTGCCTGACGATGAGAAAGCCAGGGCAGATGTACACACCTGTGTGAGCGTGTGCCAGCGTAAAGTATCTGTGTGCGTGTGTGCTCAGGAGTCAGCGAAATGGGCAGAATTGCCTCCTCGCTGGCTGTGGGTCTAGTGTCACTAAATGATGTGCCATTGCCCGCAGCCCTCCTGCAATTATTATTATTATTATTATTATTATTATCTATCCATTCTTCCATCAATCCATCCATCAATCCTTCCATCCATCCATCCATTCATCCGTCCATCCATCCATCCATCCATCCATCCATTCTTCCATCCATCCATCCATCCATCCTTCCATCCATCCATCCATCCATCCTTCAATCTATCCATCAAGCCTTCTATTCAATCTATCTATCCAATCTATTCCCATTCAATTTTCTGTCTATCCACCAATCCATCTGTCCGTCCATCTATCCATTCGTCTCTCTATTCGTAAGAAAAGCGAAATGATCAGAATCTATCCATCATTTTTTTTCGAATGTTGATCAAATCTGTTAGCTATGGCGATGGTGTAGAGGCCACCACCACCTCCACACCACCATAGAGGAATACTCTAATTATTTGTAACCAATTTGTACTCATTCATATCAGATCGATGGCCACGACAGATGCGAAAGCACAACTACGAGTAGTTAGAGATATTGGTTTTCAATTTCTATTTTTCTAACTAAGTAACTTCAATTTCGTCCGCGGGGAGGGGGATGCTCGTGTGTACCCGATTAGTAACTTCAATTTCGTCCGCGGGGAGGGGTATGCTCGTGTGTACCCGATTAGTAACTTCAATTTCGTCCGCGGGGAGGGGTATGCTCGTGTGTACGCGATTAGTAACTTCAATTTCGTCCGCGGGGAGGGGTATGCTCGTGTGTACCCGATTAGTAACTTCAATTTCATCCGCGGGGAGGGGGATGCTCGTGTGTACCCGATTAGTAACTTCAATTTCGCCCGCGGGGAGGGGGTGCTCGTGTGTACCCGATTAGTAACTTCAATTTCGTCCGCGGGGAGGGGTATGCTCGTGTGTACCCGATTAGTAACTTCAATTTCGTCCGCGGGGAGGGGTATGCTCATGTGTACCCGATTAGTAACTTCAATTTCGTCCGCGGGGAGGGGGGATGCTCGTGTGTACCCGATTAGTAACTTCAATTTCGCCCGCGAGACCGGCCTGTCCAAGTTAGATTAAATCAATTTCACAGAAAAGTAACTTCTATTTCGTCTCTTCAGCACAGCGATTTGTGCTCTCGTTCGCTCTGTGAAATACGGACTTTGTCCTTGCCTTTGATCTTCGCCGACGCGGCCACCGACTCCGCAGCAATGCAATTATAATAATTCTGTCGAGTGTCGAGAGATTTATGGCCCTGTGAATTTATGACCCTTTAGCACGGAATCACAAAAAAATCCTGCCGCTTTTGAAGCTCCAATCTTATTTGATCTACAATACTAGCTCTTTTGTAGTTTGGTCTCTTGCCAAAGACGTCAAAATTATTTTTGAAAGTACAGGCCCAGGCCCATCATGGCCTATATTAATGTTTGAAGCCGGATGGACAAAATGCAAAACGAAATTGAAGTTACTTTTGAAATAGAAGTTGAAAACAAATTCGTCTCTATCTTAAGTTGAAAACCAACAGTGACATATTTTAAAAAGATGATCGAAAGTGCCGAAGTTTGTTAAAATATCGGTCATTTATTCCATTTCGTGTATCCATTTACATTTATCGTTTTTGTATATTTAAAGTAGATAATTAATTGGACGGAATGAACGAGAAAATATGCGTTTCAATTGGTTATAAAAACAAAAATGGAATCTCAATCGCTGGGGGTAGAACTTCGATAGCAAAATATTTCAGATTTAGTTTGAGCGAAAAAATGTGATAAAAATAAGAGACACGTATAGAAAATACCTTTTTGAAATCGCACACATACTTTGAAAATTGTAAAGCATTAAACTTTTAATTCGAAGTTAAAATGTTCGGTTTCGCATTTAAGTAGCATGTTGTGCTGATGTTACTTAAAAATGGTGTAAAATGTGCGTTTTCTATATTCTAGTGTTCTTGGGTCCATAAAACTTCCTTAGCAACACTTAAAAAAAACAATTTTAAAGCAAAAATTTAATGGTGATACGTTAGTATATAACGGAACCTACAATCTAAAGCGTTTTGATTTTTGATTCTGAAATTGTTGTAATTTTATAATATCGTCGAATTTTATTTAGATTTGAAAGAACATTAGACTGGTTACGAAAAAGTATTTTCGTACACTGCTTTCTTAGACACTGATAAGCTGATAAGCTTATGTACATAGCTACTATCCTTTAGACACTGATAAGAGTCGTTCTATTTTTAGCCACAAACAAGAGGATTTTAGCCTAAGTGACTAGGGCGTCGGACTCACGACTTGGAGGTCGGGGGTTCGATTCCCGACTCCACTGGAAAAATTTGTGTCTTTCAGCAAGACACTTAACTCTGCATTGCTTCTGTTCACCCAGCTGTTAAATGGGTACCAGCATCAGCTGGTGTGATTGAGGGTTGGGTGTGGCGTCCACCCCCAGTCCATGGACTGAACAGCCGTACGCAGCCTTCAGATGCGCCGCGCAATAGCTGGCCCAATTGGGGCAGTTGTAATCAATTAGAATTTTTTTTCATATAGTTATTACTACTTATTTTTTATGTATTATTAGCCAATGCTTAACTGTCTCAAATGTTCCTAATTATTTATTATTAGCAATCACATCCATCCATCCATCCGATAAAGTGATTACAACACAATATCCCATCAATAGATTAAAAATTTCATTCTCTTCAACAAGTGTCTTTTTTGACAAGCCGCTAAATCAGTGCCGCTTTGCGGCCGACGCTTCCACCTGGCGTTTTCGCACCTGGAAGCCGCGGAAGCCGGCCTGAATTTTTGCCGCCGCCGCCGCTTCCTCGGAGTCAACATCTTCGACTGCTTCAGCGGTGGCGCCTCCTGCCAAGCGGGCTAGCAGCCTCTCAACCGCGGCCTTAGCAATGGTCTTATTCTGCTGATTAGCAGCCGACAATGCGTCAGTTTCGTTAAACAGTACGAAGTCAAACAGCGATTTCACCTCCTTGAGAACGTCGTCCAGCTCTTTGTCGCCAAGCACCTAAATGAAACATTTTTTGGATTTGCGCTACGTTGGACGCGAGAGGAGTGAGGTTGGTGAGAGGAGTGGGTGGGTGAAAAGAGTGAGGTGGGTGAGAGGCGTGAGGTGGGTAAAGCGAGTGAGGTGGGTGAGAGGAGTGATGTGGGTGTGAGGAGTGAGGTGGGAGAGATGAGAGAGGCGGGTAAGAGGAGTGGGGTGGGTGAAAGGAGTGAGCTGGAGAACTTACAATGCAGAGCAGCCCAGCCTCGTCGAAGTGTTGAACCACTGGCAGCGTCTCCTCCTTGAAGCGGCGCATTCGCTGCGCTGCGGTATCAGCCGACTGCGGCCCCGCTTCCGCCAGGCGTTCTAGCATGTCCGCCTCGTGACAGTCGATCAGAACCGCCAGGTCCGGGGCTCCCAGGCTGGCGTACAGAGCACGAACGGTTTCCTCAGTCTCAGGAAATCCCTAAGAAATATGTGCGAATTGAAGCTCTTAAATTGGTACCAGCATCAGCTGGTGTAATTGTGTGGCGTCCCCCCAGTCCATGGACTGAACAGCCGGACAAGTGCAATCAAAAAAAATTATTTTATTATGCTTTAGCTTTTTATCAAAAGATGATTGTTGGATTTTAATGGGAAAAATACCTCAACATTTCTATCTCCGCAGTGTACTTTCGGGGAAACCATCCTCTTAAACATTTCTTAAGAAACATTTTCTTTAACGTTTCCCGCCCTTCTTCTCGTTGTATTCCTTGAATCCACCTCATCCTCCGACAACTCCCTCTCCCAGAATCGGCTGAGACTATTAATGCCAGCGAAATGTTCACCTTCACAACAATGGGCTTGTTCTCAGAAACAGCCTCTTCCAGCCTGGCCAGTGCTTTATCAGTGTCATCGCCGCAGTCCGCCAAGTCCACGATGCTCAGATCGCTGTTCAGCCGGCCGAGGCGCTGCAGGCAGGAGCTTCGACCGCTGCCCGGACCGCCCAGCAGCACAGCCAGTGGCGGCCTGGCATTGCGGACAGCCGGCTGGCCCAGATTGGTCAGCTGGCGAATGCTGGCCACACCCTGGCTGACTTTGCTACTCGGCTTCGTCTCCGGCTTCGACGAAGTCAGCAGAACGTCGAGCACGCGGACCGCCTCTTCGCCGACAGAGTCATCGCCGGCGCCAGGATCCACTGGCAGCACCAGCAGTTTGCCATCGTCGTCAAGAACTCGGCAGGCCGGCAGGCAGGCGGATTTGAAGGCCGAGATGCGGCGGGCGATACCGCCGGGCTGGTCCGCGTGCTCAGCCAGCAGGCGCTGCTGCAGGCTCGACTCCTCGTGGTCCAGCAGCAGGGCGTGGTCCACCCGGTATATCTGCGAATAGGTTCAGAGCAGGGGGGCAGCAGGTAAGGCTGGCATCACTGCTCGCACTCGCTACTACTATTAGTAGAAGTTCTCAATTGTCTCACGTGTTCCAGATAATCCTCCAGCTGGCGCAGACTTCTCGGATAGCCTTCAATGACGAGGCCACCGCACGGGCCGCTGGCCGCGGCCTCATTTACGGCGCCGATCACGGCGGCTAGCGCCACATCGTCTGGCGCCATTTCGCCGTCCACCGCTCGTAGCAGGGAGCCGGCGCTGACTACCTTGTAGCCGTAGCGATCGGCGATGAACCGGGCGACGCTCGCCTTACCGCTGCCGGGGCCGCCGATGACCAGAAGGACTGGACAGTCCAACTCCCTGGCCAGCTTAGGAGCGGCATCGCCAGCTGCGGTGGTGGATCCGATTGGCGGCAGCACCGGCTTCTTGTCGAACAGCGAGTCTGCGCGAGATGAGGCTGCGGGTGTTTCGTCGGGTTTAGTGAGTTCTGCAATTAGACTACAGAACTAGAGGAGTGATGTAGGTAGGATGGGTGAGTTAAGTCAGTGGAGAGAGGTTGGCGAGTGGAGTGTGGTTGGCGGGTGGAGTGAGGTTGGCGAGTGGAGTGAGGTTGGTGGGTGGAGTGAGGTTGGCGAGTGGAGTGAGGTTGGCGGTTGGAGTGAGGTTGGCGAGTGGAGTGTGGTTGGCGGGTGGAGTGAGGTTGGCGAGTGTAGTGAGGTTGGTGGGTGGAGTGAGGTTGGCGAGTGGAGTGAGGTTAACGGTTGGAGTGAGGTTGGCGAGTGGAATGTGGTGGGTGAGTGAGAGTAATTGGGTGGGCGTATTTAGCTCGTGAGCAAGAATAAATGAATAAGGCGAGTTTTTGAGGCTGTTAAAACTTCAATAAGGCCCACCTCGGCTGGAAGTTGGCCGACTGCTCCTTTGTAGTGGAGTGACTGGTGGCAGCGGTGTCTTGGCCCGCTTGGCCTCCAGGAACAGGTCCCAGCGCACACTCGACACACCCTTGGCCTTGATCTTCTCCAGGCAGTCCTGCAGGTAAGCCACATGATCGCTAGGCCGGTGGTACATAAGACCAGTCATTAGGCACTGCGAATTATCGTGAAACAAAAATAAATTGCATTGCAATTTTACTATTATTAACAAAGAGAAAAGAATATATCGGCATACAATAACACACCTCAAAAAGCTGGGGAATTTCCCTTTTGGTGATGTAGTCTTTGGCATCAGACATTATTTATTTTCTCTGAAAATGTACGGTTTTGTGCATAAAGAGAAAAGAATCAAGTGCATTACCAGCGTTTTATTTTTTATAAATCCTAAATAAAAACAGTTCAAAAATACAAGTCTGTCATGTCGTTAAATAAAAAATTTAAAGCTTATGCAGTCACTTTAAAAATACACTTATAAATAATTAAAAATGTTTCTACATAAAAAGATACACCTAATAAACTATAAAACCAAGCATAATTTGCATTTTATAATCTTTTTTTTCTAATGCTGTTTTTGCAGTTTTATTAAAACAATTTTCTTTGCATAGTTTATCATCTTATGTGAATATTTTTTCCAATCAAAACTATTGCAGTCAAAAATAAAATAAGCATTCTAACTTAATTATATAGGACTAACTAATACCATAAACAAATGATTTATAATTTTATTCACTTCATATAAAAATAATAGACTATTTATATAAAAACAGCGAAATAATGAAAAAACGGTCTTAAATATTGAATCAAATAAAGCAAAGAAGCGAATATCTAATTCAATATTGCAAATTAGTAGATTTGTTCGTTAAAATGTTAATTGTATTATTTTTAAAAGACTGCTAAACAGCCACACTTTTACAGACTAAAAGTTTAGTTCTACGAAGTGATCCAACTTCATTTCTTTTGTGTCAAGTGATGGAAATAAAAATACATGACATCTACAAAGTACAAAAAGTTAGTAAACGTTTCAGTAAAGTTATAAAAACAAGGAAATTCTGTTTTCTGTTTGCTTGTTTCGAAAAATGATCTGCTCTAAAATTAAATGTTTCGGTTATCCAGCCCCTTTAAAGTTAGGCTCGGTTGTTAAGGAGAAACTTGATTAATAATTATATAAAGTTTTAAAGACATAACAAAATAAACATTTCTAAAGGCGCATAATTTTTCGTTTTCGTTTAGCTTACAAGAAGAAAAGCTAAATATTATCTTTGTTTTACTAAATGTTTTGCAACTATTTCTAAATTCCTTTTTTAACTACAAAATGGCAACAAACTGATCAGTTGATTTTAACGGAAACATCAAATGTTAGCTGAATAATTAACCCGTACATTATTATGTAAGCACCGGCTCTTCTTCCATTATAGTCACCCAGTCGAACGTTAGCAAGCATTTTCGCAAACTAAAATATGCAAGGTCCAACCTCCAAGGCACAGACGTGCTGTTTGCGTGTGTGCTCAGGTGTTAGCGGAATGGGCAGAATTGCCTCCTCGCTGGCTGCAGGTCTAGTGTCACCAAATGATGTGAAATTGCCCACCTAGCCCTCCTGTAATAGTATTATTATCAACTAAAATGTGCTATATCAATATACTAATGTTACGTGTAGATTTATACGTACTGAATGTACGTATCCGTACATCTATCCCCAATGCAAGTCAATGATTTTCATGTAGTGTGAGCCTTACAGTTAAAGAGTAAATACATATAATGAGATAAGAACCTCATAGCTTCAACAACTCCAAAAAACTGTTGTTCCGTCCTCTTATTTAATTTTCGTTATTACATGTAGCCATTCGAAGTAGCGCAGCACAGGTTCACGCTATGATCATGGACATGCATTATGCTGCATCGGATCAGTCAAACGCTACATTCGCATCCATTTACTGATATTTACCTCCATCCGTACTGAATAAGTTTCGTTATGCAAAAGTAGCGAATTCAGTTGAGTTTTATCTGCAAACTGCAATCGCGAAATTGCCGCCTAATTTTCAGTCACTCATGGATCTTCAAAAAGCGCAGCAATCTTCTTGAGATCCGGAATTCCTCCCAAAGAAAAATCATACAAGTTTTCATAAACTGAACAACTTGCAAGTTAGAAAGTGAGCTGAATTTCTTACAAAAAAGTTGTGGTCGAGCTAAATTTCTTCGCAATTTCCTTCAGTCGAGGGTGCTCAGAAAACAATTGTGTGCAATGGGTTAATATTACACGACTGCGAGCAATGTCAAGTTCTTGTTGACTCAGCCATTATCAGTTAATATCTGTAAAACGATCGGACCAAACATGTATAAACATTTTATATCTTATACATTTTATACATTTTACATGTATAAACTCTGTCTCCTCTGTCTCCTCTTTCTCCTCTGTCTCATCTGTCTCATCTGTCTCATCTGTCTCCTCTGTCTCATCTGTCTCATCTGTCTCATCTGTCTCCTCTGTCTCATCTGTCTCCTCTGTCTCATCTGTCTCCTCTGTCTCATCTGTCTCATCTGTCTCCTCTGTCTCATCTGTCTCATCTGTCTCCTCTTTCTCCTCTGTCTCCTCTGTCTCTTCTGTCTCATCTGTCTCATCTGTCTCATCTGTCTCATCTGTCTCATCTGTCTCCTCTGTCTCATCTGTCTCCTCTGTCTCATCTGTCTCATCTGTCTCATCTGTCTCCTCTGTCTCATCTGTCTCCTCTGTCTCATCTGTCTCATCTGTCTCATCTGTCTCATCTGTCTCATCTGTCTCCTCTGTCTCATCTGTCTCCTCTGTCTCATCTGTCTCATCTGTCTCATCTGTCTCCTCTGTCTCATCTGTCTCATCTGTCTCCTCTTTCTCCTCTGTCTCATCTGTCTCATCTGTCTCATCTGTCTCCTCTGTCTCATCTGTCTCATCTGTCTCATCTGTCTCCTCTGTCTCATCTGTCTCATCTGTCTCATCTGTCTCCTCTGTCTCATCTGTCTCCTCTGTCTCATCTGTCTCATCTGTCTCATCTGTCTCATCTGTCTCCTCTGTCTCATCTGTCTCATCTGTCTCCTCTTTCTCCTCTGTCTTATCTGTCTCATCTGTCTCCTCTGTCTCATCAGTCTCATCTGTCTCATCAGTCTCATCTGCCTCCTCTGTCTCCTCTGCCTCCTCTGTCTCCTCTGCCTCTTCTTTCTCCCCTGTCTCATCTGTCTTCTGTCTGGAAAAATTGAAAAAATTCGGACAAATAAATTAGAAAAGTAATTCATTTTTCTGTCCAATCTTGCTTTAGTGATCCGAATGCCACTTAATTTATATTAACTATTTCTATTATCCATCCGTTCTTAAAACTTTGCTATCGAATATTTGCTTTAACTAATTATTTGAGTATAAATTTCTTCATTCCAAAGTTGTACAGGATTCTCCTTGCGTCCGTCACTGACTGACGGTTCCAGGCCAGTGACTTGGAAAATAAACAGCATTGAACGGAAACTTCCAATGCATCCCATGAGACAAGACAGACACACATCGAGACTGCTCTAATAATAGCGACTCTCGTAGCTTTCCAAGTTCGGAGAAATACTGTACTAATCTGGGCGGATTAACTCGGGGGATTTGGGATTAAGATTTTGAAATCCAATTATCCTCGGACTCCTTAACAGAGCGGTTCGAAGTTCAACTCTGAGTTACAGAGAACTGAGCTGGCGGTCCATGGACTTAACAGCTGTACACAGCCGTTCGAAGTGGCGCGTACTTGAAATGCCACTGGCTGTACACGTGACCCTTCTGCTAGGTAATGTAACGTTGCTGTAAATATAAGCACAAAAATAAGTCTTTAAGTCTGATTGTTTAAATAAATTAGCCAAGCACTCCCAAAAGTTGCTATTTTTGCACCCCTGTCGTGCCTAGGCCTAATTTTTTATTTGTTGCAAATTTTCTTTTGCTCTTAATTTTTACAGCACAATTAAACACATAAAAACTGTTTGCTTTAAGTTCCAAAGGAAATTGTGTCACATTGCACTCGTCAACTGGGTGTGACAACTCTAGCGCTTTCTATAGTCGGCGAATCGCTTTCGAAAATCGGCGAATCGCTTGTAATCGGCGAATCTTTTTCTGTAATCGGCGAATCTTTTTCTGTAATTGGCGAATCGCTTGACATTCGCAGTGGCCTCCGCTGACTCGTCAAGTCGATCAGATAGTTCGGCCAGGTAATCAGGCTTCTCTAGAGTAGATTGATGAATTGATCTACTAATTTATAGACTGATTCACTGATACACTAACAAATAAAAAATTAGATTGGTTGATCTCCCATCACTCCTTATGTCTTATCTCCCATCACTCCTCATACCTTATCTCCCATCACTCCTCATACCTTATCTCCAATCACTCATCATACCTTATCTCCCATCACTCATCATACCTTATCTCCCATCACTCCTCATACCTTATCTCCCATCACTCCTCATACCTTATCTCCCATCACTCCTCATACCTTATCTCCCATCACTCCTCATACCTTATCTCCAATCACTCATCATACCTTATCTCCCATCACTCCTCATACCTTATCTCCCATCACTCCTCATACCTTATCTCCCATCACTCCTCATACCTTATCTCCCATCACTCCTCATACCTTATCTCCCATCACTCCTTATGTCTTATCTCCCATCACTCCTCATACCTTATCTCCCATCACTCGTCATACCTTATCTCCAATCACTCCTCATACCTTATCTCCCATCACTCCTTATGTCTTATCTCCCATCACTCCTCATGTACCTTATCTCATCTCCCATCACTCCTCATACCTTATCTCCCATCACTCCTTATGTCTTATCTTCCATCACTCCTCATACCTTATCTCCAATCACTCCTCATACCTTATCTCCCATCACTCCTCATACCTTATCTCCCATCACTCCTCATACCTTATCTCCCATCACTCATCATACCTTATCTCCCATCACTCCTCATACCTTATCTCCCATCACTCCTCATACCTTATCTCCCATCACTCCTCATACCTTATCTCCCATCACTCCTCATACCTTATCTCCCATCACTCCTCATACCTTATCTCCCATCACTCCTCATGCCTTATCTCCCATCACTCCTCATACCTTATCTCCCATCACTCCTCATGCCTTATCTCCCATCACTCCTACTCTCTTGATAAATTGATAACCAGATTTCCAGATAGATTACTAGATTGATAAGGCGCTAATATCGATTTAGTCTCACCCTGACGCCGCTCATTGCTGCCTGCATCGACTGTAAGTAGAACAGCGGCCGCAAGTAGGCAGAAAAACTTCAAACTCATGACGCCTTTTTTTGCTCTTGGCTCGATATTTTTCAATGCACTGGACATTGTTGAAAGCGGATGTTGAGGCATTTTTGGCATGATAATCGTAGCTATTTCATGTAAATTTATATTGCATGAAAATAATAAAAACACCTTGGTCATTCTACTGTGAGAAAAAGATTTTAGAAGTCTTTTTCAGTACTTTAATTTTTTACTGGCTCGAGAGAGTTGGCTCAAGAGAATCTATGCTGCTATCAAAGACCAACTCGTGTGCCTGGACAGACACTCAGCTGTCCATCAAGGACCCCCTTCAAACGTTCGTGTCAGGGGATTAAGCTTCCCCATCCGTCTCACCTGATAGACTCAGAGCTTAATTATTACCGAGTCAACTGAGATATTTTTGCTTTTACAGCTAAACAGGCGTGCCGTTTTTCTGTTCCGCTTTTTGCGGCTAATTGCTCCGAAATGCTAAGAGGGTGCGCCTGCGGAGGGTGAAGGTGGTGTGGGAGGACCAGATACGCTTTGTGCAACTGGAAAAGAGAAGAAATATAACGACAGATCTCTAGAGCAACCATTTAACATTTTATTGAAAACGTGCTTTCTTCGCGAACTAAAAAGCTAAAAAAAACTGCTGAAATGCAAGCGGCAACAGGCTGAGTTTCAAGCTAATTCGCATGCTGGTAAAATGGGAGGGATGGAGAGATGGGAGATTTGCGAGGAGAATGTATAGATGACAAGGAAGAGATGGGAGATAAAGAAGGAGGAGAGATGGAAGATAAGGGAGGGGAGATGGGAGAGATGGGAGGAGAGATGGGAGATAAGGAAGGAGGAGAGATGGGAGATAAGGAAGTAGGAGAGATGGGAGATAAGGAAGGAGGAGAGATGGGAGATAAGGAAGTAGGAGAGATGGGAGATAAGGAAGGAGGAGAGATGGGAGATAAGGAAGTAGGAGAGATGGGAGATAAGGAAGTAGGAGAGATGGGAGATAAGGAAGGAGGAGAGATGGGAGATAAGGAAGGAGGAGAGATGGGAGATAAGGAAGTAGGAGAGATGGGAGATAAGGGAGGAGGAGAGATGGGCGATAAGGAAGGAGGAGAGATGGGAGATAAGGGAGGAGGAGAGATGGGCGATAAGGAAGGAGGAGAGATGGGAGATAAGGAAGGTGGAGAGATGGGAGATAAGGAAGGTGGAGAGATGGGAGATAAGGGAGGAGGAGAGATGGGAGATAAGGTAGGAGGAGAGATGTGGGATATACTGAGGAAGCACGAAGCACAGAGCAGCTCTTGATTGTCGCAGATCATGGAATAGTCATAAAAGTCGCAGTTGAACAGCCAGTTGCAGTTGCTATGGCACTGGGTGGGGCGTGTTTTTACAACGCTTTCGACTGGAAGTAAATTTTTACAACTTGCCAAAGTCATAATTTTTTCGTGCCGCATTAATAATGAAATCTAGCTGGTACAGAAACCACTGAATACCCACTTTTTCTCCAACCGCAGTAAAAATGGCGCATATCTTTTCAGAGCAAAGCATAAAGCAATTTATTATGCGTAAATTGATCATATTGCCAACTGAGCTTTGATTAGTCAGGTCTTAGTTAAACCTTCAAGAAGGAAGGATTCCGATATGTACGGCTATGAACAAAATGGAATCTAGTATCATAGAAGTTCTAGGAAACAAGGAGACGGGTCGTTGAGATTCTAAGAAACAATGAGAGATATTGTTGAGATTCTAAGAAACAATGAGAGATTTTGTTGAGATTCTAAGAAACGATGAGAGAGATTGTTGAGATTCTAAGAAACAATGAGATATATTGTTGAGATTCTAAGAAACGATGAGAGAGATTGTTGAGATTCTAAGAAACGATGAGAGACATTGTTGAGATTCTAAGAAACGATGAGAGAGATTGTTTAGATTCTAAGAGGCGATGAGGGAGAGCTTCTGAGATTCTAAGAAACGATGATGGAAAGCTGCTGAGATTCTAAGAAACGATGAGGGAGAGCTTCTGAGATTCTAAGAAACGATGAGGGAGAGCTTCTGAGATTCTAAGAAACGATGAGGGAGAGCTTCTGAGATTCTAAGAAACGATGAGGGAGAGCTTCTGAGATTCTAAGAAACGATGATGGAAAGCTGCTGAGATTCTAAGAAACGATGAGGGAGAGCTTCTGAGATTCTAAGAAACGATGAGGGAGAGCTTCTGAGATTCTAAGAAACGATGAGGGAGAGCTTCTGAGATTCTAAGAAACGATGAGGGAGAGCTGCTGAGATTCTAAGAAACAATGAGGGAGAGCTTCTGAGATTCTAAGAAACGATGAGGGAGAGCTTCTGAGATTCTAAGAAACGATGAGGGAGAGCTGCTGAGATTCTAAGAAACAATGAGGGAGAGCTTCTGAGATTCTAAGAAACGATGAGGGAGAGCTTTTGAGATTCTAAGAAACGATGATGGAAAGCTGCTGAGATTCTAAGAAACGATGAGGGAGAGCTTCTGAGATTCTAAGAAACGATGAGGGAGAGCTTCTGAGATTCTAAGAAACGATGAGGGAGAGCTTCTGAGATTCTAAGAAACAATGAGGGAGAGCTTCTGAGATTCTAAGAAACAATGAGGGAGAGCTGCTGAGATTCTAAGAAACGATGAGGGAGAGCTTCTGAGATTCTAAGAAACAATGAGGGAGAGCTGCTGAGATTCTAAGAAACAATGAGGGAGAGCTGCTGAGATTCTAAGAAACGATGAGGGAGAGCTTCTGAGATTCTAAGAAACAATGAGGGAGAGCTGCTGAGATTCTAAGAAACAATGAGGGAGAGCTGCTGAGATTCTAAGAAACAATGAGGGAGAGCTGCTGAGATTCTAAGAAACGATGAGGGAGAGCTCTTCTGAGATTCTAAGAAACGATGAGGGAGAGCTGCTGAGATTCTAAGAAACGATGAGGGAGAGCTGCTGAGATTCTAAGAAACGATGAGGGAGAGCTGCTGAGATTCTAAGAAACGATGAGGGAGAGCTCTTCTGAGATTCTAAGAAACGATGAGGGAGAGCTTCTGAGATTGACAGTGACAGTTGGGGTTTAAAGAAGCGAAGATTGAGACTGAAATTTGAACCATAAAATACATTTGCCAGTTAAGTTAATATTTCTGTTGCTTACCTTTGCAGATTCGAACTATGCCCCTCCTGTAGCAGATATAAGGTGCTGCTGAGCGCGAATTTCGCTGCTCCTAGTGTCTGAGACTCTAATAGAAAGTTAAAGCGAAGCGAGCTCTCCAATCCTGACCAATCAGAGTTTGAGCGCATTGGAAAAAGGTTTTGGATTTGGACTTTTAGGTGAAATTATATCTCTCTTGGAAGAAATCCGTTTTTTACATTCAGTCATTCAGTACCTTCTGATTGGAATGCTATGAAAATGCTGACTTTATTTTAAGTAAATAAACTTGTTAATTTTCAGGAAGTTGAAGAAGTCTCATCAACGGAGAGCTTCTGGCGGGGCAAGTAATTCTCCCTGCAAAGCTGCTTTACCTGCTCCAAAAACGGATGCATCTTTGCCAAAGGTTCATCAGCGAGTGGGGCTGCAGTGTCATAGAATCTCAGGCAGGAAAGAATTTGCTTAAAGCGATCTCTCGACAGAGAGAACGACTGAGCTAGAAAGCCACAGTGAAACACGGAATCACCGGACCAGTAGTGGGCCAGCTCCGGCTTCTGGTCGATGCCCATGAGCAGTATAATGCCAATAAGCTTGCGCATTTCATCAGTTGAGCAATCCTTCTAATTCAATATGATTTTGGGGACAGCATCCAATGTCTCGCATTCTTGAAAAATCTTCCAAGCCTTGTTGTTGGTCCATCTGCGAAGGTTCTCGAACAACTTGACGTCCGGCAAATACAACTTTAGGTAGGCCGACTCATTTCCATCGGCAGTTTCTGGTGGCTGCCAGTTGGGCCGAACTCCAGTGGTTCCCAGAAACTCGGGGACTGGAGATGGTCTGTTGTCAAGAGTTTCCTGAACGAGCTCCCAATCACCGACTGGGATTACAGGGTCTTCATTAATCTCTTCGAAAAGCTCTTTGAAGTCGCTAGCAGATTCATCGTCGGTTACAATGGGTGAATCTAACGCAGAATCTATTTCAGAGTCAGAACTCATGATGCGTTTTTGCTGTCTTAGTCTGTTGTCGAGAAAATCTCTTTAAAAATTAGGCTTGACAGCCTTAAAAAACAGAGGAACGAAGAGAATCTAGTTACTACGTGGCGAATCTGTTTGAAACATGCTTTCAGTCGTGAAGGGTGTGTATGTGAGTTAAAAATTTTCTACCAAAAAAATTCTATGGCACGATTTCGGTCCAAGCCGTCAGGAACGGGTGTGTGTGTATAAAAGGGCAGTCATGAAAAGGATAAAATAATAAGAAATTTCTAAATTAAGCGACGCATTGTTAGATTTGCTACCTGATTCATTCAACAGAACGGTTTAAATCGCAGAGTCACACATTGTTGAATTCCTGCATGGTTTAAATTTAAAAGTACATAAAAATTTTGTTTAAACAAACACGTCTATTTCGGCTAGAAAAACTTCTTTTGAAAATGTAACAATAAAACAAAACATTTTTTTATTTCAAATTTTAATTTCGCGCAGCAAAAAATTCACTGTCAAAAAAAGTTTAGACAAAAAATAGTTGCGTGAGACTGCCAATTTTCACATAGCTTTCTGGCATTGGCAACTTGACTATCTGGGCTTTGATGGCTTGACAGTGAATGATGCCGAATTCTCAGTTCTGAAAAAATCGATTGTTACAATGCCAGGCCTATAGTCAGAAACAACCGAATGGGAGTAAAAGCACTTCTGATTTCTCTGAAGAAAATTAAGGCTAGGATTACCCATAGACTAATTTCTAGCTTTCTTCACAAAATAATCAACTATTTTTATTGCTTATATGCAGCTAGTTGTCACCCTAGTTGTTCCAAAGTACTCTTAAACAGACTGTTAAAAAAAGCAAGTGTGGCTTCACTTTGATAAATTCTGCTAATTTCGGTAAGCCATTGGGATTCTGGAAATGGCAGAATTAATTTGGACTGAACTCTGGAGACTTGAAAAAACTGGTAGTTTCAAAAGAACAAGCTGTGACTGCTCGTGGCCCTACATTCACCACTCGAAATGGAAACCGCCAACGAAAATGGACGAGTACGGGTTCATATTCTCTGAAGAGGATTCTGTCACAGAGTTCAACATTTTGTGTGCACTGTTTTTCGGCCTGTTTGGCTTAATTATTGTCCTGCTGCACATGGTGGGCAGGTACAACACCCGGCGTAAGTACTACGAGCCACTCGCCACCGAAGTCAGCGCCTACTCTGCCGCTATGGGCAGCACGGTAAAGAAGACCGCCGTCGATAGAGCCATCTTTGACTGCCAGGAGGTTTCAGAGTTCGCCGTCAGCCTAATGCTGGCCATGTTGGACCCACTAAGCTTGAGCTATTCATTCGATGTGGCCCTGCACGACTATAGCAGGTGAGGCCATGTTGGATTCAAGATACCCAGTCTAATTAATTAGTAATTAATAACTGCAGGAGGGCTGCGGGCAATGGCACATCATTTGGTGACACTAGACCCGCAGCCCGCGAGTAGGCAATTCTGCCCTTTTCGCTGTCTCCTGAGCACACACGCACACAGATACTGTACGCAGGCACACACTCAAACAGGTGTGTACATCTGCCCTGACTTTCTCATCGTCAGGCAGTGTACACTCTCACTGTGCCTTGGAGGTTGGTCTTGAAGGGCGTAAACTGCACGACAGGCCCCCCAAACCTTCTCTTCGCGGCTGCGCCCTAATTTAATGTGGCCTCGCCGCGGAATCAAACTCATCGACCTTGGTGCGAGAGGCAAACGCGTTGACCGCTCTGCCACCGACCCACAGAAACAAAAATTCACAAAACATCGGCACCATCGAGATATTCATCGATTGTCGTCAGAGCGTCTGGTCGCAAGAACCACGTCCACAAATATAAACATATTTTTTCTGCTCACAAAACTTCATAATGTAACCCTGTCCGCTTTGTAAACTATTTTCGATAAACAATCACGAACTCAAACAGGATGACCGTGTTCACCATTCTGATAGTGGCACTGACTCGCGGCTTGTACTACATAGTTGCCTACCACGTTTTCACCTACTGCTCAAGAGAGAACTTTAGCTGCCTGCATGAACTACTCAGCAGACGATTTAACTCGTTGAGTTTGGCAAGTGTTTCATCCACCATCATGCTAGCTCTCGAGTTTTGCCAGCTGGTGCTGCTGTACAACCAGATTGCCAGAGAGTTAAATAGCATTGTTGGCTATAGCTTTCATTTCTGGATCTTCTGCTTGTGCTTCGTTACCTTGTTCATGGCAATGAGCGGCTTTGGCAGCCTTGTCAAATTCTCAGCCCTGATCTACGGAGCATGGATTTTCACATTTTTCTGGATGTCCCTACAGCTGAGATTCACATTTGCAATGGATACTCCACACAAAAGCTTTGCGGCTTGGCTTCTCAAAGCCTACGAGACTCAGCAAGAGCTGGCGCTGACTATGACGGATACATTGCTGTACGAGGGCAACCTGGTGTGCGCCTTCATTGCTGCTCCTTTGCTGCACACTGCAGCCCGTTTGAACCAGGTTTGATAATTGAGTGTCACTGTAGGGGACATTGTGAGTGGCACTGTAGGGGACATTGTGAGTGGCACTGTAGGGGACATTGTGAGTGGCACTGTAGGGGACATTGTGAGTGGCACTGTAGGAGACATTGAGTGTCACTGTTACATTACATTACAACGACGCAAGGGGCATGATGGTCAACGGGGTACTCTTGCGCGCACGCAGTCACGGAAAAGGGGTGCAGGACAGAACGCAGCAGTCCTCGGGGTCAGACCTCGGGGTCAAAGTCTGGGTCCGACCCTGGCCACGACGCAGTCGCTCGGTTGGCTGGTTGAGGGTGACCAAAGCCAGGGGGTTGTCCTCGCCGCGGGCTGTCCTCCGCAACCAGTGCCCCAGCAGGGTCTGACGCCGCCGGCGCAGGGTGACGCTCATGGGCGGCAGGCCAGCTCGCTCTGCCAGCTGGGCCGTCGAGATGGTCTCGGGGTAGTGCACATCTAAAGCCTGGCGCAGCAGATTTCCGTGCATCCCATCCAGAACCCGCTCTCGGGTGGGGGTCATCGGGATGGCCTCCATTCCGTAGAATAGGATCGGCTCTACGGCGGCGCAAAACAGTCGAATCTTCAGATCGTCTCGCGCTCCGGAGGTGAAGACTGGTGTCACTGCTTGGGGACATTGTGAGTATCACTGTAGGAGACATTGTGAGTGTCACTGTAGGAGACATTGTGAGTATCACTGTAGGAGACATTGTGAGTGTCACTGTTTAGGGACATTGTGAGTGTCACTGTAGGAGACATTGTGAGTGTCACTGTTGGGGACATTGTGAGTGTCACTGTTAGGGACATTGTGCCTATCAAATTGTGAGCACACTTCAGACGCATCAGTCTCCCCGCCGTCGCCAACCTGCAGACTGAGTACAATGTCTACAAATCACTGAATCGTCGGTATCGACAGCGCCGCGTCTTTGTTCGCGCATTCTTGATCAACCTCTGCGTCAACCTCTGCCACAAGACGTTCATTCGCTCACTGTTCGCCCTGCGAAACAAGGAGGGCTGCGACTTGATTTCAGCTGGCTTCCAGTGCCATTACACCATCCTGAGCGACGCCTTGAAGTCACACGGGTGCCTAAGGGCTCTCTTCGTGTCGCTGATGTTCTACAGAGCCTGCTGGCTTGGCGGTGTAAAAGTTCTGGCGTCGGCCCACTCAGCCTCAAAGAGTCACATTATGCGCTCCTTTGTTGAGCTGTGTCTCATTGGCAAGCGGTGGGCGGCAATGAACCGCTGGCGCAAGCAGAACGGTATGATTCTGTTCAGAGGCTGCCAACTAATCGATTTGCAGAGCTACGTGTACAAGGTGAGCTGACGGGGTCGGGCATTGTGGTACAATTTCATGATGGCTGCGTCTCACTATCGCTCTGTTCAATTTCAGACGTTCATTGTAGTATTTATCAGCTGCGCTCTGCTGTGCAGCCTAGATTATCTGCCCCTGGATCCGGCCGCCATAAAGGTGCAATTCATCAATTATCTGTTCCTCGACCTGATGTTCATTGTCTGCCTAAACAGCACATTGCTTGGACTGGCGTTTCGTCGTTTAACTAGATCCGGTATCTATGCAATTCTGACTTTCTCAATTCTGATCTACGCCTATCAGCTCCTGTGGGCAGATCGGATCACCTACGACCTCCTGCAATTCAAGCTGATGACCCCGCTGGGCAAGACTCACGCAGCCTGGCTGCGCCGAAACTGTTCAAAGCAAGTCCGCCTGCGACCAGTCATCAATGTTGGCAAACGAATCACGGATCACGAAGTGATTCACCTGGTTAACTCGGATGCATTTTATCCCACCATTCTAGGCCTGACCTGGTGCCTGGCGTCCATTGCCGGCTGCCTGTTCTCCAGCCGGCTGGCAGTGCTGAAGAGTCCCTACTATTGCATTGGAGACGTTTTAAACGCCAGCGTCGCCCGCAGCATTCAGTCAGGCCTGATTGACCGGGCGTCGCACCTTGTCAGCGCAGCCAGGGCCTCGCTGCAATCAGTGCGCTGGAGTGACAAGCGAAACAGCCATCAATTCTCGAGCCCTGCGAGCTGCCTCTGCCTCCGATGCTGCCGCAGCAGCTCCGCTTCGACGACTAAACTAATTCAGCAGCAGCAGCATCTGCTGGAGCAGCCGCTGGTGCAGAATGAGGATCTGGACACAATGGCAATCGCGGCCCAGCTTGTCAAAGAAAAACGCACAATTGAAGAGACCGAGATTATCTTAAGCACCCTAACTGAGGCGGGACTTAGACAGCGACTCATTGATGGCGAGAGGCGACTGAGTGTGCAGAGTGCGATCTCTGAGCAGTGAATACCTGTTCACCTATAAACTTGAGTACTATAATACCTGTTCACCTATCAACTTGAGTACTATAATACCTGTTCACCTATCAACTTGAGTACTATAATACCTGTTCACCTATTAACTTGAGTACTATAATACCTGTTCACCTATTAACTTGAGTACTATAATACCTGTTCACCTATAAACTTGAGTACTATAATACCTGTTCACCTATAAACTTGAGTAACAAAATACCTGTTTACATGTAAACAAAGTACCTGAACACGTGAATATCTGAATGCCTGAAAATTCAAAGTTACGAGTAAACTACCTGTCAAGTTATTTATGCTAAGGTGTTATAAAATAATCTAACTTTACGTTGATCGAAATAATACCTGAGATTATTCAAATCAACGGACGCTTAAAGTACAAGACCCCTTTGATCCTAAATGTGGATCTTTGTACTACCTAACTTTTGCTTCGATTCAGATTTTCCTTTTTCGTCAAAATTTCTTGCCCTGTTTTGCTGCCAGCTTTCTTGAAAAATTTGTTTAAAATTTCTTATTTAGCTTCGCCTATATGAAATAAATTCGAAGAAACACTGATTCAACGGTAACCTAAATCAAGCGTCTCAGTAAAGTGAGCTTCTTTTAAAATCGAAGCGATAAACTGCTATCAGAATCGCAGCAAGAAACTGCTATCAGAATCGCAGCAAGAAACTGCTATGAGAATCGCAGCAAGAAACTGCTATCAGAATCGCAGCAAGAAACTGCTATCAGAATCGCAGCAAGAAACTGCTATCAGAATCGCAGCAAGAAACTGCTATCAGAATCGCAGCAAGAAACTGCTATGAGAATCGCAGCAAGAAACTACTATCAGAATCACAGCAAGAAACTGCTATCAGAATCGCAGCAAGAAACTGCTATCAGAATCGCAGCAAGAAACTGCTATGAGAATCGCAGCAAGAAACTGCTATCAGAATCGCAGCAAGAAACTGCTATCAGAATCGCAGCAAGAAACTGCTATGAGAATCGCAGCAAGAAACTGCTATCAGAATCGCAGCAAGAAACTGCTATCAGAATCGCAGCAAGAAACTGCTATCAGAATCGCAGTAAGAAACCGCTGTCAGAATCGTAGCAAGAAACTGCTATCAGAATCGCAGCAAGAAACTGCTATCAGAATCGCAGCAAGAAACTGCTATCAGAATCGCAGCAAGAAACTGCTATCAGAATCGCAGCAAGAAACCGCTGTCACAATCGGAATCGTTGCCATAAAAAATATTTTTTGAATCGCAGTAAATATATTATTATGAGAATCGCAGCAAGAAACTGCGAAGTGGGAGGAGAATATAAGTTTGTTTATTTTGAAATAATCGAACTTCCCTCGCATTGCATACGTACTGCACTTGTAACCAAGACTATAAAAAGTTGCCAATATTTACAATGGTTAAGCGCATTGGAGGTGTAAATATTAATATTTATTAATATTATTACATCCCGAAATCATGCTTGATGAATTTAACTGCACCAGACAACAGACAGAATAAAAAAACACGCATAAAGCATCGTATAACACTACTTTTCGACTAGCACAGGTAGCATAATACGCATTTTTTTATATTTTTAATGGAAACAGAAGTTTAAAGAGTTTTGGCACTTTATGTAATACTTCTAAAATTTATAGGCATCTTATTCATCAGTTTCACTGACACAGCAAGGATTTTCACTGCTTTTTAAAGCACAACACAAATTTTTAAAGAAATTACTGATTCTATTTTGCATCACAAAAAGTTTTTGCTGAATTTCATCGTTTTTAATACCAAAGCGGCATTTCACAAGCTAAAGGGTCAAAACTGGAAAAGTACTTTTGGAAGCAGTAATTAGGACAATTAAACCCTTCTGAGTGATAAGGCTGCAATGTTTTAGGATCTTGAAGTTAGGGAAATGAAAGTTTTAAGAATTTAAATTTTTCAGAGTCAAATTTTCAGATTTCAAAGTTTCTGGGAATCGGAGTTTCTGTGAATAAAAGTTTCTGGGAATCAAAGTTTCTGGGAATCGAATTTTGTGGGAATCGAATTTTCTGGGAATCAAAGTTTCTGGGAATCGGAGTTTCTGGGAATCAAAGTTTCTGGGAATCGAATTTTGTGGGAATCGAATTTTCTGGGAATCAAAGTTTCTGGGAATCGGAGTTTCTGTGAATCCAAGTTTCTGGGAATCAAAGTTTCTGGGAATCGAATTTTCTGGGAATCAAAGTTTCTGGGAATCGAAGTTTCTGGGAATCGAATTTTCTGGGAATCGAAGTTTCTGGGAATCGGAGTTTCTGGGAATCGGAGTTTCTGGGAATCGTTGTTTCTGGGAATCGAATTTTGTGGGAAACGAAGTTTCTGGGAATCAAAGTTTCTGTGAATCAAAGTTTCTGTGAATCAAAGTTTCTGGGAATCTAAGTTTCTGGGAATCTAAGTTTCTGGGAATCTGAGTTTCTGGGAATCAAAGTTTCTGAGAATCAAAGTTTCTAGGAATCAAAGTTTCTGTGAATCAAAGTTTCTGGGAATCGTTGTTTCTGGGAATCGGAGTTTCTGGGAATCTAAGTTTCTGGGAATCGAATTTTGTGGGAAACGAAGTTTCTGGGAATCAAAGTTTCTGTAAATCAAAGTTTCTGGGAATCGAAGTTTCTGGGAATCAAAGTTTCTGGGAATCTGAGTTTCTGGGAGTCAAAGTTTCTGTGAATCAAAGTTTCTGGGAATCGAAGTTTCTGGGAATCGAATTTTCTGGGAATCGAATTTTCTGGGAATCGTTGTTTCTGGGAATCGGAGTTTCTGTGAATCGAATTTTCTGGGAATCGTTGTTTCTGGGAATCGGAGTTTCTGGGAATCTAAGTTTCTGGGAATCGAATTTTGTGGGAAACGAAGTTTCTGGGAATCGATGTTTCTGGGAATCGAATTTTCTAGGAATCGAATTTTGTGGGAATCGAAGTTTCTGGGAATCGAAGTTTCTGGGAATCGAATTTTCTGGGAATCGAATTTTCTGGGAATCGTTGTTTCTGGGAATTGGAGATTCTGGGAATGAAAGTTTCTGGGAATCGAACTTTTATAGAATCTAAGTTTTTGAGAATATAAGTTTTGTGATTCCTACAAACTGAAGTTTTTAGGAATTGAAGTCTCGGGAGTTTGGGGCTTTAGAAATCTCCTCAATTTAAAATTTCGGGATTTAAGAAGTTATAGGATATTTAAGTTTTTACGCGTAAAATCTGGCCTAGAGCATTATCCGCAGCAACAGAATGCATGACGCAATGCTGAAAATCAGAAATTTCTGCTGAAGTCCCGGACAAGCCGAATTGGGCAAGCTGACTCGAACGAACCGGCTGACCTCCTCAGACTGGGCAAATTTCTGATTGAAGTGAGGCACCGCCGGTTCATGCAGCGGTGACACTTCGGCGTTGGGTCTGGACGATTCCTCGCCGTCAGCTGTGGTGAAAAAAAAAGCGGTCTCGGGTCCGACAGACAGCTGATTGTTGGGGTAGGCGTGCACTCGCAGCTTCACAATGTACAACGTGGCTGGGGTTAGGCGCCGAATAATTAGGCTGGTGTTTTCCTGCAAAATGTAAGCGTGAGTAAGACGTTGGAGTCTAACAGGTGATCCCAAAGTCTAACAGGTGATCCCTAAAGTCTAACAGGTGATCCCTAAAGTCTAACAGGTGATCCCTAAAGTCTAACAGGTGATCTCTTAGGTCTAACAGTTGAACCCAAAAGTCTAACAGGTGAACCCAAAAGTCTAACAGTTTAACCCAAAAGTCTAACAGGTGATCCCAAAGTCTAACAGGTGATCCCTAAAGTCTAACAGTTGAACCCTAAAGTCTAACAGGTGAACCCAAAAGTCTAACAGGTGATCTACCAACCTTTTTTAGTACCCGGCTGACCGCTCTGTCGGGGTCTATCTGCGGCCGCAGTCCAGTCCTGCTGTAAGCCGATTGGCTGACTGGCTCCTCCTTCCGCGGACCCCATTCGACACTGTAGGCCGCCGGTTGAGCACCGCTGAGGCCGTTGGCGATTTCTGGCGCCTCCCAGCTGATTCGGTAGGTGAGCTGGCCCTGCTGACTGTCTGTCAGCCGCTCAACCCGGATGTTGGTGGGTTCGCCCGGTGAGCCGGTTTCTAAGGATCGAGCATTGTTCGAATATTGTAATTATAAAATGCAATTAGTTTGAGCATAGCCATCGCCCGTGAACTGAAAAGGTCGCCATTCTAACCGAAATTCCTGACTTGTTGCTGGATGCGCAATTTACGCCCTTGAGGGCCATCCCATCTGCTATTGTGCTCGGGAGTCAGCGAAATCACCTCGCTGGCTGCGGGTCCATTGTCAGTGCCTACAGCCTTCCTGTAATTATTTCATTGCAAGCTCACCTCCGCACGGTGGCAGCCTGTTGCCGGTGGCGACGCGGACTCCGGCACAACGCGGAGTGCTGAAGCACAACTCTTTGGTTGCTTCTACGGGGTAAGTCGATTCAGCGCTGTCCTCCGATCGAACACTGTCGGTGTCGTCCCAGTCGGTGTTGTCTAGCTCCGACACAAGCGGTCTGATCAGAATTGAATAGCGACAATTGAACTGCAGCCGATCGATTGTGAATTCTTGGCCCTGCAGGAGTGCGGAAACAGGTGGGTGGGGTGAGTGTGTTGGGGGGCTTGCTGTGCAATTTGGTGTACATTGCACAGTACATTATTCAGTGTACATTGCACAGTACATTAGTCAGTGTACATTGCACAGTACATTAGTCAGTGTACATTGCACAGTACATTAGTCAGTGTACATTGCACAGTACATTAGTCAGTGTACATTGCACAGTACATTAGTCAGTGTACATTGCACAGTACATTAGTCAGTGTACATTGCACAGTACATTAGTCAGTGTACATTGCACAGTACATTAGTCAGTGTACATTGCACAGTACATTAGTCAGTGTACATTGCACAGTACATTAGTCAGTGTACATTGCACAGTACATTAGTCAGTGTACATTGCACAGTACATTAGTCAGTGTACATTGCACAGTACATTAGTCAGTGTACATTGCACAGTACATTAGTCAGTGTACATTGCACAGTACATTAGTCAGTGTACATTGCACAGTACATTAGTCAGTGTACATTGCACAGTACATTAGTCAGTGTACATTGCACAGTACATTAGTCAGTGTACATTGCACAGTACATTAGTCAGTGTACATTGCACAGTACATTAGTCAGTGTACATTGCACAGTACATTAGTCAGTGTACATGATACTGTGTTTATCATACAGTTAATTATACTGTGTACATCATTAGTGTACAGTATTCTGTGTATATCATACATCGTACATCATGCAGTGTACATTCACACAAGCATTGTATAATGATTTATACATGCATTACAGGCATCGCAGAAATACTTCAGCTCTGTGTGCCAGTAGCCTGACCTAAAACGCTCACCTGCGGCACCCGCAGCAGCCCAGTGGCTCCCAGCCGGGTGTCGCGAACCGTGTCGGGCGTGTCGATGCACACCAGACGGCGCCACCTGACGTTGAACTTCGCGAAGCCGGCTCCGGCGGCCGGCGGGCCGGAGCCGACTCTGAGTCGAATGCTCAGACTGTCTAGCTCAAAAGTTGGCGCCCGCGCCACTGTCAGGGTCCAACCGTAGAAGGAAGACTGGTCGCCCTCACGCTGAAGGCAGGCGGGTGTCGGGTGCTGCTGCCGCTGCTGCTGCCGCTGCTTCTCCAGTGCCTGCTGCTCGGCTTGATGCTTATTTGCTGTGGCCCGCCCTGTTGACACATAGATACTGTTCGGCTGACCCATCAGCAACCGATCACCCCAGATTGAGATGGCCCGAACCTTGAATATTCAGGAATTTCAACTACCAATGTTAGCTACTGTTAGTAGTCTGAAGCGGTGTTGATGCTTGCTTGTTTCGTTGAGACAGTATGCTTAGAAAAATTTACTAAGCATACTATAATTTCCTAAAAAAAATAAATATTAATTTACACAAAAAGTCTCTCTACTTCTCACACCGTCTCTATCTACTTCTCAACCAGTCTCAATCTACTTCTCAACCCGTCTCTATCTACTTCTCAATCCGTCTCTATCTTCTTCGCAACCCGTCTCTATCTACTTCTCAACCCGTCTCTATCTACTTCGCAACCCGTCTCATCTACTTCGCAACCCGTCTCTATCTACTTCTCAACCTGTCTCTATCTACTTCTCAACCTGTCTCTATCTACTTCTCTATCTACTTCTCAACCCGTCTCTATTTACTTCGCAACCTGTCTCTATCTACTTCTCTATCTACTTCTCAACCCGTCTCTATATACTTCTCTATCTACTTCGCAACCCGTCTCTATCTACTTCTCAACCCGTCTCTATATACTTCTCTATCTACTTCTCAACCCGTCTCTATCTACTTCTCTATCTACTTCTCAACCCGTCTCTATCTACTTCTCAATCCGTCTCTATCTTCTTCGCAACCCGTCTCTATCTACTTCTCAACCCGTCTCTATCTACTTCTCAATCCGTCTCTATCTTCTTCGCAACCCGTCTCTATCTACTTCTCAACCTGTCTCTATCTACTTCTCTATCTACTTCTCAACCCGTCTCTATCTACTTCTCAACCCGTCTCTATCTACTTCTCTATCTACTTCTCAACCCGTCTCTATCTACTTCTCTATCTACTTCTCAACCCGTCTCTATCTACTTCTCAACCCGTCTCTATCTACTTCTCAACCCGTCTCTATCTACTTCTCAACCCGTCTCTATCTACTTCTCAACCCGTCTCTATCTACTTCTCAATCCGTCTCTGTCTACTTCGCAACCCGTCTCTATCTACTTCTCAACCCGTCTCTATCTACTTCTCAATCCGTCTCTATCTACTTCTCAACCCGTCTCTATCTACTTCTCAACCTGTCTCTATCTACTTCTCTATCTACTTCTCAACCCGTCTCTATATACTTCTCTATCTACTTCGCAACCCGTCTCTATCTACTTCTCAACCCGTCTCTATCTACTTCTCTATCTACTTCTCAACCCGTCTCTATCTACTTCTCAATCCGTCTCTATCTTCTTCGCAACCCGTCTCTATCTACTTCTCAACCCGTCTCTATCTACTTCTCAATCCGTCTCTATCTACTTCGCAACCCGTCTCTATCTACTTCTCAACCCGTCTCTATCTACTTCTCAACCCGTCTCTATCTTCTTCGCAACCCGTCTCTATCTACTTCTCAACCCGTCTCTATCTACTTCTCAACCCGTCTCTATCTACTTCTCAACCCGTCTCTATCTACTTCTCAACCCGTCTCTATCTACTTCTCAATCCGTCTCTGTCTACTTCGCAACCCGTCTCTATCTACTTCTCAACCCGTCTCTATCTACTTCTCAATCCGTCAATATCTACTTCGCAACCCGTCTCTATCTACTTCTCAACCCGTTTCTATCTACTTCTCAACCCGTCTCTATCTACTTCTCAAACCGTCTCTCTACTTCTTACCCCCGCCTCTCTACTTCTCACCCCGTCTCTCTACTTCTTACCCCATCTCTCTACTTCTCTCAAAATCTCTGTCTACTTCTCACCCCGTCTCTCTACTGCCCACATCGTCTCTCAGATTCGATTTGAAACTCAATTTTTAACATTTTTACTTACTTACTTACTCAGCCTTAATATAGAAGCAAATTGAGAACGGCAAACTTAATTAAAATTTACAAATTTAAAATCCTTCAGTCAATCAAGTTGATGCTCGCATGAGAAACTAGCCAGGTGCTCTGACACCTGAGTTATTGTTTGACTTCAAGGCAGTATTTTGACTGACACGCTGTAGGGAGATGACAGGCAAGGGTTGAATAGGCAAACAGTTTTGTGCAATTTCAAACTTGCTTCTGTGCGGACTGGGTCAATACAAACATAGTCCCGAAGAAAGGCCTAACAGATGAAGGAAAACTGACAGCTTGCATGCTTTGGGAAGTGACTTGTGCGGCCCAAGCCAATCCATTTGGACTTTGATGAAAATCAGACATAACATGGACGGTGTCTGTAGGTAGCGAATGCTTCTCACATGTTTCCACATCCTATTTGTTTTATTGCTTTACCGTACTTCTGCTTTTGGATCACTTTAGATATCTCTACTCTATCTTTATCTCCATCTACTTCTCATCCCATCTCTCTTAAATTCTCATGCCATCTCTCTACTTCTCATGCCATCTCTCTCTACTTCTCATGCCATCTCTCTACTTCTCATGCCATCTCTCTTAACTTCTCATGCCATCTCTCTCTACTTCTCATGCCATCTCTCTCTACTTCTCATGCCATCTCTCTACTTCTCATGCCATCTCTCTTAACTTCTCATGCCATCTCTCTTAACTTCTCATGCCATCTCTCTCTACTTCTCATGCCATCTCTCTTAACTTCTCATGCCATCTCTCTCTACTTCTCATGCCATCTCTCTTAACTTCTCATGCCATCTCTCTTAACTTCTCATGCCATCTCTCTACTTCTCATGCCATCTCTCTCTACTTCTCATGCCATCTCTCTCTACTTCTCATGCCATCTCTCTACTTCTCATGCCATCTCTCTTAACTTCTCATGCCATCTCTCTACTTCTCATGCCATCTCTCTCTACTTCTCATGCCATCTCTCTCTACTTCTCATGCCATCTCTCTACTTCTCATGCCATCTCTCTTAACTTCTCATGCCCTCTCTCTCTACTTCTCATGCCATCTCTCTTAACTTCTCATGCCATCTCTCTCTACTTCTCATGCCATCTCTCTCTACTTCTCATGCCATCTCTCTACTTCTCATGCCATCTCTCTCTACTTCTCATGCCATCTCTCTTAACTTCTCATGCCATCTCTCTCTACTTCTCATGCCATCTCTCTTAACTTCTCATGCCATCTCTCTCTACTTCTCATGCCATCTCTCTCTGCTTCTCATGCCATCTCTCTCTACTTCTCATGCCATCTCTCTCTACTTCTCATGCCATCTCTCTTAACTTCTCATGCCATCTCTCTTAACTTCTCATGCCATCTCTCTTAACTTCTCATGCCCTCTCTCTCTACTTCTCATGCCATCTCTCTTAACTTCTCATGCCATCTCTCTTAACTTCTCATGCCATCTCTCTCTACTTCTCATGCCATCTCTCTTAACTTCTCATGCCATCTCTCTCTACTTCTCATGCCATCTCTCTTAACTTCTCATGCCATCTCTCTCTACTTCTCATGCCATCTCTCTACTTCTCATGCCATCTCTCTCTACTTCTCATGCCATCTCTCTCTACTTCTCATGCCATCTCTCTCTACTTCTCATGCCATCTCCCTCTACTTCTCATGCCATCTCTCTCTACTTCTCATGCCCTCTCTCTCTACTTCTCATGCCATCTCTCTCTACTTCTCATGCCATCTCTCTCTACTTCTCATGCCATCTCTCTCTACTTCTCATGCCATCTCGGTCGTCTTTACTAATTTACTTCCGGCACCGTTGTCTACTTCTAAGACCACGTGATTATGCTCGATGTTCATCTATAATCGGGCAGTCAAAATATTGAAGGCCAGCTAAACTTACCTCAATCTTATACGAGCTGCCCTGCTGAAGTTTCTCAATAACGTAGCTCCGAATGTTCTGGAAATAAAAAATTAAATAGAAATGAATGAAACCAACAGGTAAATAAAGAACGCGTGTCTAAGCATTGATAAGCGTTGAATTTCTAAACTTAGTGGCGTCTCAACACAGCAAAATCATAATTTGCTAAGTTGGGTCACACACCGTCAGATGAATGGGGAACAATTTTCTTGGCTGTTGAGTAACGGAGGAAGCCCAAGGTCAGTAGGAGGATAGCGGATTTCTCGCACCCGAAGAACGTGAGAGAGCGAAAGAGAAATGTTTTTTTCGGGGCCGAAGTAAAGACAAGAAGGAGAATTTTTATGGTCTAGCAACGCAGGCGCCGGGCGTGTTGAAGAAGGGAGGAGGGATGGAGGGGAACGCGATTCGGCGCTAAAATGACTGCCGGGTGTCTTGCAAAGCAGGGAAATTCAATTTTCTCTCCCCCAGTTCTGCTGGACTAAATTGAGAAGGCCGCCGGACACAGGATGTGAGAACGGTGAGAGCCTGGGGACCGAGGGAGACATGGGGGTGGCTAGGCGAGTCTGAGAAATGAGCACTCTTCTACCGAGCACGCCTCCTCCCCCCGGTTCGTTCTCTCCCAGGACAGCTCGAGCTAAGTATTGCAGCTTCCAGAACTGCGGCGGGCCTTGTTAATAAGGATTCGAATTTCCTATGGCCGGCTGCCCCGAAGCATTTCGCAACTTATTGCCCACTGAGTCATCTCCTGCGTGCGAAAGAAAGATGAAAGAGAGAGAAATAAGAGAGAGTGAGTGGGCGGCTGTGTATCGGTTGCTAGAACTCTCTGGCGGCAACGCTTGGAGACCGGATCTGCTGATTAATTTTAGTCCACTATTTTGGTATTTTTTCAGACGCTCTGCGCAGTGAGAAGCAACTCAAATTGAAAGCAACAACTGGGCCACTCACTCCGCTGATGTTCACCGCGAATTTGGTCACTGACAGCACGGGTGCTCCGTCTGAGTTGATGAAGCCGTGGTCCTTTGTCCAGGTCACCTTTAATAGAGCAGTAGAATGTTGATTTGTTACCATCAATGTCAACAGCTGTGTTATCTCTCGGCAGCACAGCCGCAGCTATTGTTCGGCGCATCTGAAGGCTGCGTACGGCTGTTCAGTCCATGGACTGGGGAGACGCCACACCCACCTTCAATTACCACAGCTGATGCTGGTACCCATTTAACAGCTGGGTGAACAGAAGCAATACAGAGTTAAGTGTCTTGCTAAAGGACAAAAATTGTTCCGGTGGAGTCGGGAATCCTATTACGCTGTCTCAATCTACTTCTTAAATCGTCTCAATCTACTTCTCAAATTTCTCTACCTACTTCTCAAATGTCTCTATCTACTTCTCAAATGTCTCTATCTACTTCTCAAATGTCTCTATCTACTTCTCAAATGTCTCTATCTACTTCTCAAATGTCTCTATCTACTTCTCAAATGTCTCTATCTACTTCTCAAATGTCTCTATCTACTTCTCAAATGTCTTTACCTACTTCTCAAATGTCTCTATCTACTTCTCAAATGTCTCTATCTACTTCTCAAATGTCTCTATCTACTTCTCAAATGTCTCTATCTACTTATCAAATGTCTCTATCTACTTCTCAAATGTCTCTATCTACTTCTCAAATGTCTCTATCTACTTCTCAAATGTCTCTATCTATTTCTCAAATGTCTCTATCTACTTCTCAAATGTCTCTATCTACTTCTCAAATGTCTCTATCTACTTCTCAAATGTCTCTATCTACTTCTCAAATGTCTTTACCTACTTCTCAAATGTCTCTATCTACTTCTCAAATGTCTCTATCTATTTCTCAAATGTCTCTATCTACTTCTCAAATGTCTCTATCTACTTCTCAAATGTCTCTATATACAATTACAGCACGCTATTTGTCGACAACTTTGATGCGAACTCGGGTCGATAAAGTGAAAGATATCACCAAAGCCAGTCAGTTTTCGCTAAGAAGTATATTGTACAGTATTTTACAATACTGTATTATCCTCAACAGGCTATAGAAACAGCAGTCCGCTCAGCATTACCTGGTACTGTTGAACGGCCAAATCGGACGGCTTTGGGGGAGCCCATCGGATCTCTACACTCACTCTGCCGGTTGAGTACATGCGCATTCGGCCCTCGCTCAGGTTGCTGGGCTGGTTTGGGGGGCTGGGGTGTCTGCTCTGAGTGTAGGGCTCCGAGGGTGGACCAAAGCCCTTTGTGCCGCGGGCGCTGACAGCCGCCACTCTGAACTGGTAGATGTGACCGACCCTCCATTCGTCTATGGGCAGGCTGACCTCGGTGGTGATGACAGGCAGTGGAACCCATTCTCGTGCTAAGGTAGTATCGAACCTGGGGCCAACCATGTACCTGGCCTGGACCACATAGACAGTAGGATCTAGCAGGCTGCTAATGTTGCCCTGCAGGTGAGACAATGACGCTGTAGCAGAGGAGGACCGCCAGATGAGGTTATGCTGGTTGCTAGACACCCTATCAACTGTTGCTAGAGGAAATGGAGGCAGCGGTGGGGTGAGCTCGGCTGCGGGAATCGGCATCTTGCAGGTGGAGCACACGCCTGTGTTGCAGCACTTTGAGCCGACTGGGTGCAGGCAGTCCAGATCGGTGGAACAGCTGGTGCTGCACAGGCGAGGATCTCGGACTTGCGGGCAACTGCCAGGCCGGTTCATGGCCAACCGACGGAGCTGCTTGCAGGCCAGCTCACAATGGGCTGAGTCCTGTTGCGCGAGTGGGATGTTACTTTAGTGAGCTGCATCTACTCAAGTCTGGGACTGTTAAGATGAATAATATAATAAAGAAAATAAAATAATACAATAGACAATAATCATACCCCACACTTGTTTCTAACCCAGCTGATGCTGGTACCCATGATGATTACAACTAGCTCAAGGCCCTGTCGTGCTCAAGTCGTGCTCAAGGACATATTTAGTCCCTTGGGCTGAGATTCGAACTCTCGACCTCTTGATCAGAAGTCTGTAGCTCCGAGCACTGGGTTAGCTGTAAATACTAGATACTAGATACTATAATACATATGTGAACAGGCTGGTAAGAACATTCAGTTTTAACTAGCCTGTCAACAGCGCTGCCCTTTTGTGCTTCGGTTGTTACCAGAAATTTTCCCTAGTTCCTTGGAATCGCAGTCTGGATCTGACTGTGACCTCACAGATACGCCGGTCAGTCCTAGTATTGTCTGCTTGTTCTATTTACTAATATTCAGCAGCTGATCTAAATGTGTTAGGCCTGTATCAGTTTTGTTCAAGTCATGCAGCGAATAGCTAATTACTTAAACAGATGCTAAAAATTCGTTCGGGTGGGGCACGCCACCTTTCTCCACTAGGATGTCTGGTGGTTCGGCAGAGTTTTTCAAGATTGATCTCCTTCCTTTGAAGCTCTCTACCTTGTGCGTAGAAAAGCTGATCCACTGCTAATCTTCTGCTTTTCATCATATTGCCATAGTGGATTTGGCTCACAAAAGCCTTGCTTGAGTACAGCTCTCATTGTGGATACTTCCTGAAATGCTCAACTACAACTGCATACTGCTGTTCAGTACTTCATTAGCCATGTTCGTTTTGTGACAGACGAGGAACTGGGTCTTAAAATTACTTACAAAATGTAAATTATCAAACACTGCTAACGTAGTCACATGTAAAGATTTTTAGACAAATGAATTGCATCGTTTCGAAGATTGGCCTACAATTATTTCTTTGATGAGTAAACAATTTGTAAAATTGAATTTGATGAGTGACCGACAATGGGATTTATAAGCGAGACAGAATGGGATTGATGAGTGAGAGAGAATGAGATTAATGAGTGAGAGAGAGAATGAGATTGATGAGTGAGAGAGAATGAGATTGATGAGTGAGAGAGAGAATGAGATTGATGAGTGAGCGAGAGAATGAGATTGATGAGTGAGAGAGAATGGGATTGATGAGTGAGAGAGAATGAGATTGATGAGTGAGAGAGAATGGGATTGATGAGTGAGAGAGAATGAGATTGATGAGTGAGAGAGAATGGGATTGATGAGTGAGAGAGAATGAGATTGATGAGTGAGAGAGAATGAGATTGATGAGTGAGAGAGAGAATGAGATTGATGAGTGAGAGAGAATGAGATTGATGAGTGAGAGAGAATGAGATTGATGAGTGAGAGAGAGAATGAGATTGATGAGTGAGAGAGAATGGGATTGATGAGTGAGAGAGAATGAGATTGATGAGTGAGAGAGAATGAGATTGATGAGTGAGAGAGAATGAGATTGATGAGTGAGAGAGAATGAGATTGATGAGTGAGAGAGAATGAGATTGATGAGTGAGAGAGAATGAGATTGATGAGTCAGAGAGAATGAGATTGATGAGTCAGAGAGAATGAGATTGATGAGTCAGAGAGAATGAGATTGATGAGTCAGAGAGAATGAGATTGATGAGTCAGAGAAAATGAGATTGATAAGTGAGAGAAAAAATAAAATTTATGAGTGAGAGACAGAATGAGATTGGTGAATGGGGGGAGAATGAGATTGATATCGGTATCCATATCAGGACGAGATTGTTTGAGATTAAATAGAGTAATGTCTCATTGCTTCACGTTAAGTAGTGCATAGAGACGAATGAACAGCCAGCCATTTGGCAGTCCAATTAAAAGCCGAATTATTGTCTCACCTTGCAAGCCTTCTCGCAGTTGGCCACCCTCGGGTCGAGCTTGCTGGCTTTGACGCACTGGAAAGCAAAATTGTCAGGCCGGTTGGAAGCCGCTGTGAGATTGCTGGGGAGCTGACTCAGTCCGTATCTGATCCCAGGGTGCCTCTCAAAATCTCGGACAGTTTTTTTCAGCAGCATGAAGTGTTAGGAAAGAAATTAGTTGGGCTTGGGACGGCGTCGGGTGAAGATTCCGTACGTGAGAACTGCTCAGCTTGATTTACGCATCTCTTCTTCTAGGGGAAGAGCTTGGCCAGAGAGTCGAGGTGAGTCACTCCGCTTCCTGCAGCATTTTCCCTGGGGTGATTCTCATTAATCAAAAGTGTGCCGCCGCGTGCGACTCTTAATGCTCCCCGCCTCTACGAATTTGGCCAGGCAGGGAGAGGGTGAACTGAAACTGCGATTTGTCACTTCATGAGCTGCGTCTCTATCATCGATGCAGAGATTCACGATAACGGAGAGCAAGGCCGCTGCCAACACAACCAACCATAAGAGAGACTGCTCTGATGAGTCAAATTTCTCCACTGTCTCATCTGTCCCCTGTCTCATCTGTCCCCTGTCTCATCTGTCCCCTGTCTCATCTGTCCCCTGTCTCATCTGTCCCCTGTCTAATCTGTCCCCTGTCTCATCTGTCCCCTGTCTAATCTGTCCCCTGTCTAATCTGCCCCCTGTCTCATCTGTCCCCTGTCTCATCTGTCCCCTGTCTAATCTGTCCCCTGTCTCATCTGTCCCCTGTCTAATCTGTCCCCTGTCTAATCTGTCCCCTGTCTAATCTGTCCCCTGTCTCATCTGTCCCCTGTCTAATCTGTCCCCTGTCTAATCTGTCCCCTGTCTAATCTGTCCCCTGTCTAATCTGTCCCCTGTCTCATCTGTCCCCTGTCTAATCTGTCCCCTGTCTAATCTGTCCCCTGTCTCATCTGTCCCCTGTCTAATCTGTCCCCTGTCTAATCTGTCCCCTGTCTCATCTGTCCCCTGTCTAATCTGTCCCCTGTCTAATCTGTCCCCTGTCTCATCTATCCCCTGTCTAATCTGTCCCCTGTCTCATCTGTCCCCTGTCTCATCTGTCCCCTGTCTCATCTGTCCCCTGTCTCATCTGTCCCCTGTCTAATCTGTCCCCTGTCTAATCTGTCCCCTGTCTAATCTGTCCCCTGTCTAATCTGTCCCCTGTCTCATCTGTCCCCTGTCTCATCTGTCCCCTGTCTCATCTGTCCCCTGTCTCATCTGTCCCCTGTCTCATCTGTCCCCTGTCTCATCTGTCCCCTGTCTCATCTGTCCCCTGTCTCATCTGTCCCCTGTCTCATCTGTCCCCTGTCTCATCTGTCCCCTGTCTCATCTGTCCCCTGTCTCATCTGTCCCCTGTCTCATCTGTCCCCTGTCTCATCTGTCCCCTGTCTCATCTGTCCCCTGTCTCATCTGTCCCCTGTCTCATCTGTCCCCTGTCTCATCTGTCCCCTGTCTCATCTGTCCCCTGTCTCATCTGTCCCCTGTCTCATCTGTCCCCTGTCTCATCTGTCCCCTGTCTAATCTGTCCCCTGTTCATCTGTCCCCTGTCTCATCTGTCCCCTGTCTCATCTGTCCCCTGTCTCATCTGTCCCCTGTTCATCTGTCCCCTGTTCATCTGTCCCCTGTCTCATCTGTCCCCTGTCTCATCTGTCCCCTGTCTAATCTGTCCCCTGTTCATCTGTCCCCTGTTCATCTGTCCCCTGTCTCATCTGTCCCCTGTCTCATCTGTCCCCTGTCTAATCTGTCCCCTGTTCATCTGTCCCCTGTCTCATCTGTCCCCTGTCTCATCTGTCCCCTGTCTCATCTGTCCCCTGTTCATCTGTCCCCTGTCTCATCTGTCCCCTGTTCATCTGTCCCCTGTTCATCTGTCCCCTGTCTCATCTGTCCCCTGTTCATCTGTCCCCGGTCTCATCTGTCCCCTGTCTCATCTGTCCCCTGTCTCATCTGTCCCCTGTCTCATCTGTCCCCTGTCTTATCTGTCCCCTGTCTTTTCTCTCCCATATCTCATTCCTCATTTGTCCCTAAGAAAATCAAGAAAAATCGTTTTCTTTTGAATTTCTAAAATCGCTTCCCGAAAAAACGAAACGATTTTAATAGATACACTGCAGCAATTATAGAAAAATTACAGGTACCTGATGACTCATAAGTTTGAATTAAATGACCATGGAACATGCAGGAAGCATTTTCGCTTGCAAACTATACTGCATTTGTTGTTTCTAAGCAACAAAGAAAAGCTGGAATAGTCAGGTTGCCCCAAGGGGGATATTTTTCCCCAGTTGGACACTGAGTCAACGTTTTACCGTCGGCCGTTTGGGACCGTCGGAAATTGCATGGCAACTAGTTTTTTCCCACTTTCATTAAACTGGAATATCGCTCTTCAAAGGCAGCAATTTCGCTTCGTTTGTCAGGTTAAATATTCCCATCTAGTGTCATCTGGTAGACTGGGGTGTCATCTGGTAGACTGAGGTGTCATCTGGTAGACTGGGGTGTCATCTGGTAGACTGGGGTGTCATCTGGTAGACTGGGGTGTCATCTGGTAGACTGGGGTGTCATCTGGTAGACTGGGGTGTCATCTGGTAGACTGGGGTGTCATCTGGTAGACTGGGGTGTCATCTGGTAGACCTGGGTGTCATCTGGTAGACTGGGTTGTCATCTGGTAGACTAGGATGTTATCTGGTAGACTGGGGTGTTATCTGGTAGACTGGGGTGCTATCTGGTAGACTGGGATGTTATCTGGTAGACTGGGGTGTTATCTGGTAGACTGGGGTGTTATCTGGTAGACTGGGGTGTTATCTGGTAGACTGGGGTGTTATCTGGTAGACTGGGGTGTTATCTGGTAGACTGGGGTGCTATCTGGTAGACTGGGGTGTTATCTGGTAGACTGGGGTGTTATCTGGTAGACTGGGATGTTATCTGGTAGACTGGGGTGTTATCTGGTAGACTGGGGTGCTATCTGGTAGACTGGGATGTTATCTGGTAGACTGGGGTGCTATCTGGTAGACTGGGATGTTATCTGGTAGACTGGGGTGTTATCTGGTAGACTGGGGTGTCAGAGGTCTGACTCTGCCACCTCCACCCCGATAGCAAAGGATAGAAAGGGATTTGAATTCTTCGGATATCCAAGTACATTAGGATAGCTCTGGCTAGGGAAACATAGCAGAGGATAAGTGGTCAAACAGTGGGGAAAATTATTATAGTGTAATAGGGAGGTGTTGAGAAGGAGTTTTGAGAAGGATATTGAGAAGAGACGAGTGGAATTCAAAGTCGTGTCTGCTGCGAGACAATCCAACGATTTGCGCGGAACAATTAGCTGAGAAACAATTTTAATTCCCATTCCCTAGTTAAAATCCCGATGCTGGCGCATGTAGGGATTAAAAAACTGTTACGAGCTGCCAGGCTGAAATAGGGATTTTTTTCAATCCAACAATTTTTTTCATCTGTTTTTCTGGTCGCCTTGCGAGAGCGACCAGCAGACACACACCTCGACTGGGAGGCGAGGGTCGAAAGTTTGCGGCGCCGTCTAGTCGGGGGGCTGCTTTTTCTAATATCGACTGCGCGCGTGGCAGTTAACCTCCACACCCACCCACCCCCAGCCACTTCGGTATTTCGGATTTGAAAAACAACAACCGCGCCAACTCGTAAGTCTTATCGGAGTTAATTATCTGAAAAATTTCAATCTCGGGTGGGGCAGGGGGAGTGTTTTATGACGGTGGCTGCAGGAACGCTTAAATCTTGCGGACACTCTCGGGATTAAAATTTATCGCCACAACCACTTTGGTTTATTATCTGTGAAAGAAATTTGATATTGAAGAAAATTCGGATCTTATGAATTGAATTAGGATATTGTATGTTAGTTTGGGATTTCTACTGGTAGATTGGGACCTTGCCTAGCACATAAGGATCTTGTCTGGTAGCTTTGGGTCTTGTAGCTTAGGATATTTTCTTGAAGATTTAGGAGTCGTCTGGTAGAGTAGCAGTCATCTGGTAGACTGGGGTGTCATCTGGTAGACTGGGGTGTCATCTGGTAGACTATGGTGTCATCTGGTAGACTGGGGTGCTAATTGGTAGACTGGAGTTTCATCTGGTAGACTGGGGTGTCATCTGGTAGACTGGGGTGTTATCTGGTAGACTGGGGTGTTATCTGGTAGACTGGGGTGTCATCTGGTAGACTGGGGTGCATCTGGTAGACTGGGGTATTATCTGATAGACTGGGGTGCTATCTGGTAGACTGGTGTGTTATCTGGTAGACTGAAGTGTCATCTGGCAGACTGGGGTGTTATCTGGTAGATCTCAACCAATCAGAGAGCAGCCAATCAGAGAGCAGCCAATCAGAGAGCAGCCAATCAGAGAGCAGCCAATCAGAGAGCAGCCAATGAAAATGCACTCACCCCACTGCAGCTGTGATTGGTTTTGCACACCGAAAGCAGCGACTGCGGCTGGCGAATGAGGCGAGCCAAGGTTTGATTGGCAGCCAAGATGCCAGCAGCCTGTAATGATACGAGGTGGCGATGCGTGGATGCGAGGATGAGGGACTGAAGGGTCTGGGATGAATCTCGACTGTTTCTTCTGAACTTTTAATTTGCTTTTGCTTAACTCTTGAATATCCCCCTAAATTTGGAAAAATCGAATTTTTCCACTGATTTTGCCTTTCACAGCCAGCCTTACAAGAGTTTGCCACACATGTTCCTGTTGATTTATACAATGCGTCTTCAACCCTCTGTGTTTACTGGCTTGTTTTAAAGAAAATCCTAACATTTTTCCCCGGGCTCTGTGCTGTCCCTCAGTCTGGCTTTGAAATTATTTATAAAATCTTCCGAAAGTAGAAGCAGCGGTGTTTTAAAAATAAAGACTTCGCTGGATTACACTTTCGTTCTGTATATATAGACACTAGCTTTTTTGCCCGTTGTTTTTGGGGCAGAAATTTAAAGCAAAGCAGTAAGCAATTCACGTCTCTGTATTAACTTTATAGTGAAGGTCACCATTTATTTAAGTGAATTTATTTAAGTGAAATGAAAAGTGAAGAGTTTGTTTAAGGGCGTTTTAAGTAAAAAATAAGTGAAAAGTTTGTCCAAACAGCCCCCTCTTGATTACTTCTTTAGAAACATGTCTCTTAGCCACTCCTCTATACAGTCAGTGGCAGATCCAGGAATTTTGTTTTGGGGCGGTCTGTCAGGGGAGCGCCATGAGAATCACAGAGGGGGTGCCAGCGGCCGAAAAAGGGCGCCAGGAGCCAAGAAAGGGCGCCAGCGGCTGAAAAACGGGAGCCAGCGGCTGAAAAAGGGGCGCCAGCGGCCGAAAAGGGGCGCCAGTGCTGCGACTGGCGCCCCTGGTGGGGGCATCTTATTCCCATGATTAAAATTTAGGGGGGGCAACTGCCCCCCCGCCCCCCCCTAAATCTGCCTCTGTATACAGTATGCATGTACACGCGTATACATAAGGAAAATAGCCATGGCATAACAATAACAATGTCAAAGAAACAAAATTAAACTGTTTCAGAGTTCAGAGTTAGACAGGTCAAGGTCAATTCGTGACTACTTTTCTATTAATTGCTTGCGAGTCACCTCAAGGCCTGGGGATACACCACATTCTTCGTTCTTCCCCTTGGTGCGAAAATGAATAGGCCAGCTGGAGTTCCAACACGGGAGCAGGCGACATAAAGCTGCCCATGCGAGAAGCAAGGAGTCTCCAGGTTGATGCCAGCCACCTTCAGCGACTGTCCCTGAGCCTTGTTAATAGTCATCGCAAAGCACACTCTCACAGGGAACTGCAGTCGCTTGAACTGAAATGGCAGGTCCGTGGGGATAATTGGAATCCGGGGAACGAACACAGACTCTCCTCTGCCAGATCCAGTCATTATCGTGGCCTCAATCACGTGTGGGAAGAGCCGCCTGACTATCAGTCTGGTGCCGTTACACAGCCTTGGCGCATTCAGGTTGCGGAGGAGCATAATTGGTGCCCCAACTTTCAGCTGCAAGTTGTGCGATGGAGTTCCAGGAGGATCTAGAGAGTTCAGAAACTCAACAGGATACTCCACAGCGGTGTCATCAGTCAACGTTGTATCAATTGACTTGTAGGTGAAAACTGCACCTGGCAACTCCTGAAGCAGTTGGTAGTTAATTTCGTTGGCGGCATCATTTCTAGGACACAGAATTGCCCTCTCTGACAGCCAGTCAACGTCAGCATATCGAGAGAAATAGGCTGGCTGGAGAGAAATATCAACCGGAGAGCCCTGCGCACTGGGACGCCACCGCACTCACCGCACTCAGTCTCAGTGCTGCTTGGGGGCCAGTAGACAGTCTAGGGGTTTGGGCTGTGTACATTCACGGCTTGAAATACAATGTACAGTCTGGGGCTTCGGCGCCCGGGGAAGGGAGGGGGTGGCTGTAATAAAATTTGGCCCGCAGAGTGGCGGAGGGGAGTTGGGGTGGCTGTCCTCGGAAAACAAAAAGTGACTCACTTTGAGATGATGCAGCTTTGCTCTGGATTGAGTAGAGATGTTCAAAATTGACAGCATTGTTGGAAAACATGTAAAGTGTAAGTGAATCAAATTTGGAGAAAATCTGACAAAGTGGGGCGACGATATGTCGAATTGAGTGATTTTTTGACGATTTTTGAGCAGTTCTTTGCACTTTTGAGCAGGAAGGAAATGATTTTTCGGGAATTTGAGTAGCCTATTGCACTCAGCGTAGGTGGTTTTAGGTATGTGCAAAGTTTGGTGCGATTTGGTTGAGCGGTTTCGGCGTCTATAAAGACAAAAGGTTGCACACACACACACACACACACACAGACAGACAGACAGACAGAGTTTTCACTTTTATATATATAGATTGATAAATTCAAAGTGCATTACCATTTCTCTGTCGTGACTAAAACATTTTATCCATATTTAAGTGACTATCTATCTATCTATCTATCTATCTATCTATCTATCTATCTATCTATCTATCTATCTATCTATCTATCTATCTATCTATCTATCTATCTATCTATCTATCTATCTATCTATCTATCTAATCTCTAATGAAGCTAGAGGGTGATCTCCTGTCTCCAGGCAGATGTCCGCAGCCACCCGCAATGGGGTATCGATCCTGTCAACATAGCAGCCGGGCAGCTTCCACAGCCGCCCCATCCATGTCATTCCGCTGCTCACTGACCTGACAACCTCCCTCACCCGCCCTTAGTTTTTCCTGGCCCCTCAGGGGAGGGACAAGACAAGATTGTGATGCCTGGAGTCTTCACTCAAGTGAACACGATTCGAAATGCGATGAGACTAAGGACAAGACATTGGGATGGATCAATTAATTCCCATTGATTAGATGCATTGGTTGCTTGTGGCAGCCGGCAAGGCCAATGAGAAGAAACGGAATTTTAAAACATGATCGAATGGAAAGTGAACTGGTAGGAGTTTCCTGTTGGTTAAACTCGTTAGCGCCAATCTAATTCTCAAAAGCGGATGTGAAAATGGGAACAGAAAGGGATCTTTCATTGTGGTGATATATAAAACAATGAAAGATGTTAGAATTGAGGTCAGTTAATGAAAATTTGGGAGAAATTTCTCATCTCTCAGGTGAGGGGATGAGAGAATGGGTTGGGAATTGGGATCAGGTAAGGGATGGGAGAATGAGTTGGGAATTGGGATCAGGTGAGGGGATGAGAGAATGGGTTGGGAATTGGGATCAGGTGAGGGATGGGAGAATGAGTTGGGAATTGGGATCAGGTAAGGGATGGGAGAATGAGTTGGGAATTGGGATCAGGTGAGGGGATGGGAGAATGAGTTGGTAATTTGGATCAGGTGAGGGGAGTGAGAATGGGTTTGGAATTGGGATCAGGTGATGGAGATGGGAGAATGGGTTGGGATCAGAGAAAGTAGAAACTGATACCTAGACTGCAGTTCATGAGCTAGCATAAACATTAGCATGCAGTGTTAAGTTGATTAGCAGCAGGAATAAATGGCATAGTGAATAATCAATGATGTATTGAGGCGGTGCACAATGTGCTGCAAATTTTCTGTTTGCTAGGCCCAGTCGATGCTGCCTTGTTTGCTCAAAGCGCGAAGGAGACGGCGGGTTCAGGGTGGCAGTTTATTGATATTCGCGAAATGGAAGGCTGAGAGTGCATTTTGCATAAAATGTACCGCCCATGCTCCTGCTCACAGCTTTCCGCAGCTTGCCCAGCCAATGTACTTTTCAAAGCTTTGCGTGCAGCAACTCAGTCAGGGAGGTGTCATTTTGCCTGATATAAATTACGTGTACATTTTATAGAGAGGATTAAGAAAGGGTGAGGGAGGGTAGAGATGGGATGAGAGAGAGTAGAGATAGGATGAGAGAGAGTAGAGATAGGATGAGAGAGAGAAGAGATGGGATGATAGAGAGAAGAGATGGGATGAGAGAGAGAAGAGATGGGATGATAGAGAGAAGAGATGGGATGAGAGAGAGAAGAGATAGGATGAGAGAGAGAAGAGATGGGATGATAGAGAGAAGAGATGGGATGATAGAGAGAAGAGATAGGATGAGAGAGAGAAGAGATGGGATGATAGAGAGAAGAGATGGGATGATAGAGAGTAGAGATAGGATGATAGAGAGAAGAGATGGGATGATAGAGAGAAGAGATGGGATGATAGAGAGTAGAGATGGGATGAGAGAGAGTAGAGATAGGATGAGAGAGAGAAGAGATGGGATGATAGAGAGAAGCGATGGGATGATAGAGAGAAGAGATGGGATGATAGAGAGTAGAGATGGGATAAGGGAGAGTAGAGATGGGAAGAGAAAGAGTAGAGATGAGATGAGAGAGAGAGAAGAGATGGGATAAGAGAGAGTAGAGATGGGATAAGAGAGAGTAGAGATGGGATGAGAGAGAGTAGAGATGGGATGAGAGAGAGAAGAGATGGGATGAGAGAGAGTAGAGATGGGATGAGAGAGAGAAGAGATGGGATGAGAGAGAGAAGAGATGGGATAAGAGAGAGTAGAGATGGGATGAGAGAGAGTAGAGATGGGATGAGAGAGAGTAGAGATGGGATGAGAGAGAGTAGAGATGGGATAAGAGAGAGTAGAGATGGGATGAGAGAGAGTAGAGATGGGATGAGAGAGAGTAGAGATTGGATAATGGAGAGTAGAGATGAGATGAGTGATGCTTGAGATGAGATGAGAGTGGGTAATAGAGCTACGAAGGGTGTCAATATTGTCAGGATTACAATTTTTGAGTGGTGAGCACTGAGTTCATGAGATAGTGGCCCCAAAAGAAATCTCTGAAAGCCTCAGCTGAGCAAACTCGTGTGATAAGGTGAAGAAGACAGCCGGATAGGTGGGGGATATTTTCTTTAGCGAGGCATTCATTTCCTGTCCCAAGGCCAAAGATTGCAGAGTTAGCAAGCATTTCCCATCATACAAACTTTGCAGGTGTTTATGAAGCTGCTAAATGATGACGCTGAGCGAATTGTACTTTTAGGTCAGTAGATCTGTGCATTTACGGCTCAAAGTCTGTCAGTATAATGCAAGATTTTATATTGCATCTTTGGGACGCGAGGCCGGACGATGACGGTGAGCAGTCGGTGAATAAGTAGGAGGTGTCAGTCAGTGAGTAGGAGGTGTCAGTGAGTGAGTAGGAGGTGTCAGTGAGTGAGTTGGTGTCAATGGTATGTGAAATATCGTCAGTTATTTAGAGCCCATTTTGTACTTTTGCCTGATCCTCAAGAGAGAAAACAGAAGAGACAAATTTAGTACAAAGCTGGGATGCTAAGTCCGAAGATACATTTACAATTAGTTGAGTCTCTTCGTGTGTCCATTCTCCCATCGCAAGCAAGCCAACTATCTGCACAATTCTGAGTTTTTAGTTCTGAATCTTGGCTCCACTGAGATATTGTGTTAATTAAACTAGCTAAATATGAGGTGGAGGTCTCCCATGAGGTGGTAATTGTTTCCAAGAAACCACGCTTTCACCTAACCTAATTTCTGAGAAAAAAACTCACGCTGTCGCGCAGGCGATCGATCAAAATCGAATCGATAGCGTCTCATGTCAATTTTCGGTTGGTCTCCTGAGACACAACATTTGGCCAGCTATTGCTCAAGGCTTTAGAACACTGCGGTTATGTAACACCCCCTCCTCGAGTATCTTGAAATCCTTGCTGATGGAGGACAGACAGAATGGGATCAGGAAAATGAGGATGAGAAGAGAAGCATTGGGATTTGTTTTCTTGCAGCAATGTTAGTCCTCCAGCCCTCCACAGTCTATACCCCCTCAAATGAAATGAGAGGCCAATAAGGTGTGCGTTATGTGTGCCAGGCATATGGACTGAATTATAGATGGGATAAGAGCGTCTTTCACGCGACCAATGCCCCTGTCGCAGCAAATACTCTCAGAAGAATATTGGAAATCTGGAGGACAACTATCAATAGGAGTAACATGGCAGAGTCAGACATATGCGTGCATTTGGGCAGCAAACCTCATAAAATATGTCACTGAATCCGTAGCCTAGAATAATTCTGTTATTTTATACATCTTTATTTGCTTCAGGGAATCAGATGGAAGTAGAGAAACATAATGAAACATGCCGTCCCTGCAGTTATATGAGACGGGGGCATCTGAAATAAAATAAGTCAAGATCATCTTCTGCAGGGGTCTGTCGATAGAATTATAGGTCCATTTTTTGTGTGTTTTGTTGTAGCATTTCTTATAGAAGTCAGTCTTTTCTCTTTCCGACCAAGTCTAGAAAGTGGGTCAGCAGACTTGGACCCAGAAATCTGGATTGAAGTGAGGAGAACTAGCTTAGCTGTTGCAGCCAGTAGATCGGTGCCATGTATAACAGAAGCGCAACAAATGTTTTTTCCAAGAAAGAGGTGCATTATTGTTTGCTGCAGTTTTCTTCGGCTAGAATGGTGTATCAAATTTCGAAAGGCAGTTTTGGACTTGCAGGTGGAAAGGGATGAGGCTAAACAGCTTTGTCCATGCCCTGAATTATTAGCATGGCTTGAAGGAAGTTTCCTTAGTGATTAGCCAGCAGGTTAAATTAGGCTTTTTGTTGCCTTTGCTTTGAGCAATCTTTGAGAATGCCGCTGAGCAGGCTACATTCAACTGAGGCCGTTGGCAACACTTGAAGGTCTATTGTTAAGGAGGTTGCGGCTGTCATTCATCTATCATTCAGTAGGTCAAAGATTTTTAATTCTACTTTTTACTACCCTGCCAAAATAAGCAAATCCACAAAACTCTTCATTCCTAGTGTAGAATCTGATGAAGCGGAAAATCTACCTTAATTAAGCTCCATCGGTAAGTACCATTTGCGCTGTTCTTTTTTCTGTGCATTTATTTGTTTGTCTTTGAATTATAGCATTGCGTTTTTACGCCGACAAAACCTCTGTCCATAAGAGGGCCTCACTTGCACCAAGGTCCCTGAGTTCGATTCCGCAGCGAGACCAAATTCATTTGGGGCGCAGCCGTGGAGAGAAGGCTTGGGGGCTTGTCATGCAATTTACGCCCTTCAGGACCAACCTCCAAGGCACAGTGAAGGTGAACACTGGCTGACGATGAGAAAGTCAGGGCAGATGTGCACACCTGTCTGAGCGTGTGCCTGCGTCCTTAGATCGGTCATTCGGAATGGGCAGAATTGCCTCCTCGCCATATGATCAACTATTTGACTTGTCAGAATGCCTAAAGTGTTTCGAGATTACGTTAAAGAGGCCCAGAATGATTTCATTAAACTCACAGAGTCATCGCTGACACTTCGAGCCAGCAGGTCCTCGATGAATAACTGCAAACAACCCGCTGCGACCTGGCCTTGGGCGAATGTGAAATCCTCTGTGTAGGACTGCTGCTGCTGCTGCTGCAGGGCAGCCAGAACGGGAATCATCAGCGGCAAGAGTGACAGGATACGCATTGCTGAATCTGATAATTAATTTTCTTTATTAAAATCGATTTTCGTTTCTGGGCTGAGTCCAGAAATTCAAAGGCATGATTGAAGTTTCGAAAAGAAATAAAAGTCTTAATGAGTCTCTGCCCTTTTTCTGCTTCACATCTGAAGACTTCAGCCTCTTATTTTGGCCCTGTCCCCAAACAGTCCGCTGCTGATTGGACGGTCGACCAACCAACCAGATCCGTTCAGCACAGCACAGCGGTTAATGCGATAGCCTCTTGCACCAATGTCCCGGAGTTCGATTTCGCGTCGAGGCCACATTTGTTTTGGGCCGCAGCAATGGAATTGAGAGTGTACACTGCCTGACGATGAGAAAGCGGAATTGGCAGGGTTGTCTACTTGTTGGCTGCGGTTCGTCACCAAATAGATGCTACAAACGAAAAATGTAATTACAATCCATGTAATGTCTATATCAGTTCGTCAATATCTTGACGCAGCGTTCAAATACTTCAGTTTTTAAGTGCTAACAAGTTAAACAAAATAATAATATTTTTCAAAGATTAGTCAGCTATAGTGATACAATCTACGCTTTTAATCACTAAGGCTTAGATGGTCTTGTAAAAAGCGAGACAAAGAGCTGGACAAAGACTGACACCCAGCCAGACATCTAAAAACGAAAAAGCAATTTGTAGAAGAACTGTTAAAACCTAAAAGATATTCCATCAACTGTGGCAATAAATGTTTGGAAGGCTATATTCAATTAAGCAAATTACTGCACGCAACTTTTCACCCCCTCAGTGACATAAAAACTAACGCGAAAATGTTCATCAATTTTTTGGACGCCTTTTTATGTACAGACTGCCCCCGAGACTCATTTTGTTGAGTGGTTCGTAAGTTCGTATTGAATAGTTAGGATGGCTTCTGACACTTATGGCTTTATGACATTTGTCAAACTAGCGAAAAACAGGGCCGGGATATTGAAAACACCAAAATTGATTTTAAACTGTGTTTTTTAACGTATTTATCACACTTTTGCCACCCCGGCGAGTGGTCTAACAAACGCATGCTTTCATTTACCATAGACTACCATCTACCATAGCGAGTGGTCTATCTAACGCATGCTTTCATTTACTATAGACTACCATCTACCATAGCGAGTGGTCTATCTAACGCATGCTTTCATTTACCATAGACTACCATCTATCATAGCGAGTGGTCTATCTAACGCATGCTTTCATTTACCATAGACTACCATCTATCATAGCGAGTGGTCTATCTAACGCATGCTTTCATTTACCATAGACTACCATCTACCATAGCGAGTGGTCTATCTAACGCATGCTTTCATTTACCATAGACTACCATCTACCATAGCGAGTGGTCTATCTAACGCATGCTTTCATTTACCATAGACTACCATCTACCATAGCGAGTGGTCTATCTAACGCATGCTTTCATTTACCATAGACTACCATCTACCATAGCGAGTGGTCTATCTAACGCATGCTTTCATTTACCATAGACTACCATCTATCATAGCGAGTGGTCTATCTAACGCATGCTTTCATTTACCATAGACTACCATCTACCATAGCGAGAGGTCTATCTAACGCATGCTTTCATTTACCATAGACTACCATCTACCATAGCGAGAGGTCTATCTAACGCATGCTTTCATTTACCATAGACTACCATCTACCATAGCGAGTGGTCTATCTAACGCATGCTTTCATTTACCATAGACTACCATCTACCATAGCGAGTGGTCTATCTAACGCATGCTTTCATTTACCATAGACTACCATCTACCATAGCGAGTGGTCTATCTAACGCATGCTTTCATTTACCATAGACTACCATCTATCATAGCGAGTGGTCTATCTAACGCATGCTTTCATTTACCATAGACTACCATCTACCATAGCGAGAGGTCTATCTAACGCATGCTTTCATTTACCATAGACTACCATCTACCATAGCGAGAGGTCTATCTAACGCATGCTTTCATTTACCATAGACTACCATCTACCATAGCGAGTGGTCTATCTAACGCATGCTTTCATTTACCATAGACTACCATCTACCATAGCGAGAGGTCTATCTAACGCATGCTTTCATTTACCATAGACTACCATCTACCATAGACTAACGCCAGTTACAAGCACGCAGGATGCATACTATACTTCCTAATAATTTTGTTGTCTGGGGGCCCAAAGGTTCGAGTTGTCGCGTTTAGTGACCAACCGTTCGCCGGCTGACCAATAGAAATGGCTTACTGAGGCTAAAATGTCTATGGCACAACAACAGTAATACCCCATGCTTTGGGGGCGTTAATGGGAACTCCTCGGGCGCCAAACGGCGTAATAGTATAGCTTTTTGTATTCAGTTTAATAATTTTTGCGTCCAATTCTAGAATTTCAAATTTCGGAGCGTTCAAATAGATTTTTTTACACCCAGTGAAGGAAAATGGAAAGTGGAAAGGATGGGTAGGAATACAAGTGAACACCACATCAAAACCCAGACCCAAACAGACTTATGTACAAACAAGTACAGCGACAATGGACAAAGAGAGATTTTAAAATGCTACTCTTGAATTGAATGCAAAAGGCATTAGTATGCAAAAGTATACTAACACCCATGCAAGCACGTGACCTTGCTGTTATTGTGCCATAGACATTTTTGCCTCTGTAAGCCATTCCGATTGGTCGAAGCCTTTTTTCCTGGTGGGTAATGGCTTGTAATCGCTCGTAATTGGTAATGGGTAATGGTTAATCTGAAAAGTTACCGTCATTAATAGTCTATGGCCAATTTACCAAACACGATTTTCTGCCCGCCGGGCAAAAAGGTCATGGAACAATAGGAAATATTACACATACTATACAACGACCACTAAAAGAAGTAGGACGGACACTTCGTTTCTTGGAAAATTTATTGAAGGCAGATTTTCACGCAAAAATGCGCTAGCAAAAATGCGCTAGCGCCAACTAACTTCTTCCAATAAAAAGTTATCAACATTATAATGTGAAAAAGAGAGAACTACTAAATACTCGGCAAGGGAAACAGGGCGATGTGTGCAGAAAAGTTTCGGTCACATTTTTTTAGTTTCCTTCTTGTCTTAAATTTAAGAAAGTCGAAATTTTCACCTTATGCTCAGAATTAAGCACTCTTTTACGTTTAATTATATCTGGCTGACAACAATAGCGAGGAAAATCATTCAGTATCGAGTATAATCAAATTGAATTATGCTTTATTTTTATAATTTCTTGGCTTAAAACACTACTGGGCAGTAGTGTAACTGCGCATGAAAAATTTCGAACCGAAATGAAAACTTTATATGTAGTGAGCCGTGACCGTATTTGTTAATCAAAGAAGAAAAGCAAGACTAGTTTTTCGAAATTTTTAATGTACTCATACCGCCTATTTTGATGACCAGATGTTAGAACTATTTGTAAAACTGACCGAAATCAAAGGTCTTTTATAATGATTCGGGAGCTTTGCATTATTCATACGTGTGTTGTAAGGAAAATTTTCTGATTTGCGAATAGTTGACGACCAGGTCGATTTGGGCCGAAAGCGCATTACCAGTTTATTAAATTGGCTATCAGGCGAGCGAGCGAGCATGAACGAGATAAGATATGGGGGACGAAAGGACAGCAAGGGGGGTTGGCGCAGGTGGGTCAAAATAGAGGGGGTGAGAGCGATCGATAACAAAGCGCGCTGGGGCAGGTGAGAGATACAGAGATAACGTACAAGCAGGGTTAAACAACGTGTTTTTGTATTGTGTTTTATTTTACTCGTATTTTCCTATTTTTCACACTTTTAGTGAGATTGTAGCAGGACTCATGACTTTGACTCATGAAATGTCGGGGCTTCGATTCCCGACTTCACTGGAATGTTTCGTGTACTTTAGAAAGACACTTAACTCTGCATTGCTTCTGTTAACCCAGCTGTTAAATGGGTACAAGCATCATCTGGGGTAGTTGAAGGTGGGTGTGGCGTCCCCCCTGTCCATGGACTGAACATCCGTACGCAGCCTTCAGAGATGTGCGGCGCCATAGCTGCGGCTGTGCTGTCAGCTTCACATCAGATCTAATTGGGGCAGGTGTAATAAGTCATTGTTCTTTTATTACAATAACTTACTAGCTAGTTTTAAAGATATTTTTATTTACGTAAAACTAACAATTTACGAGCCAGCTACCCAGTCATACCTTTAAAGCACAGAGTGCACACTCCGCTGTTATAATCACACCTGCTCTACCAGCTTTCGCCTGAAGCTCTGCTTGAGGCTCCTGGACTGACCATATCTGGAGAGCTTCTCTTTCAGCTGCCTCTGAAGTTCGGCATCGTCGCAGAACTCCAACGCGATGGTCAGCTCGTAGACGTCGCTGTCCTCCCGTCGAGCTGTCTCCTGAAGCCAAGCGCGAGCGGCCGCATCGTCAGGTGTCAGCTCGAGACGGAGGCCTTGCAGCAGGGCGTCGAAGTTCACGTAGAAGTAAGTCTTGTAGTTGTCCATGTCGAGCAGGAAGTTCTCACGGAGGACCCTCGGCAGAAAGTGGAGCGTCAGACGCTGCTCGAATTCAAAGCAGAACTTCCAGGCCGAGTCGCAGCTTTTCAAGTGACGCCACACGAACTCCTCTGTAGGCTTGGCTGCATCGTTGGACCACACAATGGCTCTGCTTACCTCGTGACCTCTGCAGCAGTTTAAGACATCAACGGCAGCCTCTCTTTGGCCGAACTTCAGGTGAGTCAGCACCCGGAGACTCACTCGAGCTGAGAAGGCGCAGTCTGGCAGTCTGGGGATCATTGTCAGTAGAGACTCCTGGAGCTCGAGGCTGCAGCCGGATCCAGACAAGCGCAGCAGGGACTCTCGCACGGCGGTGTAGATCTCGTGGTAGTTCAGCTGCGTTCCAGAATCTGGCACGCGACTTTCTCGAATGTCGGGAAGGATGAGAAACGGGTGGAAATAAAATGAGCCGGAGTCGTTCAAGGGCCTGAGAGTTGACGTGAATTTCATCAGAATCTGCGGCAGCTGGCTAATCACGCTCGTTAAAGCTGAAATCACACTTTGCAGTGCTTGGGACACATCCTGAGCAGTCTCTGGGCCGACTCCTTTCAGATAGAGGGCAGCATCGCACAGGAAGAAGTGTTCCATTACCTTGGCGTTCTTGTTGCTCTTTGTGCAGTTCTCTCTCACGAAGCCCAGCAGCATCTCCAGTGACCGTCTTGTCAGATCCAAGAGATTTTCCGGCTTCCAGTCCTTGGCGGGAGTCTCTTCAACCATGCGGAACGTGATTGTTTTCGCATGGTAGGCCTTTAGTCCTTGCACATTGTATCCTTCTTTGTGATTGATCACCTTCTTTACCAGGTACTTGAGAATGATGAACAGCTGGCCTTGCAGTGTGCCTAGACTTCGCAGTAGTCGCCTCTCCAGGAACGTCGTGCTCACTCGAAGCTGCTTGCCGGCTTCTCCAGAAGGCGCAGCGTGCACCACGTGACAGGCCGAGCTGCTCAGCTCATTTTGTAGTGAGCTCAGCACAGCCTGGGGAAGGTTGGAGACTTTGATTCGCTCCGAAAGTAGGGGCGCGATCGGCGGGTAGCAACAAAGATTGCAGGTCTCAACAAAGTCCACCGCGGGTCTTAGGAAAGATCCTCGCAGTGGCTTTGCAGGGTTCGATGCTGCAACAGGAAGTTTTTAAACTTTGATTTGGACGTAAAGGTAAGACGAGAAGTTAATTTTTATTCATAACTATAGCTAAATGATAATAATAATAACAGCAGCAGGGCTGCGGGGGAGGACACATTTGTCGACCCACAGCCAGCAAGGAGGCAATTCAGTCTATTCCGCTGACTCCTGAGCACGCACGCACACAGATACTGTACGCAGGCACACGCTCACGCAGGTGTGCACATCTGCCCTGACTTTCTTATCGTCTGACAGTGTACACTCTCACTGTGTCTTGGAGTTTGGCTCTCAAGTGCGTAAATTGCACGACAAGCCCCCAGCCTTCTCTCTGGGGCTGCGTCCCAATTGAATGTGGCCTCGCCGTGGAATCGAGCTCTGGGACCTTGGTGCGAGAGGCAAATGCATTAACCGCCCTCCCACCCACCTCTTTTGTTAGAAAAGTTAGAATTTATGAGCAGAATCGAATTACCGAATCCAGCGCACAGCAGGTGGCCGTCAGCGCATTCCACCCGGGTTACAGGCTCGCTGCACTTGCACCAATCTTTGGGATGGTACAGTCTGCCCTGGATGACCTGCATCATGTCGATGTCTGACTCGACGTCTGTCACGCCGTCAACTCGCACTAGGCTGTTGCCCCAGCCCTCTGAGTAGCTCCCTAGCACGAAGATTCCGTCGTAGGGCACCCGGCGTCTTAGAATGAGCTGCAATGCGTCAGCGACAGAGGCCTGCAAGGCGGCCCGCGTGTCTGTGAATCCGGACTTGCTCAGAGCCGAGTGCAGCTGCAGGCTCAGCTCCGCGTCGCTCGGAACAGGTCTGCAAACAAACAAACAAAAATATTTTTTGCAGACTCAGCAGTGGAATAAACTCACTCAGGTGAGCACATCAGTCTCAGCTTCTCATCTTCACTCTTACACTTTACTCCGTCCTGAGAGCCGCTAAGATAATATTAATAATAATAATCATCTCCGGAGGCCTGTGTACAATGGCACATCATTTGGTGACACTAGAACAGCAGCCAGCGAGAAGGCAATTCTGCCCATTTCGCTGACTTCTGCAGGGAGCGCACACGCCACAGATTCTGTACGCAGTTATACGCTCACACAGGTGTGTACATCTGCCCTGACTTTCTCATCGTCAGGCAGTTTACACTCTCACTGTGCCTTGAAGGTTGGTCCTGAAGGGCGTAAATTGCACGACAGGCCCCCCAAACCTTCTCTTCGCGGCTGCGCCCCAATTTAATGTGGCCTGGCCGCGGAATCGAGTATAGGGACCTTTGTGCGAGAGGCAAGCGACTTCCCCGGGCTTTTAAGACTGAAATTCCTCAAGCCATTTCTCCGCCGCTGCGACCCCAAGGAGCGTTGTTTTAAAGCACATTATACGAGAATATTTTCCTTTCGGTCTTTCTAAATTCTCATCGTTTTGACAAGAAAAATGTACATATTAAGATTTCTAACTAACTTCGCTCACCCAAGGCTAAAAGTATCTTGCACACTCAATCCGGGTTCCTGTGTCGCGATCTTATCGATTTCGCCAGACTGCAGCGCTGCTCGAGCGTTGAGTATTGCGACCACTCGGTGATAGCCGTTGCGTGTCGCAATAAAAAGTGGCGACTCGCCATCGCGCCTGCACAGACTCATGTCAGCGTTCGCCACAATGAGAGACTCCACCACTCGATCGTGGCCGTTTTGCGAAGCTAAAAATAAAGGCGTGCTTCCCTCTTCGTCTTGGTGATTGACATCGGCTCGTGCTGAGATCAGGCGTCGAACGATCTCATCGTGGCCATTCTGAGCAGCCACAGTAAGCGCGGATGCGCCAGACTTTGCTTGAATATTGACGGCGGCTTCGGCTGTGATGAGTGACTCGACCACCTTTCGGTGGCCGTTTTGTGATGCAATGTACAGCGGGGTGCAGCCATTGGATTCTTGAATATCGACGTCGGCTTGCGCTTTGATGAGTGAGAGAACCACACCATGGTGATCGTTCTGAGACGCCATAAACACGGGCGTAGCCCCAGCAGCTGACTGCAGGTTGACGTCTGCTTGAGCCGTCAGGAGCGTGTCGACAATCAGTCGGTGGCCCTTTTGCGAGGCGATGTAAAGAGCTGTGCATCCTTGAGATTCCTGATGGTCGATATCAGCTCCAGCTCGGATGAGCAAGTCCACAATCTGATGCTGTCCGTTTTGCGCAGAAATGTACAGTGGGGTGGATCCAGAGTCAGTCTGGATGTTGACGTCTGCTTTCGCAGAGATTAACAGCTCAACCACCCGACAATGACCATTCTGGGAAGCCGTGTAGAGCGGCGAAGAGCTAAAGGATAGAAGATTTAAATTGGCACCTGCTTTTAAAAGATATTTTACAACTTCATGGTGACCATTCTGTGATGCAAGGAACAGCGGCGACTCTCCTGATTTCGCCTGAGCGTTGACGTCAGCATTGGCTTTAATTAACAAATCCGTGATTTTAAGATCACCGTTTTGTGAAGCTATGGCGAGGGGTGTTGCGCCATTGAAACTTGGCAGACCCACCTCAGCTCCCGACTTAATAAGAGCCGATACAATTGAGCAATGACCGTTCTGAGACGCAATGTACAGTGGCGTGCAACCGTTCCACGTTTGTTGATCAACGTCGGCCTGAGCTTCTATGAGCAATTCGAGTACCTCAAGATGACCGTCTTGTGATGCCAATACCAGAGGCGAAGCGCCGTCTGCTGCTTTAAGGTTGACGTCAGCTTGCGCCTTTATTAGGGCGTCAGCAGACTTTTGCTGGCCATTTGATGACGCACTGTAGCTGAGAGCTGTGCGCCCAGCCGCATCCCGCATGTCAACTGCGGCTCTGGATTTGATGAGCAAATTCACAATTTCTTGGTGGCCTTTTTGCACAGAAATGTGTAGCGGAGTGTAACCCTTGTCTGTCTGAATATTGACATCAGCTTTTGCAGATATAAGAAGGCATGCCGCTCGGTAATGTCCTTTTTGTGATGCAATGAAGAGAGGCGATGTGCTGAAGTTGGTCTTGACATTTATGGTGGCTGTCGACTTAGCTAGCAGCAGTTCCATCACTTCGACATGATCGTTTTGCGATGCAACATAAAGAGGCGATGCGCTCTCGTTCATTGTCGTATCCACATCGGCGTTTGCATTGATGAGAAAATTCACCACCCGATGATGGCCCTTCTGAGCTGCTATGTAGACCGGAGTCACTCCATCTTTTCTTTGAGTATTGACGTTAGCGCCGGCTTGAACAAGCTGCTCCACGATGTGCAGATGGCCCTGCTGTGAAGCAATGTCTAGCGGAGTCGAGCCAGTGTCCTTCTCAAGATTAACATCAGCATTTGCTTGGATCAGTAAGTCGACAACATCGCCATGACCCCGCTGAGACGCGATGTACAAAGATGAAGCGCCAGAGTCTACTTGAGAGTTCACATCAGCCTGCGCTTTGATCAGCGATCGCACAACTGAAACGTGACCGTTCTGCGACGCGAGGTACAGAGGCGTGCAGTCCTCAGAGTCGGGCAGGTTGACATCCGCCTGCGCTGAGATGAGCACCTCAACAACCTGAAGACAGCCGCATTGAGCTGCAATGTAAAGAGCTGAGCACCCTGTGCTCTGCTGCAGGTTGACGTCCGCCTGAGCTGAGATTAGCAGCTGAGCAATCTCAGCCTGACCAGAGATGCTCGTCAGGTGAATTGGCGCGAAGAAGTGGTTGTAGAACTTCATCGCTCTTTCGGTGTCCAGTCCCATCGCAATGGCCTGACGGACGAGCTGTGAGTTTCCACTTAGGATTGCCGTCTGCAGCTCTTGATCGGTTGGCCAGGACTTTTCACCGTCTTCTTTATCGATGCTTTTCATAGCTGCCTGCATGAGAAAAACAACCAGGACTTGAATTGCACGGAACACTGGCTGCATGCTTTTTAGAGGGCGAGCAGCTAGCTAACCGCTTAGCTGAGATTGGAAAATCTAACCGTATAGACTCGTCAAGCTATAGTAAGCTATGAGTAAAGACACACTGGCAGTAGCTGATAGTGTCGTTATGCACAGCCATTTTGGCAGATTGCCTGTTAGATCGCAGTAAACTCCGTGACCAATGCGTCGAAAAAAACGTTTGCACTATTTAAATATTACACTCATAAGTGCTGTCTTGGTGAGCTGTCTTTACAGTCCCGTAGTCTTGTACAGCCTCGTGTACACTTTTAAACAGTGCCTCCTATTAGCATTCTCTATTCTCTTTGTAGCTGATATTTCGTAGATTATGCGCGAATAGCCGTCACGACTGCATTCACAATAGCCTGGGGGGTGAGTGGCAGAGCAGTCTAACGCGTATGCACCGCGCGGTCTCACACCAAGGTCCCTGAGCTCAATTCCGCGGTTGAGGTCATATTAATTTGGGGCGCAGCCGCGGAGAGAAGGCTTGAGAGCTTGTCGGGAAATGTACTCCCTGTTGGGCCAACCTTCTAGGCACAGCGTTGACAATGAGAGAGCCAATGGCAGATGTACACAGATGTATGAGGGTGCCTGCGTACAGTACAGTGTTTAGAAGTCAGTGATGAAGAAATGCTGACTTATGCGATAGAAAATTGCTTCCAAATGCTGCATACAGCCGTTCAGTCCATGGACTGGTGGTTGCCACTCCCACCAAAGAATCTACCCCACCTAGTAGCGGGTATTTTCTCAACTGCATTTCACAATGCATGTTGCACGTAGTATATATTAGAAATGCAAAAACCATTATTTTGTCGTTTTTGTTTTATTCTGCGATTTGTTGTGCCAAGGCCAAAATGCAAATATGACTACTCGTCGATAGTAGCATGACGTCTGGCACCGCTCATGATAAAAAATAAAAATAATGATGGCGAGGGAAACGGTGAAATATATTTAAAAAACAAGACTTCGTTGTAAAATGTTTCTATTCATCGTCATGACAACAGTTCTATCTAAAAAGGCTACAATCTAGTATTAACACTCATAAAACTGGTAGGCCTGTTCCTCACGGCTCAATTCAACTGAAAGCTACCGTCCGGTTAGTTCTCAAGATCTGCTCCTAAGTCTCATTCTCAAGTTCTACTTACTAACATCGATTCATCTGTAAAACTTCTTCAACTTTAGTGACAGATGGTCGGGATTCGAACTCGTGCCCAACAAGCTGATCGCGATCGATGCATCGGTGAACAGCAGCGTCTTCAACGAGTCCGGCTTTCGGTCTGACGCCGAGTGCCTGATTTGGTGCGAGAAGAGAGACTGCGCCGTCGCAGTCCTTAAACGACAGCAGCAGCGTCTGCCAGCTGGGCGTCATCAACTATGAGTCATCGAGGCAGGTGTTCCCTAACGACACTCACGTGACTCGCAGCTTGGCTCGCCGTCTGATGTTTCCGTGAGGGTGTGGAAGGCGGAAGACTTTGAGCAGCAGCTGCGCAGTCGGGCTGTTTCAATTCGGAACCTTGTGCTCGGAAGTGAGTCTGAAAATCTGTTTTGTTTCACTGAAACCGCTCAGCATCGCTTTGCTAAATAAATCTCTGCGAATCTGTTGCAGACAGCAGCTCTGGACGCTTCGGTGTTGTCCAGAACGTCACCGTAAGCATAACCGGCTGCTACAGAATCCAAGCCTTCGGAGCTGCAGGCGGTCGTTCGGCAGCGAATCTGGGCGGGAAAGGCGCCTCAGCCGCTGGCAGCTCTCAGCTCTCGGCCGGCAACTTAAAACTTAAAATTGGAAATCTCGAGAATTCTTGGAAACTCTCGAGAATTCTTGGAAACTCTCGAGAATTCTTGGAAACTCTCGAGAATTCTTGGAAACTCTCGAGAATCTCAACGACTCAACGGGTCTTGTGATTCTGGAAGTTGTTTCATTCTCAATCTTCATGGCGATTGGTTGAGTTTTTTGCGAGATACAAAAAAGAAAAGTGTGGGTTTTTGAAATACCTCCCGTGACGTCTACCCTTAATGCCTGTACCTATTCCATGCTGATACAGTTGACCTCTCCCGAAATCGCATCGCATGCTTGTGCGCCCGTCACCCGCCCGTCACCCACACAGTAACTAGTCCAGCTGAACCTGTATTGTACTGAATAGCTTCTAAGAGCAGCTTTGTTGAAAAAAAAGAATTTTTACAAATGCAAGAAATATGAGTGCTTGAATTTCACCAACTAGCTTTTTGTAATTTTAGCATAGCTGTCGATCTACCGAGCTGAATCTTCTGATATTTTCTGAATACTTACTATTGGAAAGCTCAATCGTTTATAACTTGGATGATCAACAACCACTAACCATTGCGAATGGAAAAAATCGTAAACAGACAGACAGACAGACAGACAAATAAAATACAGACAGACAGACAGACAGACAGGCAGACAGGCAGACAGGCAAACAGACAGACAAATAAAAGACAGAGAGACAGACAGACAGACAGACAGACAGACAGGCAGACAGAAAAACAGACAAATGAAAAAGCTACAGTTAAAATCATTGAAGTGCAAGTTTTCTAGTAGAAACTCGAGGAACGCAAAGACACGCAGGTCAATGCGACAGAGCGCATAGTTGAGTATATTTGATATTACAACAAGCTATCAGCGGTGATCTATTGTACTGGTACTAAACAGCTGGCTTCGGATGCAAACACTAAGAGATGCAGAAGAGTGACAACCTCTTCAGCTGTAAATGACAGGATAAGCAGAAGCTGGTGCTGTAATATCTGCTGCATCCGCTGACAGTTAATACCAAATAGTCAAGAGCTAATAGCCATTAAAAACAACGAACAGCCAAAAAGTATTTTTACGTCTATAGATTTCAAGGAAATATAGAGCTGTCTGTGCAACCGAAACCGTGCCAAAACACTCGCCTTTCATTTAAACAAATACAGTGTGAGAAAAATGTAACAAAACTATAAATAGTTTTCAGTTTAAGGAATGTAAAAAGTGAAGTTATGTTTTAGCAGAGGGAAGTGCACAAGAAGCTTTTGTTATAATAAATAAAACTTAACTGAAGGTTGAATACAAAACACAGAGATTTGGGAAGCGTTATGCTCAAGATGACAGCTGATAAGCTACTACGAAACCAATAGGCCTCGGCGTTGGTTACATCAGAAATGACAGCTTAGGGTAATGTCAGGTGAATGCTACTGCACAAAGTAATTATCCCTAATAACTACTTATCCTCATAAGGAAAAGAGCATTCCCATAAGCTGACAGGCTCAACTTTGTTTAACCTAAACAATGAACAATCAATTTGAGTATACTTTATTATCAATGCGCACGCACAAGCAACATAAAAACACAATACACAAAAATTGGTGTCTTTAAGGAATGCGGCCGACATAATTATGGAATGTTAGATTTCATAGAAAACTGAAAATAACTGGAAAAAATTAATTTAGCACATTTCTTTAGACAAAAGAGAGATGAAATATAAAAACTCGAATGCTCAAATAGAGCACGATTTTACAAATCACTTTCTTTTCTGTAATAAAATCACAGCTAACAATGAGCGACGGGTTAGTAGTCTATGGCAATAAATAAGGCAGGCTGAAGGACAGTCGATTCCATGAAGTCATTGGCTTCACCTTGAGCGCAGGGTTCTCTGCTTGTTCATCGTGGTGAGCATCAGGCTGATGTAGGAAGTCAGCAGGTCGTCCATCTTGTAGCCCAATGAGGTCTCGCACAGCAGTTTGCTGCCTCGAATTAAATTGCCGACCGTCATGTGGAAGTAGGTGTTGCCGCTGGACCAGTTGCTGATCTTTGTGAACGGATGGATCTCCAGGATTTCCTGGGGGGGCAACAGGCGACATGTTGGATTGGAGTGTGAGCTGCTTGGTGTGAGCTGTTGGGTGTGAGCTGCTGGGCAGCAGGGTGTGAACTGCTGGTTAGCTGGGTGTGAACTGTTTATTGACTGGGTGTGAACTGCTTGTTGGCTGGGTGTGAACTACTGGTTAGCTGGGTGTGAACTCCTAGTTGGCTGGGTGTGAACTGCTGGTTAGCTGGTGTGAACTCCTAGTTAGCTGGGTGTGAACTCCTAGTTGGCTGGGTGTGAACTACTGGTTAGCTGGGTGTGAACTCCTAGTTGGCTGGGTGTGAACTGCTGGTTAGCTGGGTGTGAACTCCTAGTTGGCTGGGTGTGAACTGCTGGTTAGCAGGGTGTGAACTGCTGGTTAGCTGGGTGTGAACTGTTTATTGACTGGGTGTGAACTGCTTGTTGGCTGGGTGTGAACTACTGGTTAGCTGGGTGTGAACTCCTAGTTGGCTGGGTGTGAACTGCTGGTTAGCTGGTGTGAACTCTTAGTTAGCTGGGTGTGAACTCCTAGTTGGCTGGGTGTGAACTCCTAGTTGGTTGGGTGTGAACTCCTAGTTGGTTGGGTGTGAACTGCTGGGTAGCTGGGTGTGAACTGCTTGTTGGCTGGGTGTGAACTGCTTATTGACTGGGTGTGAACTGCTTATTGACTGGGTGTGAACTGCTAGTTAGCTGGGTGTGAACTGCTGGGTAGCTGGGTGTGAACTGCTTATTGACTGGGTGTGAACTGCTTATTGACTGGGTGTGAACTGCTAGTTAGCTGGGTGTGAACTGCTAGTTAGCTGGGTGTGAACTGCTGGTTAGCTGGGTGTGAACTCCTAGTTGGCTGGGTGTGAACTGCTGGTTAGCTGGGTGTGAACTCCTAGTTAGCTGGGTGTGAACTGCTGGTTAGCTGGGTGTGAACTGGGCAGCAGGGTGTGAAGTGCTGGGTAACAGGTTGTGAATAGTATACACACGGCGGCGTCTAACCTTGGTGAGCGGATGAATGAGATTCACTCCGTGTTTGTTTATTGCGATGAGCAATGTCTCAGGATAGTTGGGCTCGGTTGTTTGCTGAAATTCAAAAGTTCAATAGTAAAATAACTTATTTGTCACATTTTCTCACTATTTTTGTTTACGACATTATTGTTTTAAGCACAACGGACCTTGACTTCAAAGAATGCCGAGCCGAAAGTTGGCCACTTGTAAACAAGCTTGGTGAAAGTGACTTTGGCCTCGTCTGAGCTCATGCCGATGTTGTTGTTGTACTCGGCAACGATTCTCTGCAATATTATTGCGAATTTTATTTAATCGCACATACGATTCCTGCTACGATTCTAGTTGCGATTCTAGCTACGATTCTAGCTGCAGTTTTAGCTGCGATTCTAGCTGCGATTCTAGTTGCAGTTTTAGCTGCGATTCTAGCTGCGATTCTAGTTGCGATTCTAGCTGCGATTCTAGCTACGATTCTAGCTGCAGTTTTAGCTGCCATTCTAGCTACGATTCTAGCTGCAGTTTTAGCTGCCATTCTAGCTACGATTCTAGCTGCAGTTTCAGCTGCCATTCTAGCTGCAATTCTAGCTGCGATTCTAGCTGCGATTCTAGCTGCGATTCTAGCTACGATTCTAGCTGCAATTTTAGCTGCCATTCTAGCTGCGATTCTAGCTGCGATTCTAGCTGCAATTTTAGCTGCCATTCTAGCTGCGATTCTAGCTGCGATTCTAGCTGCGATTCTAGCTAAGATTCTAGCTGCAGTTTTAGCTGCCATTCTAGCTACGATTCTAGCTGCAGTTTTAGCTGCAATTCTAGCTACGATTCTAGCTGCAGTTTCAGCTGCCATTCTAGCTGCGATTCTAGCTGCGATTCTAGCTGCGATTCTAGCTAAGATTCTAGCTGCAGTTTTAGCTGCCATTCTAGCTACGATTCTAGCTGCAGTTTTAGCTGCAATTCTAGCTACGATTCTAGCTGCAGTTTCAGCTGCCATTCTAGCTGCCATTCTAGCTGCGATTCTAGCTGCAGTTTCAGCTGCCATTCTAGCTGCAATTCTAGCTGCGATTCTAGCTGCGATTCTAGCTACGATTCTAGCTGCAATTTTAGCTGCCATTCTAGCTGCCATTCTAGCTGCGATTCTAGCTGCAGTTTCAGCTGCCATTCTAGCTGCAATTCTAGTTGCGATTCTAGCTGCGATTCTAGCTGCGATTCTAGCTACGATTTGCTGCGATTCTGGATTGATTATCGTTTAAATTTCTACCGGATTACGAAAGTACACCAATGGCTAGTAATTTACCCTCTTCCACTCCTCAGCTGACAGCTGCTTGATGAGGTCAGCCGGCAGCAGCTCTTTGAGGAATTTTCTAGAAAAAAAGCATTTGAAGGTGAAACGAACTGTTATTTTATTTCAATGAGGAAACCTTATAATTGGGGGTAGAAATCATACACGAAAAAAATCGCAAGGCCAAAAAGAAAAAAACAACTTTTATGTACGGAATGAGACGGTTTGAGATTAAGGGTGAGACGGTATGAGATTATAAGTGAGACGGTATGAGATTATAGGTGAGATGGTATGATATTAGGGGTGAGTCGATGTGAGATGAGGGTTGGGACAGTAGGAGATGAGGGGTGAGACGGTATGAGATGAGGGTGAGACGGTATGAGATGAGGGGTGAGACGGTATGAGATGAGGGGTGAGACGGTATGAGATGAGGGGTGAGACGGTATGAGATGAGGGGTGAGACGGTATGAGATGAAAGTGAGACGGTATGAGATGAGGGGTGAGACGGTATGAGATGAAAGTGAGATGGTATGAGATGAGGGGTGAGACAGTATGAGATAAGGGGTGAGACGGTATGAGATGAAAGTGAGACGGTATGAGATGAGGGGTGAGACGGTATGAGATGAGGGGTGCGACGGTATGAGATGAGGGGTGAGAGGGTGTGAGATGAGGGCAGAGATGACGTGAGATTATAGATGAGACAGCATGAGATAACAGATGAGACGGCAGCAGGGCAGCATACTCACGGAATGTGCTGCAGGTTGTTCTTATTCTCGCCGAATTTCACCCGATAGATTAGAGCGGCGAGCTCTGCGGCCTCATCCACTGTGCACTTGTGATAGCCGCGCAGCAGCTTGGGCAACTCCTGGTGATAGTGGAAGATGATATCCGCGTTGCGATCTCGGCCAGGCACCGTGGTGCTCCACAATTTCTTCATGAAGAACACCTGATAGCTGAACTGTGGGGTCACGCCGTCCCTGCTGGGCTTGGCCTTCTTAATCCACTCAGTCAGGTGGCGTACAAAGTCGAAGAAGAAATCTCCCTCAGGCACAGAGATTACCTGCGAGATGGGTAAGGGTAATTAGTACTCTGATGCGCTTCAGGTGGAATTAAATCTGAAGTTTTTCTTGAAGTTTCAGCTGAGGAATCGGTTCTGAAGTATGGTGGGCTGTGGTCCCTGAAGTTTCAGCTGAGGAATCAGTTCTGAAGTATGGTGGGCTGTGGTCCCTGAAGTTTCAGCTGAGGAATCAGTTCTGAAGTATGGTGGGCTGTGGTCCCTGAAGTTTCAGCTGAGGAATCAGTTCTGAAGTATGGTGGGCTGTGGTGCCTGAAGTTTCAGCTGAGGAATCAGTTCTGAAGTATGGTGGGCTGTGGTCCCTGAAGTTTCAGCTGAGGAATCAGTTCTGAAGTATGGTGGGCTGTGGTCCCTGAAGTTTCAGCTGAGGAATCGGTTCTGAAGTATGGTGGGCTGTGGTCCCTGAAGTTTCAGCTGAGGAATCAGTTCTGAAGTATGGTGGGCTGTGGTCCCTGAAGTTTCAGCTGAGGAATCGGTTCTGAAGTATGGTGGGCTGTGGTGCCTGAAGTTTCAGCTGAGGAATCAGTTCTGAAGTATGGTGGGCTGTGGTCCCTGAAGTTTCAGCTGAGGAATCAGTTCTGAAGTATGGTGGGCTGTGGTGCCTGAAGTTTCAGCTGAGGAATCAGTTCTGAAGTATGGTGGGCTGTGGTCCCTGAAGTTTCAGCTGAGGAATCAGTTCTGAAGTATGGTGGGCTGTGGTCCCTGAAGTTTCAGCTGAGGAATCAGTTCTGAAGTATGGTGGGCTGTGGTCCCTGAAGTTTCAGCTGAGGAATCGGTTCTGAAGTATGGTGGGCTGTGGTCCCTGAAGTTTCAGCTGAGGAATCAGTTCTGAAGTATGGTGGGCTGTGGTCCCTGAAGTTTCAGCTGAGGAATCAGTTCTGAAGTATGGTGGGCTGTGGTCCCTGAAGTTTCAGCTGAGGAATCAGTTCTGAAGTATGGTGGGCTGTGGTCCCTGAAGTTTCAGCTGAGGAATCGGTTCTGAAGTATGGTGGGCTGTGGTGCCTGAAGTTTCAGCTGAGGAATCAGTTCTGAAGTATGGTGGGCTGTGGTCCCTGAAGTTTCAGCTGAGGAATCAGTTCTGAAGTATGGTGGGCTGTGGTCCCTGAAGTTTCAGCTGAGGAATCAGTTCTGAAGTATGGTGGGCTGTGGTCCCTGAAGTTTCAGCTGAGGAATCGGTTCTGAAGTATGGTGGGCTGTGGTCCCTGAAGTTTCAGCTGAGGAATCAGTTCTGAAGTATGGTGGGCTGTGGTCCCTGAAGTTTCAGCTGAGGAATCAGTTCTGAAGTATGGTGGGCTGTGGTCCCTGAAGTTTCAGCTGAGGAATCAGTTCTGAAGTATGGTGGGCTGTGGTCCCTGAAGTTTCAGCTGAGGAATCAGTTCTGAAGTATGGTGGGCTGTGGTCCCTGAAGTTTCAGCTGAGGAATCGGTTCTGAAGTATGGTGGGCTGTGGTGCCTGAAGTTTCAGCTGAGGAATCAGTTCTGAAGTATGGTGGGCTGTGGTCCCTGAAGTTTCAGCTGAGGAATCAGTTCTGAAGTATGGTGGGCTGTGGTCCCTGAAGTTTCAGCTGAGGAATCGGTTCTGAAGTATGGTGGGCTGTGGTCCCTGAAGTTTCAGCTGAGGAATCAGTTCTGAAGTATGGTGGGCTGTGGTGCCTGAAGTTTCAGCTGAGGAATCAGTTCTGAAGTATGGTGGGCTGTGGTCCCTGAAGTTTCAGCTGAGGAATCAGTTCTGAAGTATGGTGGGCTGTGGTCCCTGAAGTTTCAGCTGAGGAATCAGTTCTGAAGTATGGTGGGCTGTGGTCCCTGAAGTTTCAGCTGAGGAATCAGTTCTGAAGTATGGTGGGCTGTGGTCCCTGAAGTTTCAGCTGAGGAATCAGTTCTGAAGTATGGTGGGCTGTGGTGCCTGAAGTTTCAGCTGAGGAATCAGTTCTGAAGTATGGTGGGCTGTGGTCCCTGAAGTTTCAGCTGAGGAATCAGTTCTGAAGTATGGTGGGCTGTGGTCCCTGAAGTTTCAGCTTGGGAACGGAGGGCTGTGGTTGCTCCTAAATGTTGCATAGGAAAATTAGTAAAATCCTAAGCGCTAGATCCGATCCAAGACTCACTTTGTCGGCAATCTTCACAAACAGCGAGAAGCCCTCGTAGCTCTTCAGGCCGAGCTTTGTGGCCACATTGGCGCAGAAGTCCTTGGCTCGGGTGCTTGAGTCGACTTCAAACGCTTCGTCCGAGTCGTCGGGGAAGTACACTTTGTGATAGATTATGGTGGTCTTGTGCTGGATGGCCTCCACCTCGACCTGTATACCGATATGTATAGAAAAAAACATAGAAATATATCTTAAAATTGTGGGCATGAAAATGGTTAAGAATAGCAAAAAGCACCTGGCTTAATTTTTTTTTGCTTTTTAACTTTAAGTAGGATTGCGTTTCATAGAAAATATCATAGTTGAATTAAGGTACTTACAAATGTACTTTAGCCTAGTGGCCAGAGCTTCAAACTCTTAGCCAAGAGGTCTGGAGTTCGAATCGCAATTTAACAGCCCTACTATTAATTTTAGTAGGGCTGTGGGAAACTCACACAGGGGGTGTGCATCTCACCTCATTTGATTTTTATCCAACATTAAACAGATATAATGCTTCAATTATAACAATAGACTCTACCCGATATGTATCGAAAATTTGAACAATTGTCACCTGATGCGGCGGATATTTTCTCTGGCCATTGCGGAGAGTCTTCTGCAGCCTGGCCAGGCAGTCGGGGGCCACCGTGTTGCGGGAGGTGCGCAGGAATTGCGTCACCTCCTTGAGCAGGTTCGGGCTTGGGGCGAAGCAGCCAGTAGCCAGCCACATCAGCTCCCAGCCTCTCTCGTCGCTGAAGGCGTTCTGATTATCTGTCAGCTGCTTGCAGAGCTGGCAGTAGACTTCGTCTTTCAACAATTCGTGCTTCAACGGCGGCTCGAAGATCTGGTCCGTGAGCTCGTTGCCAGCCCGACTCCTCTTGCTGGGATGGTCGCCCATGTACTTTAGTGTGGCCAAGAATGTGATGATGGCCTGAGTGCTCAGGTCCTCCTTGCCCTGAAGCTTGCGCAGCAGCGGCTGCTTCAACGGATCGCGCGAATGCCGCCAGAGCTGATCGGCCTGCCGCCGCCTGGCCGTGTTCATGCCGAGAGCGCGCGACTGAGTTCGCTTCGGTGGCGGCCGGAAATGATCGATTGAGTACTCCTCGAGCGTGTGCTGCCTGCTGCCGTCGCCAGAAATCGGACCGCCGTTGCCATCGGGACCAGCGCCGAGTTGACTGGCGTTGACGGCCAGCTCCGGGCCGCCCGGCTGCTGGGTGAACAGAGTCAGGATCTGGGGCGAGGGCCGAGTCAGCAGCGGCAGGACGTACACGCACTCGGCTGGGAAGTCGCCCTTGAGGCCCGTTCTGTAGTTCTCGCCGTAGCACCAGCCGCTGTTCATCACCGTCTCGCCGTTGCTCTGCTCCAGAATCAGCAGGTCGCCTTTTTGGAAGTTTAGGAAGCTCGAGCCGGAGCCTGGGATGAGGGGCGGGATTGTGGCATGAGAGCCTGAGGGGATTGTGGCATGAGAGCCTGAGGGCATTGTGGCATGAGAGCCTGAGGGGATTGTGGCATGAGAGCCTGAGGGGATTGTGACATGAGAGCCTGAGGGGATTGTGGCATGAGAGCCTGAGGGGATTGTGACACAAGAATGTGAGAAGACTCAATACAGTAAAGCCTACTCAGTTGAGCAGTGCTCAGTGACTCACTGGGCTGCTCATAGTCCTGCAGTGCGATAACGTAGATGCTGCGCCGCTTGAGGCCCTCCAGAAAAGTGACCACGAGATCGCGGATGTCCTCAGCATTGGGCGAGGTGAAAGTGTACTCATCACCCTTCAGCGTGGCCAGCGTGAACGACTGACCGTGAATCCGGCCGGTGCTGTGAATGCGGGAATAGGAAGGCCAGTGAACGGGTGACGCCATAGTCTAGATCGATAATTTACTGTCACGTAATGCAATCTTATAGTGAGTTATTGTGAAGTTGCAGTTTTCTATACATATCGGGCCAATAAGTAAAACAGGAAAGAACGTGAATCTAACCAAAAATTACATTAAAAAATTCTCCTATCAAACTGGTGAAGTGATAAAGTTAATTATAAAACACAATACTTACATTAAAACGAATAATTAGACAGAAAAATACGAAATTTAGAATTTTGAATGGTATACTTTCTTTAAAATTGCATAGTAGTTAGTTGGGCGCATGACAACTATAATTTGAGATAGATGTTAAAAAATACGTAAAATAATTAAATTAATCTTGGCTGCAGCTGCCGTACGTTCTAAAGTTGGAATACCGCAGAATTCCTGAACCAATTCTGTCGAAAGGGAGGTGACTGGGTGGATAAAGCATTTGACGAGTTGGCACTAGCCAGTGACGGAACAGCCTTCGGGTGATTTCTGTGATTCAGATTTTTTTTAAAGAAATACTGAGTAAAACTGCTTTTACGAGCTTGTCAGTCTGAAAATGCGACAAAAATTGAGCCAAGTAAGTTATCCAAGTCAAGTAACTATATGTGGAACCAGTTAAATAATTATAAACTTGTTAAACAATACCGAATCTGCTGGACAATATCAAACATGTTGGCATTTTTATATTTGAGTATGTTTGACAAGTTAGAACCTTTTACACAATGCTGAACTATTTTGAACATGTTAGAAAATTAAGAAACTGTTAGATAATTAGGAACCTGTTAGAAAACCCCCAAACCTGTGAAAAGTTAGAGCCTGCTAGACAAGTTAGAACATGTTAGACAAGTTAGAACATGTTAGACAAGTTAGAAAATGTTAGACAAGTTAGAAAATGTTAGACAAGTTAGAACATGTTAGACAAGTTAGAACCTGTTAGACAAGTTAGAACATGTTAGACAAGTTAGAAAATGTTAGACAAGTTAGAACATGTTAGACAAGTTAGAACCTGCTAGACAAGTTAGAACATGTTAGACAAGTTAGAACCTGCTAGACAAGTTAGAACATGTTAGACAAGTTAGAACATGTTAGACAAGTTAGAAAATGTTAGACAAGTTAGAAAATGTTAGACAAGTTAGAACATGTTAGACAAGTTAGAACCTGTTAGACAAGTTAGAACATGTTAGACAAGTTAGAAAATGTTAGACAAGTTAGAACATGTTAGACAAGTTAGAACCTGCTAGACAAGTTAGAACATGTTAGACAAGTTAGAACCTGCTAGACAAGTTAGAACATGTTAGACAAGTTAGAACATGTTAGACAAGTTAGAACATGTTAGACAAGTTAGAACCTGCTAGACAAGTTAGAACTTGTTAGACAAGTTAGAACATGTTAGACAAGTTAGAACATGTTAGACAAGTTAGAACATGTTAGACAAGTTAGAACCTGCTAGACAAGTTAGAACATGTTAGACAAGTTAGAACATGTTAGACAAGTTAGAACATGTTAGACAAGTTAGAACATGTTAGACAAGTTAGAACCTGCTAGACAAGTTAGAACATGTTAGACAAGTTAGAACATGTTAGACAAGTTAGAACCTGCTAGACAAGTTAGAACATGTTAGACAAGTTAGAACATGTTAGACAAGTTAGAACCTGCTAGACAAGTTAGAACATGTTAGACAAGTTAGAACATGTTAGACAAGTTAGAACCTGCTAGACAAGTTAGAACATGTTAGAATATTTCCAAATTGTTCGACAAGAAATTTAAACTAATTACATGTAGAAAAAAATGAATGAAAATTGTTTGCATAGGCCAGGATTCGAACCAGGGAACTCACCGACTGGCGGACACGGCGGTAATCTCTGGGAAGGACAGCTCCAGTAGCACCTGTTCCATGTCGTCAACCACAAACACGCCTGTCCAATTCACAGCAATGATGACGTCATTCTTAGGCAACGAGGGGCCGCTGAACTTGTAGGCCTCATAAAACCGCGAGAACAGCAGCGGCCATTTGAACTTGGCGAAGTTCACAATGTCCTCTTTGACGCGCAGCTGCGACGAGCGGTCCTTCAAGAAGTAGGCCTTGCGGAAGGCCTGCGACACCGCCTGCAGCCAGTAGCTGGCGCCGCCGCCGCGGCCACCGCTGCTGAGGCTGCTATCCGGCACGTAGGACGGCAAGAGGCTCTGCAGACGGTCCTGCATCAGGTCCGGCCCACTGTCGATATAGTACTCCTGCGCTGCGATCATGGCCAGATCTTCGTCCTGCAATCGAAGAAAGTCAATTCAAAATTAAGCGATTTTCGATGCATATCGGCACTGCCACTTTTGTATTAAAATATCAATACATATCGCCTAGGGCCGCATTTCTATCAAATATCTTCTTTACCACATTGATTGGTACATATCTGCTAGTGCGCAATACTATATACAAAATTAGGTTCACTACCTGGATTTTAAAAGTTTCTATACACACCGGTAATGCACCTTTCTATGCAAAATTTACTTCACAAGCTTGATTTTTCAATTTTCGTTACATATCGGATGCCTCAGAATACAAAATAATAACAATGATACAAACGCAGCATACTACTGACCTTCTCGCATCTGTACTCGCCGAATTTGATGCCCCGTACCACCTGCTGATAGATGAGGTTGGTGGCCACCGGATCCTCGGCCGGGTCGTGCCAGGGCGCGAAGATCTCCTTGCGGTAGAAGAGGCGCCAGGGCGCGTTGCGCTCCTGAGTGCCCTGCTCCTTGGCGTACTGTTCGCACTGGCTGATGGCGTCCATGACGTGATCGCCGCCGCTGCCCAAGGATGAGACCTTGTCGAACAGGGCGATGTACAGTGAGAAGCCGAAGCGGTCGGTCAGGCCGATCTTCTCGGCGAGGCCCTGGCAGAGCTCCTCAGCCGTGGTGGCAGAGTCGGCCATTAGGGTCTCAGTGTTGCCATCCATGAAGGTGATTGGCAGGGACAGGGGCCGCTTGTTCTTTGTGGCCTGCAGCTCCAGCCAGCTGGGCGGCTGGTTGCGGGTGCCGTTGACGAAGGTGCGCTGAAGGCGGTTCTCGCAGTAGGGCGCGTAGCCGGGCGGTCCCTCGCGGATGAAGTTGCGCAGGTAGCGAACGAATTTCTCAGACGGAGCGAAGCAGCCAACGCAGAGGGAGAGCAGAATCCAACCGCGGGCTAGGCTGACCTGGAGATGAAAGATTTTTCGATACATATCGGCCCTTATTGGTTATAAAGTTAACTTTAGTTTTCATTCTGATTCTTATATTCTGGGGTTGTAGCCTAGTGGTTAGGGCGTCAAAGTCATGACTTGAAGGTCGGGGGTTCGATCCTGACTCCATTGGAGCAGTTTGTGTCTTCTAGCAAGACACTTAACTCTGCATTGCTTCAGTTTACACAGCTAACTGTAAAGGGTACCAACATCAGCTGGTGCAATTGAGGGTGGGTGTGGCGTCCCCCCAGTCCGTGGACTGAACAAGCCGTACTCAACTTTCAGAGGCGCCGCGCAATAGCTGCGGAATTAACCGAACCAAGAATAAGTAGTAAACGTTGCATATTGTTATCATTATTTAAAGAAGCAAAAATTCACCTTATTAGGGTTCTGGGTGAGTTGCTTGCAGATCTGGCAGTAGATTTCATCGCGCAGCTCCGGTCTCAGGATGCCGTTGCCAATGATAAAGTGCAGCTTCTCCAGATTGCTGGTTGGACGATCCTCGAGCAGGTCGTTGCTGCCGGGATTGAAGTCGCCTTCGCGCAGGCGATTCACAACGCCATCAGTTAGCTTGGATTTCTTCTTTAGCGTCAGCGACACCAGCTTCTTGCGAATGCTGCGCTTGCCGCTGGATCGCTGCGAGGAGGACAGGCCGGGATCTTTCTCCAGCTCGCCGGCCAGCTTAGCGGCCTCTTCAACCTCTTTCTGATTGAAGCGACGACCGAGAGTTGAGTAGATTTTGGTCATCACTGGCGTGTGATTGTCGCGCGAGTCGCCAACTGTCAGGCGCGGCTCCGGCAGGTCAGACATGAAACTGCGCGAATGAGGACCGATTCGAAATGGAAGATTTTCGATACATATCGGCTGAAGGAAAAACAACATCTGAGATAGCAGGCTTTTCGATACATATCGGATGAAGTAACTTTAAACTATACATTTGGGGAGCCTATAGCATAATTTAACGCAATATCAGGCATAGCACGCTTTCCGATACATATCGGAAAAGCAACTTTTGACATTCATCTGGCATTTTCGATACATATAGGCTATACTACGATAATATAGGGTATCAGCATATCAGCAAAGTGGTATTTTAAACTAAAGCAGGCATAGCGTTTTTTATACAAAGCGGTTAAAAGACATACAAAAACAAGTACAAGGCTGAAAAAATGTTTTCAACACATATCGGCCCGCCCACTCACCGGAGAATTGTGATCCAGACGGCCAGGGCTGCAATCTGGTCGCCCTCATTCTTGACAGCCGTCAGCGGCTGCTTCAGGGCCCTTCTATTGTGCGTGTGCGTGGCGTTGCCCTGAAAGTAGGTGGCAGCGAACTTGGCGAACCGGTACTCGCTGATGTCCTCGTCGGCTCCCGGCACCGCCAGCAGCTCCGCTGAGGACGACGAGTTGGCCGCGGCGGCGGCTCGCTCGAGGGCGCGCCGACGCGATTCCTCAAGATCGCGGAAGGCCTGCGGCGCGGCGCCGTCCTCGTGCTCGGTGTCGATGAAGCCAAAGATCTCCTCCACCATCTTGGAGTCATCGACCGGTTCGTTCTTGCGCCTCTCAGCCAGCTCGATGGCCTCCTTCTTCTTGACGGCCTCGCGCCGCTGCTGCATATCGGCCTCCTGGCTCTCCCTGTCTAGCTGGGCGAGCCGCTCCTGCGAATGACAACGAAACGGCGAAATTGGCGATTGGCTATCAGAACGATTGGATCTGCGGCGAAGGCTATAGCTGGCGCTGCGGCTACGGCGACAGGGCGACATTAGCCGGCGCAGCATTGTGCCTATGCGATCTGCACTAAACACAGCCCCCCCTCTGTAGAGATCTGTTTGATTAAATAGACACTCCACAGACAGACCACCATTGCTGCCGCAACAGAGGCAGCGCTAATTAATTCTAAGAACCAAATCTGTCCTGTCAACACATTCGGAATGTGCATTCATGTGCACTTTCCTCAGTAGCTGCTCTTAGGGTAGGTAATACAATACCGCCCTCCACAGTGCAGAAAAAACGGCTGTGAAACCTACGTTTGAGATTCTTTGCCAAAAATGAAAAAATATGTTACAGGGTCAAAGATTGGGTAGATCGAAAAATGTAGACTATAGAGTAGATCCAGAAAGGTAGACTATAGAGTAGATCTAGAAGGGTAGACTAATGAGTAGATCAAGAAGGGTAGACTATTGAGTAGATCTACAAGGGTAGACTATAGAGTAGATCAAGAAGGGTAGACTATAGAGTAGATCAAGAAGGGTAGACTATAGAGTAGATCAAGAAGGGTAGACTATAGAGTAGATCTACAAGGGTAGACTATAGAGTAGATCTAGAAGGGTAGACTATAGAGTAGATCTACAAGGGTAGACTATAGAGTAGATCAAGAAGAGTAGACTATAGAGTAGATCACAAGGGTAGACTATAGAGTAGATCTACAAGGGTAGACTATAGAGTAGATCTACAAGGGTAGACTATAGAGTAGATCAAGAAGGGTAGACTATAGAGTAGATCTACAAGGGTAGACTATAGAGTAGATCAAGAAGGGTAGACTATAGAGTAGATCAAGAAGGGTAGACTATAGAGTAGATCTAGATGGGTAGACTATAGATTAGATCAAGAAGGGTAGACTATAGAGTAGATCTAGAAGGGTAGACTATAGAGTAGATCTAGATGGGTAGACTATAGAGTAGATCTAGATGGGTAGACTATAGAGTAGATCTAGATGGGTAGACTATAGAGTAGATCAAGAAGGGTAGACTATAGAGTAGATCTAGAAGGGTAGACTATAGAGTAGATCTAGATGGGTAGACTATAGAGTAGATCAAGAAGGGTAGACTATAGAGTAGATAGAGTAGATCAAGTAGTTAGGACAAAGCTAGGCACAACCCACGGTAAAATTTCATAATTGGAATAAATTCGGTAAACTAGAGCCACTCACCAGGTGGGCCTTCTCAGCCTCAATCTTGGCCTTCTCAGATCCCTTCTCCCGCTTCAACCGCTCCTCCATCTCCCTCTTGAGCTTCTCGGCCTCAAGCCGTTTGCCGTGCCGCAGGCGCAGGTTCGCGTAGTTCTTCTGGGCGATGAAGCGGCGAATATTGGCCTGCAGTTTCACAACGGAGGCAAGGCGGTTGCGGCAGCGATTGCGGGCCAGGTAGCCGCGAGCATAGCGCTGCAGATTCACAACTAGGACGCGGGAGCGCTGAAAGGCGGCGTTGAGCTGGCGAGCTCGAAGCACCGCTTGCATGCGGAGGAAACCGGTGCGCTGGCTGCTCGTGGCGGGGGAGGGGAAGAGGAGTCACGTGACCGATTCGAATAATCCTTTTTACTGATAGCTGAAAACATCAACCAGATTTTTTATCAGTCTACCTGTTTACTGAATCAGCCTACCTGATTACTGAATCAGTCTACCTGATTACTGAATCAGTCTACCTGATTACTGAATCAGTCTACCTAATTACTGAATCAGTCTACTGATTACTGAATTAGTCTACCTGATTACTGAATCAGTCTACTGATTACTGAATTAGTCTACCTGATTACTGAATCAGTCTACCTGATTACTGAATTAGTCAACCTGATTACTGAATCAGTCTACCTGATTACTGAATTAGTCAACCTGATTACTGAATCAGTCTAACTGTTACTGAATCAGTCTAACTGTTACTGAATCAGTCTAACTGTTACTGAATCAGTCTAACTGTTACTGAATCAGTCTAACTGTTACTGAATCAGTCTAACTGTTACTGAATCAGTCTAACTGTTACTGAATCAGTCTAACTGTTACTGAATCAGTCTAATTGTTACTGAATCAGTCTGACTGTTACTGAATCAGTCTAACTGTTACTGAATCAGTCTAACTGTTACTGAATCAGTCTAATTGTTACTGAATCAGTCTAACTGTTACTGAATCAGTCTAACTGTTACTGAATCAGTCTAATTGTTACTGAATCAGTCTAACTGTTACTGAAGCAGTCTAACTGTTACTGAATCAGTCTAATTGTTACTGAATCAGTCTAACTGTTACTGAATCAGTCTAACTGTTACTGAATCAGTCTAACTGTTACTGAATCAGTCTAACTGTTACTGAATCAGTCTAATTGTTACTGAATCAGTCTAATTGTTACTGAATCAGTCTAACTGTTACTGAATCAGTCTAACTGTAACTGAATCAGTCTAACTGTTACTGAATCAGTCTAACTGTTACTGAATCAGTCTAACTGTTACTGAATCAGTCTAACTGTTACTGAATCAGTCTAACTGTTACTGAATCAGTCTAACTAAGCACAAATGTTCTCACCGCAGGTATCTTCGCCTGGCCAGGAACATGCGCACCCAGGCCTGGATGCGACAGGCGGACCGCCGCATCGCCAGGAACCGCTTCCTGTAGAAATAGCCCCGCCAGCGCTTCTGAATGACCACAATCTTCTTCGTCAGCTGACGGTCTCGCTCCTAAATAACGCGAATGAATTAAAAATTCACTTCTTGTGGCAACCTAAACAGCCCGACTCACAGATACCTCTAATTAAATAATTTTACAAACCAACTACTAATCCCTAGATGAAACCATTCACAGATCCCCTAATCAGACCATTCACAGATCCCCTAATGAGACCATTCACAAATCCCCTAATGACACCATTCACAGATCCCCTAATGAGACTAATCACAGATCCCAAGTGACACCATTCACAGATCCCAAATGAAACCATTCACAGATCCCCTAATGAGACCATTCACAGATCCCCTAATGAGACCATTCACAGATCCCCTACCCGTATAAAACGAAATGGTCACAAAAAAGGGCTGTGACCGTTCCACTTGTGACCGTGGTCCGTAACGCTGGTGACCGTTTAATGTGACCGTTCATGTTCATGAAGATAGGGTCACCAAGTTACCGTTCACTGTGACCATACTTTGTGACCGATTGCAGGGTCACCATGTGACCGTTCACTGTGACCATATTTTGTGACCGTTATGTTCAGGGTCACCATGTGACCGTTCACTGTGACCATATTTTGTGACCGTTATGTTCAGGGTCACCATGTGACCGTTCACTGTGACCATATTTTGTGACCGTTATGTTCAGGGTCACCATGTGACCGTTCACTGTGACCATATTTTGTGTGACCATTCTGTGTGTCCGTTGTGTGACTGGCAGTAGCACCAGAAAATAGTAACAAGAAAAAAATCTATACATCTGAATATACTTAATATTTATTATGAATTATATCAAATGTAAAATGCCATGACTTTCTTTATATTGATAAAAAGGCAGTAGTGGCAGTAGCAAAAATAGCCAGTAAAATATAGCTAGTAAAAAGTCGCTGTATTTGTATGGGCAAACTGCCCGCGCATCAAATGCCATAACTTTTTATATGTAAATATTGGTATCGATGGTTATAAGCAATTTTAGGAAACATATAAAGGTACAAGGTGTAATTAGTTACTGGCACTACCTGCTTTCCAGCCAGCTTTCACTGGACACTTTGCATCACTTGTTTTGCTATGTTCAGCAACTATTGTTGGCCGTGTCATGCTTCATAATTTTCTGCACACCAAAGGCTGCGGCTTCGTCGTCGTCGCCACTGTCGTCGTCCTCCTTGGCGTCAACGTCACCGCCGTCAAGGTCAAGTTCCTTGGCGCTGTCAAGGTCACCGCCGCCTTCTTCATCACCGGCTTCCTTCCTTCCGCCCTTGTTCCTTCCAGTGCGACCGCTGGGTGTCACTTTGAGTGGTGACTTCAATTTTCGGGCAGCACAGAAGGCAGTGCGCTTGAAAATCGTGGCATAGGACTTCTTCGGAAATTCCTCAGGGAACTTTAGCCCACTTATAAAAGCCTTAATGGCGAACTTTTTCTTCTTAGATACTTCCGGCTTCGGCGGCGGACCATCCTTTTTTGGCTAGCGGCCGGTGTAGGAACGGGTCGTTAGCTCCTCGTTTGAGAAGACTGCTCGGTACAGGGTCCGGAGCATTTTATCGCCGTCTGTACTGCTGAAACCTCCCTTCACATAGACAGACACCGCACGCTTGATCTGTTCATAGTCGGCGGCCGACACAACGACGTCGGGGCAGCGCGCTGTCAAGGCCCTTGTCTCGGGTGCACGCTTCTGCTGCTTTGCTGACGCCAATTGGATCTGGGCGCGAAGTTCTCTATCGTCCAGCAACGGAACAGACGCCGCGGCAGAGACGCCGCCAACAGATGCCGCGGCAGAAGCGCCGCCAGCAGTACTGCTGCCTAGCACGTCAGTACTGTCTTCAACCGTGACATCCATGCCACTGATGCCGGTAGAAATTGCGCGTTGTAGTACCTCAATGGCAGAAAACACGGCGTCCTGCAGCACCACGGTGTACTTAGCAACAGCACCGCCTTCTTCCGACCTCGAATGTTCGACCCCGCTCTGGGCATGCTCCAGCTCACACTGCAGCTCACGGATTCTGATGACGGCGGCTTCCCATTTTTCCTTATACGCAGTCTGCTCATATTCAGCATCGTCAAGCCGGTGGTTCAATTCTTCGATCTGCCGTCCCTGGCTTTCTCTGTAGCCGTCGGCAGTCTGCTGCGCTAACTCTGCTGCTGTCCGGAGGTTCAAAACCTCCTGCCGGAGCGCCTGGCAGGTGGTGCAGCTGTTAGGAAGGTTGATACCTGCCGGCCTCTGCACCGCTTGACAGGCACTGGCACCAGCCTCTGCAGCCGCCTTTGTGCGGTATGGCCCTTTGCATACACGCACGCGGTAGGCCTTGCCTACGGTGAACGGTCACATGGTGACCCTGAACATAACGGTCACAAAATATGGTCACAGTGAACGGTCACATGGTGACCCTGAACATAACGGTCACAAAATATGGTCACAGTGAACGGTCACATGGTGACCCTGAACATAACGGTCACAAAATATGGTCACAGTGAACGGTCACATGGTGACCCTGAACATAACGGTCACAAAATATGGTCACAGTGAACGGTCACATGGTGACCCTGAACATAACGGTCACAAAATACGGTCACAGTGAACGGTCACATGGTGACCCTGAACATAACGGTCACAAAATACGGTCACAGTGAACGGTCACATGGTGACCCTGAACATAACGGTCACAAAATACGGTCACAGTGAACGGTCACATGGTGACCCTGAACATAACGGTCACAAAGTATGGTCACAGTGAACGGTCACATGGTGACCCTGAAGATAACTGTCACAAAATATGGTCACAGTGAACGGTCACATGGTGACCCTGAACATGACGGTCACAAAATACGGTCACAGTGAACGGTCACATGGTGACCCTGAACATGACGGTCACAAAATACGGTCACAGTGAACGGTCACATGGTGACCCTGAACATGACGGTCACAAAATACGGTCACAGAGAACGGTCACATGGTAACCCTGAACATAACGGTCACAAAATACGGTCACAATGAACGGTCACATGGTGACCCGGACAAATGGTCACATTTTATGGACACCAAGTGGTAACATGAGACCATGGCGGTCACAAAACGTGGTCACTAACGGTAACATGTGACCATGACAGTCACAACAACGGTCACAGCCCCTTTTTTGTGACCATTCCGTTTTATACGGGCTAATGACACCAATCCCAGATCCCCTAATGAGACCAATCACAGATCCCAAATGACACTATTCACAGATCCCTAATGACAGCCATTCACAGATCCCAAAATGACACCATTCACAGATCCCCTAATTACACCATTCACAGATCCCCTAATGACACCATTCACAGATCCCCTAATGACACTAATCACAGATCCCAATTGAAACCATTCACAGATCCCCTAATTACACCATTCACAGATCCCCTAATTACATCATTCACAGATCCCCTAATGACACTAATCACAGATCCCAAATGAAACCATTCACAGATCCCCTAATGAGACCATTTACAGATCCCCTAATGAGACCATTCACAGATCCCCTAATGAGACCAATCACAGATCCCAAATGACTCCAATCACAGATCCCAAATGACACCATTCACAGATCCCGAAATGAACTGGTGGGCGCTCACCTGTTCAAGGAAGACATCGTGCGCATCCTTGAGGAAGACCTTGGTCTTGCCCAGCTGCACATCCTGTCCGGCCAGCACCTGTTTGCAGATGGTGGCGCATGCGTCGCGCAAATTTTTGCACACCTTCGAGGTTGGAATGCCGTCAACCAGGACCCGGTAGCGATCGACGAAGTCGGCGAACTGGTGGCGGATCGGGTAGCCGGCGCGGCGAATCCGGATGGTTTCCATCATGCCCGAGTAGCGCAGCTGACGCACGCACAGCTCACGATCGAAGGTCAGCGGCTTCTTTAACTCGTTCGGTTTTATGCAGCGGACAAAGAACGGCTGGCACTGGGTGAGGGTCTTCATCAGGGCCTCCAGTGATTTCTTGAACTGCAGGCTCAGTGTTGGAGCCCGCTTTCTGGTTTCTACGCCCTAGAAAAATGTGTATTGATTAAATAATCTTAGAGTCGACGGTGGGAGTAACTATGAATTAAAAACTGACAACAGATGACTCGTCATCTAATTAGTACGTCATTAGCACTAGCACATACGAGAAATACTGCAAGACACGAAATCCAGAGTGGCAAATAATTAAGCAGCAGAGATTGCATTGCAAGCAGATAGAGACATGCGCTTAAATGATTCGAGTTCATGAAAAAATTGCTTTTACAGTCAAGACAATTGCAAATCTCATACTGTAAAATACAATAAGCGAAATTGAATCTAAAATGATTGGATCCGAGCACGCACACAGTGCAAAAGTTAACCCTGAAGGACCTGAGGTGCCCTGAAGGATCTGAGGTGTCCTGAAGGACCTGAGGTGTCCTGAAGGATCTGAGGTAACCATGAAGGATCTGAGGTGTCCTGAAGGACCTGAGGTGCCCTGAAGGATCTGAGGTAACCATGAAGGATCTGAGGTGTCCTGAAGGACCTGAGGTGCCCTGAAGGATCTGAGGTAACCATGAAGGATCTGAGGTGTCCTGAAGGATCTGAGGTAACCCTGAAGGATTTGAGGTGTCCTGAACGAACTGAGGTAACACTGAAGGATCTGAGGTAACCCTGAAGGATCTACGGTAACCCTGAAGGATCTGGGGTAACCCTAAAGAATCCAAGTTAACCCTGAAGGATCTGAGGTAACCCTGAAGGATCCAAGGTAACCCTGAAGGATCTAAGGTAGCCCTGAAGGATCTGAGGCAACCCTGAAGGATCCAAGGTAACCCTGAAGGACCTAAGGTAGCCCTGAAGGATCACAGGTAACCCTGAAGGAGCTGAGGTAATCCTGAAGTATCCAATGGTAACCCTGAAGGATCTGGGGTAGCCCTGAAGGATCTGAGGCAACCCTGAAGGATCCAAGTTAACCCCGAAGATTCCAATATAACCCTGAAGAATCCAAGGTAACTCTAAAGGCTCTGATGTAACCTGATATAGCCTGAAGAATCTGTGTTTAACATGACCCTGAAGATATGGGGATAAACTCCTAAAATCCTAGAGGTAATTGCAATAAGGCAGTCAATACTATTTTGGAACAACGAAACAAATATTATCTATCAGGTGCCAGAAAGATAAATTATGTTCATAAAAATTTTGTGTCGGGAAAAACACAACACTGCTTAAAATTGTCTAACAAGCAAACCTTCAGTTGGACGTCCTGAAATATAATTATGTAGACTCGTCAAATAACCTCATTATGCTACTGCCCACTGTAAAAAAGTAGAAATAAAAGAACATGTAACTGTAAAAGCGAATTTGCTTTTGCTGTGCCAGCGCTTTTCATAGCCGAGATCACAATTTTACCTTAGCAAAATCGGCATGCATTACATAGATCAACAAATGTATAATTGATACATTGCCATTACCAGATCATTTGATGCACTCCAAAAATGATGAAAAAACTGTCCTTAACTGTAACAATTGTTTGTAAAATTATTTCTAAACACCTTAAAAAAGGTTGCGTTATATTGAATTGACCAATTTTCCATGAATTTATTTTATCACTGAATCCATTAACTTGATAAATGAATCATTCTACTGATTACTGAAGTAGTCTACCTGTTTACCAAATCAATCTACTTGATTTCTGAACAAGTCTACTTGATTACTGAATCAATATACCTGATTACTGAATCAATATACCTGATTACTGAATCAATAAACCTGATTACTGAATCAATACACCTGATTACTGAATCAATATACCTGATTACTGAATCAATAAACCTGATTACTGAATCAATACACCTGATTACTGAATCAATACACCTGATTACTGAATCAATATACCTGATGATTGAATCAATAAACCTGATTACTGAATCAATACACCTGATTACTGAATCAATACACCTGATTACTGAATCAATATACCTGATTACTGAATCAATACACCTGATTACTGAATCAATATACCTGATTACTGAATCAATATACCTGATTACTGAATCAATACACCTGATTACTGAATCAATACACCTGATTACTGAATCAATACACCTGATTACTGAATCAATATACCTGATGATTGAATCAATATACCTGATTACTGAATCAATATACCTGATTACTGAATCAATACACCTGATTACTGAATCAATACACCTGATTACTGAATCAATATACCTGATGATTGAATCAATACACCTGATTATCGAATCAATATACCTGATTACTGAATCAATATACCTGATTACTGAATCAATACACCTGATTACTGAATCAATATACCTGATGATTGAATCAATACACCTGATTATCGAATCAATATACCTGATTACTGAATCAATATACCTGATTACTGAATCAATATACCTGATTACTGAATCAATACACCTGATTACTGAATCAATATACCTGATTACTGAATCAATATACCTGATTACTGAATCAATATACCTGATTACTGAATCAATACACCTGATTACTGAATCAATATACCTGATTACTGAATCAATATGCCTGATTAATGAATCAGTTTACTAGAATACTGAAACAGTCTACCAGATTACTGAAACAGTCAACCAGATTACTGAATCAGTCTACCTGATAACTGAATCTATCTACCAGATTACTGAATCGGTATACCTGATAACTGAATCTATCTACCAGATTACTGAATCTATCTACCAGATTACTGAATCTATCTACCAGATTACTGAATCTATCTACCAGATTACTGAATCTATCTACCATATTACAGAACTTACCATGGCGAAGTCCCTGGAAAACAGGCTCTTGAGAAACTTATTTGCGCTCTCCTGTATCAGCTTGACTAGGTCGGCACTGAATGTGTCCCGATTCTTATCCAGGAAGCCCTGGGCACTGTAGTACACATCGCCAGCGAAGTGACGCAACCCGAAAGCCTTGGTGACGGCTGCCTTTGGCTGCAGGTAGAGCGCATTGGACGAATGATTCTGGTGCAGCTTGTGAAGCATTGTGTCATCTGTGCCCTTGGGGAATTTGGCTTCCTCATCAACCAGTGACAGAATGTTCATAGGCTTCACAGCGATCAGGTCTAGAGTGTCCTGATTGTCGATAAACTCAATGTGCTTCCAGGAGATGCCCTCGGAGTTGTACTCCTCCTGCTCCAGCTTGAAGATGTGCCTCACAAAGAACTGCTGCAGATTCTCGTTGGCGAAGTTGATGCACAGCTGCTCGAAGCTGTTGATGCCGAAGTTTTCGAAGCCGAAGATGTCCAGCACGCCAATGGAGTTCATGTAGTACTTCTCAGCTGAGCGGCCCTTGTAGATGGCTGCGTTGATTTTATTCACGATCCACACGAACAGCCGGCCGTAGATGCCCTTCACCAGTGCGTCTTTGACATCGGTGGCATAGTCTATGGACATTGGAGAGGTCACGGTATCGCCGCGGGTGAAGATTGTCTTGGTGGTGAGGGCCTCCCTCAAGCTGACGGGGCTGCAGCCAAGCAGGCGCGCGGCCCTGCCGAGCTCCTTGTCGCTGATTACCTGGCTGGCGTCAATGTTGTCAACCACGGTGGAGGCGTAGCGGACGTTGCCGAGGTGCAGGATGGACGCCAGCAGGCTGTGGATGTCTAGCGAGTCCTGATCGCTGAAGTTCAGCACCTGCAAATGGATGAATCCTGGGATAATATTCACACTCCTAACCCCAGACTGAATCCCACACCCGACCCCATACTGAATCCAACACCTGACACCATACTGAATCCCACACCCAACTCCACACTGAATCCCACACCCGACCCCATACTGAATCCCACACCCGAACCCACACTGAATCCAACACCCAACTCCACACTGAATCCAACACCCGAACCCATACTGAATCCCACACCCGAACCCACACTGAATCCCACACCCAACTCCACACTGAATCTAACACCCAACCCCAGACTGAATCCCACACCCAACTCCACACTGAATCCCACACCCAACCCCAGACTGAATCCCACACCCAACTCCACACTGAATCCCACACCCAACCCCAGACTGAATCCCACACCCAACTCCACACTGAATCCCACACCCGAACCCACACTGAATCCCACACCCGAACCCACACTGAATCCCACACCCGAACCCACACTGAATCCCACACCCGAACCCACACTGAATCCCACACCTAACCCCATACCAGCCCCAATCCGCGGTGCTCGCACCTTCATAGCGCTCTTGATGCCCGCGTACTCCATCGCGTCGTCGCGGCCGTCGACACAGACGTCGCCGCCCTGCAGCAGATAGTGATACTCGCCGGCGTGGCCCAGCTCCAGAGCCGCCCGCTCCTGAGGCGTCATGCCCGCCAGCATGCAGTAGAATATGTGATAATTTCGCTCGCCCTGGGCCTGAGTCACAATACGGGACTTCTCAAGCAAATACTGCTCAATCTTGGCGCCTTCGATGCACCATTTGCCGTTGAAGTGAATGTCGATGTACTTGCCAAAGCGAGACGAGTTGTCGTTGCGAATAGTCTTGGCGTTGCCGAATGCTGAGTGTCAGGAGATGGAATGGAAGGATGGAATGCTTGGGTCAGCTAATCCTTAAAATATTACACATTAAAAAGATCAGACTCAAAACCTCACATCTGAGATTTATCTGAATCAAAATCTCCCTCGTTTGATTGATCTGAATCAAAATCTCTCTCGTTAGATTGATCTGAATCACAATCTCACTCGTTTGATTGATCTGAATCAAAATCTCACTCGTTAGATTGATCTGAATCAAAATCTCTCTCGTTAGATTGATCTGAATATAAATCTCACTCGTTTGATTGATCTGAATCAAAATCTCACTCGTTAGATTGATCTGAATCAAAATCTCTCTCGTTAGATTGATAAAACTCAAAACCTCACACATTATATTGATCAGAATCACAATCTCACTCGTTAGATTGATCTGAATATAAATCTCACTCGTTTGATTGATCTGAATATAAATCTCACACCTTAGATTAATCAGAATCAAAATCTCACTCGTTAGGTTGATTAGAATTAGAATCTCACTCGTTAGATTGATCAGAATTATAATCTCACTCGTTAGATTGATCAGAATTATAATCTCACTCGTTAGATTGATCAGAATTATAATCTCACTCGTTAGATTGATCAGAATTATAATCTCACTCGTTAGATTGATCAGAATTATAATCTCACTCGTTAGATTGATCAGAATTATAATCTCACTCGTTAGATTGATCAGAATATAAATCTTACTCGTTAGATTGATTCAGAATCTAAATCTCACACCTTAGATTAATCAGAATCAAAATCTCATTCGTAAGTTTGATTAGAATCAAAATCTCACACCATAGATCGATCATATTAAAAAGAGTAAGCCAGTGCTCACCTTCCATGATGGGATTTGAGTCCAGTATCTGCTGCTCAATCCACGAGTGCTGGCCGGACACAGCGGCCAGGAACTGCAGGATAAGCTTGGTGCTCTCAGTCTTGCCCGCACCACTTTCTCCGCTGATGATGATGCACTGGTCGCGCTGGTAGCGGCGCATGTTGTTGTAGGCGTTGTCACCGATGGCAAAGATGTGCGGCGGCAATTCGCCAATCTTTCTGTCGCGGTAGGCCTGCAGGTGCAAGGTCATGTCAATATTGAGAGTCATGTCATTGATCAGTGTCATGTCATTGATGAGTGTCATGTCATTGATCAGTGTCATGTCATTTGATGAGTGTCATGTCATTGATCAGTGTCATGTCATTTGATGAGCCTCATGTCATTTGATGAGCCTCATGTCATATGATCAGTGTCATGTCATTGATGAGTGTCATGTCATTGATCAGTGTCATGTCATTGATCAGTGTCATGTCATTGATGAGTGTCATGTCATTGATCAGTGTCATGTCATTGATGAGTGTCATGTCATATGATCAGTGTCATGTCATATGATCAGTGTCATGTCATTGATAAGCGTCATCTCATTGGTGAGCGTCATGTCATATGATCAGTGTCATGTCATTGATAAGCGTCATCTCATTGGTGAGCGTCATGTCATTGATAAGCGTCATGTCATTGATCAGTGTCATGTCATATGATGAGCGTCATGTCACTGATGAGCGTCATGTCATTGATGAGCGTCATGTCATATGATCAGTGTCATGTCATATGATCAGTGTCATGTCATTGATGAGTGTCATGTCATTGATCAGTGTCATGTCATTGATGAGTGTCATGTCATTGATGAGTGTCATGTCATTGATGAGTGTCATGTCATTGATCAGTGTCATGTCATTGATGAGTGTCATGTCATTGATGAGTGTCATGTCATTGATCAGTGTCATGTCATATGATCAGTGTCATGTCATTGATCAGTGTCATGTCATTGATGAGTGTCATGTCATTGATCAGTGTCATGTCATTGATAAGCGTCATGTCATTGATGAGTGTCATGTCATTGATGAGAGTCATGTCATTGATGAGTGTCATGTCATTGATGAGAGTCATGTCATTGATGAGTGTCATGTCATTGATGAGTGTCATGTCATTGATGAGTGTCATGTCATTGATGAGTGTCATGTCATTGATCAGTGTCATGTCATTGATGAGTGTCATGTCATTGATGAGTGTCATGTCATTGATGAGTGTCATGTCATTGATCAGTGTCATGTCATATGATCAGTGTCATGTCATTGATCAGTGTCATGTCATTGATGAGTGTCATGTCATCGATCAGTGTCATGTCATTGATAAGCGTCATGTCATTGATGAGTGTCATGTCATTGATGAGAGTCATGTCATTGATGAGTGTCATGTCATTGATGAGAGTCATGTCATTGATGAGTGTCATGTCATTGATGAGTGTCATGTCATTGATGAGTGTCATGTCATTGATGAGTGTCATGTCATTGATCAGTGTCATGTCATTTGATGAGCCTCATGTCACTGATGAGCGTCATGTCATTGATGAGCGTCATGTCATTGATGAGCGTCATGTCATATGATCAGTGTCATGTCATTGATGAGCGTCATGTCATATGATCAGTGTCATGTCATTGATGAGTGTCATGTCATTGATCAGTGTCATGTCATATGATCAGTGTCATGTCATTGATCAGTGTCATGTCACTGATGAGCGTCATGTCACTGATGAGCGTCATGTCACTGATGAGCGTCATGTCATTGATGAGCGTCATGTCATTGATCAGTGTCATGTCATTGATGAGCGTCATGTCATTGATCAGTGTCATGTCATATGATGAGCGTCATGTCACTGATGAGCGTCATGTCACTGATGAGCGTCATGTCACTGATGAGCGTCATGTCATTGATGAGCGTCATGTCATTGATGAGTGTCATGTCATTGATGAGTGTCATGTCATTGATGAGTGTCATGTCATTGATGAGTGTCATGTCATTGATGAGCGTCATGTCATTGATGAGTGTCATGTCATTGATGAGTGTCATGTCATTGATGAGCGTCATGTCATTGATGAGCGTCATGTCATATGATCAGTGTCATGTCATTGATAAGCGTCATCTCATTGGTGAGCGTCATGTCATATGATCAGTGTCATGTCATTGATAAGCGTCATCTCATTGGTGAGCGTCATGTCATTGATAAGCGTCATGTCATTGATCAGTGTCATGTCATATGATGAGCGTCATGTCACTGATGAGCGTCATGTCATTGATGAGCGTCATGTCATATGATCAGTGTCATGTCATATGATCAGTGTCATGTCATATGATCAGTGTCATGTCATTGATGAGCGTCATGTCATATGATCAGTGTCATGTCATATGATCAGTGTCATGTCATTGATGAGCGTCATGTCATTGATGAGCGTCATGTCATTGATGAGCGTCATGTCAACAATTCCTGAGGTGATTATCGTTCACCTTAATCTGATCAGCCGTGTAGATTGGCAGCACCTGGTACGGATTGACGGCCACCAGAATTGAGCCGGTGTAGGTGTAGATCAGCTTGTGGTTGTAGCGGATCAGCAGGTTGCGCAGGATGCCCCCCTCATTGAGGTCCGTCAGGCTGATCATGTCCTCAACGCCGTTGACGACCGAGGCGTGCATGTGCCGGATCTTCATGCCGGGCCGCAGCCAGAACTCCTGATGGCGAGTGGCGGAGACAGGCGCTGGATTGGAAACCTACCCAATATCCACCCCAAAACCCTACCCAATTAAACTCCAAAACCCATACCCAATATCCACTCCAAAGCACTACCCAATATAAACTCCAAAAACCCTACCCAATATCTACCCCAAAACCCTACCCAATATCCACCCCAAAACCCTACCCAATATCCACTCCAAAACCCTACCCAATATCCACCCCAAAACCCTACCCAATACCCACCCCAAAACCCTACTCAATATCCACCCCAAAACCCTACCCAATATCCACCCCAAAACCCTACCCAACATCAACCCCAAAACCCTACCCAATATCCACCCCAAAACCCTACCCAATATCCACTCCAAAACCCTACCCAATATCCACCCCAAAACCCTACCCAATATCCACTCCAAAAATCTACCCAATATCCACTCCAAAAATCTACCCAATATCCACCCCAAAACCCTACCCAATATCCACTCCAAAACCCTACCCAATATCCACCCCAAAACCCTACCCAATATCCACCCCAAAACCCTACCCAATATCCACCCCAAAACCCTACCCAATATCCACTCCAAAACCCTACCCAATATCCACCCCAAAACCCTACCCAATATCCACCCCATAACCCTACCCAATATCCACCCCATAACCCTACCCAATATCCACCCCAAAACCCTACCCAATATCCACTCCAAAAATCTACCCAATATCCACACCAAAACCCTACCCAATATCCACCCCAAAACCCTACCCAATATCCACCCCAAAACCCTTCACAATATGCACCCCAAAAACCTGCCCAATAATAAATCAAAAACCTACCCAAAATCCACCCCAAAACCCAAAGCCTAACATTCTCGAGATTGCGCCAGATCAAACCACAGAGAGGGAACCCTGGCACGCACCTTTCCGTCGTCATCGATGACCTGAATCTGACCGGAGGCCGAGTACTTCACCCGGGCCCCGATCGGCACTTCAAACGGACCCGGCTTGTCCGGCTCAATCCAGATGTGGTCGCCCTGGATATTTGAAAAACCATTTGAATCAGATTGACTGTCGATTCGAGCAATCCTAACTAAGAATCTACTTTTCCTTCCAGTTTCGTTTCTAGCTGCGATTCTAGCTGCAATTCTAGCTTCTTTTCTAGCTGCGATTCTAGCTCCGCTCCCAGCTGCGATTCTGGCTTCGCTTCCAGCTGCGATTCTAGCTGCGATTCTAGCTTCTTTTCTAGCTGCGTTTCTAGCTCCGCTTCCAGCTGCGATTCTGGCTTCGCTTCCAGCTGCGATTCTGGCTTCGCTTCCAGCTGCGATTCTGGCTTCGCTTCCAGCTGCGATTCTAGCTTCTTTTCTAGCTGCGATTCTAGCTTCTTTTCTAGCTGCGATTCTAGCTTCTTTTCTAGCTCTGCTTCCAGCTGCGATTCTAACTTCGCTTCCAGCTTCGATTCTAGCTATGATTTTAGGTACGCATTGCTTCTGTGAAAAGCCCCAAGACTTCAAATATAACGAATATTACGATATTACGAAATGAAATTTGAAGCCAAAATACGGGCTCGTAAAAACACCACGATACTGCAGGCACTCAATGCGCTGTGACCAACTTCTAAAAAACTGCTTAACAAATGTGACACTCAGGTAACAATACAGTCCGATTTCTGCTCTACAAACCTGCCGAATCACAACAGTCTTGGCGGCCAGGGGCACATTTCGGTGGCTGGAGGATCCTCTGGACGAAGATCGCTTCACAAGCTGAAGCATGACTGTCTCTGGCTGTATCGGCAAGTCAAAGTTCTGCGGTCCCAGTTCTAGATCCCTACTAAGACAGGCTCTTACACACCATGTTGGGATATTTAAACCCTCGATTCCCCACCAGATTCTTAGATTTAGTGTCCTGGTGGGTCATGCGATCCACCCCAACTCTACCCGCCTGTCTGTGGTCAAATTCCTGTCCCAAAGCACCCGCTAACGCCCAGAGACCCTGATCAACTCAGTAAATTATTCATTCTGGCCAGAAGAACCCGCACAGCAACTTGATTACTAATGCATGGACAGCGGAAGGTAAGCACCTGAGCGGTTGGGTATGTCCGAAAAGCTGGCAGGTAGAGTAACCAAGCCAAACTCTATACCCATGTTTCTTAGAAACTCGTTAAATTGAGTTGACACGACAATGATGATGGTAAGAATTCTATAGGAAAAGAAATTACTGATGTACAAAGTAGTAGAACAACTAGCACACGTCTAATCGGATCCAATCATTTTTTAGTCTTTAGAAAACCTTGTTTAAAATACTGAAAAATCATTGTCGTTCTACTAACAAGTAGAGACAAACAGGATATTGAAAACTATTTTTGATTTGTAATATTCGTCCGATTGCTCAAACGATTCTAGCTACGATTCTTCATACGACTCAAGATACGATTCTTCATACGACTCAAGATACGATTCTTCATACGACTCAAAATACGATTCTTCATACGACTCAAGATACGATTCTTCATACGACTCAAAATACGATTCTTCATACGACTCAAGATACGATTCTTCATACGACTCAAGATACGATTCTTCATACGACTCAAGATACGATTCTTCATACGACTCAAGATACGATTCTTCATACGACTCAAGATACGATTCTTCATACGACTGCAGCTACGATTCTTGTTAAGATTCTATCTACGATTCTTCATACGATTCCATTTACGATTCTACATACGATTCCAGCTACGATTCTTCAGACGATTCCAGCTACGGTTTTTCATCGGATTCTAGCTACGATTCCTCATACGATTCCTGCTACGATTCCTCATACGATTCCTGCTACGATTCCTCATACGATTCTTCAGACGATTCCAGCTAAGGTTTTTCATCGGATTCTAGCTACGATTCCTCAGACGATTCCAGCTACGGTTCTTCATCCGATTCTAGCTACGATTCCTCATCCGATTCTAGCTACGATTCCTCATCCGATTCTAGCTACGATTCCTCATCCGATTCTAGCTACGATTCCTCATCCGATTCTAGCTACGATTCCTCATCCGATTCTAGCTACGATTCCTCATCCGATTCTAGCTACGATTATTTATGCGATTTTTGCACAGAATCAATTTTAACTAATCAAAGTGATTTCTTTAAAGTCCAGAAAATACTCAACATAAAAAAGCAATTTCAGTTAGTGAGTTAGTCTGTACTTTTTGGAATGCATAATTAATTGCTTACTAAATTAATACTCAGCAATAACTAAGGACGAATGTCTATGCACACAATCTAACTCACTACAGACAGCTGGACTGATAGGAAAATGTTGCTTTTATTAATTTCAACTGTTCGTTTTTTAAATGCTTTGGCTAAAAGAAACTCACCTCGTGAAGTACAACCATTGTGCCGAATTAAAAATCGACCTGTGTCAGTCAGAAAACCTGCAGTACTAGAGCGGCAGATGCACCAGCGATTGGCTGAGATTTCTAAGTGATTGCGACGGCAAACAGAGAAATTATCAAAGCCTCATTGCCCAGTTTGTGTCAGCCAATGCAGAGCTGGAACAGAAATCAAAGACGCGGGGAATCGTTTTCAATCTGTCAGTTTTCAAGCTCACACAAAGGGCGGTACCGCTAAGTTGTAGGCGTGGTGGACTGGGCAAAAACTGGAAATCTCTTTTTTTATTTCTTTCGAGCCAGATTTTTTGGGTGTAGCTCTCATTATAAAACTACTTATTCTTTATATTTCTCTACCCGCAGCAGCAGACCAACCTCAACAAAAATCTTGCCGAGCAATATAATAAAACTGCAGCTGGACTATACTGATGCCGCTCAGCCAATGCTGCGAATAGCTGCTGCCTTTTTCTTTACTTCTTTCGCAGCTACAGGACAGGAGAGAGTAGAGAAGTTTTTAGTTTTTGGGTGGGCGCAAGCATGCAGTGAATGGCAGAGGTGGAGGACTGTAGGAATCGGGCGGTTTCGGTTGAGCACAGCAAGAGCTCTCACTCCCCTATAGCTCGACAATGTGCAAGAAACTGCACTTTAAATAATAAAAAACCTGAACCCAAGAGCAGAACGGTTCTCAGAGTTAGAGAGAGAAAGCTTTTTGGCCTTAGAGCCACACTCGCGCAGTAGGGCGGGCCGAACTGCTCACGCAGTTCTCACATGCAGTTTTTGTTAGCACAAAATTAATTGCGTCAAACAGTTCTGATGTCAAATGCAAGGCACGCATCCGAATATTGTCTACGAGATTTAAAAAAAATCGAATTGCTTTTCGTTAACTTAAGCTTTGTCATTTCTTCTGATCTGATTTCTGATTTGCTAACTGGGAGGCTATAGGGAGTGAGTGGCAGAGCTGTCTAATGCGTTTGCCTCTCGCACCAGGCGGTTCTCAACCAATTTTGGGTGCATCCACCGAGATGGTTTGGTTGCTATTCTAGCTATGAACGGGACTTGAGGGCAAACTTACAAGGCACAGTGAGAGTGTACACTGTCTGACGAAAGGACCAGTGTGAGTGTGTGCCTGTGTGCGGTATCTGTATGCGTGTGTGTTTAGGATTCAGTAGAATGTGCAGCATTGATTCTCGCTGGGAATAATTTGCTAGATGGTGGATATAATTAATTTCTTCAAATTAAAGATGCAAATACACAACCAAATGTGCGTGTATACCTAACAACCAGACCTAATAACCAAATAGGAATTTTTAATGATCATTGTGCTGAACAAGTGAGAGCTAACCTAACTTAGTTTTTCATTCGATAAGTAGTCGACAATAAAATGCGAACATGATAGGCAATACATAAAAAACTACATAAAGAATACACTCAGAAAGAGTTCTACAAGGCCATGAAATCAAATGGAATCTGCAAGCCAATTCGTGCTTAGGGCCAGTGTACGAACGTAGAAGGGACAGAGAGACACCATATACTTTATGCTGGACACGCATTGATGTGGGCATTGTGTCTCATTGTTAAACTTCATTTGAGCTCATTACATTCTCAATGAATGCTTCGCGCATTCAAGGTTGCCTATATTAAGCTTCTATACAAACACACAGGGCTGGCACTTAGCGGTCAACCTGAATGACCCGAATGCCTAAGAAAAAATTCGCTAGCTTAAAATAACCTGCGATTCGCGCGTAGACAGGCGTAGAAACACAAAGTCCTACTTAAGAATCTGACCTAATGAAAGTAATGAAAGTCATACAGCCAGGGAGACAATACATCAATTACTAAAGACAGACAGACAGACAGACAGACAGACAGACAGACAGACAGACAGACAGACAGACAGACAGACAGACAGACAGACAGACAGACAGACAGACAGACAGACAGACAGACAGACAGACAGACAGACAGACAGACAGACAGACAGACAGACAGACAGACAGACAGACAGACAGACAGACAGACAGACAGACAGACAGACAGACAGACAGACAGACAGATAGACAGACAGATAGACAGACAGACAGACAGACAGACAGACAGACAGACAGACAGACAGACAGACAGACAGACAGACAGACAGACAGACAGACAGACAGACAGACAGACAGACAGACAGACAGACAGACAGACAGTGATATCTATAGAAAAAGACACAATTGAAAAAAAACGGACAGACGTACAGACATGCAGAGACAAGCAATATTTAATCAGTTATAACAGTACTGAGGATAAATAACCTAAAACAGTTTGAAGATGTCATTAAACGCTCATTAAGAATTAACAGTAGTAAAAAATAGGACGAAAAAACTTTTCTTAGTTCCATGCAAAGCAGGGAACACATAGGGGGGCATATCTAGTAAGTTGGGGTGGGGATGCCCCACAGCAAGTGATTAGGGAAGTAGCCCGCACTTATTGAACACTGTGAGTCCATGATCCCCAGTTACTCAAGACTAAAGCTTATTGATTACTGTGTCCAAACTGCGAGTCCACTGCCTGCTCAAATGTCCTGTAGCTAGCTTGTAGTCAGTATTCTGTGCGTGCGTCACTACTATGCCATTCATATATTTAGTACTTAGGCTAAAGTCCAGTAAAAATTAACGAATATTAACGAATAGCATGCAATAGCTACAATAGCAAGTGAGGAGAATAGGCTATTCAGATCATAATGCGAATAATAGCTATTTCATACACACATACAAGCACAGACACACACTGAGAATATGGGTCAGGGAGGGTGTCAGTACAGAGCCTAAGAGGATCAGGGAGGGTGTTAGTACAGAGCCTAAGATGATCAGGGAGGGTGTCAGTACAGAGCATAAGAGGATCAGGGAGGGTGTCAGTACAGAGCATAAGAGGATCAGGGAGGGTGTCAGTACAGAGCATAAGAGGATCAGGGAGTGTGTCAGTACAGAGCCTAAGATGATCAGGAAAGGTATCAGTACAGAGCCTAAGATGATCAGGAAAGGTATCAGTACAGAGCCTAAGATGATCAGGAAAGGTATCAGTACAGAGCCTAAGATGATCAGGGAAGGTATCAGTACAGAGCCTAAGATGATCAGGAAAGGTATCAGTATAGAGCCTAAGATGATCAGGAAAGGTATCAGTACAGAGCCTAAGATGATCAGGGAAGGTGTCAGTACAGAGCCTAAGATGATCAGGGAAGGTGTCATTACAGAGCCTAAGATGATCAGGGAAGGTGTCAGTACAGAGCCTAAGATGATCAGGGAAGGTATCAGTATAGAGCCTAAGATGATCAGGAAAGGTATCAGTACAGAGCCTAAGATGATCAGGGAAGGTGTCAGTACAGAGCCTAAGATGATCAGGGAAGGTGTCAGTACAGAGCCTAAGATGATCAGGGAAGGTGTCAGTACAGAGCCTAAGATGATCAGGAAAGGTATCAGTACAGAGCCTAAGATGATCAGGAAAGGTATCAGTATAGAGCCTAAGATGATCAGGAAAGGTATCAGTACAGAGCCTAAGATGATCAGGGAAGGTGTCAGTACAGAGCATAAGAGGATCAGGGAGGGTGTCAGTACAGAGCATAAGAGGATCAGGGAGGGTGTCAGTACAGAGCCTAAGATGATCAGGGAAGGTGTCAGTACAGAGCCTAAGATGATCAGGGAAGGTGTCAGTACAGAGCCTAAGATGATCAGGGAAGGTGTCAGTACAGAGCCTAAGATGATCAGGGAAGGTGTCAGTATAGACTCTTTGAGGATCACAAAACAAGTTGTCAAGCACATAATAGAAAATTACTAAAATGTCTGCAATTAATATGAGAAAATGAAAAAAAGTAACTATAATATTTCCATGCATAGAAGAATTTTCAGAAATAAGGTAGGTAAATATCTAGCTAGTTATTGTGTGACTAATCATGAAAGAAGCAACCATAATTATTCATAAATTAATATTTAATGATTCAATTTTCAAATATATATTTAGTTATAGTTTTAGTTTACATTTAAGACAGTTCTTTATTCAGGTAATTCATGTATATTTCACTAGATATGAATAGGTCCAATTAAGGTCCAGGTAACTTAAAAAGAACAAAAATAACAATAATTAGCTAGGCTGAAATACCAAAGATAGCAATAGGCATTAGCCTCTAATCATAATAATACCAATTGCAAAAGGACAGTGGACAATGATACTTCATTTTGGCGACAATAAACCCACAACTAGCAAGGAGGAAACTCTGCCCTTTAGCACTTTTTACCATAAAATGTTATAAATAGAACTAAAACTAACAACATATCTGCTATCTAGTGGCCCATTTTTCCCCATGGGCCTATCTAGATATCTAAACTAAATGATTAGTTAGCTTACCAATGCCGAATTTTACTTTTAAATGGCTAATGCTGGGCTGATAATTAGCTAATGACATAGCTAGGCCTAAGTAGGCCCTTTTATTTAAATTAGGCCTAGCTTGAAAATAAAACTCTTGTTGTCACCTTGGCTATCCTACTTTCAAAGTTTCAATGGTCTACATTTTTGCCTAATTTTTGTTCCAATAAGTACTGGAATACATTTAATACATCACCATTAATAACTGCAAAATATAACTATGTATAGGCAAGCATTATAAAAACAGGTAATTTAGATACACTTTAGGCCTACCACACAAAAAAGTTAAGTTAAAAAATCTAATTGAATATAGGCCCTACTAAAAGTAATACAAAAGAACTTCACAGATATAAAGACAACAACAAGTGAAAAAATGTGCTTTTAGAATGCAGAACTAGACTTCTGACTATTATAATAAACTAGCTGGTAGAATTATCTCGCCAGTGGGGTTGATGCAGCTATGCACATTTGGGTGAGAAATTTCTTATCAGTATGCTCACCAAGCAAAACTAGCTCTGATGCAATCATTAAAATTGGCACTGGAGCCTCACTGTGCACCAGCTGAAAACAAAAATGCATTAGAAAAGGCTATTTAAAACTGTTTTTCGAATATTTAATCCCCTTGGCAATAGAATTAAGCTGAATAAAAATACGTGTATTGTGTATAGTATAATTGTCCCCATATTTGGCATCTTTTGGTGAAATGGTGAAAAATTTTGAGAAAATCGATCGCGCATATATATAGATAGATTTGAATTCCAGTAAAGTGGAGGATATTTAAGCTTCTACTTCCAGGTCTACCACTTTCGTAATTAGACTAAGTGGAAACTTATTTTTATACAGAAACTCACTCGGTAAATAGCTTAAAAATTAGTAAATTAAATTTGAGGAGTTCATTATTTTCTTATATGAGGGATTCAGCGTTTACTGAAGTAACTGATTAACGTTGACAAAACGCCCGCTGAGCAGTATCAGTTGTGCTGAAAAAAATGCCACACCCAACATTTTTTCTCACGCCTTTCTTAGAAAACGAAGTATTTAACTTCTTGCTTTTTGTTTCTAAATGATTCTATCAAGTCAATATAAAATGAAAAGTTATTAGCAGAGTTTAACTTTAATACCATTAAAACATCTAAATAAATTTTTTGCTTCTTCACTATTTTTATACTAAAAACTAGTTTGGGTAGATTATAACTTACGCATATATATTTCTGGTTTTTATTCCGTAATTTATTATCGAAAAAATATTTGATATGCGTTCTTGTTTGCTTTGAGTCACATTAGGCTAAGAGTCTAGAGAGTAAAATATTACAAAAATTAACTAAGAAAAAATAAGTACAACCTCATTCGTTGCGGGCGCACCTGAAGGCTGCGTCCCGCGGGAGTCAGCCTGTGCATGGTGAGGGCTGACGGCGCCACATCCAAATTACGCCAGCTCATTCTTTTAGAAATTAAACAAGTGGGTCAGCTACAGCAATACAGAGTTAAGTATCTCGCTGAGGGATGCCAAGCGTTAAAGTCGAGTCGGAGAATTCAACGCACCACGACAGCTGCAAGTTGAGTCAGATCCTCATATGTACAAGTACCACGAGGCTGCAATCAAAATATTGCAACATATTTAGTGAAAGAGATAGTTTAAGTTTAGCTTTGTCAGCTTCTATTTTAGTAACATTATGAACTCTGTATTTCAGCTATTTTAAGCAAAGCTGGCCTTTATTGGCTGATGTCTATTGTGTTGTAATTGGGTTTCAAACAAGCCAATTTTATAAAAAAATATATAAACTAAGAAATTGAAGTCTTCCTTTTATTGGATGGGGCATCACAGAGCAGCGCAATAGCTCTCCAACAGTGAGCACAAAGCTGAAGCGGCTATGATCAGGATGTATATGTATATAATTATTTGTACTGACAAAAATGAAACATGTTCAGTAAAAACTTCACCGTCAGCGTTTTGCTGACCAGTGGATACAAGAAAAATGTAAATAATAGACTAAAAATACAACATGCAACGGTCGCCAAAGCTTTTTAAAACACTCTAGCTCCCGGGCTAAAACTATATCTAAGTAGTAACTTAAGGCGTGTAAAGTGGGTTAAAAAATAAGCCGAAAAATAGCACAACAGCCTAAGCAGAAAATAATAATGTCCACTCTAGTATTTGTACAGGGCGATGACAAGGACTGCTCCAGTAGTAGGATATGGCATACAGGCATGTAAAACAAAATACATGCAAACATGTAAAATTCTCACTAGGATTTTAGTAGTAGATGTTACTATTTTTAGAAACCAAATCCGGGTAACCCCAACGGAAATATCACACAATGACTGCGTGCCGCGTCTTTCAATGAAGTTTGTTTGAGTGATTAAAAACATAATTGTTGACGGACAAGGTTTCGACAACTCGACAAAAAACAATTTGTACGAAGTTAAAACGACTTCATGCGATAATGAAAAGCAAGCGAGTTTAATACTCGCAGAAAAGGAAAATTATACAAGCTATATATTTCATAGACTTTGTTAATAATTTAGACGATAAACTGAATAAAATCACAGGCAAATAATGAGCCAGTAAATAAGAGTACAGTTGGGAGGCAAGTAAAATAGTTGGGAGTAGGACTAAGCGATGCTTTTCAGGAGCTTCGCTTTAAACATTAAATTTAATGTGCACTTTTAACTGAAGCCAAACATAAATATATAGAAGCAGTTTTTTTAATTATAATTAAATTGCGTATTTACAAAAGGGCAAACATTCCAAACCTGCTGTTGCCTCTTAAAATAGCTGGGTTACGTCATCACTTACGCCAGTCGGTTTTGTAATAGCCATGCAACAAGGGTGTGCCATGTGTTGATGGAGTTTAGAATCTTCGGAGATACGAAAAAACTCTTGCGAATGCAATCAGCTCAAACTGCAGAGCACAATGCTACTGTGAAATCAGATGGACAAGTTGAAAAACTATAACTAGACAGACAGACTACTCGCGCTGCTGGTAGGGCGGCGGCGGGGCATCTGTGGCAGGTCCGACGAAGGCGGTGGCCGCGTCGGCGGCGGCACCGTTGGCCGAGTAGGCAGGCGGTCTGTCGCTGTCGCTAATGCCACCGACGGCGGCTTCCTGACCTCCACAGGCCTCGTCCTGGTCCTCCTTCGGTTGGTAGGGTGGGGGCTGGTACTGCTGCTGCTGCGGCAAGGTCGCTGGCGGCGGCGGTGGCGGCGCCGGGAAACGACGCCCGACCCGACCAGCTCCCAGTTCGACGTCGTCATCGAAATCGTCCAGCTGGTTGGCGGACGGGCCGGAGCGACGCAGCCGGCTGCTGAAGTGGCCGGAGAATCGAGTGGCGGCGGCCGACGGGAATCTGGGCAGCCGTACTGGCCAGTCCATCATCAGCAGTGGAGGTCGGCTACCGCCGGCCGCTGGTCGAGCCGCAGCGGACGAAGAGCTGACGGTGGCATTCCGGTAGGCGGCTGCGGCCCAGGCGGCCCGCCGTTTGTGCACCCCGCAGACGCCGAAGCAGACAAACAGAAGGAAGATGAGCATGAACCAGAAGTACCACATGTTCCACATTGACACCAGGTGGCGCAGCTGCTGTGCCGGCACCCGGTCAGGCAGGGAGGTGAGGTTGGCCACCCGGTAGATCTGGCCGGTGTGCGGGTCTCGGACCCTCGGCAGGCAGCAGTGAGTGTCCCACTGACTGCAGCACAGGTAGGGCATCCGGCAGTAATGAGTGTAGGAGCAGGCCTGGTACAGCATGACTGGCTGCAAGCGGAGTGCCGAATTAGCTTCGTCTTTGTCACTTTTGCAGCCTAGGAGTAATCTACCTTTTCATCTACGCCCCCCCACTGACTAGGCGCTCCTAGGTCTTCTGCTCTTTTCAAGTCTTGCCTCTGCACTTGGATCCGCGCCGGCGGCGGCTGGCTCTCTCACACCCTGCGTGATGGGGAGGGGCCCTTTGTGTATGCCTGTGCTTGTGTGATTCCATTGTCTGCCTGTTGATAGTTAAGGATGCCTGCTTCACGTGATCCTTAAGGACAGTTTCTGTTTACTTGTAATTATGACTCATGTCTATTTTTAGCAACAAGTCTTGGGATCGTTTTTCTACGTATATCCTACGTATGCCTGACGCCAGTTTCTAATTTTAGCAACAGACCCTTTGGTCATGGGTTTGTTGCCTGTTTATCTGACGTCAGTTGCTATTTATAGAATCCACGTGATGCGTCCGCTACCCCTACATCGTCTGCACGATATAAACAGTGCCCCGTTAAGGCCACAGGGCTAGAGTTTTCTTAAGTTTTTAAGCGTTTCCGTAGCGCTATATTAATTGCGTCCTATTATCATGCCCATTTAGTGTGTGCCTGCGTGCCCGCTAAAATATTGTTTCCAATCGAACTCCCGACCTCACGTTCAGAAATCTTAATATTTTATCTCTGGGCTAAAAGTTGCGCATTTAGTGAAAGCAAAATGAATCTAGCTACCTTTTGTAGGTACGAAGTGTAGATAGCTAACGGTCAGAAGTAGTCTTCAAATACCAGCCTATGGGAGGCAATTCGTGTCCTTTATCTGGAGTAGAAATCTATGATCCTATTATGGAACTAAACAGATGTACACGGACTTTTGAGGCGCAGTAATTTCTATCTATTTACCTTTTATCTACTCTAGATCTGCATTTATCAGCTAGCTAGACAGGCATCAAAATAAATAGAAGAGCAGATGAAGCAGTCATGTTTTTGTCTCCAATGAAATTGGCCAATGCGTTAGCTAGCCAGTCTATTTAATGAGTCCAATTTAGACTCTGCATCGAATCGCTTTGTAGTCCAGAATGTAAGTCTAGGCATGAACTCTCGGACTCAAGCATCGGCAGGCGGCTGCTGGGGAGCAGCGCCAGGACCAGCGGCTGCGGCTGCGGCCGGCTGGGTTTTGCGGTAGGCCAGCCGATCGCCGAAGCGGCCTCCCCGCTCGCCGCCCTCTCCGCCGCGACCTTCGCCGCCGCCGCGTCCGCCGGCGCCGGGTCCGCGCGCGTCGGTGGCAGCGCCGCCGGGTCCGGGGCGTCGGCTGAGCGTGGCCGGCACGCATTCAGTCGGCAGATGGAGGAATTTGCGCAGAAATTCGATGCCCTCGTTAGTCAGGAACCAGTAGTAGTGGCGCCAGGCGAACTGCTCGCGCACAAAGCCGCGCGACTTCAGGCTGGTCAGGGTCTTCACTACGTGCAGATTGCGCACCCCGGTGACCTGGGGATGAGTCACATTCGGCCTGGGATCCTTCTTGGCCACCATGACACCGTCGGAGAACAGGCGCTCGTAGATCGAGACGGTTTCCTTCTTTGGGATCAGCATGGCTGTTGTTGAATGGGCGGCACTGGCTGCGGGGCGGTGTGCGGGGTGGAATTAATGGGCTGCCTTGCCTGACTGCTCTCATCTGCTTAATAACAATCCAGCCAAATTATCACCTGTTTAATAACAATCCAGCCAAATTATCACCTGTTTAATAACAATCCAGCCAAATTATCACCTGCTTAATAACAATCTAGCCAAATTATCACCTGCTTAATAACAATCTAGCCAAATTATCACCTGTTTAATAACAATCCAGCCAAATTATCACCTGCTTAATAACAATCTAGCCAAATTATCACCTGTTTAATAACAATCCAGCCAAATTATCACCTGTTTAATAACAATCCAGCCAAATTATCACCTGTTTAATAACAATCTAGCCAAATTATCACCTGTTTAATAACAATCCAGCCAAATTATCACCTGTTTAATAACAATCCAGCCAAATTATCACCTGTTTAATAACAATCCAGCCAAATTATCACCTGTTTAATAACAATCCAGCCAAATTATCACCTGTTTAATAACAATCCAGCCAAATTATCACCTGTTTAATAACAATCTAGCCTAATTCTCACATGTTTAATAACCAGCTTGATTTTTACCTCCAATTCTTACCTGTTTAAAAACAAGCTAGACTAATTCTCACCTGTTCACCGACTAGATTGTCTAATTATTCTCACCAGTTTCATAATTAGATTGCTGAAATATTTTAACCCGTTTAACAAGACTTAGTAATTGTTAACACCTGCTTATAGAGACCCTACCCTACAAAATAATTCCTAGCTTTATTAAATATAATGAAATGGCAGACATAACACTAAACAGAGTGGGAAGCAGTTACTAATCAAATAGCAGTAAGAGTTAATGTTTTTTTGTAAAAAAATCAATTAATAAGCTACTGTTTAGTAGCGCATAGTAGCAAAACCTGGTTAACAAGCATCAATGAAAACCGTATACGATAGGCATTCATCATACAGACATTATTGACAGCAAAAGATAAGCAAGATAAAGCACAAGAAAAATCAGAACATCAATCAGATTCACATTGTCAATTGATTTAAGCCTAGAATATAGCGCAATTTAAAAACAGAAATGTGGAATTACGCTGGAGTTGCTATGGAAACAGCGGGAAGTCCTACCGTGATTCAGTTATAATAAGTGACAATGGCGCACTTTTAGCAGTTAAACAGTTATTAATAGTACAGGATTGTCACCCGTGGCACTTCAAACTTTAACTAGACAAATCTAGAATATATATTTTCTAAGACAAGCGAGTAAATCTATCTGATTAAATACAGTTTATTAAGTATATGATTTACTTTGCCTTAAAAACAAAGTGACAATAGATATTACTGTCAAATAATTGAATAGTGAATATAAAGGAATAAGAGTAATTAGAGAACCTCTTGGATAGAGAAGCAGCAGTTCGCATCCTCCCGCCGAGCGGCAGTTTACACAGACGTGCCTGGTTTGGTCAAGCTCTGCTCCATGAACTTGCGCTTAGCGAAGCAGATCCACCATTTGCTCGGCTTGTCGTTCGGATCGCCCGGGAACAGTTTATCAAGTAGGCGCTGGCCAGTCTCCTGGCGCAGCTGCTGAATGTACTGCCGCATCAGCTCCTCCTCGGCTTTGTCTCGCGGCTTCGCGTACAGAGCGTTCAACTCGCGAGGAAAGCCTGGATCTCCGGGCATGTCGAATTTGGCAATGCCCATGGCGTTGATTTCCTTGGAGGCCTGTGAGTGGATGCGTGCAATCACTCACTCTGTACATCCCATACAGAAAAATCTTCCTGACTACCTACCACAGGTAAGCACTGTTATTTGCCTCGGTAAAGTAGAGTAGTCTATCTAATCAAGCCTAATCGATCTACTCTACCTTCCGGGTCTATCCACTGTGGTCTAGTAGCTCTACCCTATCTAGCTACTAGCTCCACCCTATCTAGCTACTAGCTCTACCTTATCGAGCTACTCACTCCACCTTATCGAGCTACTCACTCTACCTTATCGAGCTACTCACTCTACCTTATCGAGCTACTCACTCTACCTTATCGAGCTACTCACTCTACCTTATCGAGCTACTCACTCTACCTTATCGAGCTACTCACTCTACCTTATCGAGCTACTCACTCTACCTTATCGAGCTACTCACTCTACCTTATCGAGCTACTCACTCTACCTTATCGAGCTACTCACTCTACCTTATCGAGCTACTCACTCTACCTTATCGAGCTACTCACTCTACCTTATCGAGCTACTCACTCTACCTTATCGAGCTACTCGCTCTATTCAATCGAAAAACTCGTTATACCCAATCGACCTACTCGTTCTTTTTTATCTACCTGCTCGCTCTACCTAATCTAGCTACTCGCTCCACCCAATCGAAATAGTCGATCTACCCAGTCTACCCAGTTGTATCCAGCAAACCGCAATGAAAACAACAAACCTGAGTCTTATTCGGGCTGCGGTAAATCTTGCGCAGGACATCCAGGATGTAGAGGGTCAGGTAGATGAGGACCCGATCAGCCTCGGACTTGATCTCGTAGTTCTTGAAGAACACGTTGGCCTTGAAGTAGAACAGGGCCTCGTCAATGATGTCCTTCTCAAGGCTGGACTCCTGTGGCGCCGGTCCGCGGAACTTGGTTCGCAACGGCAGCAGCGCCATGTTGCCAACTAGCTTGGACGCCTGAACGAACTCTGAGTGATAGGCAGGCATTGTGCTTCTCTTCTTTCGCGATTCACGGAATACTAGCTCTGAAAGCGAATAATTCGGGACGAATTAATAACGAAAATTGTTTAAGGAATTCAATTACCTGTTCTACAAATCCTGTACTACTGAATTCTATACTTTACAAATTTCGCATTACTGAATACTATGTTCTACAAATCCAGCATTACTGAATTATATTCTCTACCAATCCTGCATTAATGAATTCTATGCTCTACAGATCCTGTATTACTGAATTCTATGCTCTACAGATCCTTTATTACTGAATTCTATGCTCTACAGATCCTGTATTACTGAATTATATGCTCTACAGATCCTGTATTACTGAATTCTATGCTCTACAGATCCTGTATTACTGAATTCTATACTCTACAAATCCAGCATTACTGAATTATATTCTCTACCAATCCTGCATTACTGAATTCTATGCTCTACAGATCCTGTATTACTGAATTATATTCTCTACCAATCCTGCATTACTGAATTCTATGCTCTACAGATCCTGTATTACTGAATTATATTCTCTACAAATCCAGCATTACTGAATTATATGCTCTACAGATCCTGTATTACTGAATTATATTCTCTACAAATCCAGCATTACTGAATTCTATGCTCTACAGATCCTGTATTACTGAATTCTATGCTCTACAGATCCTGTATTACTGAATTCTATGCTCTACAGATCCTGTATTACTGAATTCTATGCTCTACAGATCCTGTATTACTGAATTCTATGCTCTACAGATCCTGTATTACTGAATTCTATGCTCTACAGATCCTGTATTACTGAATTCTATACTCTACAAATCCAGCATTACTGAATTCTATGCTCTACAGATCCTGTATTACTGAATTCTATGCTCTACAGATCCTGTATTACTGAATTCTATGCTCTACAGATCCTGTATTACTGAATTCTATGCTCTACAGATCCTGTATTACTGAATTCTATACTCTACAAATCCAGCATTACTGAATTATATTCTCTACCAATCCTGCATTACTGAATTCTATGCTCTACAGATCCTGTATTACTGAATTATATTCTCTACAAATCCAGCATTACTGAATTATATTCTCTACAAATCCAGCATTACTGAATTATATTCTCTACAAATCCTGCATTACTGAATTATATTCTCTACAAATCCTGCATTACAAATTCTGTATTAAAATGTTCCTATTATTGCTTGCTAAACAGAAACAAAGCGAAGGTCAAGCAAAATGGTTAATAAGCAGTAACTGGCACACGAAATCATATTTATTGAACATTATTATTTATAACATAGTATTAATCGTATGAATCAAAATCTCTGGTTTTGTCTGAAAACATTCTACTCGAATATGATGGGCACGCGTGAAAGCAAGAGATACGTGTACATAGAGAACATTTTCTATACCAGTGCGTAGATAGTTCGCTTTTTACTGAGAGAGAGAACGAAATAATGTACACAGCTCACTGTATACTACTGTCAGCAGACAAGAAAATAAGCACTATAAAAATATAGTTGGGTTGGGTACTAAAATCTTTATTTTTGAAGTTCTCAGAATTACTTTGATTAAAAAAATCTTGCTTTCTTGCTTTGTAAGATAAATAAACAAAACTGTAAATACAATTAGTTACAAAAATATTTATTACAGATTAAAAATCACTTGTTTTAATGGTTAAACGAGACAAAAAGTCAATTCATTCACCTTTTCATAACAATAGAAGTGATATGGTTCTACTGGGTTCGCAATTTCTATTGGAAGTTGTGCGAAAAAAACAGAACTCCAATGATATAATTGCTAGAATTAGCACAATCAACAGCTGAGGAGAACATTACATTATTAACTAACATGCCAACATGACCAAACACCTGAACACCCACAGTGACAGAGTATGCTGGCATAGCAACAGTAAAACTCATGGAAATTAGACAGTTGGATGTCAAATAATTCATTTCTGTATACTATAAACAGTTTGTTGGCAAAATAGCAATTACAGTAAAGTAGGTTGGAATATATGATAACGGATTTGATTAGTCGGTTCATGTAGCATTAGCAAAGGGTGTTGGACAACAGTAGATACATTTGTAAAATATCTGGCTAATTAGAGCTGGATGATACAATAATACAACATTTAGTAACACCCATTCCATACACTGTACTCATGCGAGCGCTATGAGCAGTCATTTACAACCATCTCTTCCATTTCCTGTACTCATGCGAGCGCTATGAGCAGTCATTTACAACCATCTCTTCCATTTCCTGTACTCATGCGGGCGCTATGAGCAGTCATACAAGCCGTTATGAATTGTCTATTTCCAACCTTATCGGCGCATTGAATGTGAAATCGTCGCATTCGTACACCCAGCAATCTAGCAGCAGCTAAAGAACGGCCTCTTATAATAGCTGGTTCTGTACTCATCTGCGCTACTGTGTCGTCGCCTGCGTCGCTCCATGGTAAGGACTGGCATCTGTACCAGCTGAACTGGGCTAAGACCCTCCCGCATAGCCTTGACCAGGTTTAACACCTGACCGCGTAGAACGTCCATTTGGCGGTCACAGGTGCGCCTGGAGTGATTGGAGAGGAAAGTGGAAAGTAAATAGGGGCAGGTGGACATAAACAGAAATAAGATTCTACATTTCGGCAATGTCGGTGGTACTCCGTACCTGTCAAATCCACGATCGCGCCGAAACAGAGAGGCCAGCTCGTCGCACATGCCCTGCACAAAGCGCATATCGGTTAGCTTGGCCAGCACCAGATCCTTGATGCGCTGACTGAATGGCAGTTTAGCCTGTGGCAGCCAGGCCCAGTGATAGGGATAGGCGCGCCACTCGTCCGGGTGCTTGCAAGGAAATGCCAGGCCGTTGTCTATGGCCGCCACGTAGATCTTGGGCTGCTGGACCATGCCCCAGTCCTGCGTGTGATTTAGCGGACATCAACGAGCCTAACACATAAACACAGTTAGGTCATAGGCTGCGCACAGATGTTTAGTCATCCATGGCCTGAGCAAGTCATCAAATCCACACTAAACTTCTAAACCTGCTAACTAACGATAATCCCAGTGAATTAATACTAGTTTCAGATCTCAAGCAACAAAAGCTTCAATCTCAGATCACCAGCTTGAGCAGAAAGTCAAAATCTAAATTTTGCAGCTTCAACCTCACGTACCAGTGTGAGAAACTAGTCAAAATCACTAGTTTGAGCAGCAACAATTTCCTATCCTTAGTTAGAGCAGAAACAGTCTCAGATCCCTAGTTTGAGCAGCAACAATTTCCTATCCTTAGTTAGAGCAGAAACAGTCTCAGATCCCTAGTTTGAGCAGCAACTGTCTCAGATCCCTAGTTTGAGCGGTAACAATCTCAGATCCCCAGTTTGAGCAGCAACAATCTCAGATCCCCAGTTTGAGCAGTTACAATCTTAAATCCAGCTAGTCCCATATCCACCACTTAACTAACTCAATCTCAAATCTCAAAACCCTAGTTTGAGCAGCTGAAACCAGCCGCTCACTCTACGTCAGTTGAGCCTACAATGCACTTGTTTGCAAAGAGGGATACATTTCAGGACACTTATTAACGCACCTCTTCGATGCCGGACTCGCTGCGGTCGCTGCTGCTCTCGTCGTCTACCGTCTCCTCCAGCTGCTCCTTTGTCGGATTGTCTCCGTCGGCCGCAGCCTCCATTCTAGCGACGCCATCCGCATCGACTGGCACCGTCAGGCTGGCCGATGCCGTCGCGCCGGCAGTCGCCGAACCGGAAGCCGAATTCAACGGCGTCACTTCTGGCTTGTCGTACCGGATCAGCCAGTTGTCGTTGCCCCGGTCAGTATTCCTGATAATATAGTCCAGTACAACTAGCTTCTCAAACAGAAATTGGAATTCATCGGCCACGGTTTTTGAGAGAGGCTCGATTTCGAATCTGCGAAGCCAAAAGTCCGCGTCCTTGTAGCCCTCCACGAAGGTTTGAAACGAGCCAGTCTGCAAGGCAAATTCAGTTTATAATGACAACTGGAATGGTTGGATTATCTGTGACTAACTGTTCAAATTGGTATCTGAGACTAGCTGCTCAAACTGGTATCTGAGACTAGCTGCTCAAACTGGGATCTGAGACTGTAGCTGCTCAAACTGGGATCTGAGACTGTAGCTGCTCAAACTGGGATCTGAGACTAGAGCCTGCTCAAACAGGGATCTGAGACTGTAGCTGCTCAAACTGGGATCTGAGACTGTAGCTGCTCAAACTGGGATCTGAGACTAGCTGCTCAAACTGGGATCTGAGACTAGCTGCTCAAACTCGGGATCTGAGACTAGCTGCTCAAACTCGGGATCTCTGAGGTTTAAGCTACTCAAACTGGCATCTGAGACTGCAGCTACTCAAACTGGGATCTAAGACTGCAGCTACTCAAACTGGGATGTGAGACTGTAGCTGCTCAAACTGGGATCTGAGACTGTAGCTGCTCAAACTGGGATCTGAGACTAGCTGCTCAAACTGGGATCTGAGACTAGCTGCTCAAACTCGGGATCTGAGACTAGCTGCTCAAACTCGGGATCTCTGAGGTTTAAGCTACTCAAACTGGCATCTGAGACTGCAGCTACTCAAACTGGGATCTAAGACTGCAGCTACTCAAACGGGGATCTGAGACTGTAGCTGCTCAAACTGGGATCTGAGACTGTAGCTGCTCAAACTGGGATCTGAGACTGTAGCTGCTCAAACTGGGATCTGAGACTAGAGCCTGCTCAAACAGGGATCTAAGACTAGCTGCTCAAACTGGGATCTGAGACTAGCTGCTCAAACTGGGATCTGAGACTAGCTGCTCAAACTGGGATCTGAGACTGTAACTGCTCAAACTGGGATCTGAGACTGTAGCTGCTCAAACTGGGATCTGAGACTGTAGCTGCTCAAACTGGGATCTGAGACTAGCTGCTCAAACTGGGATCTGAGACTAGCTGCTCAAACTCGGGATCTGAGACTAGCTGCTCAAACTCGGGATCTCTGAGGTTTAAGCTACTCAAACTGGCATCTGAGACTGCAGCTACTCAAACTGGGATCTAAGACTGCAGCTACTCAAACTGGGATGTGAGACTGTAGCTGCTCAAACTGTAAATCTGAGACAGTAGATGCTCTAGAAGAGGATTCTCACCTTTGGCGGCAGACCCAGGTGATGAAATCTTCTACCAATAGTTGGCACCTTGGCCAGATTCTGTTTAGTTCTAGACTTGACTCGATCCATTGGCGTGTAGTTGAAAGAATCGCTGGCTAGAGCCACCACCCTGGTCTCTGGCACAATGTTCAGGCCAAGCCGGTGGTCTACAAGGGAGGCGCCAGCCTCGGACAGGTAGCCCTGATTAGGCACTAGACAGGAGCGGCCAAAGCAGCACGGGCAGCACATTTTGTGCATCCATTTTGTCCATTTTGGATTCAGGCGGCCGTACGGCTCTTCGTCTTTAGGCTTGAAAACGCCGATAGTTTTCTAAGAATTAAAAAAATGAATAACGAGTTTTTAGCTGGCGGTGGACTTTGATGTGATCGTAAATTGTGCAGAAACCGCCGAAAAATCACCCGAACCAGTGGCCCATGGGACAACCAGAGAATTCTTTACGGTCGATTCCTCGGCGGTTTCTGAGCATGGAATCTCACGAACTGGAGGATTCTTTGGGTGATTCCATTTCGCCACCAAGAAGCACCGAGAAACCGCCCAGTTGGGTAGATTCCAAGCATGGAATAATCCGATTGGTCTGTTTCCAGCGTTTGGCTGTTTCTTTTTCTGGAAACACCGCAGATTCCAACTGGAATCACCCAAAGAAACATCCCCATTTTTGAAATTACACTGTCTGATGATGCAAAAGTCAGGGCAGATGTACATCACTGTGCGCGAGTGTTCAGGAGTCAGCGGAATGGACAGAATTGCCTCATCTGTGGCTGCGGGTCTACTGTGAATACGCACCAGACAACCAGCAGCTTACCCCTTCGGAATTTTTCACAAAGTAGCTACCGCTGCTGCCCTGATAGATGCGCTCCGGATTGACGCCGAGTTCAATAGCGCGCAGAGCATCGGCAATCAGGTTAGCGAATGCAGGATCGTCTGAATAGGGCAGCGTTGGCTGCCTGTGCGACGGTCGGTCGGCATCCGTGTCACTGTCCGAATTGGCGCTGTCTGTGGCCTGACAAACAATGAGACAATTGAAATTCAGTGGCTTGCTACGTTGCGAATCTAGGGTTTGTGAAACGAACCCTGAAGAAAGAATAAAAAATAGTTTAAATTTTATTACACCTGCTCCAAATGGGTCAGATATATAGCCGACGTACGGCTGTACAGTCCATGGACTGTGGGAATGCAAAACCCACTCTCAATTATCCCAGCTAATGCTGGTAACCATTAAAGAGCTGGGTGAACTGAAGCAATGCAGAGTTAAGCGTCATACTAAAGGACACAAATTGTCTAGAAGCGAACCCCCGACCTTCAAGTCATGAATACAACACCCTTACCACTAGGCTACAACCCTGACAGAGACCATATCGAAAATCCCGCACCTGCAGTAGGGGAGTATTCTCCCGATTGCCATGGTGGTGATGATGATGATGCGGCATTGGCGGACAATTGTTTATAACAACTTTAATAGATTTCACTTTCAAAGCTGATTTGTTGCTATCCTTGTTATTGTTGTTTCCAGCAGTTTTGCTACCTTGTGGACCATTGTAGTCTTTGAATACAGAGCCCGGCGGTGACTGCTCCTGCTGCTGTTTCCTAATTGCAGACTTCTCTGGCGAGGATGAGGGCAGAGGAGGCAGCCGGTGAAGTGCGAGCAAGTCAGGAGAGCCCGGACTATCAGACAGCTGACTAGAGAAGGCTTTGGCAGCTTGAGTGGCAGTGGCGAATTCAATTAGGTCATCAAGGGCATTGCTTGTGTCAGCAGAGAGCATGAAGTCAGTAACTGCACTTTAATTAGAATTGACAGGTTGCACAATAACCAGCTAGACAGTGGTGTGCAGATCATGCAGATAAATTGAAAAATGGGCATGCACTATGTAATTACACTATTCTTTAGTTTATCTAACTTGATGCTTTGCCTGCAACTGAGATTTAAGGTTGTAAAAATGAATAAGGCAATCAAATTAGAACCTTTTAAAACATTTTTATCAAAGATCATTAGTTTTTTAAAGTTTATAAAAATATATAATTAACCTAGCTTGCAAAGTTTAATGAATTCATAAATGTTCAAGTATCATAAATTAAATAGGATAATTATTTTTGCAAAAAAATTGTTAAGATTCCATGTTGGTATTGATAAGACTAGCTATATAAAAATTGACAGTGTTTATCCCATTACATAGTGTAGTACTATGTATTATATAACTATGTACTACTACTTACATATATTGTGCATATAACAATTCTCAGCATAAACAATATTTTGGTATTTACTTAGCATTTGCCACATATACATTTTTGTAGTAACATTTTTTGTATACACTTACCACCTTCTTTCTTGACTTTGGCATTTACAGGGTAGCCCCAGTTGACTTAAAAAAAATTCCCGGGGAATTCCCAAATTTTTTTGACAGAAGGCAAAAACTCCCAGGTGATGGCTGGGAACCAAAAAATAGTCATCTATGATTAAAATGCAATTTTTAGCAACTGCTAACTCTTGTGCACGTTACTTTAATCTTAATCACAATTAGTATGACTTGTACATTATTGCTCTTAATTAAAGTAGATGACATGAAGCTGCCTTAGCAAAATTTGGTTTCGTGATCTTGTGTGGCTTCTTGGTTACAGCAGGGCTTGTCTTGTCAGTATATTTCTCAGTCAGTTCCTCACCAATAATTAGCCTATAATAACTGAACAGCATTGATGGCAATGCTTACGTAGGCATTCAGTCCTTGTGAATAAAGAAAATAAGTCAAATTTACCACAAAACATAACATGATGGTGTCTGGCCAATGGGAACATATTGAGAATGAGCAGAACAATCAGACAGGAACGCAAATAGGCATGAACCATTAAGAAAAAATATATCATTAAGATAGGCCTATAGATTCACACAATATGGGGAATAAATAATGCTTATTGGGCAGGTAAGCAGAAGAGAGAAAGAGAAATCAGCAAAAGAGAAGTTCCAACCTTATAGATTGCTGGTCCAAGGACACTTCATGTTCCATGTGACCCACACACATGGAAGGGAGCTTCTAAGCCAAACTACAAAGTTTCTAGGTAGTGACACAACATAAAATAAAAAAGCAACATATAAGACAAGTTAAATCAGAACAGAAAAACAATTGTGAAGTCTGTTTAGACCTCACTTTATATTTTGTTTGAGTCGAAAATGATGAGAAAACAAATATATTGTCATTGAACATGCCATATAATATTTTATGCACTCAGTGATGTCATTCTAGAAAAATTCCCGGGGATTTCCTGGTTTTCCAGGTTTTCATGGCCTGGGGCTACCCTGATATTCTTGACTATTGTATATTTCAATATGAATAACTTAAGATGATCACCAATGATTAGCAAAAATTTTATTTCTTGCTAGGCCCAATGACAAAACAACAAATGGAAAAGTAAAATTAATTGCTATAATTGAAGAATATCAACAATGAAAATGAATTCTTGCATTATACCTGGTATTAATACATATATAATGCAATTGTTCCTAGTCCTATGGCATTAAGATGCAAGCTACACGCTAGATAAATTAGACTAGCTGTAAAAAACAATGACTGATAACTGTCACTGTCCTGTCCTGTCAAGACCATGACACAATGACAGGACTGCCTGATTGACACATCTTAGACTAGACCAAACCAAGCAAAAAATGTACTGCACAATATAATTATTATTGGGATTTTGCTTGATAGCTTACAAATATTAACGATAGTACTTGGGAACTTTTACAAACGGGTGCGTGTCTCATACAGAAAAATAAATTAGAATACATCTATATTTTTTGTTAAGTCAAGTGTCGTAGTAAGAAGGCTGTTTCTATTTTCCACCAAAAAACAACCACACAACGTGCTCAAGTTTACTGTTTATCATGTCCCGTAGAAAAATGAACGAAATTAATAGACAAATCCTTCTAAAAGTAAATAATATTATAAAAACAAATAAGCACAAATTCTGTTTGTAAAAATATCTTATAATTAGAAGTGATCTTGCGATTGATTCTGTTTAAAAGCTTTTAACAAGATACATATTTTTAATTACTACCTGTGTCTTTTAATTTAACTAGTTGTTTAAAAACAATAAGCAACTATTATACTGGTAAAACATTAAATAATAAAGCAAGATTTGTTGTACTGCGTCGTATAACCAATTCCGTTGTGCTTGCATACACGCCATCTTATTTCCCGTTATTGGTTAACTGTATAAATTTCATAAATGATTTACTGAATAACAATCGTGAATTTCGTGATATCCTATATTATTGTAACCGTAGACGTCGCAATTCGTTTGACTATCAATACTCATCATGTTTTAATCGTTTTTTAAAGTCAGAAACAAAACAGAAGTTGGACAGGGTTGACGTACTGATAGAAGCACAGGCCACAGGTTACATATTCTATAATATATCCTCTAGTACTCACACCACAATATTGATAACCTGGAATCAATCAATTCCGTAAGCTCGCTGTTCGTGTCGCCTCTCAATTAAAATATCTCCTACGAGCAGCAATGGTAATATCTGCAACGGCACTAAAGCTTTAACTGGACTTCGATCTACTTAGTTTAAACCAAGGGCCAGTTTATTAGTGCTTTTAAATATAAGGTTGAATTGTTCAAACGCAATATGCAACGATCAATAACCAAACAATTACAACAAAAAAATAAAAACTTTTAAGTAACGCGATGTCCATAATATAGTTTTTCGCATAGCATGAATATTTACTACCTATAAACGTCATTAGGCAAGTCGAAATACTTTTATTCAGAGTGGTCAATAAAATTTTCGCTTTCTACATACAAATCAAGAATCTTCGAAATGTGTGAAGAAGTAAAGACACATCTCATCACAGATTTTGGAACAAAACTAAAGCAATCTCAAAATTTGACTTTGAATTTAAATCCAGGAGCGAAATAACAAAATTTGGCGGTTGGTCGAAATTTTACGTTAACCGTTATTTATAGATAGCAAAATCAGGAAACTCAAAAGCAAAACAGAAGCAGTTTAAGAAGCAGCAATTGAAGATCGACGCACTTTGACTAGTTCAGTCGCAATAGTAAAACAAAAGCAATTGGTGCACCTGTCAATGATTATAACTTACTGACGACTTAAAAAATTAACTCAAAGAAGTGTTATTTAAGCAAAATGAAAACAGGTAATTATGCTGGTAAATAGGAATATAACAAGAAACACGTTGGTGTTAGAAACAATTACAGGACCTAATTAAATGCAAATCTAACACACAATACCATATCAATAGCATCAATGCATTGCAATTATTGAATAAAAGAATGTCTGTTAAAACAATGCTACGTGTCACACCATAGCACTGCCTTGCCATTGGTCAATTGAGATAAAATATAAATAAGTTAAAACAAAGCAACAAAGCTAAAAGCAGGAAATGGGTTTTATGCAACGAAAAACAAGACGCTTTTAAGGAAAAAAATATAAAAAACTCCCATTAAAACAAAAAAATCGGCCCGAATGCCGGAATTTCAAAAGTCCGCAGCGCCTGCACTCATCTTATCGCTGCTCGTCGCCAACTCGGTTGATGAGCTCGTCACAGATGCTGGTGAGCTCGGCGTTCTCTTGAACCTTGTGCTGAAGCTGCGCCTGCAGATTCTGCGCCTGCAGCTCCGCCTTGCGCAGCACGGCCTGCAGCCTGGCCAGCTCCGACTCGCTGGCACGCCGCTGATCCTCGATGTGACGATTGGCCGCCTCCAGCTTCTCCTCAGCGTGCGCCTTCAGCGTCAGGTACTTCTGTTCGTTGCGCTTCATGCGCGCCTGGTGCTCCTGAGGGGTGGCGCCATGGCAGTGCAAGCTTTGTCTTACTTAAATCTTATCTCACTTCAATCCCATCTCACTTTAATCCCATATCACTTTAATCCCATCTCACTTTAATCCCATTTCACTTCAATCCCATCTCACTTTAATCCCATATCACTTTAATCCCATATCACTTTAATCCCATCTCACTTTAATCCGATCTCACTTTAATCCCATCTCACTTTAATCCCATGTCTCTTTAATCCCAAATCACATTAATCCCATCTCACTTTAATCCGATCTCACTTTAATCCCATCTCACTTTAATCCCATCTCACTTTAATCCAATCTCACTTTAATCCCTTCTCACTTTAATCCCTTCTCACTTTAATCCTATCTCACTCCAATCCCATCTCACTCCAATCCCATCTCACTCCAATACCATCTCACTCCAATACCATCTCACTCCAATCCCATCTCACTCCAATGCCATCTCACTCCAATACCATCTCACTCCAATCCCATCTCACTCCAATCCCATCTCACTCCAATCCCATCTAAAGTTGTGCTCACCTGCACGGACCGATGCAGCGTCTGTTCATTGGCCCGCAGAGACTCCACCAGCTGCTTGGACTTCTCAAATCGTTTGTGCAGATCAGAGAAGGCCTTCTCAACCGACTGCAGATCCTCGAGGGCCTGGTCCCGATCCCGCATCAGCTCGGCGGCCTGGGCATCGGCCTCACGGCGCCTCTCCGTCACGAGGCGCAGGCAGCGGTCGAACTCTCGGAACACCAGCCGGCAACTGTCAAGCTCAGACTGCAGCCGGGCATTCTCAGTGCTCAGGCTACGAATGCGAGACTCGTACTTGCGCAACTGCTGCTGCTGCGGCTGCTGCTGCGGAGTGGATGACGCCGGCAATTTGCTGCTCACGCCGCTGCTGTTGCTAACGCTGCTGCTGGCGCTGCCGAGGCTCTGCCTGCCCGCCGACTGCTGCTGAGATTTCTGGCGTAGGTATTTGATTATGGATTTACTTTGGGAATCGGTGGAGGACTGGGAAAGGGGTGAAGGACTGGGAAGGGGGTAGAGGACTGGGAAGGGGGTAGAGGACTGGGAAGGGGGTAGAGGACTGCGAAGGGAGTAGAGGACTGGGAAGGGAGTGAAGGACTGGGAAGGGGGTGAAGGACTGGGAAGGGAGTAGAGGACTGGGAAGGGAGTAGAGGACTGGGAAGGGGGTGAAGGACTGGGAAGGGGGTGAAGGACTGGGAAGTGGTAGAGGATGAAGGAGTGGTTACAAAATGGCAGCAATTGTCACTCACCATTGAGATGTCCTCTTCGGCAGCGAGTAACTGAAATGAAGCATTGAAAGTGGAGTTCAGGTGCATTACACAATGAGCACAAAGTTTTAAATAATAAAAGTAAGAGCCCAACAATGGAAAAATGGCAGTAAAAGTGTAGCCACCGGCAAGCGAAAACAGCGTAGGTTTAAAATAATAAAAAAATTAATTCCTAGTCCGAGATGAAAGAAGAGCAAATCACGCCCTCTTGGTTTCGAGGGAGCTTAGCGCCTGCCTGCTCAAGCTCCTGCTGCTCAAAGTCTGGCAGCTGTTCGAACAAATTGTCTATGGAATCCGAGAGGCAGCCCAGCTCCGTGCCAGACGCTGGGGGCGAATGTCTATTGGCTGGTTCGGGCAGCTCTGCCGGAGCCTCAGTCACCGACGACGAAGCGTGAGGCTGCGTGAGTGAGTAGCTGGAGCAATCACAATGGGGACTGAGCACATACTCATACGTATTGCCTTAAATACGAATGGAATAGGCCAGGGCAGTAATAATAATTAATAACAAGAAGGTTGGCCCTCAAGGGCGTAAATTGCACGACAAGCCTCCAAGCCTTCTCTCCGCGGCAGCGCCCTAAATAAATGTGGCCTCGCCGTGGAAACGAACTTGGGACCTTGGTGCGAGAGGCAAACGCGTTAACCGCTTTGCCACCGACCCCTCTCAAGCCAGAGCAGATTTACATCCAACTCACCAGCGGCTCCTCGCAGCCTTTCAGCTGTTCCAGAGGCTCAGTTCGCTCTATGCCTTCTTGGACTGCTTCTTCAACGTCGACAGCGACAGCAGCAGCAGCGCCGGCGGCTTCAGGCGATCCGTCGGCGCAGTCGCTGAAGTTGTCTATGGCCGAAGCCTCTTCGGCAGGATCCGTTTCAACGGAGACTCTGGACGCACTGGGGGCTGCGTTTGACGACTCGAATGGCAAGAGTCTGTCCGCGCCGCCCGGCTGTTGTTGCCTAGCAACGGTACTGGAGCTGACAGCGAACTGGTGCAGATCGGCGCTTGGCAGCAAAACCGATTGGCGCTCGAATTGCGAGGCTGCTTGATTGAACTGCGGGAATCGGCAATCGGGTTAGGGAGCTATCAAAACGTTGAAATTCAATATCTTATAAACTCAAACTGCACTGCTCAAACAATGCAACAATAATTAAAACAAATTAGCCCCCCCCAGTTGTGTACAAATAAGTGAGTGATCTGGAAATCAACAAGACTTGGCCTGGTTTAGCCGTACCCGCGACTGCAGCCGGCGCAAATCAGCTGCCGTGGCGCCGTGGCCGGCATTGGCACTGCTGGCAGCGCTGTCTCTGGGCATTACGTAAACAGATTCTTGCAGCTAGTAGCGGCAGTCGAGAACCGAAAACTGTCCCTATACCATTTAGTATCTTGCCCCACAGTGTTACTGAACAATTTATAAGCCTACATTTGTCGACCAATCGAATACGGCAGAAATTTTAGAGCCAAGGCTGCACGGGACTCTGTATGGGGAGTTAGCGTTTGTGAGATCCCCCGGTTGAGACTTCATGTCGGAGCTTGAGGATCATTAGTGCGCGTGCGACACTGGGACAGCTGGGAAATATTCAAACTGGCACAACTGAGCTATAGTAGCTGCTTCTATTTCTAAAGAGATTTTAATCGATAAAGAACGCACCGCTGACGCACCGCTGACGAGGGAAGAAAATTTGCATGCACAATACGTGCAGTCTACCTGTAACATTCTTTCGCTCAAATTTTTTAATTTATTTTATGAAAAAAAACTTCCACTGTGTAATGGCTTTAAAATTTTGCATGCTAATCACTTTTTAATTTCGCACTTGCAAACTTTATTACTTAAGGTAAAACCTAACATTCTTACCCACAGACATGGCAAGCACTAACAGAAATGTTATTTCTGGATAATGAGAAAGTGCATGAACCAGGCGTTAAGTTGAAAAATGAGGTTGTGAATTTTATGGCATTGAATGTAGCAAACTGAAATGACTGCTCATCTGTCTATTTAGTAACAGCAGCCTCTAAAACTGAGGAGGTTTTAGCTGCTCAAACTGGAATCTAAGACTAGCTGCTAAAACTGGGATCTGAGACTAGCTGCTAAAACTGGGATCTGAGACTAGCTGCTAAAACTGGGATCTGAGACTGTAGCTGCTAAAACTGGGATCTGAGACTAGCTGCTCAAACTGGGATCTGAGACTGTAGCTGCTAAAACTGGGATCTGAGACTAGCTGCTAAAACTGGGATCTGAGACTAGCTGCTAAAACTGGGATCTGAGACTAGCTGCTCAAACTGGGATCTAAGACTAATTGCTAAAACTGGGATCTGAGACTAATTGCTCAAACTGGGATCTAAGACTAGCTGCTAAAACTGGGATCTGAGACTAGCTGCTAAAACTGGGATCTGAGACTAGCTGCTCAAACTGGGATCTGAGACTGTAGCTGCTAAAACTGGGATCTGAGACTAGCTGCTCAAACTGGGATCTGAGACTGTAGCTGCTAAAACTGGGATCTGAGACTAGCTGCTAAAACTGGGATCTGAGACTAGCTGCTAAAACTGGGATCTGAGACTAATTGCTCAAACTGGGATCTGAGACTAGCTGCTCAAACTGGGATCTGAGACTGTAGCTGCTAAAACTGGGATCTGAGACTAGCTGCTAAAACTGGGATCTGAGACTAGCTGCTAAAACTGTGATCTGAGACTAGCTGCTAAAACTGGGATCTGAGACTAATTGCTCAAACTGGGATCTAAGACTAATTGCTAAAACTGGGATCTGAGACTAATTGCTCAAACTGGTATCTAAGACTAGCTGCTAAAACTGGGATCTGAGACTAGCTGCTAAAACTGGGATCTGAGACTAGCTGCTAAAACTGGGATCTGAGACTAGCTGCTAAAACTATGATCTGAGACTAGCTGCTAAAACTGGGATCTAAGACTAGCTGCTAAAACTGGGATCTGAGAGGCTGCTAAAACTGGGATCTGAGACTAGCTGCTAAAACTGGGATCTGAGACTAGCTGCTAAAACTGGGATCTGAGACTAGCTGCTAAAACTGAAATCTGAGACTAATTGCTCAAACTGGGATCTAAGACTAGCTGCTAAAACTGGGATCTGAGACTAGCTGCTAAAACTGGGATCTGAGACTAGCTGCTAAAACTGGGATCTGAGACTAGCTGCTAAAACTGGGATCTGAGACTAGCTGCTAAAACTGGGATCTAAGACTAGCTGCTAAAACTGGGATCTGAGACTAGCTGCTAAAACTGGGATCTGAGACTATAGCTGCTCAAACTGGGATGTAAGACTGTAGCTGCTGCATGTTTTGGCGACACATGAGCACAAGTGAGCAATCAAGAGTCGTGCGTCCTCCAATCTAAAATATAAATTCAATAATAGCAGAGTCCTTGGCTCGAAACCGCTGATTTTCCGTCGGCACTTACGCTGTCATCTTCAGCAAGTCGAGGACTCGCGCTGCAATGCGGCGAGGTCAGCAAGTCGGCATCGGCGGCGGGAGACTGTTCCAGTCCGCTGTCGCTGGTGGCATAGTCGGCTGCGGCAATCGAGGCTTCAACAGCGCTTGCGGCAGCAGCGGCTGCGGCTGCCAGAGCAATGTCCCGGTCAGCGCTGGCCTGAGTGACACGATTTGGTGGCAGCCGGAAGGTCGAACGAAACGAATTGCGGCTGAATGTGGGGTCAGTTTCACTCAAATCTGGCGCATCTCCAGGCCCACCCTTGCGTTCCAGATTATTGTAGTCATCCACTTCATCATCCATTTAAGCAAATTCAGTGCTTAATGCTTATTTCTTGATTAGACTTTGAAATGATAGCAAAATCTGAAATGTTTTGTAGATTAGTGCTCAAGCTCATTTTTACACTCAGATGTCTCAATATTATTTTTATGATAAAATGTTGCTCTTTCTGAGGGGTTCCAAAAGTGACTATTGCACTGATTAGAAAATTTTTGTTTAAAATTGCAAGGAGTACATAAATAATGTATCAGATATATAAGCTTTATTTTGTCATTTAAATAAAAAGCATGAAAAAAGAATCATATTTTAATATTTAAATAATCTATATATATAAAAGTGACAACTCTGTCTGCGTGTGTGCAACCTTTTGTCTTTATAGACGCCGAAACCGCTCAACCAAATCGCACCAAACTTTGCACATACCTAAAACCACCTACGCTGAGTGCAATAGGCTACTCAAATTCCCGAAAAATCATTTCCTTCCTGCTCAAAAGTGCAAAAAACTGCTCAAAAAATCGTCAAAAAATCACTCAATTCGACATATCGTCGCCCCACTTTGTCAGATTTTCTCCAAATAGCTGCATCATCTCAAAGTGAGTCACTTTTTGTTTTCCGAGGACAGCCACCCCAACTCCCCTCTGCCACTCTGCGGGCCAAATTTTATTACAGTCACCCCCTCCCTTCCCCAGGCGCCGAAGCCCCAGACTGTACATTGTATTTCAAGCCGTGAATGTACACAGCCCAAACCCCTAGACTGTCTACTGGCCCCCAAGCAGCACTGAGACTGAGTGCGGTGAGTGTGGTGGCGTCCCAGTGCGCAGGGCTCTCCGGTCGATATTTCTCTCCAGCCAGCCTATTTCTCTCGATATGCTGACGTTGACTGGCTGTCAGAGAGGGCAATTCTGTGTCCTAGAAATGATGCCGCCAACGAAATTAACTACCAACTGCTTCAGGAGTTGCCAGGTGCAGTTTTCACCTACAAGTCAATTGATACAACGTTGACTGATGACACCGCTGTGGAGTATCCTGTTGAGTTTCTGAACTCTCTAGATCCTCCTGGAACTCCATCGCACAACTTGCAGCTGAAAGTTGGGGCACCAATTATGCTCCTCCGCAACCTGAATGCGCCAAGGCTGTGTAACGGCACCAGACTGATAGTCAGGCGGCTCTTCCCACACATGATTGAGGCCACGATAATGACTGGATCTGGCAGAGGAGAGTCTGTGTTCATTCCCCGGATTCCAATTATCCCCACGGACCTGCCATTTCAGTTCAAGTGACTGCAGTTCCCTGTGAGAGTGTGCTTTGCGATGACTATTAACAAGGCTCAGGGACAGTCGCTGAAGGTAGCTGGCATCAACCTGGAGACTCCTTGCTTCTCGCATGGGCAGCTTTATGTCGCCTGCTCCCGTGTTGGAACTTCAGCTGGCCTATTCATTTTCGCACCAAGGGGAAGAACGAAGAATGTGGTGTATCCCCAGGCCTTGAGGTGACTCGCAAGCAATTAATAGAAAAGTAGTCACGAATTGACCTTGACCTGTCTAACTCTGAACTCTGAAACAGTTTAATTTTGTTTCTTTGACATTGTTATTGTTATGCCATGGCTATTTTCCTTATGTATATGCGTGTACATGCATACTGTATACAGAGGCAGATTTAGGGGGGGGCAGGGGGGCAGTCGCCCCCCTAAATTTTAATCATGGGAATAAGATGCCCCCACATATTGTCTTCTTACTTTTTACTTAAAACGCCCTTAAACAAACTCTTCACTTTTCATTAATGCAGTAAATAAATAAATGGTGACCTTCACTATAAAGTTAATAGGCCTACAGAGACGTGAATTGCTTACTGCTTTGCTTTAAATTTCTGCCCCAAAAACAACGGGCAAAAAAGCTAGTAAGTTGTAAATTAACTTCTAAATAATAATTGTTTCATGACCTATAAAAAATACTGATTATCAATAGGAACTTCATAATAAAAATACATAGAAACACATATATCCTAGGACATAGGTACCGTACCATGCCTGGTAGCAATAGCTTTCAGATAGAAAAATATAGTTATTTAAAATGTATATATTGACAAGCTAAATAGGGCCTATAGACGATCAATTTGCTTTGTAGCCTTGGCCCTACTCTACTTTATTGACTGACAAAACAATTGTAGGCTTAGGGAATATAATTTAGCATGTCATTTAGCATTTATCAAAGCCAATTTATACTATGTAGGGATTGTAGATAGATAAATGTGTAGCATAGCATATGCCTACCTAAGTTAAATATTGTCTTCTAAGAGTTTACTAAAGTTTATACTAGCTAGCTCAGCTGTGACAGTAAAGTATATCGATAAATTATTATAATCATGCGAAAAACGAAGTTGCAGAATTGCATAATTAAAAACAATATAATCAGTGACTTAAGTAGTCTGAAAGGTAATGTATGAAAAGAAGCGTTGAAAATGCGATACGGTAATTAATATCAAAAGCATACAAACACGCATAATAATATAATACTGTAGTGCTATTAAAATAAAAAAATAACTTCGTAGATTTTTAGGTATAAATAATATTCCTTTTGTTATGATTCTCAGTTCTTGTATTTATTAAATAGACTTTGTTGATACGTGTAATGACAAATAGTATCAAACCGGTGTCGAAAGAAAACAACTGAATTATAATTCGGTCAAAAGAAAGTAACAAAGATTTTTCATTCAGCATAATTTTTTGAAAATGACGATTAGGAAAAGTCTATGCAGTTTCACTTCCTTTAAAAGTGTTTTGTTACATAATGCACATGTAATAGCTATGCACAAAGTCACATTTATCATTTTGTAAACTGCTACATAATAGTGTTATCAGCAATTAAAGCACTGCTATGATGTGTGTAACTCAAAATACTGTAACTATACTCTCTGCATAGATTGTTTAACCTACTATTCTCTAGTTTTCATGGCTTATAATTGGTATTTAACTGGCCAAAAGTGGTCAAATAAAACGATAAACGCGGGCAATAATTACAAGATAATACATGATGATCTAGCTCTAAACAGCGCCCTCTGACGTCACGGAAGAGCTTCAGACAGCTGCAGATTGCTGTCAAAGAATTAAATGCAGCTCGGGAGAGCTTTCAGAAGCAGTAGTGTGCAGAACATGGCGGCACACCTTGTTACAATTCTGCAGCTGGTTACAATTTCAAATCAACAAAAAACATATTACAACAACAGCAGTTACATTTCGTTTTATTTGTGCGTCGTCGGCTGAAGTCGCATACGTAGGCATGGCTTTTTGCCCCAGGATAGTGTGTGGACTAGCAACTAGCTTGGCCCTGTCACACAGCATATCATCCCGACGCTCGATTTTCATCATCATCGCAACCCCAAAAAAGCTTATCCAGCTTTTGTGTCGAGGACTAATAGACATTGATAACATTATAAATATGCATCATTAGTCCATTTGAACAGGTGATAAAAGTAGGTTTAATCTCCAGAACTTTAATAAATAACTTTATAGTTCATTTTTTACTTGACATCATTCTGGCCAGATGTGCAGCCGACAGCACAGCCTCATGGGCAGCTATATCGCGTGGTATATCAGGGAAGGCTGCGTATTGCTGTTCAGTTGTCCATGGACTGGAGCCGGGGTGGGACGCCAAACCCACCCTCGACAGCTATATTACCCCAACTGATGCTGATACCGATGTAACGGCTGGTTCTACTAAAGTAAGACAGAATTATTAAGTGTCTGCATGCTAAAAAGGGCACACAGTTCCAGTTGAATCTGGAATCGAACCTCCGACCTTCAACTCGTTGACGCTCTGACCACTAGACTACAACCACCACTTAGCGAATTTACTTTTTGTATAACGTTATCTTAATAATTTTTTGCTTTATTAAATTAAACGACAAAATCTGCAGAGAAAAACTACAAATAAAAAAATATGTATTTAAAAAGTTATACTTCCATGCTAGTCGAAAATCTGCCAATGAAGCGTGGAAAAAGTATAAAGCAATAGAAACTATTAAGTGCAGTTTTCTGACATGAAAATTCTAAAAAATCAATCTCGCACCGAAGTGAACCCGCGAGAATCCTAGCTTGACCTTAGAATTTAGGATGTTCAGATTCTATAGTGCAAATAACCACTGTATAAAATGACACGCGCTTATACCACACTAAAGGCTAGTTGCTTCTTAGAAAATGAATATCTCAAGAACTGTTTATTTAGTGGCGATGCTGTTGGTTAAGTTCAATGTATCGAAAGTAGGAAGACAAGTAAGCTAGTAGTACTAAACTATCAGAGTCTCCTTACAGTCGCTGCGCGTACTGAGTATTTCAGGTCGGCGAGTCCAGATCATCGACGTAGACCCGCTTTATGGACTTGCTGCTCTGACCCAGGCCGCCGGTCACGTAGAATTGCGGAAATCTGTCGTCGAATTGCCGGCAACACTTCTCCAGGCTGTGCAGATCCGGGGCCTGGATTGTTACGGTTCGAGTCCGCGCCAGACCGTTGCCGTTGGGCCTCGGCCGTTCGAGTCGAATCTGGGTATCGCACGATCGGGCGATGGCTTCAATCCGCCGGTCGTCCGGATCTGTGAAGATGCGCATCGTTGCGAAATTGTCCGGGATTCGAAAGCTGTACTTGTACACCACGGAGCGGAAGTTAACAGATTCAGCAACCCGCAGCTCTTCCAGGTTGCCGCGAACAATGTCTTTTCGCTGCTGCTGACTGGTTGAGCCTGTTAGAAGCTGGTCGACGTCTGTCTTGTTTTGGCTGTAGGTTGCAGGCTGTTTGGTTGCAAGCTGGCCAACAGACACCGACCTACACGACATTCTGTCGCTTGAATTCTGCTGCTGTTGCTGCAGGCGAGCATTGTAGCTGTGCTGCTGCTGCTTTGGTGGAGGTTCGGCGATGAATGTTACCGGACCGTCGTCCAGTTCGATATCATCATCATCATCCTCTTCTACAGTATCGTCATCCTCATCTTCGTCTGGGTAGCCGGACGCAGATGTAACTAATTGGTCTTGCTGCTGGTCACCGTCACCCTTTTTGTGAAGATAGGTATTCGCTTCAGCAGTGCAGTTGCTTGCTTTGTAAACGCAGCTTGTACATGTGTGACAGCTGCTGTTGCTGCTGCAGTTGCTGCGGCTACAGTCGCCTCTTGTTCTTCTACTGCTAGAGTTTTCACTGCAGCTGCTGCTGCCAGATGCAGTGTTGTTGTATTCATTGTTGCTGAGCTTGCCAATGCCAGCATCGAAGCCGCAACTGTTGCCTTCCTGGCTAGAGTCTGACGACGTTTGGCCAAAAGTTGTGAGCGGCTGCGTTACAAAGTCTGATTCTGCATTTCTCGACTTGTCCATCGACCTGTTGCGCGCTCCGTCTCCGCGTCCAAAAAAATTAGTCCACTTTTTGAGTCGCTGCGTTGCCCGACTGACTTGCGTCGCCCGGTCGCTCTCCTCGAACCCCTCTGAGCATTCGCCGCATTCCTCGTGGTCATTAGGGGCCGGTTCGCAGTCTGGCAGTTTCTTGAGCTCTCCAGCCCGCGGTCGGAACATTCTGCGCAGTGCTGACAGCATGGCTGGCTGCGAGGTTCTTATTTTATTACTTTAATCTTATATATAATATTCAATCTTATTTTTTGTCGAGGCTATGCCCCTTTCATACATTAGAGCTAAAATGAAAATGCATTTCTTGCCTTATCCAGTTTGCTGCTTCTATGGTGTTTCAGCCATAGACTGTTTCCATTTTTTCGATTCTAAAGTACATCCTACATTAAACACATTTTCTATATTGCTCTCTGTAGATTGCACATACGCTCGTATATTGGTATCACAGATTACGAGCTCGTACATATGATTCATATAGCTGAAATTAATAAAATATGCCATTTTAGTGACCTACTGAGTCATTCAGACATCACCAAGCCCACTTTATCAGCTATATCCTGCTGAGCGTTTTCGCATTACGGTCAATACCCATAATTGATATTGGTCAACCATAATCCAACCAGTATAGGGTTGGCTGAAGCAAATAAAAGCCGATGCATTGTTGCCTGGGCTAACGATGAATTCAGTTAGTTCAGCCTGCTGTCCTGGAAGCTGCCGCGTCTTCTGGAACGTCAACAACACATCTGAGATAATTGAAAACTCCGATTACTTAGTGATCGAGATAGAACATTGTTTTTAATTAGTAATTCCGTAATCATCATATTGTTTCTCCCTTGGTTACAAGGACTCACGAATCGGGATATTTTTACAACGTTCGCAATGTTATCGGGTCGATAAAGTATTTGGGTTTCATTACTTTCAACATTAGTTGAGGATCATCGATTTATAACTCTAGACCCAGAGTGGCAGAGCGGTCAATGCGTTTGCTTCTTTGGGGCGCAGCCGCGAAGAGAACGCTTGGGAGCATGCCGTGCATTTGCGCCATCAAAGGGATAAACTATTTAATGTATTAACGCTTAGCAGTTGTAGTAACTCAAAGGCTGCTCACAGGTGAGCCACTTAGAAAGGAGTTAAGAACATTGTCCAAACGATGCCCCAACACGGACTAATTTATTTCAAGAGTTTTTAGCTTGCTCACTTATCGAATCATAAGGAAAGTTATTTCAGCGAACCCCAGAAACTAAAGGTACCGATACAATGGCACAGATAAAAAGAACGTTGAACAGGAATTTACAAATAGCAAGCATTGAACCCTTATGAAGTCTAGCTGCAATGCACAGGCAAAGGCATTGTCACGCTCAGTCTGAGTCGTCGGATCCTGAAGAAATCTTCGGACCGGCCACCTCGGCGTCTTCGTCATCATCGCTGCTGGACAGCACCGCGGCGCGTCGCTGCTTCGTCGGCGACGCACCGACAACGGCAGCGGAATCGACGGCAGGTGCGACAGAATCACCGCCGGCTCCATCAGCGTTGTCCTCTGACTCGGACCCCGATGATAATAGCTTGGAGCGCTGAACCCGAGCCGCGGCACCGGTGTCCGAATCCGAGTCAGAACCGCGGCGACCGCCGTCCGAGTCGGAGCCATCCGATGATGCACCCGAAGACGAATCGCCGCCAGCGCCGCCGCCAAAAATGCTGGCAGCCGTGCGGGCCGCCTCCGAGGACATCATCGCCTTCCGCTTGCTGCGCTGTCGCTGCTGCTTCTTCTTGGATTTGGCTTTGCTGGCTCCACGCTGCGACTTCTGCTGCTGACGTTGACGCTTGGCGCCTGAGGCGGAGGTGGCCGACTGCTTCCGCTTGCGCTTACGGCCGGCACCGTCCTCATCGTCACCGTCGGACAAGTCGGAAGATGAGGCCGACGACGAACCGGACGATGCAATAGCAGGCCGGGGAGTGGCCGACACCTTCGGGCGAGTCGCCGAATCATTGTTGCCATTGTTTTCCTCCTCGTCGGAGGAAGACGACGATGACGACGATGAGCTGCCGCTGCTGCTGACGAAGGCCCTAGACTTGACGTTCTCCCGCTGGCGCTTAGTCAGGCCGTCTTCGTCGTCAGCCGCCGATGCCGCAGCCTGATGGCGACGCCGCTGCTTGGACTCGCTGCCGACGCCGCCACGTCGCCGTTTTCGCTTGCTGCCGCCGGCCTCTTCGTCGCCGCTCATTTCGGCGGCGGCAGATCGTCGACCAGATTTGCCGCCACTGGCCGGTGGTTCGGCCAGCTGAATCAGCGGCGTCTCCAGCAGCTGCCGGTTGCGCTCCAGCACCAGGCGGCGGGCCTCTCGGATGGCCAGGTCGCGCTCGGCCTCTCGCTGTCGCCGCTCCTCGGCTTCGCGCTGCTCCCGCTCGCGCAGCTCGGCAATGCGGGCGGCCTGCTCTTCGCGGGCGGCCTTCTCGCGCTCGTCCAGCTGGCGCGCCCGACGAACGTGATAATCGGCCTGCCGCAGCAGGTCGGCGCAGGCCACCGCCTCGCGGCCGGCTCCTGGAAAGCTGACCCCGCCGGAGGCTGCCGAGGTGCCACTGCCAGAAGCGGCCACGTCGGCCAGCCAGCGGAATGAGCGCTGCGCCAGTTTGAGATCCTCCACCGCGGATTGCACCTAGATTGGGAGACAATAGATGTCTGGGAGCTAGTTTTCTGTTGGGACATCAGGCTAATACGAGTAATAATAATAACAAAAATAATTGCAGGAGGGCCGCGGTCAATGGCACATTATTTGGTGACGCTAGACCAGAAGCCAGCGAGAAGGCAATTCTGGGAATTTCGCTGACTCCTGAGCACACACGCACACAGATACCGTATGCAGGCACACACTCACACAGGTGTGTACATCTGCCCCGTCTTTCTCATCGTCAGACAGTGTACACTCTCCCTGTGCTTTGGAGGTTGGCACACAAGGGCGTAAATTTTACGACAAGCCCTCAGCCTTTTTCTATGTGGCCTCCCCGCGGATTCGAGGTCAGGGACATTGGTGCGAGAGGCACCGCTCACCGCTCACCGCTCTGTCACTCACCCCGGACATCAGGCTACCTGATAGACTCTTAAACCAAGGGTCCGCTGTACGATCCGATTTATCGAGTCCATGGACTTTGGGGCCACAGCACCCACTTAAATTGCTTCTGTTTGGACTGGGATTCGAACTCCCGACCTATTTAGTAGAATTTCGAAAGTCCAACCACTGGGCAACAAAGGCTTGAAAAAAAACGAATTCGCAGTTTCGCTTCCCAGCAGACTCACATGAGCATAGGAGCTCTTCTCGTCCTGCAGCGTCACGGAAGCCAGGCGCTGCTGCACCAGGGCCAGGTTGTAAATCACAGTGTGGTCAGCCGGATGAGCGTGCTTGGCCCGGAGCAGCACTGTGCGGCACTGGCGCAGCTGGCCGGCTTTGAAGTGAGCCCTAGCCAGGTACTGCAGCAGCTCCAGGTTGTTGTGCCGCTGGAATTTCTTCATGCAGTTTTCGTACATCTGCACGGCGGCCACGAAAGACTTTTGCTCCACGTGGATGTGGGCGATGTTGATCCACACGTCGGCGAACTCCGCGGTGGCCTCGCGAACCTGGCGATTGAGATGAGACGAGAATAATTTGGAGTACCAGGGCGAGCTTGAGTCATTCTGCCACCTAGGGCTGTAAGAACTTGATGATCTAATGTCATACAAATATGTGTTGTGTTACTCCAAAACTACAGGCAGTCACACCAAACTACTGACAACACCTCACACATTGCAGTCAGTCACTCACACATTACAGACAGGCACTCACACATTACAGTCAGTCACTCACACATTATAGTCCCTCACACACAGCAGACAGGCACTCTGAAATTACAGACCGGCACTCACACATTACAGACATCACTAACACATTACAGACATCACTAACACATTATAGACAGGCACTCACACATTACAGACATCACTAGCACATTATAGACATCACTAACACATTATAGACAGGCACTCACACATTACAGACATCACTAACACATTATTGACAGGCACTCACACATTATAGACAGGCACTCACACATTACAGACATCACTAACACATTATTGACAGGCACTCACACATTACAGACAGGCACTCACACATTACAGACAGGCATTCACACATTACAGACAGGCATTCACACATTACAGACATCACTAACACATTACTGACAGGCACTCACACATTACAGACATCACTAACACATTACAGACAGGCACTCACACATTACCAGTCAAAAACAGGCAACTCACCTGAGCGAACACATCCCTGGCCTCGTTGATGTAGCCCTTGTGAGCCAGCACGCAGCCGATGCCGTGCGCGGCCCAGATATTTCTGGGATCCTGGCGTAGCACAGTTTTGTACATACTGAGAGCCCGCTCCTGATGCCGGCGCTCCTTATCTTTGTCGCGCGCAGTCTGGTGATGCAGAGTCTGTAGCCAGATGTTGCCAAGGGCAATATGCGCGTAGGCGTCATTTGCGTGGGCAGGCTGCTGGACAATGCGCTCGAATTTCTTCTGGGCAGGTCCGTACTCGTGCTTGCTCATATGCAGCATGCCGATCAGGGTCCACGCGTCCGGATGCTCTTGATCCACCTGGGGAATGGACAGGTGCAACAGGTAAACTACTGGTAAGACATTAGCGGTATACTGATATCATTTTACCTTAGTTCACCGGTATGATAATTAAAGGTCTCAATCAACCAATTTCCCCAGACCTCACCGGTATGACAGGTAACCACAGGTCTAAATCAATATGTTCCCTTGACCTCACCGGTATGACAGGTAACCACAGGTCTAAATCAATATGTTCCCTTGACAACACCGGTATGACAGGTAAACACAGGTCTAAAGCTACCAGTTTCCACCTAACCTCATCGGTATGACAGGTAATCACAGGTCTAAATCAATATGTTCCCTTGACCTCACCGGTATTACAGGTAATCACAGGTCTAAAGCTACCAGTTTCCACCTAACCTCATCGGTATGACAGGTAATCACAGGTCTAAATCAATATGTTCCCTTGACCTCACCGGTATGACAGGTAATCACAGGTCTAAAGCAACCAGTTTCCCCTGACCTCACTAGTATGACAGGTATACTTTATATTGAAGTAAAAATAGCAAATCAATCTGAATCTAGCTGCACTAGGCACAAAAAAGATCTTACGTTAAGCGCGTCCTTGAACCAATCGGAAGCGTCGTAGATCTGACCCCGGTCCCTAGCCAAGCTGCCGAGGCGCAGGTAGCAGTCTGCATAGTTGGTGTGCTCTTTTAGTACAGCCTTGTAAAGCATCTCAGACTTGTCGTGCTCAAATATGGTCTCATAAAGGCGGGCCAGGTTGTAGCGCAGGGTGACAGTGATGGAGCCGTAGTAGCGCTCGTCGTTCTGACGCTCGCGATCGCAGTAGGCGAGAGCCTAGAGGAGGACAGATATTAGAATAGATCAGTGGTCGACAACGTTGCCCCTTGCAACACCTACAGTATCCTGTCTCATCTTTCCCGTCTCGTCTCTCCCGTGTCTTCTCTGTCCTGTATCTTATCTCTCCACGGTCTCGTCTCTCCTCTGTCTCATCTGTCCTGTATCTTATCTCTCCACGGTCTCGTCTCTCCTCTGTCTCATCTGTCCTGTGTCTTATCTCTCCACGGTCTCGCCTCCCTATCTCGTCCATCCTGTGACTCATCTCTCCCCTTTCTCATATTCCTA